>CM070614.1:34242581-35442581 GCA_036346395.1 Hsuehochloa calcarea | reverse complement strand
AATAACACAAAGATTCATAACAATCTCAATAGTGTCTCAATGATGGGTCTATCCAACCCCATGTTCTCTAACATGTGCTCACATTATTGATTCGATATCCCTATATCCATGACCAGTGAAACATGGTCATCAATCATGACATGTGCTGGTCGTAGACTCACTGGTGTTCCGACCAGTGATATCCGACCAGGGATACATTTAGAATGACATCATATAAGTTAAAGAGTTCCACCAACAAGTCACATACTTATTGATCTATAACAAATGATTCATTCAAGGAACACGCTAACATATTATCATAATCATGAACATAATGAAATATCATCATCTCTATGATTGCCTCTAGGGCATATTTTCAACACTTTTCCCTTACCGAATGGCTTCTTGCCTATCAGGAGCAAATCACCAGAGCTTCTACTTCACTGGTCGTTTGTCAGGCCTTATGTCTAGCCTGTGCATGATCACCTCCGGTGGAACTCCAGGCATGTCGGATGGTTTCCATGCGAACACATCTTGATTTGCCCGGAGGAAGGCAATGAGCTTGAATTACTATTTGTCATTCATTCCTGGCTCAATCCGTACTATCTTGACTGGTCATTTGGAGTAGCAGAACTTGTTTCACTTTTTGATCTGGCTAATGAATTGCCTTCAGCTGCTCTTCTTTCACGAGCTTTTTAGCTTTTTAGCCTTGTTTGGCTTTTCTTCATCATTAAGATCTCTTAATGGTAACTGATCAACAATCTCTAAACATTTATGACCGCAATTGAGCGCAGTAGAGTGATTACCTTGCACAGAGACGACGCCCTTCGGACCAGGAATTTTGATACTCTAGTAGGCATGATGAGTTGGTGCCATAAATTTTGTCAGTGAAGGTCTACCTAGAATGGCATTATGTGTTGACTCAAAGTCTACAATTTTGAGTGTAATTAACTTTGTTTAAAAGTTGTGAGATTCTACAAAAGTTATTGGTAGTATTATTTGACCAGCAGGAGTTATCGAAGGACCAAATATTATCCCAAAGAAAGGATTTGTAACTGGTTTTATTCAAGAACGACAAGGTATTTGCATCTCATCCAAAGCATTTATAAAAAGCAAATCCAAAGAGCTAATCATGTCGACCAGTACTCTTCTACTTTGTAGTTACTTATTATAGGAGAAATGACTTGTGGAAGTTTACGAGGTGCAGACATACCTTTTGGATGGTTACATTTGTTAAAGGTCAGGACCACATCTGACCACTGTGGGTAGCTTGGCTTCCTTGGTTGAGTGTCAATGTTGTTGACCTTCCTCCAAGTGGATTTCAACAGCATTTTTGATGGATAAGCAGCAAATCCTCTGAAGATGACAATGACATGGTTGCCGGGCTTCTTATACACCATTTTCTCATCTCCATCAGCATCTCTGGTGTTATTGGGACCACCACTTTTGGGTTTTATAGGCATTGGCCCTTACCCGCGTAAAAGTCATCCATACGCTTCTGCCAAATACAACAGTTGCACAAATCATGACCTAGTTATCAGAACCTTATATGCCAGGTTGTGGCAATGCATGACCCTTGTTGACCATACGGTTCCACTCCACTGCTTCATGAACATCAGAATAACGATTAGTCATGTCAAATAACTCGGACACAGTTCTTGACGGGTGGATGTTGAGATCTTCTGTGAACCTCTTGTAGCGTACCGTCTGTTTGAATGCTTGAATAACAGAATCGTTAGTAATATTTGGAATAGTATTCCACACTTCTACAAATCTTTTAATAACTGGTGTAAATATTATCCAGAAGCTTGACGAAGATGATGTAAATCATCATCTTTTCTGAGTTTTGTGTAATAACTTTTAAAGATGCCTATAATGGCATGGCATAGATTTTTCCAACTAAATATTTAAAAAAATCGGTAGGTTAAATAACCATGTTCGAGCATATACTTTACTACAGTTGGTAAGTACTTTGACATTACCTTTTCATCGACGTCTGCTGTCGATGGTTTAGTATCGATCTTACGAATGATTGTTGGGGACTCTCCTTAAGTTAAACCACATAGAAAAAGACACAGGGATTTTATACAGGTTCGGGTCTTCTCCTGTGTTGCTGTATTGACTATGCTTTACAACCGGGAAGAAATCAGTTTCTGCTTTTGATGGCTTTGTCAAGCAAATAGAAAAGGAGCACTAGAAAAATTTTATGTCTTTTTGTGAAGGCTACCTCTACAATAGCAGGGCATGTGGTTGAGACGAGCACTGTCCCTCGGCTAGTCGAAGCCGGTTATGACCATCAAGAGGTGAAGGGAGCTCTAGCACTCTTTCAATACCTACAATCAAACGTGGTCGTCATGGTCCCAACACTTCCTCCAGACATTCAACCAGACGTGGTTAAAGAAGTCCCAACCTCTCAAGCTCGTGACACTAGAAGCCTAGGTATGTAAAGTTAAAAGTTTAGAAATTGTATTTACCTTGTAATTCCACAGTTTGACATATCTTCCCATTTTCTCGTTGTTTTAGTCCTGCTTCTCCAGCCTCTGGGGATGCTTATATTAAGAGGCCCGTCGTTATTTTGTCTATAGTCGTTGGAGTATTGGTTTCTTCTGCAGTCATAGAGACAACAGTGGAGATGTTCAAACAATCGACCACTGTCCCTGATGTGGCGATGGAAGAGGTTACTACAGCCGAGCCAACCATGACCACTGAGGTGGTCATAGAAGAGGAGAATTGTAACAGCCCAATTTTCTTTTTCCAGTTAAAAATAAAAATTAATTATTTTATTGAATTTTTTTAAAACTTTTCCCTATTTATTTCAAGGCCAAAGTAATTTATTTACAAAATTTCTTACCAAAATGAAATATTTTATTTAAATCCAAAATGCCTCAGAGAATTTCTGTGAATTTTCTCATAATTTTTGGATTTTATTTGCTATTTTCTAAAGCCTTTTTAATTGTTAAATCAAAGAAAAAAAAAATCCAAAAACAGTTCTTGGGCCAAATCTAGCACAGCCCGATCCATTTCTCTCGCACGCGCGGCCCACTCGACCCGCGCGCCCATGCCTCTCCCTAACTACACATTGACACGAGGGGCCCGCGTGTCAGCCTCACCCGGTCTCTCACCGTCTCCTCTCTTTCGCTGCCATGTACGGCGTGGACGAAATCGCGCAGCTCCGCCATTAACGGCCGCGTCGGAGTTTTCCAATCTCGATCGAATCTGGCGCTAAATCATGAGATTTCGCGTGCATTTAAAACGCCGTGTCAATCAGCGCCCGTCACGGCCTCCCCCTTCCATCCCCGGCCCCAAATCCCGTCAATCCTGCTCCAGACCCGGCGTGACCTTCTTGTGCTGCACGCAACTTCGACCACACCCTCGCCCTATTTAAGCACGTCTCAGCTCCGCCTTGGCCTCCTCACCTCAGCGCTGCCACCCTCGTAGCACCCAGTCTCCTCTAGCGCCCGTAATTCGAGTTTCTCCAGTGATCACCGAAGCTCCGTTCTTCGTCTTCTCCAGTGCCATCAAGCGTCCCTCGGTGACCCTGACCACCTCTACAGCCTCGCCTCTTAATCGCCAACCCGATGCGCGCACCCACTTTGTCGGAGGACCACCGGAGCAGCTTTGCCATCGTCGACCTAGCACGGCGGACACTGAACCTCGTCACTGACGCCCAAAACCTCATGCTTCGCCACTATTTTGGTAAGTGATAAGTTCGCCTTGACCTCCTCTCGCGATTGCGCCCACCCTCGAGGCTCGCCACGGTGCAGAGCACAGGCGAGCTCATTGTCGAGCCATCGCCATTCTCAATCCTACGTGGCACGCACACGTGTGCGCCACGGTGGAGCCAGCTCTGCACCAGCAAAGCCCTAAGGGCCACGTGGACGTCTACGTGGCATGTTGCGCCAGCCCCGCAACCCCATTTGTACTGTTACGTGGACCGAGTCCACCATGGACTGTTGTCCAGTCATGGACCTAGTCCATTGACCTTGGGCCCACATGTCATGGACTCATAAGGATTTCCTTTAGAAAATAAATTTGGCCGAAAATCAAATTTTTGGGTACTGATGTCATCTTACACAATAAACTAATTTTCCCTTAGAAAAATAATTCGGGAAATCCAATAAAATCTGAATTTAGGGGTTTCTTTATATTTAAACTTCTAGGAGCTCATATTTCTTTATGCAAACTCCGATTTAGGTAATTCAAAATTTTAAATTTATATAAATTCAAGATCTAGCTAAATAAAATAAAATTATTCCCTTGGAGTTAATGTGCATTGTCATTTGAATTTATTTGAGTATTATTTGAATTTGTCGTATTTTTGCGTATTTTGAGTGCTCGACCCTTCTGAAGAGTTAGATTAAATTTATACCATTGATCATGTTGATCCTACTATTTTAAATTTATTTAATTCTATTTTAAATTACTATTGCATGGAATAATTTTATTTAGTTATTTTAAATTCCTATTTTAAAATTTCTAGATATTCCAATTCCTTTGTATGGCCAATGTTGTTATTTGAGTTATCATTTCCTTATAATGCATAGATCAAAATCTTGAAATTGGGAAGTATAGCCAAAATTATTCAAATTTGTTTCAAATTGAGTCTATAGTATTGTTTTACCATAGAAAGTTTAGAAAATGTTTTTACTTGGAAAAATAAATTAAAATAGTTTAGACTTGGGCATAATGGTTGTTGATATGGTGTAAGTCGATGCACAAGATCGATTCATTGTTTTGATCGAGTCCAGGGTTATGAAATGTTGCCCAAGTCAGTTAATGATCGGCCTTTATGCGTATTTTGCTACGTAGCACCGTACCACCACTTGTTTGGAATGGGACAGATTGGGCTTAATAATTTGTTATACCTCATTGTTGTTTATGCCATGCTGATGTGCGGGTGTCGGTTAGACAAGTAGTCCCAATCGGTGCAAGAGGGGGGCTTCTAGCAGGTGGTTAGCACAATAGAAGTGAAACCTTAGCGGGCGCAACAACTTTGGGGTAGAACATTGTAACAGCCTCATCATAATCACTTAGTCGCACACCTACGAAAGCGTGTCATGTCTGACAGTATAAGATGATTATCACTTGTGGGTAAAGCTATACATACTCTACAGAGTAGAAAACTATTCGAATAGCTGTGTCCACGGTCATAGACATACTGAGCAAAGCCACTCTAAGTTGGACTTTGTTTTTGGTTGTAAAATGATTTTAGGACGGTAAATCCTAGTGGTAAAATTGGGTAAATCCATCATCATATTTCATATGGAGGTTATCCACTATAAAACTATCAATTTAAAATCTGATTTTAGTTATAGATTAAAAATTGCCTTGAAACTTAGTATGAGTATTTAAATATGAAAATGTTGCTTTATGCAAAATAGACCCTATCAACCTCAATTGTGTACTTATGCATGAATCATATTCTTTTATTGGGTGTAACTTGCGAGCACGGAAGTTGTGCTCATTCTTGTTGAATAATATTTATTCAGGTGAATAATTCTATTAGGACGGTGAGGATCTTGACGACTAGTCCTATGCCCCCAAACGATTACCTGTGGCGCATCATGTGGCTCACCTACTATTTTATTTCTGTTGTGTTATTTTATTTGGCCTCAGGCTCTATTTTGTAATAGACTCTGATTTATATTAAATGAACGTATGATATGATTGTGATGTCACTTTTGTTCGACTGTGTACACTAGCAATCCTAGACTAGTGTATGAAACACAGAGAAGTCGGGATCCTTCGTTCCCGAATTCAAGACTACTATCGCCGGACCAACCGTGACCACTGAGGTGGTCTAGAGAAGAAGACGAAGATGGTAGAAGACCAGGACGTTCTGGCGATCGAGTCAATTGTTCAGAATCTTAATAATCAAATAAGGCACTTGGTCCTACGATCACCAGGAGCAGCCGATCAAGCAGAAGCAAGGAGCTACGATCGTCGTTCCAGGAAGGAGGTTGTGGAGGATGTTCCTCCGGATCCTCAAGGTGGAGT
Organism: Hsuehochloa calcarea; assembly: GCA_036346395.1. Taxonomy (NCBI): domain Eukaryota; kingdom Viridiplantae; phylum Streptophyta; class Magnoliopsida; order Poales; family Poaceae; genus Hsuehochloa; species Hsuehochloa calcarea. The sequence goes on along the minus strand of CM070614.1, from coordinate 35,436,605 downwards.
CACGTCTTCTGTCAACAACGAAGAAGACGTAGAATACTCTTTCGATCTCTTCCCCGATTTCTTTGGACCATCAACTGTCGGATCCTCTTCATTTAGATCTCGTGACCGAGTCACACACCCTAAGGATATTCCCAATAGGGGACATTTCAAACACTAGTACAAACAAGCTATCCTGGATGCTTTATCATAGACGGTTCCTTTAGAACCGTCTGTGATACATAATTACCACAGACTATTCCAAAGTAACCATCTGTGATATGTAAGTATCACAGCCGGTCTGTAAATAGAACCGTGTGTGATAATTCACAGACGGTTCTTAATCATAACCGTCTGTGAAAATCGTATACGTCACAGATGGTTCTCAACAATAACCGTCTGTGAAAGTGGAAATTTTACAAACGGTTCTAAAAAAGAACCATCTGTGATATTCTATTTATCACAGACGGTTATTAACAAGAACCGTCTGTGATATGTATTTATTATAGACGATTTGTAATTGGAACCATCTGTGATGTGCATTTATCACAGATGGTTTATAATTGAAACCGTCTCTGATGTTTATCACAGACAATTTGTAATTGGAAACATCTATGATGTTTAAGCCTTTCGGTTCCCACACGATGCATCTCTTCATCTTGCACACCAACGTTATGATGCGTCTCTTCATCTCGCGCGCCAATGTGACGGTTCGTCTCGGTTTGTGATACGTTTTAAAAGAATGATCATGTCTTTCGCACCCTCCATCAACAACAAATGGAGTAAAAAAACTCAATCACTACGTTTGGAAGCAATAAATCAGGCAGATCGAGGGCGAGCCGGCGGGCGGGTGCGAGATGGCTAAGAGGACCAACCAGGAGTGCAAGCGGTGTCGAAGGCTCACTGCGGATGCGGTCCCGGCGGCGATGTGGAAGATGGTTGGGCCGCCAAGTCGGGTGTGGGCGCTGTCGGAGGACAGCCACTCATGCACAAGCACCGGCTGCGGTGTGACGGAAGTGTGGGACGATTATGTCGTCTTCTACAACGACGACTATAGGATTAGGCATGAGTACGCCATGTTCTTTGCACAGGTATTGAACTACTTGTAAAATTAGCGGTTTTTTAGTGATACTCCTGATGCTAGTAGCCAAAAAATAGAACATTTTTTAGATATGGAATGAACTATCACAGGCGATTTAGTGGGATAAACCGACTGTGATACGTGTCACAGGCGGTTATAAATTATAACAGTCTGTGATGTGTATTTATCACAGACGGTTGTTAATAAGAACCGTCTGTGATGTGTATTTATCACAAACGGTTTGTAAATGGAACCGCCTGTGATGTTTATCACAAACAGTTATTAAAAAAACTGTCTCGATAATCATTTTTTTTTGTCATCGCACGGCATGAAAATCTGAGACATCAACCACGCCAACTTCATCAAGCCTGCATGTTCAAGAAGTATGTGTAATACCTCATAAATCCAGCTAGGTTGTATCGTTTCGAATGTCTGGGAATATTATTCGAAAACGAGATTTAAAACTTTTCGGAATCGAATCGGTAAAAGAAAGAAGTCGGAGGAGTAAAAGAAACAACTTTGTGATTTTTCCAATCAGCGGGGCTAAACACTATTGTACGTCAACTGGGCGCGGGCCGCGACCAGAGGCCCAAGAGGGCGGCCGGCCCATGTAGGGGCGGCCAAAAGAAGCGCCCTCCCCTAAACCCTAGCCGCCACCCTATCTCCTCCCCTCCCCCTTGGCCGCCTCCTCCCTCCCCCAAGCCGGCCTCCTTGCTGATCCTTGGCGCCTCCTCGCGGTGGTGGTGCTATCCCCGGTGATCCCCGTCGCTCCTCCTCAAGGGCCCCTCCATCATCTCCATTCCCCGCGCCGTCGCCGCCGTTCGTGCGTCCCCGGTGGCCCAAGAGAGGAAAGCGAGGAAGCGAGAAGACCGTGTGCAGCGGATCTTCGTCGTTTTACTGGTCTACAAGGGTAATTAGACCTCCGATTCGTTGTTTGATTCCATTAGAATTGAGGATCCGATTGGATTTGTAGTTTCGTTTTGATTCGGTTAATAGATTGATTCTGTACAGTACGTTGTAACTCGGTTTTGGGTATCTTAGAGGCAGAATTGGATGTCTTCGCCTTCTGGAGAATTGTTCCCGGTTTCATTAGCTTTCTTTTGGCACCTGGATCACGAATTTTCACTCAGTAGATTAAAAGTTATGACTGTTTTACTACGTGCTGGTCTGTCTGTCTGAAATGTTGGGTATAGTCGGTTGCACCTAGGTTTTGATCTAGTTAGAGTCAGCATCAGGTCGGACACCCAACTAGGTTTATGAAGATAATTTCACCATCTTTCCAGGCTGATAAAAATCACTTTATTTGGATCAGTGGTTTAAAAGTTAGAGCCTTTTCTTTAGGGCTGTTCTGAATTCTGGGCAGACTGCAGTTAAAGTTTTTCATTGGATGGTTAGACCTCTGTTTTGGCCGAATTAGAGTTTACCATCAACTAGAGTTTCGTAGCCTGTTACGTTAAGAAAATCTGGGCACTGGTTTCGTGTCGTTTTGAGTTCTAGATAATTAAATATGCTTTTTCTCGTACCGCTGCTCATAAGGGCTGAAATCTGGCAGAATAGTTTATTTTCAATTTGGGTCTATGCGATATATTGAATAGTCAGGGGTTATTGTAGAACATCGGTAGCAGTGTTATATCGTTGTTCTTATTTTGGGAACATGCTTGTGTAGGCGGTGAGACATCCCGTGTGGGAACACCCCCGTTGCCTGCTAACGAGTCACTACGCTAAAGGCAAGTACTGTATGCACAATGATATGTTGTTTACATGAATGTTTTGTGCCTTGTTCATGATGTTGATATACTGCAAGTACCTTGTATACTATGTTTGATGCAAAAATGGGATGTGTGAGTGAATGATTATATTTGTTCGTACTTGTAGATGAATGCCATGTGTTTCCTTTCAATTATGAGTACTATTCAATCGCCATGGGATCACATCATGACATGCATAAATTACATTTGTAAGACCCATCAATTCCAGTATGGGCACTTGAAAATCCCATCAATTCCAGAATGGGTACATGAGTCCACCATTCCAATGTGGGCCATGTTACATGAGTCCACCATTCCAATGTGGGCCATGTTACGTGAGTCCACCATTCAATGTGAGCCACGTTGAATGATCGTGTAAACGTTCTTCATACGATTACTTTAAGTGAACACCGAGCCGGGTGTTTCACTCGTTATCTGCGTATATCTTTTAATATGTCCAATTCCTTCAATGCATCATTCCACTTCATCCATTCATAAATTCGTTTCGATAAATGTTCAAATGATGATTGTGATATATTGTTCATGGAATGTTTGATTGTTACATCTGATTACTTCTTTGAGTCTTTGGCTCATTCTTGCTTTGTTGTTTTATTTAGGTAAATGACAAGGAAGAATGATCTTGTGGAGGTAGTTCATCACGATGCACTCACTACCATAAACCAAACATTTTGAGGACTTTTCTTGTCGTTAATTATGACTGTGTTGAATTGTAATAAGCGGTTTGGTCATAAATACCTTATCTCTCGAATTGTTTATTTCTATTCCATTGATTAAACGGATGATGAATTCTTGTTTAGTATAATCTTTCTACTTGATTAACTGGTCATGTGTTTTGATGTTATTCTTCTAAAGAGTAGTGGTTGTAGGTGACATCTTGACTTCCTTATAGTCGGTGTTACGGTTGGTATCGAGCGGGCTTTAGGTCCGTGGTAATTAAGTTATTAAAATGACACCTTGTGCCTGATGGGTGGGGTTTGGGAAATCCATTGTTTCCGCATTTCTAGTGATGTTGTTCATTATGTTGTATGTTATAGAATTGCTTCTGTACTATCTTTCTTGTTATTAATCTATGACGTGATGTGATATACTATATATCTATGAATTATTCTTTGATTGTCATGAGATGATCCTATATATTCATAATTGATTGCATTAGTTATGCGTATCGGTAGCGGACGTCGGCGGTGAGTTCGTGGTTGTAAATCACAGGTTTTGCGAGCTACACCTTTGTTCGTGTCGTAATAGTAGAGAAGTTCTTACCCATATTCCATAGTTATGTGTTGAGCCTGAGCTCATTGTTGAAATTGTTGTCGTTCTCAAATTTGTATACGGTTTTACGGTTGTAGTTTCTTGTAGTTCGTGAATTTCTTTTGAAAGGAGGGTTATAATGAGGAGGCAAGTTCGATGAAGTTTCGATCGTTCTTTGAAGCGATTATTGTACTTTCGACTATTGTGATATTCTTGCTCCGCGTGAGCATAGTTAAATTGTAAGATTTATCTTTCACGGAAGTTATGCTTTACCTGTTGGAAAATTTAACTTATTTGTTCGCTTGGAGTTTGGCGTTGGAAGATTTCTTTTGCAAAGTTCTTTATTAAGTGTGCATTGGCCTTGCATATTTCTTGTAGATTACTTTAGAAAGTCGTTCCCTTCCTTGAATTACGAATTTTGACAAATTCTTGTCCGGTGGTGGTGGATGAATTTCTTTTGGGTTCATGGTTCTGGTAGTTGATGAATTTCAATGAGCCTTTAATGGTATTACGAAACCATTATTGTTTTTCGACCGTTAATTTGTTTTTACTCTTGGTGATCTTCGTCAATTAGTAATATTAAAAATTTCATGATTGTTCCTTCTTTCTCCTTAGAGAAGAAGCGATTCATTTACTCGTTTGATAGTGGTATAATGAGAGTTTTACATTGCAAGTCCGTTAAATCGAAAGCTTTGGCTCTACTTATTTCTATTGGATCATTACGTTTGTTGACATATAATGCATCTCTTTTACGAAGAATAGTGTTAAAACCCATTTGTTGTGATGTGTTGTGATTAAGTTGGAGGTTGTACTCAAACAAAGTTGTGGGCTACGGGTTTCTATTGGTCCCTATTTGTTTTCAAAATAATCTCTTGTCTTTTATTCTTGAACTCTCTTTACTCTTGGTAAGCGTTGTTATCGGCAAGATCATATATTTTGTATATGATGGTCCTATCTCTCTGTTGATTAAGGTGACTGGTTCACCATTTGGTATTTTGGAGAATGGGAATCATCTTTTACAAAGTTCATTGAAGAAATTTTGACTCAGTTCAATTCTTTTGGAGTAGTTGGAGTGTTGGAGTTTATAACCTCCTTTGAAAAGGAAAAGTGTCGCGACCTCTTTCTAATGTTTTGTGGTGTTGTGTGAGAGGTTTGTCTCGACTTTGTGGCATTCGTACTAGGTTCCTTTTAGAGAACAAGTTGTTATTACAATTCCATTTGATCTTTGAAAATTTCTATAACCCGATTTGTCATGTTTCCTTTAGAAGGTTTATTGACATGATCGGTAATGTGAGAATAAGGTTGATTCTTTTATAGAGAAAAAGTTTAACCACCTTTCTTGATGTTTCCAAAATGATTCAATTTGAGTTTTGTGTTCATGACCTCTTTGGAGGTCCAAGTTTATTATGATAAGCGAAGTTTGCGCGTAAAGCGATTTGTTGCAAAGTTATAATGGTTCTTGATGATGCGGCGTTTTGATCTTGAATGCTCGTTGTTCTTATCTGTAAAGATCCGACATTCTCTTCTTGCGAGGCTTATGTTTTCAATTGTGGACTCCACCTATGTTCAATGAGTTCATTGCCTAATTGGTTTTCCCTTGGTTACGTGTTCATTCACGAGTGGTAAGTGATTTCCCAGTTGGTGAAAAGCGTTTTCACGTGCCTCTTCTTTTGAGATGTATTCAACCCATTCTTTTCACGTTGGTCTTTGAAATGTTTTCTAAATGTGGTTGTGAGCTTGATGTTATTACTTGTAGTAAATTGATCGCCTTTGGTGACATCGTTCAAATGAGAATATTTCAAGTCTAGCTTTGAGGTACCTTGGAGATCGTGAATCAGCTGTAGCTGAAATTATTTTGGGTAACTTGAGGAATTGGATTAACCTATTGTTTCTTAAAGATTTCGTGTGATTTAGTCAGAAAGGCTCCTTGGTTTGAGTTAGCAAAGTGAGGTTGCAATAAAAGAAAATTTTCGTTGATCTCTTGAGACAAAGTTAATCCGTTTGCTTTAGTGAAATCTGTAAAGGAAATGTTTGAGTTTTGTGGTGAGAACATTAGGATCTCGTGTTTCCCAAGTAGATGAACTATTTGAGCAAGTTGGCTGTTGAAGGATCTTATCGATTCTTAATTAAATCTTGTGGTTATTTGAAGCGTCCCTAAATTTGTTGCTCTTTCCGCTCAAGAGATGGCGAATTTCAAGCGTAATATCTTTCTTTCGTGTCGGTTGTTATTTGTTATTCTCTTTTGAGGATGTGTGCCTCAATCATGAACTCGACTTTCGTTTTTCAAGATCACCTTTATCAGAATATTTCTTTTGGTTTCACCTTTCGCCGTGATGAGCAACGTCTTTACGTGTGAATAAACTTATCTTTGTTCGCCTCTTCCTTTTGAGAAAGGATCACGGTTTTGGGTTGCAAAGTGTTTGCAAAGGCTAAGTTTGGCAATTTGTTTGGTGGTAGATGAGTAATCGTAGCGGTGATATTTTGCTACCAAGTTCTTTGGAGGAGCGATAGAATGTAGAATGGTTTTGATCTGTATCTCTTGGAAAAAAATAATTCACATGGAATGTTTGGTTTGAAGTAATTACGAAAAGTGTTACGTTGAGTAGAACCTATGGTATAGTGAAACTTGAACTTGATTCATGATTGAATGGTCGGTGATTATCGAAGGTATGGAAACCTTGATTAAACTTATAAATGCGCAATTGGATAGCATTGCGAGATGGTGGGGTGAATTCGATGATGTCAATGAGTGAGTATGTTAGAATTGTGGGAATGTTAGAGATTTAATTCAATGATTTCACTATCGATTACAAGAGCAAAGCTGTTGTAGAGGTTTTGGAAGTTAAATGGGCTTTGCATCTGTTTATGCTAGACCTTTGGTCACCCTTGATTATGTGTAGAAAGTGGAATAATGGAGTTTCTGATCGGTAGAAGGATAATTGATAGAACCCTTTTGATGTAGTACATGATTGTGCGGGTTAAGGATTACGAGTTGTTGTTCTTGGAAATTGGAGGTAATGTGATGGTGTGGAGCCTATTACGTGGTGCCTTGAGCGCCTTCTATTAAATCGATTTTGGTTAGTAGAATGAATTGTCTAGAGTATTGATGGATTCAATATAGCCTCTCCACGATTGTATGGATGATGTCCTTCGGTTTGATCATAATTGAGGATGTTACAGTGGGATCTATTTTTGTGGCGCTTTGGGTGCCTTCAATCAAATTATGGTTGATTAAGTAGAATGAGATGCATAGAGTATTCGGAGGATTCAATGGAGCCGCCTCAGAGGTGTGGATGATGTATTTCAATTTGAGTATAATTTGAGGATGTTTAACTAAGAGGTTTTAGCTCATGTGGTAGTCAGTGAATTCGAATTTCAAGGTTCGAGAGAAATTTTATTCCTAGAAGCGAGCCTTTGTGGCAAAGGTTGATTCGTGGGATAATGATGTGTTTTCTTGATTCTCGTTTGAGTTTTGTGTCGTTGACTTGTGTTTTACGCAATTTGAGATGGTCTTTGTGTTGGCGTGTTGATTCTTTCCAAATTCGGACAAACCGCAAGTTTTTAGTTTAAAGCGTTTGAGTACTTCTCCTTTGGTTGTAAAATGGATTGGTTTTGAGATGAATTGTCAAATTTGGAATCTAACCTTTTGGTGAGAGTTAGCATTACGTGGATGCGATGAGGACTCTCTATTTCTAGTTGGATTCTCTTCGTTTTGAAAGTTGTAGAAATTAGGGCGTTGGCTTATCGCGTTGATCGTCCGGGTCCTTATGCGAGTGCGCGTAAATGCGGTATGCTCGAGTGTTAAGCGAGTATCGAGCAATTCAAGCTTGAAATATCGTTGTTTCATTCGCACCTTGATTTCCTTACGAGTAGATTGGTGCGTAGATTCGAGGTCGAATCTTTCTAAGGGGATAGAGTGTAATACCTCATAAATCCGGCTAGGTTGTATCATTTGAATGTGCGGAATATTATTCAAAGCGAGATTTAAAACTTTCGGAATCGAATCGGTAAAAGAAAGAAGTCGGAGGAGTAAAAGAAACAACTTTCAGTGATTTTTCCAATCAGCGAGGGGCTAAGCGCTATTGTCGTCAACTTTGGCGCGGTAGCGACGAGAGAGGCCCAAGAGGGGCCGGCCAAAGGGGCGCCACTCCCCCTAAACCTAGCCGCCACCCTATCTCCTCCCCTCCCCTTGGCGCCTCCTCCCTCCCCAAGCCGGCCTCCTTGCTGATCCTTGGCGCCTCCTCGCGGTGGTGGTGCTATCCCGGTGATCCCGTCGCTCCTCCTCAAGGGCCCTCCATCATCTCCATTCCCACCGCCGTCGGCGCCGTTCGTGCGTCCCCGTGGCGGCCGAAGAGAGGAAAGCGAGGAAGCGAGGAAGACCGTGTGCAGCGGATCTTCGTCGTTTTACTGGTCTACAAGGGTAATTAGACCTCCGATTCGTTGTTTGATTCCATTAGAATTGAGGATCCGATTGGATTTGTAGTTTCGTTTTGATTCGGTTAATAGATTGATTCTGTATAGTACGTTGTAACTCGGTTTTGGGTATCTTAGAGGCAGAATTGGATGTCTTCGCCTTCTGGAGAATTGTTCCTGGTTTCATTAGCTTTCTTTTGGCACCTGGATCACGAATTTTCACCCAGTAGATTAACAGTTATGACTGTTTTACTACGTGCTGGTCTGTCTGTCTGAAATGTTGGGTATAGTCGGTTGCACCTAGGTTTTGATCTAGTTAGAGTCAGCATCAGGTCGGCCACCCAACTAGGTTTATGAACATAATCTCACCATCTTTCCAGGATGATAAAAATCACTTTATTTGGATCAGTGGTTTAAAAGTTAGAGCCTTTTCTTTAGGGCTGTTCTGAATTCTGGGCAGACTGCAGTTAAAGTTTTTCATTGGATGGTTAGACCTCTGTTTTGGCCGAATTAGAGTTTACCATCAACTAGAGTTTCGTAGCCTGTTACGTTAAGAAAATCTGGGCACTGGTTTCGTGTCGTTTTGAGTTCCAGATAATTAAATATGCTTTTTCTCGTACCGCTGCTCATAAGGGCTGAAATCTGGCAGAATAGTTTATTTTCAATTTGGGTCTATGCGGTATATTGAATAGTCAGGGGTTATTGTAGAACATCGGTAGCAGTGTTATATCGTTGTTCTTATTTTGGGAACATGCTTGTGTAGGCGGTGAGACATCCCGTGTGGGAACACCCCGTTGCCTGCTAACGAGTCACTACGCTAAAGGCAAGTACTGTATGCACAATGATATGTTGTTTACATGAATATTTTGTACCTTGTTCATGATGTTGATATACTGCAAGTACCTTGTATACTATGTTTGATGCAAAAATGGGATGTGTGAGTGAATGATTATATTTGTTCGTACTTGTAGATGAATGCCATGTGTTTCCTTTCAATTATTAGTACTATTCAATCGCCATGGGATCACATCATGACATGCATAAATTACATTTGTAAGACCCATCAATTCAAAGTATGGGCACTTGAAAATCCCATCAATTCGAATGGGTACATGAGTCCACCATTCCAATGTGGGCCATGTTACATGAGTCCACCATTCCAATGTGGGCCATGTTACGTGAGTCCACCATTCAATGTGGGCCACGTTGAATGATCGTATGAAACGTTCTTCATACAATTACTTTAAGTGAACACCGCGGGTGTTTCACTCGCTATCTCTGATATATCTTTTAATATGTCCAATTCCTTCAATGCATCATTCCACTTCATCCATTCATAAATTCGTTTCCAGTAAATGTTCAAATGATGATTGTGATATATTGTTCATGGAATGTTTGATTGTTACATACAGTTACTTGCTGAGTCTTTGGCTCATTCTTGCTTTGTTGTTTTATTTAGGTAAATGACAAGGAAGAATGATCTTGTGGATGGTAGTTCATCACGATGCACTCACTACCATAAACCAAACATTTTGAGGACTTTTACTGTCGTTAATTATGACCTGTGTTGAATTGTAATAAGCCAGTTTGGTCATAAATACCTTATCTCTCAGAATTATTTATTTCTATTCCATTGATTAAACCAGATGATGAATTCTTGTTTCCGTATAATCTTTCTACTTGATTAACCTGGTCATGTGTTTTGATGTTATTCTTCTAAAGAGTAGTGGTTGTAGGTGACATCTTGACTTCCTTATAGTCAGGGTGTTACAGTATGGCCGCTAGTCGGTCGCATGAAGAGGCTATTTTGCTAGCATTCCTCCTAATACAACTGCAGGCCTCGGAGGTGCCCAAGCACCATGAGGAGGAGGATTCTACATGATGCGTGCATGGCACATCCGAGGCCTCTAGTTGTGTCAGGAGGAATGCTAGCGAAGTTGCCTCTTCAGGTGCTCTCCTGGCAGCCATGCTTCTTGAACTTACAGGCTTGATCGATGTAGTTGGCATGGTTGTTGTCTCATCCTCCTCATGCTGCATGGACGACCTCGAAAAAAAAGCAGCTGCATCAGAGACAAAGGAATACTAAACTTGGATCACCGAGAACAAATAGTAGATCTAGCACACTTGAAAATCTAAGATATTTTTTTTCACCAATGCGCTTCGAAGCTGGCCGCCTACTTCAAAAAGCAACCGCATATATATCACATTTCTCACTACATATAGATCTAGTTATGAGAGGACGACCAGATATTTAATGGCGCGTATCATAGATGGTTCTTATTAAGAACCGTCTATGTTATGTAGTATAGGTAACAGTTTTGAACCGAAGGTCTTGGAATGTCATAAACATTTCTCACTACATATAGATCTAGATCTGAATGGACGACCAGATATTTAAAGACGCATATCACAGGTGGTTTAGTGGGATAAACCGTCTGTGATAAGTATTACAGCCGGTTATAAACTACAACAGTCTGTGATATGTAATTATCACAGATGGTTATTAACAAGAACCGTCTGTGATGTTTACCTATCACAGACGGTTTGTAATAGGAACCGCCTGTGTTGTTTACTTATCACAGACGGTTTGTAATTGGAACCGTTTGTGATATGTATCACAGAAGGTTATTAATAAGAACCATCTCTGATAAGCATGACTGCTTTGAGGAAGACGGTGAGTATGCCTAAGAAAGCAATCAAGCCTACCACGAAGCATGATCTTTTTTCGATTGTCGTCCACCCAGCCATGGCCTACTTCATTGAACCTGACACACTCTACTGGCAGCCATGCATGCTTCTTGAACTAGCAGGGGCTGGTCATACCGTGATTGTATTCTGGCTTGGCATACTCTTACTTCATTAGCATTCTCTTAGAATAGATCTTGGTACTGGTCCTGATCTTGTTGAACTTGCTAGGAGAGTGAGTCAGGATCGATGAAGTAGGCTATGGCTACTGTCTCATCACCTGTGATATGTGCAATTAAATGTCTGGTCATCCCGATCGACTCCAGATAGATCTGTCTATAGTGACTCCAGATAGAACCGTCTATGCGCGGCTGCTTTGAAGGAGGCGACCGGTGCTGGGGCATTCGGTAAAAGAATTAAATACTGTAGATTTGCAAGTTTGTGCTTGTAGATCTATTTATTTTTGGTGGTCTAAGGTTAGTATTTGCTTCTAATTATATGCATTATTTAATGTAGGTTCATCATCCAAGGAGAGGTTATTAATTGGCAGTTAAGATTTACAATATATGGAACAATGATCGAGCATGTATATATACATTGACTTGCCCTGTATTGTGTAATTGCGTGTATTAATCTATAATTTATTATGTGCGTAGCGCAGATGGACCGAAGCTGGATATACGCTGAGAACCGTGTGAGTGAAGAGTACATTGATACTGTGTCTACTTTTAGAAGAGCTGTCGAGCAGGATATGTTGAAGAACGAGATAAAATTTATGTATTGTCCATGCATTGATTGCGATAATATAAAGATGTTTACCGACCTGGCGCAGATCGAATGGCACTTGATTCGAAGGGGTTTCAAAAAGAAGTATACATGCTGGATCAGTCGTGGTGAAGAGCAGATTATACCGGAAGGTACTAACATCGTCGAGGAAGACAACGATATGCGTCGGATATGGACTGTACTTTCGATGAGGTTAGGTCGCATGATGACAATTTAGATCAGATGCTACGCGATGTAGAAGGGGACTATAGTGAGAGAGTTTAGTAAATTCGAGGGCTTAATGGAGGACTCGGCGAAACCTTTGTTCCCGGGCTGCAAGCCAGAATACACAAGGTCATCCGTGCTTGCACTGCTGAAATCGAAGGCAAGCAATGGTTGGTCCGACAAGAGTTTCACATCGTTACTAGGTCTCCTAGCGAACATCCTTCAAGTGGGAAACGTGTTGCCCAGAACCACCTACCAAGCTAAGAAGGTTCTTTGCCTATTGGGAATGAAAGTTGAAATAATACATGCATGCCCGAATGATTGTATCCTATATCGTAAAGAGTATGCAGACATACATGTATGTTCAGTGTGCAAAGCATCCCGATACAAGCATAAGAATCACTCCGATGATGGCGAGGGCATCGAGGTGAAGTAAGGGGCCGCCTACTAAGGTGTTGTGGTATCTGCCTATAATTCTCCGTTTGAAGCGTTTATTTGCGAACCAAAAGGATGTAAGATTGCTGCGTTGGTACTCGGAGGAGCGTACGAAAGATGAAAAGACAAGACACCCTGCTGATTCTGCCTAGTTGAGAAACATTGATAGGAGCTTCGAAGACTTCGGTGCGAAACTGAAGAATATAAGGCTTGGGTTGAGTACATATGGAATGAATCCTTTCGGTAACATGAGTAGCGAACATAGCACCTGACCCGTGAATCTATGTATGTACAACCTTCCTCCTTGGTTGTGTAAGAAGTGGAAGTACATTTTGATGTCACTACTTATCCAAGGGCTGAAGCAACCTGGGAACAATATTGATGTGTACCTAGCACCATTGCTGGAAGGTCTTGTAACACTGTGGAACGAAGAGGTACAGGTATGAGATGCTGTAACATCCCAATTTTCAGAGCTTTAAAAATATTTTAAATAGTGGTAGTGAGAAAATTCACCATTTGGATTTATTTGAATATCAATTTAAAAAGCTTAATATGGACTTTAAGGACAAATTGATTTAATGTGCTTAATCCCAACATCAACAATTGTCAAAACTATTTTATTTAGATTCTTTAAGCTTGGATATATTTTATAGAATTTTCTGGAATTTTTCCAAAGTCATTTGCTATTTTCTATTGGCTAATTGTATTTTACGGATTTATTTAAAGAAAAATCAAAAGAAATTCCTTGGAGCGATGTTGGGCGAAGCCCAACACTATTCGATGTGTGACCCATCTCGCCCGTGGCGCTCTCGTCCGTTGGATGCTTGACGCGTGCCCTCGTTTCCGATCGGACGCACGCGCTCAACCCCGCCTTCATCCGTTGGATGTTCGCCGCGTGGCCTCGTCTGCGATCTCGCTTCTTCGCTCGCCGCTTCGCTTCCGGTAGTTGGATTTCCATCGCCGGCTGCACCCTTCGCCCTCGCTCTCTCTGCCCGGTGGGACCGCCGCCAGAGTCGTCGTCTCGCGGAGCTTCTTCTTCCTCGCGCCGCGCCGCGCCATTGCCATTGTTCGAGCTCCGTCCAAACAAAACCGATTGATTCTGATTCTTGGCGCCGACCCTACCAAATCGTAGCTCGGTTGATTTCTTATCCGTTCAAACCGAATCAAACCCGAATCGGTTTCAATCTCCGAATCTCGGAAATTCAAATCGCGGCCGTTTGGACCCTATTTGGGGTTTCAAATCTCGGCGTCTCGGGCCTATAAATACCCCCTCGGCCGCCGGACCTCGCAACCCAAAGCCACCCTCGTCACCCGATCGCTCTAGAGCGCGGCATATCAAGTTTTAGGGTTTTGGTAGAGCTTCTTCTCTGTGAATTGCTTGCCGCCGTCGTCGCCGCCCTTGCCTCGCCGGCACCACCGTGATCGACAAGTCCCGGGCTACCTCGAGCGCACCTCCTCGTCGCCGAGACATCGCCGAACACTCTCCCGACAAAACACGAGCCTTCACCACCGCTTCTTCCTCATGCGCCGCGGTGCGCCACCGTCGTTGCCGGCTACGGTAAGGGCACCCGAGTCGCAATAGCACGAGGAACAATCTGGTACCCTCCTTCGCCGGTGAGTCGCCATGTGGTTCGCCGGTGACCACGGGTCAAGCGCCACTTGCCCGCCGTTGCCGCGACTCGGCGCCCGCGTCGGCCCGATCTTTGGTGTGGCGGTGCGTGGTGCGGATCGGCCGCCGACCTGCAGCGTGCGTGGCTTTCGGTCCACCGCGCCAGATCTCCTCGGTTGGTGCACTTGGTCGCGTGAACCCCAAGAGCCGACATGTGGGGCCCACATGTCGATTTATTTTAAATCTATTTCTTTTTCCAGAAATTCTCGGCTGACGCAAGCATTGCGCAATAATCCGATTTTTCTTTATAAAAATAATTCGGGAAATTCAATAAAATCCAAATTAGGGTTTTATTTGATTTTCAAACTTCCAAAGCACATATCTTTTGCATCCGAACTCCGATTGAGCCCATTCAAATTTGTAAATTCATATAAAATTAAGATCTATTTAATGGTGAATTTTATTTGAATTTTTGGAGTTTTTTTCCTCTGTTATTTATTTATTTTTGTTTCTTTTGTCTCGTTTGCGAGTAGACGTCGATACTTCGGGGAATTTTGCAGAAGAAGGAGCACCTCAAGACCAAGACCAATATCTAGATCTATTCCAAGGCAAGTTATACCTTTGATCATGTTGAACCCAATTTTCAAAATACTTTGTTTCAATGTATTGCATTCTATTTCAAGTATTTATTTAAATGCTTTTGGGATAGTTATTAATCCAAATTGTTATGCCACCTTGCCTATTGTATGCCATGATCTCTTGTCACCCTAGGTTGGCTAATTATTAGTTGGTATTATCATAGCACCAATGTGGGATTGTTAGATACGATTAGACTGTTTAGCCATGCCATGAGTCATCATTTCATGTGAGAGTTGCAATTATAAACTTGACTAAGTGATTATGGGCTGTGATGAAGCTGTGTGTCTTTGTGTCTTTGTTACTCGTTGATGGCATGTGTTGCACTTAATCAACAGGGTGGGAAAAGTTTTAGACTGAGGCAAGTGGTGGATCTGTGTGAATGGTGGAGCTGTGTGATATAAACTTTGTGATTTGGGTTAAAACTGAAGTCTTGCCTTGGTCAATTAAGGACTTAACTTTGTGCGCCATTGAAGCTGGGCCTTCTTGTCGACCACATGCCTAGTATGGTGGGCTGACTTAGTAAGTTCTGAGTCTTGTATTTAAACTATGTGATGAAATTTGGAGGTGTGTACCGTGTGTTTGGGTCACATCGCGGGACAGTTATTGCATCCACATCCCAGCGTGTGTGTCGTTCCAAGAGTGTGTGTACAAATTGGGCGAGGAAAGCACATCGGGAGTGTCATTGTTTGAGATGAAGTCTCTGAAACATTTTGTTATGGTCAGTGCTACCTACACTGATTGTATCGTGTGGGTAAAGTGTACAGCCTCTGCAGAGTGTTTAAACCAATCTATTCGAATAGCCGCGTCCTCGGTTATGGACATGCTCGGGAATTTCACACGAGGGGTAGATTTTCATAAAAACAAATGGGAAGGGTCAGCTGCGTGAAGGTAACTTGTGCAGCTGTGTGAATAACTTGATTAGACTGTGTGTCCTTTGTGAAATCAATTGTTAACTTATTATTGTCTATTTGTTTTGAATTACGCTTTCAATCTATTATTTGTATTCAATTGCAAATGTTGCATTTCTGCAAAATAACCACAGAAGCCATTCCTTTGGAATAAGCCATCATCTATAATATTGCATTCTGTGGTATGACTTGCGAGTACCGTGTGTACTCACTCTTGCTAAACAAATCAACAGAAGTGGAGGAGTCGTCGCCTACTTTTGAAGAAGAATTCTACGAAGGTTGATCGTTAGGTCTTGATCCCAGTCAGTTGCCTGTGGTAAATTGATGGGAGCCCGCTGGAGTTTATTTCGTTTTCGATGCAGTTTATTTCTCTATTGTCAGCCTTACATGGCTTAATAAATGTAAAACTCGACCGTAAGGTCCCAACAGTTATTTGTTATTCAAAGTACTCGTTTATTCTTATATTCGTTGTATGGATGTGATATTTCATCGATGTTGACCTTTGTGTGCGATGGCGTGATCTGGACTAGTCACGAGAATACGGAGGGTCAGTTGCATATTTGGGTCCCGACAGATGCGTATAAACGAGAGAACTTCACTTTAAGCATTATGTTATTCTGCACCATCAATGATTTTCCTACCCTTGGTAACTTGTAGGGGTTCAGTACAAAATGAGCCAAAGCATGCCCGCACTGCTTACATGATATCGAGAGTGTGTGGCTGAACAACTCGTGTAAAACTATGTACATGCGTCATCGTAGGTTCCTTCCCAGGTATCACCCATACCGCAAGATGAAGAAACAATTCAACAAAAATAAGGAGGACGTTTCACCTCAAATGGCTTTTAAAGGGAAAGTGGTCTATGATTTGGTTGAGGATATCGATGTTGTGCTTGGAACGGGACGTAAATTGAGGACCCGTCAGAAGAACATCTGGAAGAAACGATTATTTTTTTGGGACTTACCTTATTGGGAGCACTTAGAAGTTCGCCTCTGCATCGACGTCATGCACGTGGAGAAGAATGTATGTGATAGCTTGATTGGTCTCTTACTGAATATTCATGACAAAACAAAGGATGTTTCAACACACAATGTGTCTTGGTTGATGTGAATATAAGGACCGAGTTAGCACCGAAAGAGACCGACAAAGGGCGAACGTACCTTCCCCCTGCTTGCTACACTCTGTCCCAGGCCGAGAAAAAGGAATTGTGCCAGAGCTTATATGATGTGAAAGTTCCATCCGGTTACTCCGCCAGCATGAATAAACTTATTTCTATGGAAGATTTGAAATTAATTTGTACGAAGTCTCATGATTGTCATGTGTTGATGACACAAATACTTCCTGTTGCAATTATAAGTATTTTACCAAACAAGATCCGAGTGGCAATCATGAGGATGCGTTATTTATTTAACTCAATTGCTTAGAAGGTCATCGACCCCAAAGGACTAGATGCTCCGCAGGCCGAGGTGGTGACGACTCTATGTCATCTTGAGATATATTTCCCTCCATTATTTTGTGATATCATGGTCCATCTCATTGTTCACCTTATGAAAGAGATAAATATATACGGCCCAGTGTTCCTACATCATATATACTCGTTCGTGAGGTACATGGGAATTCTCAAGTCCTATGTACGGAATCGATCTCGGCCCAAGCGCAGCATTATCGAAGGTTATGCAACCGAATAGGTCATTGAGTTCTGCGTCGACTACATGGCTCAGGTGGAACCGATAGGTGTGTCTCTATCTTGTCATGAGGGGAGGCTGGAGGATATCAGGACCATCAGAAGGAAAGCAATCACTCCCAATTTTGACACATATGCTCAAGCCCATTTCACGGTCTTGCAAAACATGACCCAAGTGTCCCCTATATAGATGAGCACAAAGACATGCTACACCAATAGAATCCAGCCCGGTCGGAGGTTTAAATCGCGAGAGAGCACAACCGTCGGTTCAACGAATGGTTAAAGGTGCGATTCACCGGGAGGCTGTTATCAAGTGATGATATGATGCCATAGTTGGGAAAAGGTCCAAAATTAACAATTGTGACATGGCAAGGATACGACATAAATGTGTGATGAAACCTAAGGTTTGATTTGTTGGCCCGATCTTTCGATGAGAACGATAAGTTCGGTAGTCGTCGCTCAACTCTCACGATCCTGGCTACGAACACGCAAGGCTCGAAACCACGCAATCGCTTGAGCGCTCGACAAGTCGTTATCAACCGTGCACGAATACGGATGACACGATCACGAAGATCAATTCCTGCATACACCAAAGAAGCACGCAAGAACAAGGTAAAACGCAATCTCATGTATTGCAAATAGGATTGAAATATTTGATAAAGTTGGGATTCCGAAGCGGTATTCAGGGTTGGTCTAGTCGACACAAGCCAATACACGAAGTTGCAATGTAGCTAACTTTTAACTAAACGAAATCCAAGGAAACTAGAGGGGGTGCGTCCTCCTTAAATAGGGGATGAGGAGCCACAAATCTAAAAGAAATAGAGGGGTGGGACTAAAGGCACGAATTACTGTTTATGTGAACAGTAATCACACCCCCAGGTGGGCCGGCGGCATATGGGCCAATTCTGGTACGATTACAAGGCCCAAATCGGCCCAAATTGATGATATAGCACTTTCTTTTGACGATTCCGAAGTCTATAGAAGGAATTTGGAGGTGACTCTAGATCCGTTGGAAAGATATCGTCGTTAGCTTTCCAACAAGCCCAAGAACACCCGAATCAGACTCCGTTTGCAAAAGCTATATCTGTTTTAAGTTGGTCTTTGTCGGGCTGATTCGGAGGCCGAGGCTGGATTCAAGAACGGGTCCAGCTCGAACTGCTTGCTTGTCTTGGACCAAAAGTGACATGGTGCTGCACATATATATATTTCATCATTAGGTAGCATCATATAGTTCATATAATATAAAGACACTCCTAAAAACAAGCTCACCTGATAATTTAAGTGAAGCGTACGAGCTCTTCTACTTGGAACAACAAGCATAGCAAATATGGTTGTATCCATAGGGGTCATGTCCTCATCATCCTCCCTTTCTTGAAAACAAAGCCGTCCTCGGCTTTTGATAAGCTGAAAATAGGGTAACAAAGAAGCCAAGGTGTATGCATGGTATATGTATATGTCATCTGTTTTAACGGTTCTTCGTTGTTGCACAATTAATGTTAGACGATAACAACGATTATAAAAGATCATTGTATTATTAACACAAGAGTAATCATATATGTGAATGATCAAAACTAAAGTTCTCACATAGCAATTATTGCAACTAGTTTTGCAAATGTAAGTGAAGCATTTATGCAGTTCAAATATCTGAATTTGTAAACTTGCAGTGATAGCACATAAGGGCAAATGTAGCACTTTTGGAATCAAACAAAATTCATTCATATAATCATATTTCAATTGAGTGTTAGCAAATTCATCTAGCAAGGGTGAAAAGATTTGAAAGTTCTTCCATACTTCAACATTATTATGCACATTGTCAATTCTATTTGGTGCAATAAGAGGCGAACACATAGGGATTGAATGATCACTAAATTTTATTTTTCTCTCATAATGAACAAGATTCAGCACACAATAATTATTGTTTAAAACAACAAAATTCAATTCATCCATGTGATCACAAGTTATGCATATTCGATATACCATAAATTGATTGTCTACACCATAATCTCCAACTAATTTAAAACAGTAGGTGTAGGTGCTAGATAGAGAATTTAGCAATGAAAGTTCGAAACTTTCTTCATAGCACATTCAAACTAACGGGCTCATTAAGAATGATATAACACAACGCATCGAAGTGGATATTCTATCAAGTACTTCCTTATGTGTAATTAATTCGACTGTCTTGAAATTATGTGACTTGATTAGCACATGGTTCGTTCAAGTTAACACAAGGAATATCAAAAGATTGCACTACAACAGGTATATACTCACAAAGCTGCTCTATGTCATGCTGTAACATCAAATCGGTACCTTTGTCATTATTGTTCTCCTTAGATACTGTAGGTACCTCAAACTTCTCCTCTGATGACATAAGATGCGCCAGATCATCCTTCATCTCTTCAAGCGTCTCGGCGGTATCTGTGGATGGAGTGGGAGGCAAAATAATGTTAGCATTTTCAGTTACCTTAGGTTGCACCTCGCTTGTGTCCGTGGGTGGTGGAGATACAAAACGACGTTGCAATTTCTTCTTCATCTGCTCCCATGTGTACATGAAGTGGTACTCGATATTCGACCACCAATGTTGAACATCACCAATCAGAGCCGTCCTTGCCCTTCTCATCTTCTCATAAGGATCAAGGTCATGTCTTTCAAAGTAGTTTTCCAACATAGTAACCCATATGAAATAGTCCAACGATGTACTCTCTGCGGTGAGTGGCATGATGCATAATGGTAGTTGTTTACCTTTGAGTTCAAATCTGCCCGTGATGTGATCGTAATCTATCAACTTCAACCAACCTGTCATTGTTAGTAGAAAACGAGGAAACAAATCACAGTGTATATGCTCCTATCAACTACTAGGTTTTGGCGCTTCAACAGTTGCTCTCTCACAACACCTTACCAAGTTCTTACTAGTTCTTACCAATGCAGCAAAGAAGTGGTACAACCGGTGGCTGGTTCGTGATACTCTCACTTGTGATCATTAGCGATTGCGAGGCGGCTTTCTTGAGTTAGTAGGAAGTGGAGCTCGGAAGGCTAGTATGTAGCAAAGGAATATCAATTATTCAATTCAGCATGCAAAGTTGAAAAGCAGTTCAAAGTACTAATCACAAGTGCTGATCCTAGTCTAATAAAAGTTTAGCTAATCAAAGCCCCACTAAGAGATGTGTATGTACGCACAAGATAAATGTGACTTGATGTAAGCAATGGAAAACCTCACAACAAGTGCTAAGAGAGACGCTAACCAACTACTCAAACTTTTTTGTAGGGCACAAGATGGTTCACACGATGTAGAGCACAAAAAAGAAATCACGTCTTGTAAATGACCCTTTAGTTTAAGCAGAAAATAATAGTTAGTCTCAAGAGATGAAAAAAAACAAAGTTTTATATGGATTATATATACTCGTTTGAAAGGTTTCGATGAAATTTACAACTTTGCAGTTGAGGCAAACCCCAAATTCTGAAGGGATGACTGAAAGAAACGGCAAAAACCGAAACCGAAAACTTGTGACGCGAATTCAGAGCCGAAAATGACCGATTTTGGGTTCCCTGGAGGGAGATAAGTGCATTAAGTGAAAAGTATGCGCCTCGTTGTTAGCTTTCCAACGAGTCCAAGAACGTCCAAATCGGACACCATATGCAAAAGTTATGCCCGTTTCTTGAAGGTCTCGGAAGCGGAATCGCACTCAATTTGAAACCCACTCGGTTTCAATCTTTAAATTGCTATATCTTTTGATTCCGTGGGCAAATCTTGCTGAAATTTTTTGTGCAAGTTTGTGGCTATATGTAGAAGGGCTCCACCAATTTTCACTGGTTTTGGTGTAATATTGTTTTTTTTTTCTTTTTTCTACCACGGCTTTTGTTTTGTGTGGCGGCCTCTTTCTCCGTCTTTTTTTTGCCAGCTCTAGGGTTTTCAACAAGTCGCGAATACAGCAAAGTGTTCTCTCTCTTTTTTTTGGTGCAGATTAGAGGAGTTCTAACCCACGAATTTTCTGTTTTAGATGCAAAAACTAAGAACCCTAAAAGAATGATTAAGCGACGCAAAGGAAAAACACGAGAAGCAATCTAGACAACGACCAACTAGACAATTACTAGAACTAAAGATCAGCAACTAGACACGACAATGTAACTAAATATTCAACAAGCAAACTGAAAAGAAAAATTGCAAAGGCTCAAAAGGCTTGGTATGGATGATAGATGCGAATTTTTTTCTTTGGACAATTTTCTGGACTCTAGGTATGAAAAATGAATCTACTACTAGAAAACAGGAAACTCTCACCGAAGAACTGTAGCTCTGATACCACTTGATGAACCCTAAGGTTTGATTTGTTGGCCCGATCTTTCGATGAGAACGATAAGTTCGGTAGTCGTCGCTCAACTCTCACGATCCTGGCTACGAACATGCAAGGCTCGAAACCACGCAATCATTGAA
This sequence comes from Hsuehochloa calcarea, assembly GCA_036346395.1. Taxonomy (NCBI): domain Eukaryota; kingdom Viridiplantae; phylum Streptophyta; class Magnoliopsida; order Poales; family Poaceae; genus Hsuehochloa; species Hsuehochloa calcarea. Next base: position 35,414,742 of record CM070614.1, on the reverse strand, counting down.
GCCTTTCGACAAGTCGTTATCAACCGTGCACGAATACCGGATGACCTGATCACGAAGATCAATTCCTGCATACACCAAAGAAGCACGCAAGAACAAGGTAAAACGCAATCTCATGTATTGCAAATAGGATTGAAATATTTGATAAAGTTGGGATTCTGAAGCGGTATTCAGGGTTGGTCTAGTCAACACAAGGCAATACACGAAGTTGCAATGTAGCTAACTTTTAACTAAACGAAATCCAAGGAAACTAGAGGGGGTGCGTCCTCCTTAAATAGGGGATGAGGAGCCACAAATCTAAAAGAAATAGAGGGGTGGGACTAAAGGCACGAATTACTGTTCATGTGAACAGTAATCACGCCCTCAGGTGGGCCGGCGGCATATGGGCCAATTCCGATACGATTACAAGGCCCAAATCGGCTCAAATTGGTGACATAGCACGTTCTTTTGACGATTCCGAAGTCTACAGAAGGAATTTGGAGGTGACACTGGATCCGTTGGAAAGATATCGTCGTTAGCTTTCCAACAAGCCCAAGAACACCCGAATCAGACTCCGTTTGCAAAAGTTATATCTGTTTTAAGTTGGTACTGTCAGGCTGATTCCGGAGGCCGAACTGGATTCAAGAATGGGTCCAACTCGAACTGCTTGCTTGTCTTGGACCAAAAGTGACATGGTGCTGCACATATATATATTTAATCATTAGGTAGCATCATATAGTTCATATAATATAAAGACACTCCTAAAAACAAGCTCACCTGATAATTTAAGTGAAGCGTACGAGCTCTTCTACTTGGAACAACAAGCATAGCAAATATGGTTGTATCCATAGGGGTCATGTCCTCATCAATGTGTACATATTTTATACAACAGCTCAGGATAGGAAGAGCACAGTCTAAAATAGTGGTGTCATGAGTAGTTCAATACGGCTGGGTTGAGCTCCTACTATGGATTCGTAGAGGAGATTTGGGAGCTCGACTATGTACTTTTTAAGATCCCCTTGTTTCAGTGACATTGGGTCAAACTTTCATAGGGTGTGAAGGTCGACAAGTACGGCATCACTATTGTGGACCTCGAATGTGTCGGGTACAAGGACGAACCATTCATACTCACTAAGCAAGTTGTTCAGGTTTTTTATGTAAAGGATCCAGCAAATAAGAACCACGACGTAGTTCTTCATGGAAAAAAAATGATTGTTGGAGTTGAGAATGTCGTGGATGAGGAAGAGTACAATCAATTTGACGAGTTGCCTCGTTTCGGAGACGGCATCAGGCTCGAGGAAGAATTGAGTGAGGAAGCTAGCTATATGCGGTTCGATCATCGTGAAGGGTTTTTTTAAAAAACAAAATAACCAAGTGTAATGAACACCTATTTAGAAAATTATTCCATTGTAATTAAGAAACTCGGTGCATGTAATTAAGTAATTACTCCATTGTAATTGATTCACTAATTAAGAAATTATTCCATCTGTGATTGTATCTGCTTTCTTATTTTCAAAGAGCATTTCTAGTATTTCTTAAGGCTAGCCGAAAAATAGAATAGTACTTTTTTGGATATAGAAGCAACTATCATAGGCGGTTTAGTGTAACACACCATCTGTGATATATGTAGCACATTGATTCCTAATTAAGGAGCCAAAAAATTTTCCTCATGCGCACACGTCCAAAAATTCTTGCGCTGAGCATCACAGACGGTTCCGTAATAAAACTGTCTAGGATACTTATCACACACGGTTCTTAAACATAACCGTCTGTGATATGCCTACAACTAGGGTGTGGTCGTAGCTTGCCTATGACCATAGAGATTATCATAGACGGTTTTATAATAGAACCATATGTGATAAGATGGGGGTAGTCGTAGCTTGCCTAGAGCTTATCACAGACAGTTCTATAATAGAACCGTCTGTGATAAGCTACTTTACTACGACCACCCACCCCCTGGTCGTAAGCATATCACAGATGGTTCTTTAATATAACCATCTGTGATATATGATATGACAGATAGTTCTTTTAGAGAACCGTCTGAGATATACATTTATAAATAGGGGGTTCTGCTAGGGTTTGTGTCCTTACTCCTCAGAGCTACTCTCTGGGTTTGCGTCATTACTCCTCAGAGCTACTCTGCGACCTCCGATCGACCTCCTCCCCACGCCGGAGTCATCCCTCTGCGACCCCCGGCCTCCTCCCCTGGCGGGTGTCATCCCTCTGCGACCTCAACGACGCCGCCCCTGACCTCGATGACACCTTGCACCCCCGACCTCGACTACCTCTTGGTCCACGCCTCCCGTCAAGGTACGATCACCGCTTTGGATTGTGCTAGAAGAATTTTCAATTTGTGCTATTTTGATTGACCCTAAGAACATATTACTTTGTTAATCTTGCGAGACGGTAAGTAAATGAGATGGTGTCCAAACCGTCTTCCCCGTCGTCATCAATGTTGCCAAATGCGCCAGGATCTTCGAGAAAAGTGGTACCAAAGCGACATGCTAGAGGAATATCAAAAATGATTGTGGGCCGAATAACCATCACGGCCGCCCGTCCCTCTAGGGTCCCACTGCTTTCCCAGAGAGCAGCGACATTATTCTGGACCACCTGTGGTATACTTGCAAGGGAACGGGTCCCCATCCCCACACAGAATTGGAAGGATGTGACAGATGAAGAGAAAGCACAGCTGTGCAATGAAATTACAACGTCATTCGACATCCCACCAGAATTATCCGAACTCGTGCGACGGCATGCGTTCCTCGCGATGGCCTTCAAGTGAAAGCTTGTCACGAAGTACAAGAATAAGGATCAGTCGGCCTACACAAAGTATAGTTTCGTGTCATCGGATACATGGGACACCTTTGTGCAGATGAAGACAATGGATGAATTTCAGCAGCAAAGTGATGCACACAAGGCTATCCAGGCACAAAACATTCACCCCACAGACTCAGCACCGCTGCGTACGTGGGTAAAATCCTGGAATTGATGCGTGAGGATGATTTGGCAATCTAGTCAGAGGTCTCCTCGCCATTTGCCGAGATCGTAGACGAGTGCACCCGAAACTTATCAAGACCTAGGGCCAAAGCCACGTCGTCGGGCGCCATCTCTTTCACATACCCGGTAGATAAGGAAGTGTGACAACACATGGTAAGATATGTCGAACTGCCTAGTTTTTAATAAGTCCATAACTTCGTAGGGTTTAATATAACATGATGGCCTCTTGCAGCAAATATTGAGTACCGAATCTGAAAGGCTATGGGTAGGCTACACTAGCGCAAATTAATAAAAGTTCTACCCTTAAACCAAGATCACTGCAGTTATAGATCACGGTCTTACCACTAGACGCGCAGGTGCGGAAACTGATGCAGCACGTTAGGGCAGAGTAGTCGTACTAAGTTGATGCGAAGACGTCAGGCGAGTAGTCGTACTACTTCCTCGTCCTCGTCGCGGCGTCCCACGCTGACTCCGCTCTTGCGGTTCGTCCAAACGCTATAGATGCAGCGCCTCCAAAGGTATCCACACGTACGGGAGGAAGCGACGCACGCCGGACTGCTAGATCCGCGTGAGCGACTAGGGCGTGGGAGAGGTGGCGGCCAGGGTTTGAGGATGTCACGAAAAACTTCTGCCCATCCTGTGCGCCCTTGCCCTCCTTTTATAGACGTCCTTACAATGGGCTTCTACTAATAGAGGCCCATTAGGACTCAATGCCCAGTCTAATTCGGATCTAATCCGAATTAAGCTTCAGCCCCTTAAGTGTGTGACCCTATAGGTTCATGTATGTTTAGACATGGCACGAGTATACATACTTGGTCAATAGTTGGTAGCGGCCTCTAGCAAGACGTCCCAACTACTAAACGTACACAAAGATCATATCGGACGAACCAACACAACGTTATGTACATGCCAATTCCTTTGCCTCACGATATTCGGTCGAGCTCCAAGCTGACCACTCTTTCTCGATCTTGTGATCCGGAATCCCTTACTAGGTTAACTCTTAACCTTAAGTAGCATGGCCATGCATTTCTGGATCCAATCACTCGAGGGGCCCAGAGATATCTCTCTCAGGTAGAGAGGGGCAAATCCCATCTTGACTAACCATGCCTCGCAGCATGCTTCATGATAAACCCGAAAACTACCTTTATAACTACCCGATTCATTGAGTAGCGTTTGATAGCCCCTAAGTAGGTCGATTCACATCTCAAGTACATGCGACAATCTTAGGTCTAAGGACAAAGCGTACACATTGTGTAGAGAGAACCATAAGTATAATTGTTATGTCTCATGTTGGGTCGGTCCAACCCCATGTTCTAAACATGTGTCCACATTATTGGTTTGACATCTCCATGTCTATGACCTGTGAAACATAGTCATCAACCATACATGTGCTAATCCACCATTCACGTGTGTCCTCACATGAACTCCGACTAGGGACAACTTTAGAATAACCATACAAGTAAAGATTTCACAAACAAGTCACATACTTGTTAATCAACACAAAGGCAATATTCAAGGAACATTTATTAAATCATGAATACAACGAAATATCATCATCTCTATGATTGCCGCTAGGGCATATCTCCAACAGAATCATCCCCAGGCTCCTTCCAACCAGTCAGGGAGAAGGATATACTATCCATGGCCTTGGGAAACAAGGCGCACCCGGGTCCACTACTACAGAAAAGCTCATCACGAGCGATTCGTAGCGGTCACTGAGCGGTTTTGAACCGTCTGAAATTTTATGTCTATGATAACAGGCGGTTGTCACAGACGGTTGAAAAACCGTCTGTGATAAGTCTTATCACAGACGGTTTTTAACAAAAACCGTCAGAAAAGCGAATATCATAAGCGGTTCCAACCAAGAACCGTGCGTGATATCTTAGTATCCTGAGCGGTTCTTGGTTGGGCAAATGCGCGTGATTATGTAGTATCACATACGGTTTGTTAATACAACAATCGGTGATATGCAGTTTATCACAGACGGTTGTATTAACAAACCGTGTGTGATACTACAGAATCACAGACGGTTTTTGGTTGGAACCGTTTGTGATATCTGCCCTTCACAGACGATTTTTAACAAAAATCGTCTGTGACAAGTGTTTCGACCTAACTAATTTTTGTCGTATTTTCAGCTAGCCTCAGGAATTGCTAGCCATGCCCTCTAAAAACTAACAAGCAGAAACATATCACAAATAATTGTTGACAACTCAAAGTGATCATTTAACTCAAAATCAATTACAAAAGAATGTTTCAAGTATTGTCGCTAGAGTTACAAATTGAATTACAACCAGTCAAAGTGAATTACAATATTGAATCAATTGTTTCGAGGTCGTTCATCGGTGTCGTCGGCGTGAAAATCTCCGGTGGTGTTAACTATGTCTGCCTTGATGAAGCCGCAAAGCTCCCTCGAGCGTCGTGACTGGTCCATCTCGAGTGCATTTAACTCTATGTTCAAGCCACATGCCAGCTAGCAGTAAAGTAGTAAGCATATATATTTAAATTTATAATTAGGAAATAATTATTATGAGATTAACAAACCTGGGTATCGTGCGTCCTAGAAGCAATCAATAGCTGCATATGATGGCATACGTAGAATGCGTATAGGTGATCTCGTTTTTGCTGGCGGCACTGCAAAAATAGAATTACATATATATGTACAGTCAGTTCGAGACGCAATATTACGGAGTATGATATTTGATTATTGTGTTGTAGCGCGTACCGGAAATCGCATCCTGTGAGTCAGTGTGGCGCTCGTTCCCTTGTATAAACCTCCCTCGGTAACATAGCCGATGAACGCCCTATATGATTCTAAAAAAGTTATCATCGTCCATTTCAAACGAAGGAAGACTACAATAGAGTTATGTGCAGAGGAAATGAACATACCTGTCGAGTATTCCTTTAAGAAGGGTGAAGTCGTGATTTTGGTTGAGTAGAGAATCAAGGTACAATACCATGTTCCTATTTCGCGCAAGAATCAGAAGAATCCAGTGGAACCTACTCGTGTATGTCGCTATAGTCATAAACATATGTTGAAACAAAATTTGTATAGCAAATATTGAAGCACTTACTTCTGGTTGTAGGGCACCATTATGTAGTCCTTGTCGTCCAAAGCAAGCAATCCCATTTTTATGTAATTCTCGACGTAGGATGCGTCTTGGTTGATTGTTTGCTCAGAGACCACGTGTGGGTCGAGGAAACCCACCGGTTCTTTTATTCGACGGGCACATTTCATAATGTATCTGTACATAAGCAATGAGTTATGATATTTATCAGTATCACGTGAGTGTAGAAATTGACTGTACACACTTACGATTGTCGGCATTGTAGAAATGAGGCGTCGAGGCGATTAGGTTGTATAGGTCAAATAAGTCTTGAAGCCCACGACGAAGTGGCGGGCTCGTGGAGAAAATGCTCCTCTCGTGTCGGCGGTGATTCCAGTATGGCCCCCTCCTCTCGGGTCTTGCGCAAGTACCAATCATGCAAAGCTTGACAAGCTACTCCTGAGCTCTTTATTTCTGCAGGAGACCAGCGGACTTTCGATGGAGTATTTCACGAGGTTTGGGAGGTGCCTTAATGTTCTTGATTTTGATTTCTCCTTAACGAGGCATTTGAGGGCGTCTTCCGTGAGGCGCCTCGAGGGGCCGATATGGTGACACGCTTTTCTTGTCCCTTCGTCGTCTTCGGCGGAAGCGATGTGGCGGCCTTGAAGCTTTGGTTGAGGCGGACTCATCGAGGTCCTATTGGAGGCGAGGTCTGTCGATATCACCTCCTTGAAGGGTCGGTCGATGTCCTTCTTGGGCCACTGGATAAAAGTGTGTGTGGCACCCTAGTGTTCTGATTTCTTCGTTCGGGGGAATCTCCAGCGAGATGGCCATGAAATTGTCATGTACCATATCCACCTGCACCCTGGCGTAATCCTCGCCCGGTGGCACCGTCTTTGCCTTGCCCTTCTGGTATGGATACACCATACCCTTGACCTCAATAGCAATCGACCCAACCATCCTCACTTGGAGCTTGCAGGGTGTCGGCTCCTACAAAATGGTACACAATTAGCTAAGGCAACCTATAGGTCTATCTTTGGAGCATTCCAGAGATGTACATTACCTCGATGTCGTCGATCGGTAATTGCACGTCGTCATGTCCAGAATTATGTGTGGACGCGACGCTACTCCGATGTCGAGGAGGACTTGCTCCCAAATTAACAGGGGCGACTTGCGTTTGCATGAGTTGATTTACTTGGTTCTGCAAATTTGTTATTTGTGCTTGAAATTTTTTAATAATCACATGTTCCAACCGAGTGTCGTGCTGGTCCTTGGATCTCTTCCTACTCCTATATTTGTCGGAGTTGTGTGGGAATCCATCCCTCCAAGGTACGTAAACCCCAACGCCTCGCGTGCGACCTGGGTACTCTTTGTTTCCCAGGGCCGTAGATAGCACATCCTTCTCCCTATCTACTTCGAAGGAACCTTGGGAAGATGCGGAAGTCAATGTTTCCTGCAAGAGGACATCATGTTATTGTAGACACCATGAAGTTATATACATATTAACAATTAAGTGGTTCGACAAATTTACCAGGCGTTGAGACACTGCCTCGTCTGCCGGGTTTGTGAAAGAGATGTTGCCCGAAGACGTGGTTGATGCCCTCGCTCTTAACCAGGCTCGAGCACGCTCGTCTGAGATCTTAGCAAACGGTCGGGCAGCAGTCTCGTCCTCCGCCGCCCAATGTGTGGCTTTACCCGCGTACCCGGCGGTGCCGACTCTGTGGGGGTGAGTGTTTTGTGCCTGGACAGCTCTGTGCGCCGCACTTTGCTCCTGAAATTCGGCCGTCATCTTCATCTACACGAAGGCATCCCATGTATCCCGCGACAAGAAATGATACGTCGTGAAGGGCGTCTGACCCGTGTTCACGTACTGCGTGACAAGCATGCTCTTGAAACTCCTCCACGCGTGGCACATCGGGAGCAGCGCGTGCCATCGCACTGCGATGCAGTGCGCCGGGAAAGTGAGCGAGGCGAAAGTTCGATCCACAACCGGTCTCTCCGTACATCCGTCGGAGACTTCCAGGTTGGGGTGGTGATGGGGACCCGTTCCCTTGCAAGTACCCCGCAGACGGTCCGGAATCTCGCAGCTGCTTTCTTGGCACTCAGCGGGATCCCGACGTCACTGACCTCCGTGATTGTCATGCAGCCCGAGGGCAATTTGGAATGCAATGTATATGACATGAATGCTCTGCCTTTCTTCTTTGTAATTACCGGTAATGCGGAGTAGTACATCCGTCGATACATACTCAAGCCTGTGCCCTAAGGCATAGGGACCTCAAGCCCACACTCCACGAGTGTGGGGACCCATACCCGTCCAATACATGACGGGAACCTCATGCCTATCTAATGTATGATGGGGACCTCAAAAGAAATAAGGCTTGGCTACCAAGTAGTCCAAGAATCAGAAGTGAATACCATGATGCAATTGAATTTCATAATCTCATTTCAACATGAGAGACATAGCATTCCACGACAATAGCATAAAAATAAACTCATAAGTAACCATGGCATTTATCATGAATTATGTATCCCCATTCAATCTATACTATTTGTACTTGCCTCAACCGAGAGACGGATGATGACGATAGGAAGCCTTCAACCCCGGTGTGCACCACCACCTGGAAACCATAAAGTATATTAAATATACCACTCAAAAAGTGTACAACACAGTAATGGAATGAAAAATAAAATCATTCACTCCTAATCTCAACCCGAACTTACCGATGCACTCCAAACCACATTCTGTCCAACCAGACAACTATCAAAGGAAAATTCATAACTTTTGAGTCAAAACTCCTAAAGTTATTAATCCAATTTTCCTGAAATTTACACAAGCATAGTTACAACTTCTCAGGTAACTGAAAAGTCAGTTTCCCCTATTTATGCCTCCGTTTTTAATCTCGAAGACCGTTCTGTCATCTTCGGTACTACTGACTTGAAAACTTTGTAACTTATATTTGATACATCCAAATTCAATGGTATAGGACTCTATGGAAAGATAATAAAATTATCTACAATAACATAGTTGGCGTGATTCTCTAATTCTATGACTAACATGATCTAATCTACAATTGAAAACTTGAAGTCGGAATCTGATAGTCTGAAGGAACTACAGTACAAGAAAAATCAGTATCTTTCAATTGGCTTATCCAAAATTTATAATCTTTATCAATCTAGAAAGCTAATAAAATTCTTCACAAAAGTTGTGTTGAGAGACTCCCCTGAATCGGGCATAATCTAACCCTTATCTATTAAATAAGGAGACTATTGTAATCCCGTCAAGATGTCTGGACAGCAGTAAAGAATCTAATGTATCTCCAAAACCACATCTCCGAATTGGGTGATCGCAGACTCTATGAAAAGCTGAGAGTAAGCCCCACAACTCTCTAGCAGACCTTATCCCCGGATTTGGAATTTAGCTACAGCCGACAAACAAGCTGCGTCTGATTCTTGAACCTAAGCGCAACAGCTCCACGATTATCTAATTGGTATAATTTAAAGATCAAACCGGTTTCAACCAGTGGGGAGATCATTGTTACCTATTGAAGACACAGCCGAAGCTTGCTGCAGATATCACACTAGGAACATCGTCTTCCCGGTCCTTATGCCTCTCACCTTCGATTTACGCAGCCTGGCTTCTCTCTTCCTTGTAGCCCTGGACAGCAACGATGAGGAGGCACCAAGGAAGGGGAGACGTGCCGGGGAGCTGCTGGACCAGGAAGGAGATGGCCTTGGGGGAGGGGAGACGGGTAGGGGTGGCGGGCAATGGGGGAGAGGTGCGGCTACGATTTGGGAAGGGGAGAGTGGCGGCCCCCCTTATGGCCGGCTCCCCCCCCCCCCCTTAGGCCTCATGGGCCATGGCTCGTCGTCGAAGTTGGTAAAATTTTATGAAAAATCCCTTTTAAATATTTTCTTTTCCTCTTGTTCATGCGTTCTTCCCTTAGAAACAATCAGAGTATTACATCTACTCTTACGAGCCAAACTACGTCTACATGCTATCGTACTACATCTACATGCCCTGGTGCTGCATCACCTCTTATTGGCCCATGTTCTATGTAATGAATGGGCTGAGTCATGTCATGAATGGGCTGACTTGGCCCATATGGCCAATAGGGCTGGCCATCTAGGGTTTCCAGGGACTATTCATGTGGAACTATTCATATATGAACAGTACCATCCCCCCTCCCTTCCCCTCTATTTGAGATGGCCGCCCCCGCTAGTCTCTGCGGGTTTTGTTGATTAAAGTTTAGCTTTACTACTTTATACTTTGTCCTCTTGTTCGGCGAGAACAACAGCGACATCATCTTCGAAACCCCACTTATCAATACCAATTTTATTCATATTTGCAATACATCATATTGTGTTTTTACTCTGTTCTTGTGTGCTTCTTCGGTGTATGCAGGAGTTGATCTTCGTGATCAGGTCATCTAGGTATTTGTGCACAGTTGATAACAACTTGTCGAACAGTTCAGAGATTGTATGGTTTCGAGCCTTGCGACTTCGTAGCCAAGATCAAGCCAAATCAGGACCTCCGTGGTTCATCAGTATTCCTGAAAAACAACATCACATATTAACTATTGTGTATATTAAACACAACACATAAGTGTCTTTAGTCGATTGAACCCACATGTTTGTAGGCTTTGTTGACCATATGGTGGTTGTGGTTGACCTGGTCGTAGTTAAGCTTACGACCATGAAATGATCGTAGTAAGGCTTACAATCATGAGGTGGTCGTAGGAAATCTTACAACCACTAGGTAGTTGTAGAAGAACTTACGACCATATAGGGTGGTCGTAAAATGGTTTACGACCACTTGGCTAAGCTTCTCCCTTATTAATGATAAGGGGCATCCTTACAAATAACATGAAGATATTGCTATCTATAATAACAATTATAGATAGATAATTTAATTAATTGAGGATTATTAGATCCTCGTCACCTGCAGCCTGGATGGCGGTAGTATAGATCTCAAGGAATTCTTAGAGATTTTGTGTCCCATCAAAACTCACCAAATGCCCTAGCTTAAAATTTTCAGGTCAGTTAACATGTCTTAGCCCAGGTGAGAAAGCCTTGCACCCTATGTACGGCCCCAACGGTGGTTAGACATTATGACCTCCATCATAATTATTAGGAGAACGAGGTCTTCTACGACCACGGTTAGAGCGCAAACCTAACCCTATTCTGCCGAACACGTTCCGCTGGGGTGGATCGTTTTCTTGACAAAAATTGTTGTTGTGACGGCTATGTCTAGAGGTAGAATTGTCTACTCTAGAGCTACTTTGAGACCTTCATAATTGCGAAAGGTTCTGTACTTCTGGAGCAACCTCTTGCAGGTCGGCAGCCAATGAACGAATGACCAAATGGTCAGGTTCATCGTTTTCTCCCATCTCATGGTTAGCAATGGCACTTGAAAGTATACGCACCCTATCGACGGGTGTTTCTGCCTGTGAAGGTGATGGTATAATATTTAGATCTCTTACCCTCGTCCTCGGGGCGACCTGGGGCATAGTTGGCGGACGTTGTTCACCACTTGCATTGGTGATAGACCCCCTGGATGTCCTCAGTGCACTGTCATGGTATCAGAGACGAACCTGCTCCATTACCTTCTACTTGGTGGTGAGAAGTTGATTGTGTTGCTCCTACACCAAACGTTCAGACCTACTCCTGGGCCTCACGTTATTCACATATCACATGTTACTCATCGGTCTCGCTTGTGCTAACAACTGCACATTCACGAAAGCTGGAGCAGATAGAGGGTGAGAATGTCACATCCTCATTAGAGGAGGGCTAGTAGTCGAGACCTCAGAGCAGATGGAGTAGATGTTCTAGAGATGATTCTTCCAAAACCTCAGCATTGTCTCTGTCATTGAGATCATCATGGATCGCCATGGTACTGGCATCATGGTGACTTATCTCTCCAATTAAGACAGAAGTGGGAATACACTCGCCCTCGGAGTTACTTGGGGTGGCAAAGGTGTCCCAGCCATCTCACTCCCAATAGGTTGGGTTGAAGGCGGCAAAGATTCTCCCTCGAGAACGTACTCGAGGTAGAAATAGCATTTTCATGCCTCATCGGGGACGTAGTCCTCATCCATGAGGTCGGCATAGTCGACAAGATCGAAGGAGTTATCCTTGTCCATTGGTGAGGACGTAAGAACATCACAGCAATGATCTTCAAGTTGATGGGGGCAACCGAAAGGTTATCTTTCCGAGAAAGGAGAATTATGCTTCCAAGTTGACGAATTATCTTTATGTCTGAAGCAATCACGCAGACAGTGGTACGAGAGATTTGACTCCTTTATGACTTCTCAGGATTTCAAAAGATCCAATTCTGATAGTTGGGTTCATTTGATGACTATTAACGATTCAGTTATTTATTTGCTCCTATATGTTGATGTTATGTTGATTGTTGCAAAAGACAAGGTAGAAAATTTCACAATTAAGTAGTGAATTTGAGATAAAGGATCTTGATGCAGCAAAGAAGATTCTTGATATGAAAATTACCAGATATAGATGGTTTGAAAAAGTATACCAATGTTAGAAAGGATATATAGATAAAGTTCTTCGTCATTTCAACATGCATAAGGCCAAACTAGTGAATACTCTGTTAGCTACACATTTCAAACTTTCTTCGGCATCATATCAACAGTCAGATGATGAAGTTGAGTACATGCCTAGAGTTCCATATACCAGTGCTATTGGCTCAATTATGTATGTCATGGCATGTTATCGCCCCAATTTGTCTCAATCATTGAGTGTTATTAGTAGAAACATGGCTAATCCTCACAAAGAGCATTACAAGACAGTTCAATGGTTTTTCTGATACTTGCAGGGCTGATTTGGTGCTTGTTTATAGTTTGGGAAGACTAAAGATGGAATCGTTGGTTATGTGGGCTCAGATTCTGCTGGAGATTTGAATAAGAGAAGATCTCTTGTTGGTTATGCGTTCACTGTTGGAGGATGTGCAGTTAGTTGGAAAGCAAGCCTGCAAGTAATGTTACCTTGTCCCCTACTGAAGCCAAGTATATGACTATTTTTAAATCTTGCAAAAAAGTCATTTGGCTAAGAGATTTATTTACTGTGCTTTGTGGAAGTATGTCTTATACTACGATATTCTGCGATAGTCAAAGCGCTATTTGCCTTACAAAGGATCACATGTTTCATGAGACAACGAAGTACATTAACTTCAGATATCATTACATTCGAGGTATTATTGCTCAAGGTGACATTTGTAATAGCCCTAATTTATTTTTCCTGTTGAAAATAAAATTTAATTATTTTCTGTAATTTTCTTAAAAAAAATTAAACTTTTCCCTAATTATTTTAAAGCTAAAATAAATTATGTGCAAAATTAATTACCAATTATGCATTAGAAATATTTTATTTAAGTCCAAAATGATTCAAGGAATTTCTGTGAATTTTTTCATGTTTGTTGGACTTTATTTGCTATTTCTAAAGCTTAATTGAATTATTTTAATCAGTGAATCTCTCAAAAATCCAAAATAGTGGTCGGACTGAATTCCTTCACCGGCCCACGGCCTTTTTCTTCAGCGCCGACCCACCTCGACCAGTTTTTCTTCTCTTTGTCTCATCCGTTCGACTCCACCTGTCATCACCCTTCTCCGTCTTCCTTCAACTGAAACAGAGCACTTTGATTCATCCGTTTTCACTCGAGATCATGCCCAGTAATTGCCATGATCGTATTCACTCTCGGTCACACTCAATAGACTGTTTCTTCTTCTTAACTCGCTTTACTTGTCGTCGCCGCATCCACCATTATCGTCTGCACACGACCCCGATGATCCGGCTACTCCTTGCCCTATAAAAGGGGGCATTGCCTTCGCACTTCTCCCCTCACACCAGTCCCCTCACCCACTACCATGCTGCTCGTTTCTTTTCACCGGAATGAAAGCTGAAGCTCCTCCGCCCTTGACCCTAAGCATTTGCCGATTTCACCGCCATTCGTTGGTCTCTGGTGTCATCGTCCACACCAGGAGTTTCACTGCGTCGTGTTCTACCTCAGGTGTACTTCTTCGCTGGAGGACCATCAGAGCACCATCGCCACCAGAACATGTACTCCATCGCTGCCTTTTTCCTCACCGCCGACCACTCCTTTGTGCTTCGTCGTCGTAAGGTACCCTACAAGGTTCAGTGTCTTCTCCTCTTCATTTTGCGCACCTTCGTGTGGCTTGCCGTGGCATGTAGCGCTGATGAGCTTGTAGCTGAGTGCCGCCGCTTTTGCCCTATGTTGTTGAAACCTTTTGCTTGCATAGTCGTAGCCCTTTTCGAATAGATAGTTGTAGCTTCCTTCGACTAGATAGTCATAGCTTCTGTCGAATAGATAGTTGTAGCTTCCTTCGGGCATATAGTCATAGCTTCTGTCGAATAGATAGTCGTAGCTTCTGTCGAATAGATAGTTGTAGCTTCCTTCAGCTAGATAGTCGTAGCTTCTGTCGAATAGATAGTCGTAGCTTCCTTCAGCTAGGTAGTCATAGCTTCTTTCGACTAGATAGTAGTAGCTTTGTTTCGACCAATGTTGTCTAAATCTCTTTCGACCAGTATAGTTGAAACATTTCTTTCAACCAGTGTAGTCAAAATCTGTTTCGACTAGTGTAGCCGAAACCTTTCTTTCGACCAGTGTTGTTGTAATCCCCTTCAACCAGCGTACTTGGAAGGTGAACAGTACTCAGAAGATGAACAACAATCGATGATGAACAGTACTCGAAGATAACCAGTGCTCAGAGTGAACAGTGCTCGGGAGAAGAGTAGTACTCGAATTCTATCACTTCTTATGATATTTAAACTTTCGGATGTTCGTTCTCCTTCATATGAACTCCAAATCCGTTGATTCTTATTCCTAAATATATATAAATTCAATATCTACTTTCCAAAACTAAAATTATTTAATTTAGAGTTTATTTGTATTTTCATTTAAATTTATTTGTATTCATTTGTTCTTGTTGTATTTTCGCCTATAGATTACGACGACTCCGGGGAAGTTGAATTAGAAGAAGAGTCCTTTGAGCAAGTTAAGATATACCTTTGACCATATTGACCCTAATATTTTAAATTATTTAATTCTCTTTTAAGGTACTATTGCATGCATATTTCTATACAGTAATTTTAAATTCCTGTTTTAAATTCCTAGTTAATCTATTTCCTTTGTATGGCCAATGTTGTTGCTTGAGCAGTATATCCCTTGTTTCCATAGTTAAAATAAAATTTAAAAATGATATGCTTAGATAATGCTTAAACCAAAATCTTGAATTTGGGGAGTTTTAGCCAAAATTATTCAAAATTGATTTAAATTGAGTTTATGGTATTCTCTTACTATAGGAGTTTTAGAAAATGATTTTACTTGTAAAATAAATCAAAATGGTTTAGACTTTGGTAAAATGGACAATTGGATTGGCGCGAGTCAATGCATAGGATCAATCCATTTTCATGGTCGAGTCCAGGGTTGTGGAATGTTACCTAGGTTGGTTAAGGACCGGTCTTCGAGCCGCATCTTACTAAGCTCTACCGTACTACCACATGTCCTGTATAGGCAGGACTAGACCAAATGATTTGTAATACTTCATTATTGTTTATGCCATGTTGATGTGTGAGTGTCGGTTAGATAGTAGTCCCACTTGACGCAAGTGGGGGCTTCCGGCGGGTGGTTAACCCAATGGAGGTGAAACCTTAGCAGGCATAATAACCTTGGGGTAAAGCATTGTAAAGGTCTTATGATAATTACTTAGTCGCACGCCTAAGAAAGCGTGTATTGACCGACATGTTAAGCAAATTATCTCTTATGAGTAAAGTTTTACAACCTCTACAGAGTATAAAACTATTCGAATAGTCGTATCCATAGTCATGGACATGCTGAGCAAAACCACTCCAAGTTAGAATTTGATTTTATTTTTAAAATGATTTTAGGATGGTTAATCCTTGTGGTAAAATTAGGTGGTTAGCCATATGATAGGAGGATATCCTTCACCATTCTTGACTGGAGGTTGTCCACTATAAAATTCCAATTTAAAAATATGATTTTAGTTATGTATTAAAAGAATTTCCTTGAACTTAGTAATGGTATTTATACATGAAAATGCAGCGTTGTGCAAAATAACCAAATACCCTTTCCCTTTGACATTATCCAGCATTCGTTATACTCTGTTAGTTGGGTGTAACTTGCGAGCACGGAAGTTGTACTCACTCTTGCTTAATAAAATTTATTCATGTGAAGTTTATTATCAAGACGATGAGGATCAGGATGACTAAGTTGCGCCCCCAGACGATTGCCTGTGGCGAATCGTGTGGCCTACCTATTTACTTTGCTTCTACTTTTTTTATTATGTTTGGCCTTGTACCTAATTTTGTAATAAACTCCGGTTATCATTGAATAAATGTGTGATATGATTTTGCTTGCTATCACTTTTGTTTGACTGTGTACACTAGCTATTCCTGGACTAGTGCAAGAAACACAGAGAATAAGGGATCATTCGTTCCCGGGTTTGACACATTAAAGTTAGCAAAACAAGTACTCATGATAATCCAACTAATATGATGATAATGTCAGTCCCTACCGCTAAGTTTGAGCTTTGCTAGGATTTAGTTGGTATCATTCAGTGGTCCTATGGACGTTCAACGCACAAGGTGTTCATGCTAAACTGTTTCGAGGAGATCGTGTTTTGTTTTGCCTACATGAGGAATTCGTCTCAAAGTGAAGATTATTGAGTTTGAGTTTGATACGAATTTTGTTTCCTACTCTAACTCATAGTTCCACTTCTACACTTAGTCTTTCATGTACCACAATAGATATATCCTTGTAGTCCACAGGGAAAAATAAGAGCTTCATTATAAATATCTCTTCATATAGCGATATCGCCTTCGTGTGTTCGTAGTTTTTGCCGAAAAGAATTTCCACATAAATTTCGTGTCTCCCATTCCTATTTTTATATGCATTATATACAACAGTATTAATACGTCTTGTTGTGTTGATTTATATGTTTGGAGTTTCCTAAATTTGTACTCAGATCAAGTTAAATTTCCCAATTTATAGGCGCTAGGGGCATGTCCTACATGATTGATGCTATCTATCTATCGCTGCTAAATATTAACAGACAATATTGCTCATTACCATCGCAAAGACTACCGAGTTAGAAAATATCATCTAATGTGCCACTGACAAGTAGCCATGGCCTCACATGTCATCTGCAAATGGAATGACAATTTTTAATTTATACCTCGTTGCAATGATATGGGGCTAATTTTCTTAATATTAATTGAGACGCATGTGCCAGGACCTATGTAGAAGCTAGGTACGAATCAAAAATGTACTAGTATATTAGAAAACAACGACTACATGCACTAGAAACTGGTAGAGTATTACATGACATTTGTGGTTGTACTACTTTGAATTATTAATTTTTCTTAATATCAATCCAATCATATTTGTGCAAAGATGATTTATCACTCGTTCTTGCTCAATTTCTTGATATATTTTGTTCTTGTATTCTATGAGTTTTGTCTTGGCATTTTGGTGTGATAAAGCTTGCTAGGACTTGTGGAAGTTGATATAAGTTTATCTTGCCTATCTTTAATCCACCAGCAAGTCTTTGGATCAAGTTTTGGTTTTTACCTGGTTTGAACCGTCTTGCACTCAAACAAGAAACTCTTAGAATCTTGGCTATGATTGTCTAGATCTTTGATTGGAATAGGTTCATGACCTTCTTGTTGAGTTGTGTCTAAAATTTCAAGATTTGGATTCGTAGATCAAAAGTTAGGACATTTTGTGAATCTGAAATCGTGCTGACTTTCCTGTCAATTTGAGGAGAGGTCAGGTCGCCCCTGAGACAGCCAGACCGACCAAGGGGGACTAATGACTGATATTTGTAGACATTGTTCTTCATAGCAACACATAGTTATTGGAGTGAAAAAGAAGCAAAAATCCAGATGGGAAAAAGTTTAGTTATTGGAGTGAAAAAGAAGTAGAAATTCAGACGGGAAAAAGTTTGCTCCTATTCACCCCCTCTAGTCACTAACATGGTCCAACACAATGATACTGAGCTAAATTTCTTAATATTAATTGAGACGCATGCACCGAGACCTATAGCTAGCTAGGTCCAGGGGTGATTCCAGCGCGCGCGTGGGGGGGGGAGGGGCTTCGTCAGCCTTCAACCTACCCTCTACTGGTGCTGAAACATCCCCTCCCCCCTATTGGCCCCAACCAACCACTGCCCGTCCGACGGCTATGGCCAAGGGCTCTCGAGGTAGCCATGAAGAAAAGGATATGTGGGCCTTTGCCAAAGCCCACAAGGCCCAACTCCCTCACATCCATCCCACTTCCCTACCTCTGCAACTCATTCCCCATTCTAAAATTTAAAATTCCAATCGGAAGGATTTGAGGAGAGGAATGCACCCACCCGAGGGCCGAGGGAGCTGGGGGAGCTGGCTACGGTGCCCCGGGTAGCCGAAGGAGGTGGGGGAGCTAGAGGAGGCTGAGTTGGTAGCCAAAGGAGGCAGGGGAGGCCAAGAGTGGCTGAGGCCCATGGAGCGAAGAGGGAGCTGGCCATGGGGTGGGGGAGCGGCCGACGCCCACTGGTAACCAGATCTCAGAGGAGCAAAGGAGGCGGGGGGAGGGGGCGGAGTAGTTGAGGGAGCCTGGAGATACTCGTTAGGGATCACATCTCAAAATCTTGCTTCGTATATACCAAATGTGGGAGGCAGTGGTGGATGTGCTAGAACTTATAAGTGAAGATGCTTGTCAAAACACAAGTCATGGTGGAGCAAGAGGTTTGATGAAAAATATAGAATCCTTTCTATTTGTGTAATACCTCATAAATTCCGCTAGTTCGTATAGTTTGGAATTTATTCGAATACGAGATTCAAATTTCTCCGGAATCGCATTCGGTAAAAGAGGGAAGTCGGAGAGAGAGAAAGACTTAGTTTTTTTTCAGAATTTTTCCAGTCCGCAGGGGGATTATCAGAGTTTGCCGCTAACCTGGGCCAAGGGAGGGGGGCCGGCCGGCCCACTAGGAGGCCGGCCATATAAAAGGGGGGGGGCACCACTTCCCCCAACCCTAATAGGCCACCTCCCCTCCCACCTAGCCGCCACCCCTCCCCTCTCCACCCCTCCATAGGCCGGCGCCTCCTCCCTGGTTTGGGTGCCGCCTCCTCCCCCGATCGCCGGCCATTGGTGCTCCCGAAGTTGGTCTCCAAGATCCCCGGGCGCTTCTCCTCCGATCTGTCCTCCGGCGGGTCGTTTCTTCGCCGGTGGTTCGCTGTGGTGTGGCCGGCCAAGGAAGAAGAAGGGAGACCAGCGGGGAGTGGTTCTTCGTCGTGCTACGGGTCTTCAAGGGTAACGAGCACCCCGGTTATTTGTTTGATCAAGTTTTGTTGCGGTAGAGATCATTTGAGTCACGTCGGTTTAGAGTTCCAGAATTTACAGAATTGATCAGAATGTTGCGCGGCTTGTTACAGTACTTTAGAGGCCGAATTTGGGGTTTTGCCCTTCTAGAGATTTGTTCCTGGTTTCGTTAGCTTTCTTTTGGCACCAAGATGAGCAAAATCCGACCAGTAGTTTGAGAGATATGAATTTTTGAATACGAACTGTCCAATCTGTCTGAAATCTGTGGTCAGTAGTTTTGTCCCTCGTTTTTGTTCCAAATAGAGGCCGAATCAGAAGACGCCCCCAACTAAGTTATTGTAGAGCTTGAAATTATATTTCCAAGTTGATAACGATCATTCCATTTGGATCAGTAGGCTAAAAGTTACACTATTTTCTTTACTGCTGATCTGTTTTCTGGACTGTTGTAGATGGGTTAGGTTTAGCAGTTAATTACCCCTCTGTTTTGGCCGAATCAGAAGATTCCGCCAACTAAGTTTTTGTAGCCTGATCAGTTAAGAATCAGTGAGCACTGGTTTCAGGTCGTTTAGAGTTACAGATAATTAATGGCGAATTTTCTTGTGCAACTGCCCGTAGAACGATAATCTGGACTTTTGGTGTAGATGTCAAATTGAACCCTTGGGATGAGTAGGTTGATAGAGAGCATCGTAGTACACTTGTAGCTGTGCCATATTCGATTATCCGTAATACGTGGTAATACTTGTGTAGGCGGTGAGACGGTGGGTGGAAGGACACCTTCGTTGTTTCACAACACGTCACCACACGGAAGGCAAGTGCAAATGTTTAATTCGTGTGAATTCATTGATTTCATGTTAACTTGGTAAATTATGAATATTCATGTGATTTGAGTATGATGTGGTAGAGTCCAATACCTTATTCGATGATACATTGAGTTGAATGCCAAGTTATGTTTTTCATTTCATGCATACATAATTGATTCTTGTCCACGGAGTGGAAACTTGTTTAAGTCCCATTAATTCCAATATGGGCATGTAAGACCTACCATTCCAATGTAGGCAGTTTCGGACATTCCGTATGAAACGTTCTTCATACGGACTTGGATCCCCGCTCTTGGTTAAGAGCGGGCTTAAGTGAACACCGACGGGTGTGTCACTAGTTATACCGGTATAAACATGTGGAAAGTCCATTCTCCTTCAATGCATTCATTCATTCATACCGTGCTTTCTTAAATTCATGAAGTAAATGATGTACTTGGTGGATTGTTTCGATCTGATATTCTATGTGAATGTATATGTTGTGCTTCTTGAGTTTCGACTCACTCTTGCTTTTATTTATTTTTAGGTGAATTCGATTGAAAGCGGTTGCTAGCGGAGGGTGTAGTTCAAAGACGTTCCATGCACATGAAATAAATAGTCATTCGTTAAAGTTCTATTTACATCTCTTCAGTTTTATTTATAATGTAATGGACTGTAATAATTGTCACTTGGAGGTCTATTATTATCGCTTTGGTTAATTCTCGTTTAAATTTATAGATGAACTGTTATTAAGCTATAGATTGTTATAATGGTTAATCGTTTCTTTAGCATTGAATGCGATGTTAATCTTATGAATTGAATAGTAGGTTGTCTTGTTAGGTGACATCTTGTCTTCCGAATAGACAGGGTGTTCCAGTTGGTATCAGAGCGGGCTTTAGGTCCGTGGTGAACAAAGTATTAAATGACACACTTGTACTGATGGGTGGGGTTTGGGAAATCCATTGCTTCGCATTTCTAGTGATTTGGTTCATTATGTAGTACTGTGTAGAATTATTTCAGTACTATCTCTCATGTTGTTAATATGTGATATGATGTGTTATCCTATATATATATATGGATTAATTTTATGATTGTCATGAGATGATCCTATATATTCATAATTGATTGAATTAGCTATGCGTATCGGTAGCGGACGTTGAGCAGTTGAGTTCGTGGTTGTTGTTCTGGGTTTTGCCAGGCTACACCACTGTTCGTGGTATGAGAGTAGAGCAGTTCTTACCCCTGTTCCATAGTTCTGTGTTGAGCCTGAGCTCATTGTTGAAGTTGTTGTCTTTCTCAAACTTGTATCTGGTTTCTTGGTTGTAGTTTCTTACAGTTCATGAGTTTCTTTTGACTGGGGTGTTTTGATGAAGTGGGCAAGCTCCAGTAGATCTCTAATCATTCTTTGAAATAATTATTGTTCTTTCGATTATTGTGATATTTCTACTCCACGTGAGCGTAGTTAAATTGCAAGATTTATCTTTTCACACAAGTTCGGTTTTACCCCTGTTGGAAATTGTAACTCATTTATTCGCTTGGAATTTCGGGCAGTGGAAGATTTCTTTTGCAAGCTCTTTATTAATTGTGCATTGACCTTGCATATTTCTTTTGGGTTAATTTGAGAGTTGAAGTTTTATGCCTTTCTTATGAGAAGGAGAATGTTAAAACCCTTTTGTGATATGTTGTCATACTTTATCTAAGAGGTTCTATTTAAAAGCATTATGTGGTATGGTAGGAGTTATCAGGTTGGGTTAATATCTTGGTGCAAACCAATGACTCTTAGATAATGTCTTCAAAAGTCAAGTTAATTTTACCTTGGTAAATATTAACATCAAATAAGTCTTCTATTTGGATACCTAAAGAATTTGTACAAATGCTAAATTCAACGATTTTGTCATGCTAAATTGATGTTATAGGTATGAGGTAATGGATGACGGTGGTTGTAATGACTTCCAAAATGTTATCTTATAATTATTCCATTGCTGAAATTTAAAGTTATTTCATTCCAATTTCTGAACAAAGGTAGGACTATGAATGCTTCCATGATTAGATAATCATCGGTTGTTAGCATTAATAGTTAGAGTGCTAGGAGTGCGTGTAATACTGACGTTGAGTATTACTAAGGACAAATGAGCTAAATCTAATAAGTGATTTAATCTAGTATGTTTAAAGGGTTTGTCTTGTACTAGAGTGAGCTTGTTAAAAAGAGGTTTGTTTCAGCTTTGTGGCTTTCGCACTTGATTTCTTTTCTAGAATAAGTTGTTATTACAATCCCATTTGATCTTTGGAGTTTTCTATGACACGATTTGTCATGCTTCCTTTAGAAGGTTTATTGATGTGATAGTAAGGTAAATTGATTGTTACCAGGAACGTATGTTATTGGTCTTAATGAAATGTTCAGTAATATGAGGGTAATGTTGATTCTTTTATAGAGAAAGAAATTTGATTGTCTTTCGTGATATTCCTAAAAAATGATCAAATTTCAAGTTTTGTATTCATGATCTTTTGGGGGTTCAGGTTCTATGTGGTAAACGAGGTTTGTCGAGTAACGCGTTATGTTGCGGTTATAATGGTTTTTCGGTGATGCGAGTGCTTGATCTTGAATGCTCGTTTGTTCTTAATTGTTAACGTATGATATTCTCTTCTTGTGTGGCCCATGCTTTCAACTGTGGACTTCACTTATGTTCTATGAGTTCATTGCTTAATTGGTCTTCCCCTTGGTCATGTGTTCATTGCGAGCAGTAAATGATTTTCTAGTTCGTGAAAATCGGTTCCATTTGCCTCTTCTTTTGAGAAAGAATCACCCATTCTTTTCACGTCGGTCTTTCGAAGTGTTTTCTAATTGTTGTTGTGAGATTGATGTTAATACTTGTAGTAAATTGATAGCCTTGGGTGATATCGTCCAAATGAGAGTATTTCAAGTTTTGCTTTCGTGGGCTTTTGGAGCTCATGAATTATGTAGTAAATGAAATGAGTTTAAACAAACCGGCGTATTTGAATGTTCTATCAATTATCAAGTGATTCTTGTGATTTGAGATTTAGACTCCTTAGCTTGAGTTGGCAAAGTGATATTCCAATCAAAGAAAATTATTTCTTTTGTTAAAGGGAAGAGTGTAGTAGAGGTATTCGAGATTGGATTTTTATTGTTTGAGATTCGATATTATCTTCTTGTGGGACTTGTGACCTTAGCTATGGCCTCGTCTTATGTTTTTTTTTGAGTTCTTTGATAATTGCCTACTTCTTACGGTTTTGTGTTTACAGCGAGTGGTAAACGTTTTCTAGGTACTGAAAAATTATTTCCACATACCTCTTCTTTTGAGAATGGAGGAACTGATTCGTTTTTTTTCAAGTGTCTTCTAAAGTGTATAGAGACGACTAGATAGTGGTGGCCAAGTAAATTATTTTGTGAGGCTTGAGTGCCAAATTATTTAAGGTGCTTAAGAGGAAGAAATGGTTTCATGCTAACATTCTCATAGAGAGTTTGATTTAAATAAAATGGTTCTCTTTGGAGCTAAACTTTTACGTTGTTGCGATTATCAGAATTTATAATGAATTGTCATCCAATATCTTCTTGATCTTGTTAGTGGATTACTAGAATATCAAAAGTTTGGGGGATCTTGATCGATTGTTTAAAGTATTGGGATTGTGTAACTTACAAGGTGAGCAAGTGGCCGAATGGTGTGGTTTAGTGGGCGTCCAAGATTGGTGAAGTTAATCGTTTTGAGTAGTTAATTGATTATTGAGGATGATTGAAGTTATGACTGAGAATATTGTTTGGGTTGTGAGAATTTTTGATAAGAGAATGTGAGGGATTCTTGAATTATCACAGGAATTCACTGTAGGAGCCTTGGAGATTGAAGTTTGGAGCTTTGCATTTTATGCTAGAATCTTGGTTGCCAATGATTATGTGTAAAGGTAGCGAGAATAAGAGTGGATTCGAATAGTGGGATGGTCATTGATAGTATCCTTTCGGTGTAGTAGATGGGAGTGTGTGATGTGAATTTCAATTGGATTATCTGAGCGGATTGAGGTAATGTGTTTGTGGGTGTTGCAATTAGTATTATCGAGGTGTTGGGAATTATTTGCCAGAATAATTCATTTGGTAGAGGAGCTGACTAGAGTATCCTTCTGTGGACTAGTATGGTTTCTCTATATGAGTGTGGTTGTTGCTCTCGGGTTGAGCATCACCCTAAGTTGCCGATTGAGATGTCATTTACAAATTGTGTTAGCTTTATGTTGGCATGGTGGTTCTTTCTGGTTCAGGAAAATAAAAGAAGTGTCTGATGTGGGCGTTCGAATGATTTCTCTTTTGGCTTTCGTGACGTCTATTCGCAAACCGCCCACTTGGAAAGTGGAAAGGTTTTCATGAGGAATCATCGATTCGGATTTGACTTTTTGGTACCAAGTCGGTAAGCAGTGGTTGCAATGAGAGTGATTTATTTTCAGTTGGGCTTTGTCTCAGAAAAGAGTTTGTTTAAAGCGAGTTGTTGTGTGTCCCTAGTTAAAAGAGGTGCTCCTTGTTAATGTGAAAAGATTGATTGAGACATGGGACAAGAGTTCCATGTAAATTGTTGGATTGTGTTGTTTGGAACCAAAGGAAGGTTGACCCAAGATACATTGGTTTGTTCTAGAAGTTGAGGGATTTTGGAAATTAGTGTTTCGTTAGGATCGTCTCGAGTCCAGTAGGGATGTACATTGTTTGGTATGACCGGTATTGGAGGAGTACTTGAGAGATCTAGAGTGTGAGGGTTCGTTAGAGCCGTCAACCAATGAGTAAGACCTTACCTTGAGTCCCGCCAGTGAAGATATTAGAAGAATCGAGCGGGTTTTGAGGAACAAAACTTTGAAGTATGTTAAAATCCTTTGGTCTCATCGACCGAAGAGAGGCCACTTGGGAGTTGGAGTCCGCATGCGCGAACAATACCCGACTGTTCACTTGGGTAATTATTTAAGTTATTCATCTTTCTTTCTTGAAGTTGCTACGTAGATTCGAGGTCGAATCTTTTCTAAGGGGGATAGAGTGTAATACCTCATAAATTCCGCTAGTTCGTATAGTTTGGAATTTATTCGAATACGAGATTCAAATTTCTCCGGAATCGCATTCGGTAAAGAGGGAAGTCGGAGAGAGAGAAAGACTTAGTTTTTTCAGAATTTTTCCAATCGCATGGGGATTATCGAGTTTGCCGCTAACTTTGGGCCAAGGAGGGGGGCCGGCCCACTAGGAGGCCGGCCATATAAAGGGGGCACCACTTCCCCCAACCCTAATAGGCCACCTCCCCTCCCACCTAGCCGCCACCCCTTCCCTCTCCACCCTCCATAGGCCGGTGCCTCCTCCTGGTTTGGCGCCGCCTCCTCCCCGATCGCCGGCCATTGGTGCTCCGGTTGGTCTCAAGATCCCGGCGCTTCTCCTCCGATCTGTCCTCCGGCGGTCGTTTCTTCGCCGGTGGTTCGCTGTGGTGTGGCGGCCAAGGAAGAAGAAGGAGACCAGCGGGAGTGGTTCTTCGTCGTGCTACGGGTCTTCAAGGGTAACGAGCACCCGGTTATTTGTTTGATCAAGTTTTGTTGCGGTAGAGATCATTTGAGTCACGTCGGTTTAGAGTTCCAGAATTTACAGAATTGATCAGAATGTTGCGCGGCTTGTTACAGTACTTTAGAGGCCGAATTTGGGGTTTTGCCCTTCTAGAGATTTGTTCCTGGTTTCGTTAGCTTTCTTTTGGCACCAAGATGAGCAAAATCCGACCAGTAGTTTGAGAGATATGAATTTTTGAATACGAACTGTCCAATCTGTCTGAAATCTGTGGTCAGTAGTTTTGTCCCTCGTTTTGTTCCAAATAGAGGCCGAATCAGAAGACGCCCCCAACTAAGTTATTGTAGAGCTTGAAATTATCTTTCCAAGTTGATAACGATCATTCCATTTGGATCAGTAGGCTAAAAGTTACACTATTTTCTTTACTGCTGATCTGTTTTCTGGACTGTTGTAGATGGGTTAGGTTTAGCAGTTAATTACCCTCTGTTTTGGCCGAATCAGAAGATTCCGCCAACTAAGTTTTGTAGCCTGATCAGTTAAGAATCAGTGAGCACTGGTTTCAGGTCGTTTAGAGTTACAGATAATTAATGGCGAATTTTCTTGTGCAACTGCCCGTAGAACGATAATCTGGACTTTTGGTGTAGATGTCAAATTGAACCCTTGGGATGAGTAGGTTGATAGAGAGCATCGTAGTACACTTGTAGCTGTGCCATATTCGATTATCCGTAATCGTGGTAATACTTGTGTAGGCGGTGAGACGGTGGGTGGAAGGACACCTTCGTTGTTTCACAACACGTCACCACACGGAAGGCAAGTGCAAATGTTTAATTCGTGTGAATTCATTGATTTCATGTTAACTTGGTAAATTATGAATATTCATGTGATTTGAGTATGATGTGGTAGAGTCCAATACCTTATTCGATGATACATTGAGTTGAATGCCAAGTTATGTTTTTCATTTCATGCATACATAATTGATTCTTGTCCACGGAGTGAAACTTGTTTAAGTCCCATTAATTCCAATATGGGCATGTAAGACCTACCATTCCAATGTAGGCGATTTGGACATTCCGTATGAAACGTTCTTCATACGGACTTGGATCCCGCTCTTGGTTAAGAGCGGGCTTAATGAACACCGACGGTGTGTCACTAGTTATACTGGTATAAACATGTGGAAAGTCCATTCTCCTTCAATGCATTCATTCATTCATACCGTGCTTTCTTAAATTCATGAAGTAAATGATGTACTTGGTGGATTGTTTCGATCTGATATTCTATGTGAATGTATATGTTGTGCTTCTTTGAGTTTCGACTCACTCTTGCTTTTATTTATTTTTAGGTGAATTCCAGTGAAACGGTTGCTAGCGGGAGGGTGTAGTTCAGCACGTTCCATGCACATGAAATAAATAGTCATTCGTTAAAGTTCTATTTACATCTATTCAGCTTTATTTATAATGTAATGGACTGTAATAATTGTCACTTGGAGGTCTATTATTATCGCTTTGGTTAATTCTCGTTTAAATTTATAGATGAACTGTTATTAAGCTATAGATTGTTATAATGGTTAATCGTTTCTTTAGCATTGAATGCGATGTTAATCTTATGAATTGAATAGTAGGTTGTCTTGTTAGGTGACATCTTGTCTTCCGAATAGACAGGGTGTTACAATTTGTATTCATCATGCATTTATTAATAACCATGTTGAGCATAACAAATGAGCTATCAGTTGCTTTGCAAATGAAGTATCAAGATATTGTTGAAACTATAGGCTTGATACGAGATATGAAAGAACGCTTACAAGATATGGGGACAATGGGTGGGAGCCATTGTTTGACCAAGTCAAAAGATTTTGTGAGGCATATGGGATTGACGTGCCAAATATGAATTATATCAATGGAGTTATGGGTAAATTTGTACGTCAGAAGCATATAGTGACTCAACATCATCATTGCAAAGTTGATATTTTCAATGTTGCTCTTTATGCAACTATGAATGAGATGAGTCATCACTTCAATGAAGTTACCTCAGGGTTATTAGTTTGCATGTCTTGTCTTGATCCAAGCTACTCATTCTCTAAGTTTAATGTTGATAAGTTTGTTCGATTTGCTTAGAGTTATGCTAATGATTTTATGGTGGCTGATCGATTCTTGTTAAGAAATCACTTCAAACCTTAATTCTCAACATTAGGAGAAGTGAGGGATTTCATGGATGTCGTTATATTTCAAAACTTGCCCAATTGATAGTTTAAACAAGAAAATAGAACTTTTCCATTGGTATATAACCTCATCGAGGTAACATTGATCCTTCCACTGGCAACGACATCTATTGAGAGAATATTTTTGGCAACGAATATTATCAAAACATATTTGCGCAACAAGGTAGCATATGAGTGGCTCAATGACTTGATGGTGTGCTACATTGGTAGAGACATATTTAGATCCATTAATAATAGAATCATAAGATACTTCTAAGGCATGAAA
Source organism: Hsuehochloa calcarea (assembly GCA_036346395.1). NCBI lineage: Eukaryota > Viridiplantae > Streptophyta > Magnoliopsida > Poales > Poaceae > Hsuehochloa > Hsuehochloa calcarea. The sequence goes on along the minus strand of CM070614.1, from coordinate 35,386,573 downwards.
TTTTGCAGAATGAATTTGCCTCGTAAAAGTCATGATTCAAGCTAGTGCCTTAGTGGTATGGTTCGTTTATTTTGAATGTTCATGATCATTTAACTACAATGTGCTATTGTATCACTAATTTTGCTAATTTTGATATACAGGTCGTTACCCACTAGAACCATATTTATATGATTTGGAGATACACTTTCCATTAGCGATGTGCCTTCATTGGATTTCTATATTTATTTTTTGCTTTGCTTTGCTTTTATTCATGTATGAATTTGATTGCACAAGAATACAAGATTATATTTATCCCAAATGAGCTTAGTCATTCAAGGCTTTGAACTCACCCTCCATTTTCATCATGGCTTTGCCACTGCCACGGTTGGATCCGGGCCAGCTCTACCGGAGAGAGGAGAGTGAGGAAGAAAGAACAAGAATGGAGGAAGACATAGGTGAAGTAGGTGTGCAGCAGGAAGAAAGAGGAAACATGGGAAAGGAAAAAAAAAAGGGAGAAAACTGGATAAAAAGAAAAGAATAAAGATGAAAGAACAAGGTGGAGATGCAGATCCAGTGGCGAAGTCGTCTGTTGCGCACGAGTGGCCAAGGAGAACACATCTGGTGGAGTTTTGATCCCGACGTGGTGGAGGGCCGATGGGAGGAGTAACAGCGGGCTTGGGGCGAAAGGAGGAGATGAAGGCGAGGAGGAGGAGGCTTGCACTCGGTGAGGGAAGAGAGAAGAGAAAGATTTGAGAAGGGGAGGAGAGAGATAAGAGAAAAGCTTTAGGGCAACCAGAGAGGCCCTAAACAGGGGAGAAGACTGTGCAGACGGTAGCTTTCATGGTTATACTAATGGTGGAATTGGTGGTAGTCTTGAAAGTGGTGTTGGTACTGGTAGAGGATGTATTTGTGGTGGTAAGTGTTGGATGGCGGTGATGTGTTCGATGACAGTGATGAGTTCGATGGTGGTGACGACGAAGTAGGAGCCGGTGGTAGCTCAATTGGAGGCTATGGTAATGGTATTTGGTGTTGTGAGGTGGTGTTGGTGTGGGTGCTAGAGGTGGTGTTGCTAGAGAGATCCGAATGCGGGTTGGTAGAAGGTGGAGGCTGAGGCTGAGGCTCGAAGCGTGTGGGCAGAGGTGGTAGAGTTCGGGGGGTGGCTGGGGGCATGTGGGTAGAGGAGGGGTTTAAGGTCAAGGCAGCTGGTAGATGATGGAGATGGATTTGTGATGGTACTGGCTATGGAGTTGATAGTAGGTTTGGTAAAGTATTACACTTTAGTAATAGTATTGCAATATGTAATAAGATGGACATGGTTGTTATCTCATGCCCATCTTGAGAAGGAGTGTTAGAGAGTTAGTATTAGAGTTTAATAAAAGTCCAAATTGCGTGCGAGTTGGGAGCTGTGTTAGAGTCGAATTGTAATATTTATCACTATAAATAATAAGTGCAGGGTCCTAAGGGACACCCAATTATTCTCCAAAATTCTACCGCCTATCCTTAACTATTACCTTAACTATTGTACATCAAATTAATAGTATGTGGAGTCCATTATTTAAGGTCATCAAGCATTTGTTTTTGTTCATACCTGCAAGGACAACAGATAACTGCTAGAACTCTGGTAAGTCATACTCCATATACTACTTTGTAGAGACATCGCCTAATTGCTCGACGGAACTACTATAATATTGCTTTCCTATTGTTTTCTAGGGTGTTATAAAGATAGCAAGCTTGCTTGAGCCAAGATGCAGTTTAGGATGCTTGAGCAAGGGCTAGTGTCAAATACAGCACGTACACTGTGCTGATTGATGGGCAGCATAAAATGGGGCAACATTGATCGTGCCTTTATGGTAATGAGTAAGGTAATGCATGAAAACTTTCTTCCAAATATGTACACATACAATGCTGAGATTAGTATATTTTGCAACAGGGAATGGATTAAAGAAGCTTACAAGGCACTCACTCTGGGTGGCCACTGCTTTTGGGCAGCATCTTGATAATATGAGGTGTTAAAGTGCAAGAATGCTGAAGGTACTATTTCTTTTCCTTTCTATAAAATGCTTGATTATATTGGTGTGCAGCATAGGATGCTCCACCACGTGTTGGGGCTCTGTGGTTTCGTGTGATGTGATGCGTTATTTGGCCTAGTCGCTTTTATGTTGTGCCGAATCTCTTGACCTGACTCCTGCTTGATTCGCTCGCGCGTAGTACAATTTTTTTTGCTACTAGATGTTATAGGCCCACGTGGGGCTGTTTGGTTTGGACAGTGGTGCATTGTGGTGGGACGTGAATGCTCTGCATTAGCAACTAGTGGGTTGTTTGGTTTTGTAGCAAATTTATCTATCAAGCTTTATCAAAATTTAGTAATGCCAAAATTTAGAGTTTATTTGGTTTGTTACCAACGTGAACCAAACTAAATTTTAGTAACATCAATAAAAATTTACAATCGTTTGATTTACTACCGGATTTGGTAATACCAAGTAACACCAACGTAATTTTATATCCTATACGGACAATTTAGTCAAGCTAAAATTTAACTTTGATCACAGTCTAAACAACATTTGTTTTACCAAATTTTAGTAACAAGCAACGTTCCGATGGTTTTATTTCTAGTTAATCACCGGTGCAGCACGGTTCCTTCAAGTCGTGTCAAGCCCACCGGTGAGATAAATCCATCGGAACATTGTTTACTGGCACGGGAATCGATGAATTGCATCAGCACAGCCACGATGGAATTCATGCATACCAGCTCCTTGTACGCTTAGTTTTGTGGATGCTCGAGAAATGCCACCGAGCAATAATATGGGCCCACGTTAATCAATTCATCAATAAATAAGTCAGCGTTGTCTCTGCACGTGGATCAAGACGCGATAAATCCGGGCAAGACCACTCTATCTCGGGTGTCGGGTAGAGCACGCCGGGCTCGTGGCAGCGGACTCGTTGTCTGGGCCATGGGGCAGCGTACGAGCCTACGCCCTATCCCATCGCATCCCATCGCATCGACGCCAGTGTTTGGTGGAAACAAAATTTGAACACTGTTAACCTTGGAAACGAAATTTAGATACTATTAACTCTGTTATGTTTTCAAAATTTCTAAACTAGCTCTGTAGCCTCAAATTCCAATTTTAACTCTACAATTACGTCTGCTGCTGCTGCGAGGAACAGTAGAAACTGAGCTGCTGCTATCGGTGAAGGCAGCGTATAGTTACTGTCATCGCAGATGGCAACAGGTCATGTACTCTAATTAATCTAATAAAATATAAATAATTTATTATATTTTTAAAGCTTTCAAAAAACTCTGGAAAACAGAAAAACTGAAGAAGAAGAAAAAATATCTTGGTATCAACGGTTCTCGATCACATTACTTCTGTATAGTGTAGTCAAAATAAACTACTTCATGAAACTTGTACATAATGTAATTGAAGAGGCTAAAAATATTTGTTGTGATTATGAAGATACTTTAAAACATAAAGGAATCGCTGTCCGTGTGAATGGTTTTTTTGAGGATTTCACTAGAAAAGTTATACTTGCAATGTAGGCCTACTTCGATAGCTCAGCGGATGCACGAAACGGGAACTACATTAGAGTCCGCAGACAAAAGCACGTTACACGTAGTTACATAGTATGATGGTTCGACTAATTATTTTAGTTATCCTAGCTACTACTACGACACATTGTGACACAAACATCCGGACCATGTAAGTATATATGCCTTTAGGGGATAGTAGAAAACATAGCGGGTAGGACTAGAGACTACTATAGAATGACCGAACCTATTGTGTGGACTGGGACCATTTGTCATTCCTTTCGAGCTCGGCGTCGTACTCCTCGCTGCTTTGGTCTCGGCCGTCATTTCCCTCTTTTTCTCGCGCTCCCTCTCGCGAGCCTCGCGCTCCCTGCGTCTGCACGCCTCGAGATGGGTCTGCGTTTCCCACCGAATACGTTGGTTGTGCTCTTCCATGCAGTGCTCCTCCTCCTGGATCTCGCGTGCCCTTTTGGTATCTCACTCGTCGTAATCGATTTGTCACTAGTCATATGGGTGTATCTCTAGATCTATCCACTTGCGGTAACCACATAGCAGATTTGGGGACTACGGGTAGACAGGAGAGGTTGTTAGTGCGTACTTTGAAAGAGAATTGGTAGGGTAACTTAGTGTAACTAGTCCTTACGACAGTCGGGATAGTCACAGGAGTAGTTTGGACAACCCCAGTAACGCATGTCCAGCCTGAGTCGCTGCTTGATTTAAAGAACTTGTATGTATCCCAGCACCAACAGAGGGACGGTGTCTCCCCCTCTGGCGGGTGTTACGGCGAAGGCTTGGTTGAAACATTCTGGTAGGGGTTGCTACTACGAGGGGTATCGTTGCGAAGAGCTGTCATCCTGGCAAGATCCTCTTCTAAGGGCAAGACCCTGCTGACCCTTGCTTGTTCGTCCCGTGCCCCAGCAGCCCTTGCTAGTTCGCAGATCTCGTCTCATTACCTCTTCATCTTGTCCATGCCGACGTGGTGAAGCAAGCACTGGTGTAGCATTTGGTTTGGTTGTGTAGTGTTCTCTCCCAGATCTCTTCCACTCCCTTCTATAAGCCACAGAGTTGGCATGGTGTAGTTAAATTCATGTGAGTAGCCTGCGAGTCAGAGTGTTGCCTTGTCTTTTTGCAAACTAGCTGGTGGCCCCCAAAAGGAATTGTCGGGTCACGTCGCTGCGTAAAGCTGTCTTGTCGGGTCACGTCCTACTTTGCAGAGAGAAATCATGTCCTATTTTTGCAGAGTGCTATTTTTTCGGTTTGAAAAATTGGTGAGGCAGAGTGTTGTCACGTCTTACTTTGCAGAGGGTTGTCACATCCTGCTTTACAGAGAGAAGTTGTGTGGTCTTATCGTTGTGAAAACTAAGTGTTCTGAAATTGTCTACAATATTACAGATTTAGTGAAGAAACACGGGAAGGCTACGATAGCACAAAATAAAAAAAAAATCATGCAACCAAGGAACCTCCGCTAGTAATAGATCACGAGATTATCACTAGACGCGCCGACTCGTAGCGGAAGTAGAGTCGATGTAGCGAGTTGATGCGGTCGTAGTCGTACTTGCCGCACGTCTTCTCCTACGAGTAGTCGTACTCGCCGCTCGTCTGCTCCTCCGAGTAGTCGTACTCGGCGCGCGTCTTCTCCTACGAGTAGTTGTACTTATCGCACGTCTTCTCCTTCGACTCCTGTGATCATCACGAGTTGCGGATTGTCCTAGTGCTGATGTCTCGCAACAACACCTCCAGGGTATCTACACGTGCGGGGCAGGGACTCCACGTGCTAGAGTGCTAGCACCAGCGGCGTAGTTGAGGAAGGCGTGACTATTAGGGTTTCAGAAGTTATTCCAAAACTCATCACACCTATTGCCACCGCCCCTCTATTTATAGGCATCCATAATGGGTCTCGTACTTGAGGCACATTAGAAACAAGTGGCTTACAAGAATTCGGATCACCATCCAAAATAAATCCTAGCCCTTTAAGTGTGCGACCCTATAGGTTCATGTGTAATCGGTTGTGTTTCGAAAACTCTTTTCCGACCACTGGTCGTTAGTGGTACCTAGCAGCGCATAACGATTCCCAAACACACATAGAATATATCGGACGAACCTTAATACAATATGACCTACGACCAGGTCTATATCACTAACGACCAGCTCGTATCTCTATACGATGAGTCCATATTTGGTCTCGACCAATTCGTAACTCCTTACGACTAGGTTTCGACCACTTAGTGACCATGCTCAACCAGCCTACGACCAGCTCGTATCTCCACACAACTAGTTCGTATATGATCGAACTGAAAGACTTTCTCGTGTATTCTCTCTTTGCCTCACGATGTCTGGTTGAACTCCAGATGAGATTTTGTATCATCCCTGGACTGTTCAATACTTTCTCGATAAAGTGTTGAATAACTTCATGTGGTCGACACTTTGACCACTAGTGGTATGGCCATGCATTTTCTTTATCTGACCACAACGAGGGGCCCAAAGACACCTCTCATGTTATGTTAGGAGTGACAAATCCCATATCCGATTAATCACATCCCTCAGCATATTTCAGAGCATAGCGAAAGCTACTTTTATAACTACCCAGTTACGAGTAGCGTTTGGCAGCCCCTAAGAGTGCTATTACACATGTAGAAAACCATACTGATCTCAAGTCTAAGGATTATATATCATCATTGCTTGAGACTAACTAATTATACATAGAATCATAACAATCTCAACAGTGCATCAAGGTGGGTCTCTTCCAACACCATGTTCTCTAACATGTGTCCATCTTATTGGTTTGATATTTCCATATCCATGACTTGTGAAAATATAGTCATCAACCAATACATATGCTAGTCTATTCATATGTGTTTTCATATGTTTCTGACCAGGGAATGATTAAGAATAATCATCATAGAAATATAGAGTTTCACAATCAAGTCACATACTTGATAGTAAATATTATTGATATTATTCTAAGAACAAGATAACATATTATCCAATGTTATGAATATAATGAAATAAAATTATCTTTATGATTGTCTCTAGAGCATATTTCCAACATTTAGGTCTTCAAAATTTGGATTAGAGGTTTCAGAAATTAGGGTTTCATGAATTCCCTAAGAGCAGGGTGTCCTCATTGAACCCCCCACTCATCCCCCTCCAGATGAGACAAAACCAGCGATGTCGCTGCAATGTCGTCCAATCGTGAGGGGACGTAAGCAATGTTGGTGGTCACAACACCACCAACTGCACCTCCCAAAGCAACTTCTCCGTCTTCGTCGTTTTTGGAACTGGTTGTTTTCACGTCCTCCTCCTTGTTTTTCACGTCATCCACCTGGTCGCCCAGGTACTCGTGACAATTAATACGGGCTGTCCACCATCTCTCCACTCCTTCGTTGTGCTAGAAATTGTCGGCACGCCTCCTCAGATCTCCATCGCCCACTTCCTCGCCCGCGTCTCCTCCAACACCGGAGGCCAACGCAGCTCCTCCTTACCAAAGCAGCCTTCTTCGGAACCACCCACGCCGAATGTCCCCGTTTTCTCCACGAACTGAACGTAGACTATCGGTCGCACATATATTGCAGCAGCGGGGTTGCAAACGACCTCTATGTAATTGGCCCATGAAGCGTCATATATCACCTTCATAAGTTGTCAAACGGTACCCCCTGCACTGCCCACCACCGAAGCATACAACGCTTCGATGCACAGTTTCTTCCTTCCAGTGGTGCGATCGAACGCAGAACGCACACACCGTCTTAGCTCCGAGAGGCTCATGTCCTTCAAAGCCGGCGCCCGGATCACAGTCTGATCACAATTTGACAGGTCTGCACCGTATGGTCCGTTGCGTACGAGATAAATAGAGATCAGATGTTTCTGTTTGTATGTTGATTTGATTTCATACTGCACCCATATATTGGATGTTGGACAGTTAAGGTATACGTACAGTTGTAGATATACTTCATTTAGCCTAAGTTGTATATTTGTCTTATTGGTAGATATTGCCGTATATGAGGAGAGATATAGAGTATTTGGCGTGAGATATAGCACAATAAAAATGGCTAGGAAGCTGCTTTTGGCTGTGTATATCTGAATTATACTCGAGAGAGAGGGGACGTGCGTAAACAATGACATAACGACGTTAATGTGCAATGACTCGTCCTATTTGTCTATGCCCTGTTCGGCGGAGCTTAGGGGCCGTTTGGTTCACAGTCCTAAGGTGTCAAACTAAAATTTTGATAATACGCAGATAGTTTGGCTAGTGTTTGGATTAACGCCTAATTTTTAGCGTGCCAAAGAAAAATTGGCATTGCCCTTGCTTCACAGGCCCATCCGATGGCAAATCCTGGGCGAGCACGCTCCAGTTTTGGCTCACTTCCTGCCAAAATTTTGATGAGGTGGCAGCAGTCAATAGGTTGTATTTAATACATACATTTTTTATTAATTAGTTTCAAATAACTAGATTTCATAATTTGATTATCCGATTTGTGATCTGTTTTAATCGTTGTGTTCCTTATCATTTTATCAACAAAATAAGGTCCATATTGACATATTTTAGGGTCAAAAAAAATTCATGCAGGACCCCGTGTGATACTTACATTTTTGGCAAATATTGGTATGACTGCAAACCCATCAATTTCGGTATTGGTCATGAATTGGTATGGCTACAATTCAAACACTATTTTTTTGCTCAGATTTTGGCACTGCCAAAATTTTGGTATAGCTACTTAGGGTGGTAAACCAAACAAACCCTTAGTTTTTTTTGGAAAGTTTTTTTTTTTTTGCTTTCTACGCCTGAAAAGCAGATGTAGTTTTTCTTGAGAGACTGTTTGACAATCTGGTTTTTTGTTGTGCGAATTTACTGCTTCAACTGTGGAAAAAGAATGGAACATATGAAATACTTTTGAGGGTTTTGAAAACATATTTGTGTGCTAATTCAGCGTAAATATCATTGTTTTTATTTATTATTTTTTTATGAAAATATTGATAAATATACCTTTGACATAAGCTACTACTTGTTTGTTTGCTAAAAAGACCAAAATATCACCGATTCCCAACTTTCTTTCGTACGCAATTTCTCAATTTTTTTCGTAACGATTACGATTGAAAATTATTAAAGAATTAACATAGCAAAAGGTAACTCGTCATGCACCGCATTGCAATTTTTGCTTCAAAGAAAATAACTTTATTTCTTCACAATATTCATCGGTACAATCGAAATATTAGAGTACACCGGAAGTAAGAAACAAAAACAAATTACAATATCAAAAGAGATGAATTTTAACTACCATATTTCTTCTTAGAAATGTGCATATCTCCTTCCATTCGAAGAAATCGTCTATTGATACCCCCAATCTACGGTCATACAAGTTAATAGAACAATAAGGCACTGCCAACAAAGTGTTTCCAAACAAAGAAATTTCAGTAGTTACACTTTGAGACCTCTAGTAAAAAAAAAGTGATCAAAACAGAGAAGTTTCGGTATATATTGTATGCTTACGTAATATCTTTTTAACCTGCTCGACAACCGTAACATTGCAGTAGTGTTGGAGTTAATAACACAAGATATAAAAGGATGTTACTTCCTCCCAAGTAATTTCACACAAAATGTCTTAAGCTACCGTCGACAGAGTCTTAAATTACAATTAGTAAATGGATCCATGACCTTTTGCCATAAACTTTGATCAACAAATCCAAGCATTTACCGGACGACATGTAATCCCAAGAAACGGTCGTCCGGGTGGCCAAGAGTAGTGGCTCCAATCTGAAATCCAAAAGAAGGAAAGCAACAACTATCACTGATCAGTTGATGGTCCAGGTAATGGGCACGTCCGGCCAAGAGTAGTTGCTCCAATCTGAAGTCCAAAAGAAGGAAAGCAACAACCATCAGTGATCAGTTGATGGTCCACATGATGGGCATGACGTGTTGTACGGCATGATCACTTTTTTTTTTTGGTTTGTTGAATCTCTTCACTGACTTGATTGATTTGCTCGCAGGCAGCACAATTTTTTTTGCTACTAGACGTTATAGGTCCATATGAATCGATCGGTCAAATAGTAACAAGGGGGCTGTTTGGCTTGCACGGTGGTGCATGGCGGTGGGCCACGAATCCTCTGCCACTAGCAACTGGTGGGCTGTTTGATTTGGCAGTAAATTTTATCTATTAATTCATACAAAGTTTAGTGCCTTTTGTAATATTAATGAAAATTAGTAATTATTTAGTTTGCTGTTAATATTTGATAGTATCAATAAAAATTTAGTAATAGCAATAAAATCTAATTTCATATGCGGCCAATCTGAGAGTGATAAAATCGCTAACTAAAATTTTAGTAAAGCTAAAATTCGACCTAGCCACAACCCAAACAACATTTATTTTACTAAATGTTGGCTTTACCAATGTTTTACCTATGCAAAATTTTGACTTAGTTTGTTTGAGTTGTGAACAAAACAGCCCCTTAATCACCAAATTAGCTACCAATATTTCGAGCAAAGTTTGATATCAAAATAAATAGTACTATTAGTACAGTATTTTTTTTTTTTTGAAAGGGTTGACAGTATCTTCTGGGATACGCCTCATTATAGACGCGTCAGTCAAGTGTCCAGAGCGGTCCCATCCCATCCCTGCCAAGTTGCGCGGCGGGCAGAGCCACCACCAGCTGTAGTTGATTACGGCTTTCCGTTTTTATTTGAAACGGAACGGAACGGGAATGATTCGTCAGCAATAAAGTTAGACGCCTCGATTGACGCCGTTATAGGCGACTTAGATTTTATTACGTGATCTTTGGGAGGATACGTTTCCTCTCGTCTGAAATGAGATGATACGGAGATAAATAGAGATCAGATGTTTCTGTTTGTATGTTTATTTGATTTCATACTGCACCCATATATTGGATGTTGGACAGTTAAGGTATACGTACAGTTGTAGATATACTTCATTTAGCCTAAATTGTATATATGTCTTATTGGTAGATATTGCCGTATATGAGGAGAGATATATAGAGTATTTGGCGTGAGATATTGCCCAACAAAAATTGGCTATGAAGCTGTTTTTGGCTGTGTATATCTGAATTATACTCCAGAGAGAGGGGACGTGTGTGAACAATGACATAACGACGTTAATGTGCAATGACTCATCCTACTTTGAAGCCATTTGTCTATGCCCTGTTCGGCGGAGCTTAGGGGCCGTTTGGTTCACAGTCCCAAGGTGTCAAACTAAAATTTTGATAATACGAAGATAGTAATTTCTTAATATTTTTGCAACAATTACAATTGAAAATTATTAAATTATTAACATAGGAGAATGTAACTCAGAGTGCACCATATTGCAATTTTTTGCGTCAAAGAAAATAACTTTATTTCTTCGCAATATTCATAGATACAATCGAAATATTAAAGTACACCAGGAGTAGGAAAAAAAAAGTACAAATGATAATATCAAAAGAGCTAAATTTTAAGTACTATATTTATTCCTAAAAATATGCACGTCTCCTTCCATTTGAATAAATCGTCCATTGATACTTTCACTCAACGGTCACAGAAGATAATAAAGCAATAAGACATTACAACAAATTGTTTCCACACAAAGAAATTTCAGTAGTTACACTTTGATACCTCTAATCATCGTGTCAGCAAGTTGAGCAATATGGGTAGTAAAAAAGAGATAACAAAACACTTAAGTTTCGGTATATATTGTATACTTCCCAAACATCCTTTTTAACATGCTCGACAACTAAAATGTAACATCTCAATTTTTAGGATTTTTTTGTTTATTTTTTAAAAAAATAACCATTTAATTTTTCCTAAATTGTTAAAGCTTAATTTAAAATTTTATAATTTAAAAATAACTTAATGTGAGTAAATCCAACTCCAATTAAACAAAAATCAATTTATTTGATTTTTTGGTTTTATCTTGGATTTCCTTTTTCCCAGAATTTGTTGTTATTTTACTTGAGTTCTTTCTATTTCTTTTCAGTTTTTTTGAATTTTAAGTCTTTTTGAAACTTTAAAAATTAAAAAGGAATCATTTTATTTATCTTCATTTGTTAAAAGCATAATGTAAGATTATCAAAAATTGAAAATGTTTAATATGAATTAATCAAACTTCAATTGATTCAAATTTGGTTTAATTGGTTTTTCTGGTATTTAAAGTCAAAAAGATTATTTAAAGTAATTTCTTGGATTTTCTAGTTTTTAAAAATTGTTTTTCCTTTTTCCCAAAAAATTAAAAAAAAATTATTTTGCAAACTTAATTACCAATGTTAAGTTGAAAATATTTTATTTAAGCCCATCATATCTTTGGGAATTTCTATGAATTTTTTTCATAATTGCTGGGGCTTAAAAACTGTGTCTAAAAATTCGCAACCCTTTCAGCCTTTTGAAACCCTCTCAGTTTCGACCACCCTCTCGGTTTCCACCAGAGCCTCCTGCCGGTCTCTCTCTCTTTTCTCTGTCTGGCGGGTCCCGCCTACCAGCCTCCTCTTCGTCTGGTCAACCCGCGACGAAAGTCGTCGCCCCCGGCGCGATTCCCTCCCTCGTTTTCCTCTGCAACGTGAGCATTTAATTGCCAGATCTTTTGCCACACCCACCCTCTCTGTTCTTTCTCCTCCCTACCTTATCCTATCTCGTCCCCGTCACATCGCCCATGTCCTGGCCGAACCGCCCCGTGCCCTTGCTGCAAAGCTGCTCCGCTACTCCTCCTTCCTATATAAATGGAGCACCAGGGAGCCCTCGCCCTCCTCTTGTAATCCCCTCGACTCTCCCACTCTGTCTCGTCCCCTCATCGCCCAAGAATAAACCTATTTGCCCAAGAATTTACCACAGATTTCATCTACATTTTATTTCCCCCAAAAATTACAAAGCTAGGGTTCATGAGAGGCATAAATCCAAAGGGGATTGAAAATACCTTGAGGAACGAGTTGAATGAACCCTGGAGATTCAAAAGATCGGACGAGATTGATGAAAAGGTGAAGAAAGATCAAAGATTTCGGTGGAGGTTTTTGGAAGAGAAGAGGAGCGCTTCGGGAGAGAAGAACCGACGGCTGGAGAGAGAGAGAGAGAAAACGGAGGAACCGCAGGGAATTAAACCTCTCACTCTGGGAAAGCGGAAGTTCGCACTTCAACAGTGAAGTTCCAGAATCGAAGCTCGCGCTGGAATCTAAGAAGCTCGATTATCCCGACACCGAGAATAGAGCTGAATTTGAAATTTATGCAAATGATCCCTAGTTTTGCACTCAAATAAATATCATCTAGGATCATTATGCATTGAAGAGACTAATATCTATCTAAGAAAATAATTTTTATGAATTAAGTTTTGATTTTGCAAATGAAACTTCATTTTCATGAAATTATTCAAAACAAACTAAAATGAGCATTCGGTTGGTTTTAAAGCATCCAATTTTATGTATGAGTCATAAATACCATTTTGAACCTTTTCATATGAATAATTTTGGTTCATATGGCAAAACTCACATAAGTGCTAGAAAGTGACCACTTAGGTCAAAGTAGGATTTTGGACGAATTTCAAAATCAAATAACTTTTTCTAGGTTGGTATTTTGGAAATCTTTTGAATACCAAAAATGTTTAGAATAACCAACTCTAGGATTTTTTTCTTTTGTCAAGGTTTTCAAATTCCTTTTAGAATAGTTTTTACACAAAAATCTAGTTTTGGTCAAAAACACATATACTATAATGTAGGATTTTGACTAGAATCTCATTTTCACTTAAAATAGGTTTTTCTAAAGCCAAAACCTTTGGTAAATCTTTGAAAAGCATTTGTATACCTTTTGCAACTAGTTTTTCAAAGAATTACTAATAATTATGAAATTTTTAACTTTTGGCTAAAAGACTTATTTTTTACAAACAATACTAGCACTTAATTTATTTGGGCACACTTAGGGATGTGATATACATGATAATGATTTAGCACTCCCCCTTAATGTGCCACATCCATATTGCTCAAGATATTTAATAAAGAACATTATGAGCATAGAGCAAGAGCAAGAGCACCCCTTTTTAAAATGATTTTCATGAAATGCAACCTAGACAAGGCATAAGGGGCTAGATATTTCTATGTAAATACTTGTTACGTAGATGGCATTGGTTCTTGATGTGAAAAGATTATCCTCAAACTTGGCTCTAATTTGATATATGATGAAATCCATCTTTATATGATAAGCCAAGCCTCCAATGCCTCTCCAAGTACCTATTAAACATTTAAGCGCACTTTGGTACCCAATACTTGGTTGGTTCCACGAATGTTAGTCACAATAGATTTGGACACCCAAATGGCCCTTGGAATAGTTTTTGGTGAACTAACAATTCTAGCAAACACATTACTATTTTTATCCTTCCTAAGCAAATAATAGTCATTATAAATAATGGGCTTAAGAGAGATACCATTGGGACAATCCTTACTCATATGTCCCTTTTTCCGGCAATTGTAGCAAGTTCAAAATTTGTATTCATCTTTCACCTTCTTCACTTGCTTCTTGCCGGTTTGCCTCTTCTTTGATGACAATTGCTTGTCATTCACCTTGTTAGGACACACCGAGGCGAAGTGGCCCTTTCCTTTGCATCCATGGCACTTGATATTCTTCGTGTGCCTTGCGTTGTGCCTTGTCTTGCTTGTCTCCTTTTTCTTATGAGTGAAACCAATTCCACTCTTATCTTGCAAGCGTCTTTGCTTGCTTAATATATCGTCGAGAGTGGCCTTCCCTTTTTGACTTCTTTCCAAGTCATTCGTCAATTTGTTGACTTGGGCCTTGAGCTCTTTGTTTTCCTCTACAATGTTAGTATTGCAAGATATGGAGGAAATAGGAGCATCTACTTTGGAGCAACAAGGCATATCAATTAAATCTTCATATGAGGTGGATATATCAACCTTAGATGAAATGCAAGAGTTGACAACTACACATGGCATATCATCTGATAATTACATGCAATGCCTATATCCACCTTAGAGCTATTTAGATTATTTAGGAGGAGAGTTTCATGTTCATCCTTTAAAACATCATACTCATTTTGAAGGGAGAGATACTCTTTCTTCAAAACTTTGAATTTCAATTTATCCTTTCCTAAATATTCATTGAGCTCTTCTAGCATATCCATCAACTCATCATATGAAGGCTCATTGTTATCATTTACCTCATTATTACCTTGAGCCATGAAGCATCGAGTTGATGTGGAGGAAGTGGAGGAGTCGTCATTGTCGGAGTTAGATGTTGAGCATTCTTCATCCGACATCCATTCCTGTGTGCAATCTTCACTAGTAGAGGTGGACAATTCTTATTTATCTTGAATTTTGGTCCACATCTCATTAGCGCTCTTGAGATTGCATATGGCATCGAAAATGTCTATACTCAAAGCACTAAATAAAACGTTAGTAGCTTGAGCATCGAGATGCGAGCATTTCTCTTCCTCATTGGTTGGAGCAAGAGGATCCTTTGGAGGAGAAAAGCCCGCATCTACAATCCGCCATATATTTAGGCCCATGGCCTTAAAATACTAAATCATGCAGATTTTCCAATAGGCATAATTTGTGCATCAAAAATAGGTGCTTCACCTAGGTGCACTAAATCTCTAGTTGCCATCCTTTACTCTCTAGACGGTTAAGTCTAATAAATGAGAGACCAAGCTCTGATACCACTTGTAAGATCGAGGTGGCCGACTAGAGGGGGTGAATAGGCGGTTTTAAAAATTCTATCGGGCTAAACCAATATATAAATGCGGAAGCTAATAGCGAATTGGTTTTGCACAATTAAAACCTAAATCAACTAGGCTCAACTAAGTGCACCAACAATATGAACACAATACAATGTGAGCAATCATACAAGATATATAAGCAATTAAAGCAAGAATGTAAATTGCTCAAAGTAAAGCACAAGTAAAACAAGATGACACGATTATGTTTTACCGTGGTGTTCGGAGACTTGCCGATCTCCCCTAATCCACGTTGAGGTTAGCCCAAACAAATTGGACCGGCTCCACTAATTAAGCCAATACCTCCGAGGTAAGTCCAAACACTTGGACCGGTTCCTAACCGAACCAACACCTCACTCAACTATGGTTGCTCTTCCTCCACTCCGGAGATGGTGAGCACCAAACCACTCACAAACCGCCGGGTCTTCTCACAAGCTTCTTGAGAAGATCACCGCGCACGACGCCTCCACGCCGTCTAGGTGTCGGCAAACACCAAGAGTAACAAATCTCAACTCTCACTTGAACTAATCAAGTGTCAATGCTCACGTGGATACACAATCCACTACCTAAGGCAACACATGCACTTAGAGTTTACTCTCCAAGCTCACCAAGTGCAACACATGCACATAAGAGAGGAGAGGCTTGCTCTTAGCTCAAGAGGATCACAAATAGTTCACAATAGCACCAGCAACCTCTCCCAATCGGCCAAGGTGGCTATATATAGCCCACACACAAAAACTAGCCGTTGGGAGACAAACCCCTGAAAAATCAGGGAAATCGGAAGTTCCGCCATGGAAAGGACGGAACTACCGCAAGAGAGAGAAAACCACAGCAACGGCTATGTCAGACGAGAAACTAGCCTTTTGATTTTTAGTGCGGAACTACCGCCAACCAAATTGCGGAAGTTCCTATCTTCGGAAGTTCCGCTCAACACATAGCGGAACTACCGCACATCCAAATTTTGGCTAAGTCCCAAAACGGTGCTTCTCTGGAAAAAACGAACCGCCGAAATTTCAGAGCAACCGATAATCGGAACTTCCGCTCATACCACAGCGGAACTTCCGCACCTCGAGAATCGGCTAAGTCCCTAAACCGGATGCTCTCTGGAAAAAACGAACCGTCGGAATTTCGGAGCAACCGATAATCGGAACTTCCGCTCATACCACAGCGGAACTTCCGCACCTCGAGAATCGGCTAAGTCCCTAAACCGGATGCTCTCTGGAAAAAACGAGCCGCTGGAAATAGGACCGTCCGGCCTGCGGAACTTCCGCAGTTATGCAACCGGAACTTCCGATTTTCCTGACAGAAAACAGCAATGGCTTTTTCAACAACTTCAATTGCAAAACACATTTGCTAATTGACAAGCCATGCCAACAAGGATCACAAGCAAGATTACCAACAATTTGCAAAACACATTTGCCAACTTTTGGAACCATACCACAAGGAAAAAGGTACATGGGCTTACACCATTTGCAAAACACATTTGCAAACTTAAGTCACATGCTACAAGATATCAAACATGAGCATCAACTATTTGCAAAACACATTCGCAAATAACAGCATCATGCCATAAGACTAAAGTGCATGGACTTCAACCATTTGCAAAACACATTTGCAAAGTATAGTCCCATGCTACAAAGATTGAATGCATGAGCCTCGGCTATTTGCAAAACACATTCGCAAATAATAGCTCCATGCATAGATGAGCTAGAGCAAACACAATGAGCTATCAACACATGACTAACTCATGCTACTAGTCAAGATCCCTCTTAATAGTACGGCAATCCTATACTAGCAATCCGGTCTATCAACCAAACACCGAGACCGGTAAAAGACTAGGAACACATCCTTAGCCCTAGCTAATCATACCTTTGCCTTGCATCTTCTTGAAGCTTGATGACGCACATCAACACTTCAAGTCCGGGTCCTTGACTTTGACAATTATCAACACATGATGATTTCTTCACTTCGGGATCTTGTCTTGAACATCATCAACACATGATGATTTCTTCATCCCGATTCTTCACATGCATCAACGCATGATGCATTCCTTCACTTGACCTCCATCAACACATGATGTGTCTTCTCTTGTCTTGATGATCAACTCATGATAATTTCTTCTTGATAAGCATCAACTCATGATGCATCATTTACACCAAGCTCTTGACTTGATGATCAACTCATGATCATCCCAAGTCTTCATCATTCTGGAACATAACCTATATATCCAACTCATGGAAAATATTAGTTCCATAATGTGATCATCATTAATTACCACACCATACCATTAACTCATAATGGTGGGACAAGATACCTCAATCTTTCCCTCTTTGGTAATTGATGATAACCACTTAATTTCTCATAAATTGAATGTTGATAAATGAGAGAACCAATTTAGTATATATCAACTACACAAGTTATATATATACTCTAACATGAGTATACAAGAACTACACAAGTTTTGTATACTCAAACGGATTTGTTTCAAAGTAAAGATCCCAAATATATGTGGAGAATGGAATATGGATCAATACTAATGAAACCACAAAGTATAGGATAAAACTGCCCCTAAATGTGTGCATACACAAATGTGTAATAAGGTCATATACACATATTCAAGTTTAAATTGTGGTTGAGTTCATTCCTATATTTTGGATCTGAGAAATGCAACAATATATAAGATTGAGATGTCGATTGCATACCTCGTTGTGTTTCACCTTTATATCCAAATGCGACTACACAAAGATAATACTTGACAAGAGAATTAGTCTCATATTTGGATTTGTCATTAATCACCAAAACACTCCATTAACTCATAATGGCGGGTCTAGATCTTTCAACACCTCGGCCTCTAGCGCCGCCTTTGAAGCCCCTCCACCGTCGTTCTCGTCTCCGTTGGCTACGCAAGATCACGTTCGACCCCATGATCCACTCCCCACCATCGAAGCGTCACCGGAGCTCTAGCGCTGCCGCAAACCGGATCTCGCCACTGCTCTTCTTCTCACCGCCGGTCACTCCGTCGAGCCTCGCTGCTAAAACCATGCGCCTCAGGTTTGCCTCGCTCTTCTCTTCCCGTTGCTACCTTCACCGCCGCTCGCCATGGCACGTAGTGCCAGTGAGCCATCATGCCCGAAGAGCCCGCCGCTGGACTTCACCATGCTATCGCTTCAAGCGGTAGTCGAAACCTCCTTCCAGCCACCTGTAGTTAAAAACTCCTTTCGACCAAGTAGTCGAACCCTCCTTCCGACCACGTGTAGTCGAACTTCCTTCAGATCATATGTCGTTGAACTTCCTTCCAACCACGTGTAGTTGAACCCCCTTTTGACCACGTCGTGTAGTCGAACCCAGCATTCAATATCAGCAATAAAGCATAATACACATAAGACACTATTATGCTCAACATTAATATCAGGAACACATCAATAAACAGCATAAAGCACAGAAGATTGATGATTGTGTGTGCTCTCAGAAGGAGAGTTGCAAAGGAACAAGCCTTTGCCATCTCAATCCTATTGTCTATAATCTTCATTAAATGATTATGACAAAAATTTCTAATCTTGATCTCTAACCAAACTTTACATAACCGCCAATATAATCTATCTGTTAAAGACCACATAAGAGACTATCAAACTAAAACAGTATACCAAAGGATAACAGAAAGATCTCTAGATGACTAACAGTAAAAGATCACTCTCTAATACAACTGATCAAAATACAGGATCGAAATATACCCAAAAGGGCTAGCAGAGTGTCAATTGTAACCATTAAGCAAGAGAACAATCAACTCATCAGATTTAAAACTGCAATATACCTCTGGGGTTCAAGCCTAATAACAGTAGGTCTAAGAGACAGAAGCAAGAAATTCACTAGAACTCAAGATAGAACTAATTGTCATAATCAATTTCAGTATATGACTAGCTTCATCATAGAGCTTTAAAAGATCCCACTGATTCTTTTGCAATATCTCAAGTACTAGATTCAAATCGAAGCGTCTGAGATCAAAGAACCAACTAGCATTGGAACTTGAATGCAAGAATAAAGCTGAAGTAACACGGAGGACAAAACTCATCAAGCGGTGGTACTCAAAACCACCGAGATGAAGCCTGCAAGGCGTGTCAATAGACACCGGCAACGAAGAACCGGCCGATGGGGAGAAGATGGCGGCGGACACAGGACCTTGGCCGAGCGAGCGGAGAAGAGGGGAGAAAAGGAGGGTGCGGGGTGGGGAAAGGCGGAGGGGACAGGCCCGGTGGGAGGGGGTCGACGGGGAGGAGCCAGTGAGGCGGGGCTCGGCCGTGGCGGAGGAGGTTGAGGTGGTGGGGTGGTGCTCGCGTGAAGAACCAGTAGGAGGGAGAGAAGGCAAGGCACGAGGACCGGCCAAGCCTGAGCAAAGAGAGAAGAGGGGAGAATAGGAGGTGCGGGGAAGAGGCAGAGAGGCAGGCCAGTGGGAGGGGGCCAGCGGGGAGGCCGCGAGGCGGGCGGGGAGGCGCGGGTGGAGGCTGGAGGTGGAGAGTGGCGGCGTCGCCGGTTGTGCGGCTGGAGAAGAAGTGGAGAAGGGAGCGGCCGAGCGGGAAGGGACCTAAGCCCTAAGGGACTAAGAGGCAAAGGTTGGGTGGGCTCGGCCGCCGGCTTGGTGGGCCTAGTGGCGATGCAATGTGAAATTTGTCGGTGGGCCAAAATTGGGATATCCGGATGTGGTATTATCAGGATTATCAGTATAAATATCCGTATCCGTCGGATACTACCATTACCATATTCGTTTCCGTTTCCGATAAAAAAAAATCCGAATCCGTTTCCGATCCAAAAATTATCCGACAAAAATCTGATCCGAGACTATCCGAATGTTTTCGTCCGGATCGGACGAAAAATATCCGATCCGTTTTCATCCCTACATTGGGACATGAGATGTACACTATTTTTTTTAAAAAAACTAGTATATAGTACATATATCATATGTATATACTAATCATTAGACTCAATATTGTGTATTTCAACCTCCACTTGATTCCCGAATTTTTTGCCGTCACGGTAGATTTTCATCCGTATTAGCGGTTTTAACGGTAGCCAGCATGGCGCATGAGCCGAACCGTGCCGGCCGCCATCTGTTGGCCGTGAGGTATATCTGTTCTGTTGGCGCATATATTGGAGAAGCGACCGTAGCGATTTCATTTCATGATCGCTCCTCATTCTTCTGCTAAGTTCATATCGCGATCACTCGCTCGCTCCTTTGTCCATTCTTTTCTTTTCATGCGCTTGCTCTCTCGATTATATTTCAGCGTTATTAACCGTCGTAAATGTCGTTCGCGGTAGGTTTATCGTAATTTTAATTTAGCTACATTCTTCTATGTTTAATTAGCCACATTATCGATAATGTTCGCTATGTATGTTTTGCTAGTCATGTCTCTAGGAGCTACTAGAACAATTCTCGATGAGGACCACCGGTGCAAGTGTGGCTCACGGCCGGTGTGGATGGCCCTCCCACTGGCGCTTGAGGCGAGGAGGGATGGTGGGCGATGAGCGATCGTTCGTCCGATCCTCCGGAGGCGGGCTTGTTGCCCTTTGCGAGATGGTGTCCTTGAGCGTGGGTTCATCCTAGGCGGCGACTGTTGTCGCACTTGTGGACGGTGGAGGCCCGAGCGCACACCTTCCATTTTCGGTGGGGTGAGATGGCGATCACCCTAGGGGCGTCTCGTTCTTGGTGGTCTCCGTCCGGGGTGTGCCGCTTGTTAAGGCCCTCAGGAAGCGTCTTGGAAGGTCGGTGGAGCGGCGGTTTGGCCAACCTCTGCCGGAGGGTGCGTGGCGTCCTCGGGCTTGGGAAAGCGATTCGGCGAATGCCGCGAGGTGCACTGAGGCGTCGTTAGGGCGCATCTCGTTGCTTACCTTCTCGGCTCTTCGGTTGGGTCTGTTTCCAACCACAAAGGCGATTTTGAACCCGACTTCATCGCGTCGCGAGTCTTTGGTTGGCGCGAAATGGCCGATGCTGTGATCTGGTGGGGATCGGTAGATCCTTTGCGCTACATCTGAGGGTTGTGTGGCGCGCGCGCGCGGCGACTCTGGTAGCAACACGGTCGTGTGCTACGTGCTCCTGCGGTGTGGAGTTAGGAGCACTTCCTGTTGGGCGGCCGACCATTGAGGCAATGGCGCGCGTACCCTCTCCCACATGACCACATAGATCGCCCACCATGGGCTTACGGTGGGCTGCCGCCGTCGTCTGTATTTGGGCCAGCGAGAAGACCGGCGAGTGCTACCGTTGTACCACAGCGAGTTCGAGTTATTGCATGAGGCGACATCATCACGGTGTCCATGGCATGCTGATTTTACCGCTCGAGGTTGCGCGCCGCGGCTGTCTGCGCAATCGTCGAGGATCAATTTTTGTGGACGACGACACGCCACTGGTGTTCTCACATATGGTGGAGCCTTACGCGGCGCATGCGCGTAATCGACGATTTTGTCGATACCGGCTCGTGCCCCGACGTAGGCCACAGGCGAGGCGTACACACGTGAGTCAAATTTCATCAAGTAATTTTGCGATCCTTACGTCTTCTTTTGTAACATTAATCTTTCAGAAAATGCGAGCAATCGAGGTCGGGTGGGCATATTTTGGGTGGCAAATGCACGGCACGGTGGATTGCGACATGGATTCACGGGATGCGTGGATGTATGGCATGAGCGCGTCCATATGACCACGAGTCGTATCTGCGTACATGGAGTGGTACAAGCCACGAGCAGCGCGCAAGACTCACCATTCCTCCTCCGGGCGCCCGGAGGAGGTGACATTTCGACGCACCAAGAGAGCCTCGCCGCACGTCGGCCGTCCACGGCGCTTCAAGACATAGCGACACGTCACGACACTTACAACCTACAGTTCGCGATTTTGTTAGCGATATTCGTATTTTTGTTAATGAACCTATTACATATGTCACTACTGATTGGAGCGGGCGGTGCGGCGTCTGGCGCGTGGGCGAGGCCCTTCGGCCAGATAGAACCCCGGCATATAAAAAGTTTTGAAGCACATCTCGGCGGAGATGAAGAAGATAGTAAAGAACTTGGTGTGGTCGTTCGAGGGCGGCGTCTTGCGCGTCGAGACGCGAAGTGGGGGCGTGCTCACCCGCTAGGTCACCACGACCTAGCGAGTCCGTGACGTCGTGGCGTTCCGTCGGTCATCT
Source organism: Hsuehochloa calcarea (assembly GCA_036346395.1). NCBI lineage: Eukaryota > Viridiplantae > Streptophyta > Magnoliopsida > Poales > Poaceae > Hsuehochloa > Hsuehochloa calcarea. Next base: position 35,364,218 of record CM070614.1, on the reverse strand, counting down.
GCGGGCGGTCGCGCCGCAGGTAAGTCGCTATGTACAAATTTACATCAAGTTTTGTAATTATGCCTTACGTTCGCTAACATCATGCCGTTCTCTCGCCGTAGGTCCGTCGGGATGAATCACTTACGTCGTCGGACCGGTACCGACTGCCGCCCCCTCGGTTATCTGCCTGCACATCCGGAGAGTACGAGATTCTTAGTTTACATCAGTGTTCATTTGTACTAACATCGTTTCGTCTTGCGACCTTGACCCACAGGGGTGACGGCGATTCACATCGGCCCGATAGCGGCGATCACGGGCATCCCAACTCCTACCGAGGAAGCGTTACGGCGCTAGGGCAAGGACAATGGCGGCCGGGGTTTTTAGCGTCTGCGGCGAGCTCCTCCGGGTTGTTGCCCCCAGCGTCGTTCAAGCGGATGTCCTCGGGTTCGGTGCCCCACGGTATACTCGGCGAGTTCATCCGCGCAGCCGGAGTTGCAGGAATCGTACCCCAGTGGTTTCTAGCCTCCGTCGTGGATGAATTCCTCGGAAGTGTCCCCAGTCGCACGTCTCATCAAGACGACATGTACGCCTACCAGACTCTGCTCCAGACTCAGTCTACTGGTCCACCTCCGCCTCAACGGTCTCCGTACCCCCTCCGAACCGACACGCGTTCTCCAGGCGGTGGACGTATTCCACGGGTCATGCTCGGCGCAAAACAAGGCGCGCGCGCCTTGACGCGACGCGGCGAGGGAGAGAGTAGTGGCTCGAGCGAGTGGCCGTATAGTATCACGTGTTATGCGATTTTCATTGTACTACATGCTTGTTATCGCTATTTCGTATGAGTGTCTTGTTCAGTATTAATCAATAAGCGTACAAACTTTTTGTATAATGATTCCACTCCATTAAACCTTGAGACCTCTCGTGGCCTCCTGAGACCTCCTTTGTATGAAGTACATTAATTGATCTGTCTGAAAGCAAAGTTATATCAAAAGATTCTTAACAAATAAAATAATACAAAATTACATAATCAAATACACTTTGTCAAACACAAAAATTTTCATTTTTTTACCTCATTTGCTATAATTTAAAATTAGGGAGGCGGGCTTGTTGCGATTATGAAGATGCCGTACAACATGTGGGTAGCTACTACTTAACGATGTGTGCTACTTGTCTCCGCGGCGCCATAGCAAGGAGCCTTGTCTCGGCGTCGGTGGGTCTCGGTCGAAGGAGCCTTCCTTATCGCGGACTCTCCACGTCGGTGGTATGTCGAAGTCGTCGTACCTGCGATTGTATGATGTAAGTACATCGTCTGATTACAAAGCGTAACAAGAATGTCAATTGTTCATAACTCACGTCGTCCATGTAGATTGCTCGGACGGCCGGATCTGTTAATGGCGGCCAGGCTCGGCCGCATGAGCCTTTCCTTGCCCTTGTCACGGGGATTGTCCACGTCGGTGGTGTCTCGAAGTCGTCCATGTCCTGCGTTTGCATGATGTAAGTGTGCCGTATAGTGAAAATCATAAGAAGGATGTAATTTCTTCATAAGCGGCGTCGTGGATACGGATGGCCTTGGGCGGCCGGATCTGTTGTGGCGGACGGGCTCGACCTCATGAGCCTTTCCCTTGCCCTTATTACGGGAATGTCCACGTCGGGTGGTGTGTCGAAGTCGTCCATGTCCTGCGTTTGCATGATGTAAGTACACCGTATAGTGAAAATCATAAGAAGGATGTAATTTCTTCATAGCGGCGTTTGCATGAGCCTTTCCCTTGTCGTCGATATGGATTACGCTCGGGAGTTCTTGGGGTCCTTGGTGCCTCCTCATCAGTGCGTAAGGTTTCCCGTGAGAAGTTCTCGGCCCGCGCGAGTAGTTTAGCATGTACTCTATTTGGATGAATGCCTGTCGTACATCTCGGGGCCGTCAATCCCTTTGGAAGAAGTGGCGGCGCATCTCGGTGCATTACGTGGGGATGAAGTTAAAATTGAAGGAATTAAACATTGGGAGGAAAATCGATCTTGTGAAAAAAGCGCTTACCATGTAGTGGCGCGCTGTTGTAATGCGCCCGGCGGCCGTGTATGCAGGTGTGTGGGTGAATGATCTCTGCGGTTCACCACACACACGCCGGGACCGACAAGCGTGGTGGCACTGGAGCATCTTTCATTGAAAAATCCGGGTATTTTATTTGTTTCCTCTTCTGCGCAAGCGATTTAACACGCAACATCCTCTTGTAGAAGTTTGCGAAGAGTCCATAAGCGGGTCTCGTATAATTTTCTTATTTGTACATAACAAGCAAGGCAGAAAAACTTTAAATTACGACCTTGAATGACGGCCAGGACGAACTAGGTGCATTGGGACAATCCTTCATTGAGTGCCGGGGTCTTGCATATCACTGCACTTCAGCATGCGGCTAATCTTTGATACGTTGACTAGCATCCATGTCATTCGGGAGCGCGCGTCTGCCGTCGCCCTTCCTATTCTCTTCAAGTCCTGTTGGGACCCGATTGCACCATGTCGGGCCAAAGATCCTTGTAGTTCATTTCCAAACCATACAGTGAAACTCTCGCTCCATGTACCGAATAGGTCTTTGCATGTCGTAGTACTCGAGAGATGTATGGTGTAGCCATCTGCGCATTTGCGCACATGCCTTGTACACGTGCGAGCATAGTTTGTGGAAGAGCTTTGGCTTGTTGCGGTGCATGTCGCCACATCACCCAGGTGCATGCCTATTTTCTTTCCCCTAGCATGACTATTGGCGTATTTACGCCGAAGCTTGATCTCGTACTTTCGCTGGGCGTCGATCACCGAATGTCGTGCATTGGGCCTTCTCCATCTTCCGATCCATGTGTCTGCATGTTCTCGGACCCTTTGCTTGCCTTCGTCCATCAGCCGCTTGGTTGCGGTGGCTCTATTCCTGAAATAACCAGCGGTGCGAGTCCATGTCTCTGGACAACGCGGTGATAGGGAGCCCACGCACACCTTCGGGGCGCTATTGTAGACCTCGGACATGTTGGTCGTCATAACGCCGTACCTCGCACCGTCTGTGTCATAGAGGAGGACCATTTCTCCAATTCGGGGCGTGGTCGTTAATCCTTTGGGAGAAGGTTATGGCGCTACTAGGTTGCTCCCTCTCGGAGTGGACTCCTTGTATGTCTCGTAGTCCGGTGTTCAAGGTCTCTCCAAATAGACTCAAATTTCCGTCATTGGTTACGCATACACAATGCCTTGAGCGTCTTCATGAGTTCTGACTGCGGAACGCGTGAACAAGTTAGATGCAAGATGCCTCATGCACCACTGGATTGCGTCGTTCCTTTGGTGAGATGGATCCATCCCACGCCGCATGATGTTGATGGCGCCAACAACCCGGCATTGCGATGCGTGACTAAGCGGAGCGTTGGCGGTCTCCCACCACGGCCCTCTTCACGTTCTCCAAGAACCACGGCCGGTGGATGTGTTCTCGCTCGACAATGCCAAATGCAGCGGGAGAAGTTGGTCAATCGCGCCGCCGCCACCGCGGTGAGGATGGTGCCCTTGTACTTCCGGTGAGAAAAGTGTCATCCATCGTTAGCGGGACGGCGAACTTGAAGCCCACGATGGCACGGCGAAAGCCGAACACCCTATCGGTATGAAGTGGTTGGGCCCTTTTTGGCATCTTCACGTTCGGCTTGTTTATATGCGTGCGGGGTTTGATCCGGCAATGCGGTGAAGCAATCTCGACACAAGGTTATGCGCCTCTTCGTATGTCCGTACATAGTCTCGATGACTTTACGCTTGGCGTCGAACCTTCTTTGTAGCTAAGCTGGATAGCCAACACGATTGGCGACTTGACATCATCGGCTTGGGGAGACGGACACGTCGCCTCAACTAGGTGCGTGATGAGGTTTGCAACATATCACGGAAGTCACGTTCGATCTTTGCCGCGAGGCTCGTGAGCTCGCGGTGTGGTCGATAAGCTCCTTGGCCGTGAAGACCGAGCCAAAGATCTTTGCTCGGAGGCCCGACCTTGCGAGGCGGCCTTCTACTATGCACTTCGCTGCGTACTTCCACAGGTTGGACGGTGCACTCGGTACACGGTGATGGACAAAGCGTGCGTGCTATAGCTTGTTGCGCGGCCACCTTGTTCGGGAGCGCGCCCAACTAAGAGAGTGTCGGCTTCAAACCCACCTTTGGGAGCCTTCTTCTTGCGGCGATGAGCGAACGCGCGCGATATCATCAAGTCTCGATGCCACGTAAGGACCACCCGGCCGTGTGCGTCCTCGTCGGTACCATCCGAGCTTGGGTCGGTGTCCTCGTCGGACTCCAACGAGAGTCTCGTCCGGTAGATACTCGTGGCGATCGATGCGGGCCGACCACCATGTTTCAGCCCCTCATTTGGCTCAAAATTAGGCGCGGGACTTCCTCAGGTAGCACATTCCGTCTTGCCATCTTGAGCTTCGAGTGCGCTTGCCGCTTATGCGAGCCTCGGCATCATCGGGGTTTCGGGCGCCCTATATGCGAAATTGGCGTACACCATAGGCTTCCGTGAATGGCGCCTCGGTGGAGACAATCTCCATATCTTGCCTCCATGCTATGCTTCCATCCACCTTCTGAGCTCCCACACATAATTGGTGCGGTGATCGCCTCAATCATAACTTTCTTCGTCCTTGGCTCGTGAGAACTCCTCCGGATCGACAGCGACTCGTGAATATTCATCGCGTGGAGCCCCTCGCGGACCACCTTATGCGGCATCTCGGCGAGTCCAACCCATCGTGTCAAACTCGTACAAGCCCATCGTAGTAAAATACAATCAAGTCTTGCATGTTGAAAATACCTAAACCCACAACAACCACTAAATAATTACGACTAATTAATTAGCACTAAACTAATTCATTACTACTGAACTAACTAATTACGACTAATTAACTATCTCTAAACTATTAATTACGGTTGATTAATTACCACTACAAAATACCAGTACTTTATTTCCACTTACTTGATATGCTGTAACGATGAGTACTAAACTAATTACGACTAATTAATTAGCACTAAACTAATTTATTACTAGTGAACTAACTAATTACGACTAATTAGCTATCTATAAACTAACTAATTACGGTTCATTAATTACCACTAAAAATACCAATACTTTATTTCCACTTACTTCATATCGTTGTAACGATGACTACTAAACTAATTACGACTAATTAATTAGCACTAAACTAATTCATTACTACTCGACTAACTAATTACTACTAATTAATTACCCCTAAACTATCTAATTACGACTAGCTAACAAAGACTAACTAATTACGACTACGGCAATAACGGCAAAAGCATAACACAAATTACCCGCCTTAGAGAAGTAATAAATCACCCTTCTGAGGAAGTAATAAATCACCCTTGGAGGAATTCATAAATCAAGGCGAGTGGCGAGCGAGAAAGCGATTACCTCCCAATAAAAATAATTATGTTACGTTCTCGAGTTCTCGTGATGGCGCAAAACGAGAATCAAACGCAATTGATATGACCGAAGAAGCGAGTGCGAGTCGGTATTTATAGCCGAGTGGAGGAGGAGTCGCGGCCTTGGCGCAGGAATTCCGTAAGCATTGGCGCGGAATTCTGGATGGGGCGACAGATGTGCGGAGGAGGAGGATGGGCGGTGGGAAATATGGCCACCCCAGCGTTTTTAATTCTCGTACAATGATTCGGATGCGTGGCGGGTGTAGCGAGTGAGAGAGGGCACCTTCTATTCTTTCGGTGGAAAGTTTTGACAAATGCGAGAGGCGGACGTGGGCGGGCGCGTGCATATGAAGTACATTAATTCATCATGTACGAAATCAAAGTTATATCAAAAGATTCTTAACAAATAAAATAATACAAAAATTACATAATCAAATAAACTTTGTCAGAATGCTACACAAAAATTTTCATTTTTTTTATAATCTAAAATTCCTGGAAAAAAAATGAAAAAAATGAAAATTATAAAAATCCAGCGGGGCAAGGGGCGGGCGCGGGAGTTCATCAAAGAGAGTCACGAGATAACAGTTCATCCAAACTTTCGGTGCAAAGTTAAACACTTGGCAGCAAGTGCCTGCAAGGGCCACATTACAATCTCCAGAACACATATCACAGATATCATAATGACTGATCGAAAGCACGTTCGACACACATTTATTGCTTTCTATAAACACGCATTTATATCAAACAATTCTTAACAAATAAATTAATAAAAAAATTACACAAACAAATACAATATGTGAGAAACCCCCACAAAAAAATTTGTATTTTTTTGATGTAATATGCTATATATTTCAATTTTTTCAAATTTATACTCTAAACTAACCTAACCCTAAACTAACCTAACCCTAAACTAACCTAATTGGCTGGCGCGGGGTGGGCATGCTGTAACATTCTAAAATTGGATTTGTGTTTCAAATGTAATAAAAATGAGGAGAAATTATAAATTTTTCTCTCATCTTGATTTTTGTAAGCAATCTCATAATCCTTGTAAAGGAATTATGTGAAATCAAAAATCAAATTGCCATTTGGACACAAACATAAATCTCCTTCATGAAAATCTTGTGCCCAACCTCTGAAAATAATTTTTCTTGGGTCTAGGGTTGATGTTTAACACCTCAGAATTATTTCATAATTTTTTAGAAATAATTTGATAATTTTTGAGGCCAGTCAAACCTTGGTCAAACTCTACTTTTAGCCTTCTGGCATTTTTGGAGAAAAATGCAGTGTCTCTGAAAATTTTATATAAGGTTCATCATCCAGTCAGCAACCTCCAGTTAAAATTTTATAAATTTTGGAGCTTGTTTGCTATCTCAATTAAGTTTCCTAACTCAGCTCAGCAAATAACTCAAAAATCAATCTTTACTGTTCTTCGGGTTCGAATCAAACTCGGGTTCGAGCCATCGGACTCAGTCGGATCAACTAAGCGCGACCGACTCGGCCGCCTCGAGCGCTTTCAATTTCGACCGTTAGATCTCGATCGTGCGGTCTGCGCTCTGGGGTAATGTTCGGACCGCCGATCCTCCCCTCTGCTCGGAGCCGTTCATCTTTAGATCGTGCGGCCTTCGATCGAAGAATTGTTCGGACCGCCCGGAATATCTAACGCGCGACGTGGCGCGGGCGGGCGGGCGGGGGAGGCAAGCGCTTGTGGCGTCATGGGCGCAGCGCGCCACTTGATCAAACCTTGGTCAAACTCTACTTTTGCCTTCTAGCATTTTTGGAGAAAAATGCAGTGTCTCTGAAAATTTTATATAAGGTTCATCATCCAGTCAGCAACCTCCAGTTAAAATTTTATAAATTTTGGAGCTTGTTTGCTATCTCAATTAAGTTTCCTAACTCAGCTCAGCAAATAACTCAAAAATCAATCTTTACTGTTCTTCGGGTTCGAATCAAACTCGGGTTCGAGCCATCGGACTCAGTCGGATCAACTAAGCGCCGACTTCGACCGCCTCGGGCGCTTTCAATTCGACCGTTAGATCTCGATCGTGCGGTCTGCGCTCTGGGGTAATGTTCGGACCGCCGATCCTCCCCTCTGCTCGGAGCCGTTCATCTTTAGATCGTGCGGCCTTCGATCGAAGAATTGTTCGAACCGCCCAGAATATCTAACGCGCGACGTGGCGGGCGGGGCGGGGCGGGGCAGGCATGGCGACGTGCGCGCCGCGCGCGCGGCGTGGCGCGGGCGGCGGGGCGCGCGCGCCACGTCAGCGGCGAGCCGCGCCCGGCTGCGCCCGCGGTGCTACGTTTACAAATACATACGCGCGATGATCAAAATTGCTAATACACTGCGCAAATCGACCGTATCGGCCAAAAATTCCTTGATTCCCAGCCCATGGCACGTACTCCCTCTCTCAATCACACCCCTACGGAGGCGCAGCCCAGTCGGCAACAACTCGGCCCGGTGGCAGCTCCAGGTCGGTGGCGCAAAGAGCGAAAGCGAGGAGGAAAGCGTGGTAATGGGTAAGGTCCAGGTCGGTGGCAGCTCCGTGTTTTTTTTTTTCCTTTGTTAAATGGATCCGGTGGATGCACGGTGGCACCTCGAGAAGCGGCGCGTGGCGCGGACAAACAGCCGTGATGCGACCGCGTGGACGGTGGCGGTTTTGTTGCAGCGACCCCCGCTGGTGGCCTTTGAACTTGTGATTCCTACTTCTGTGGCCCAAATCTCTTCTGTCTTGGGACGAACACTTAAACACATGCACCATGCATGTTTGCTGTGAATTACGGGCCCATGATTGGTTCCATAAATGCCTTTGCGATTACAAAATCTTAATCTTTTGGACAGCTAAGGGGGACATAAAATAGAGTATTGATGAAAGCAAGCTGCGTGATAGAGTAGACACCCTTTTCATGGAATAAGAAATTGGGGAAGTGAAATAGTGCTAATGCTCTTTGGTCATGAAAAAAGTGATAGTTGTTCACGGAGAAGAGAAAAATGAAGATAAAAAGAAGTAAGCTTCAAAACACAAACATAAAAACAAATGAAGAGGATAGGATTTATTAACGTCCAATCTTTGTCTAGGGTAACAAAACTTGATAGTTTTATGGTCCAATTTCATGTTCTAGTCATTGTTGATATCTTTTTTTTGTTAACAAATATAAAAACTTCCCTAATAAGAACAAATGAAAATATCGAATGAACAGAAAAATCAAATACACTTGTAGCTTAATTTATCTGTTAGTGCAGATTTGACGAACATATAGCATTCATTGCAAATTTGAGGAACTGGTCTTCATTTTTTTTAGGAACTGAAAAATCCATTCCCCCTGTTGATCAAACTACCCTAAAAATAACCGGTTAGAATCACCCAACCTTTGAAAAGTTTGGTAGAGGTACAGTCTTTTCCTTCTATCAAACAACATGAGAGAGGGAAAGGTACTGAAAAGAAAAAGATTAATGTGTGGTTAAGAATGCGAGCCTGCTGGGCCAAAGGGAATTATCCGACTGTCAGCATCCCCGCAACCAAAAACACAATCAGCAAGAATAGAGATCCCATAAGTAGAAAAGGAAAGGCAGGAAACCAGCTTCCATTTTAGGAAGGTGAACAGGGGGAGATAAGAGAATCCAGAGCCAAGAAGACAACGCTGCAGACAGATCCAGTCCAGGGGGAACTAGGAGGAGAGGGAGAAGGTCGTGTGCATGGCCAAGCTGGCCGAGCACGAGCAGGCCAAGAGATACGATGGTATGGTGCGAGGGAGGGATACCTTGGTTTGGTTGCGCTTGCTTTGTGTGCAGTGTGTTCTTGGCGCTTTGCATTTTGGGGGATTGCTGATCCTTTCTTTGCGGAATATAGAAAGGAGTTGGGGTTCTTGGTTCATATGCTAATTTGGGATCTTTGCCCTGTGATTATGTGTGTTTTTGCGGCAGTCTTTGTTCGCTTTCTTGAACAGTAACCTGCCGGCCATTGCGGCCACTTTCTTTCTTCTGTCCATGAGCAAAATGTCTGAATGTGGAGCAGTTTGACTGGAAACGCTGCTTCTTGATGATTAGTCCGAGCCAATTTCAGCAATTTCTTGGTGGTTTTGGGCGGTTTTGATTGTATCCAGTAGTGCCGGATACGATGTGCACCGGTTTGATGAAAAAGATTTTTTTTTAATGATGATTTTAGGGCCAATCTTGTCAATTTTGAGTGGTTCTGACTGGTCTTGATTGTTTCCGGAACTTTTGATTAGTGTCTGCAAAAGGGAATCATAAGTTCATTCATGGTATCTTGGCCGATTGGAATGTATTACGGGGGCCAATTTTATACTTTTAAGTGACCCTGAATTGCTTTTCTATTGTTCTTGATTTCCTCTGAGAAAAAAAGGATATTGGAATCACGGATGATGCATTCTGTTCTGATAACGGGAAACATACTAGTATATCTCTGTTTATTTATAGCCTGACTGCACATGATCTATTGAACTCTACAAATGTGGAATAAGTGGAACTGTGGAACCCACCATTTTGGTTTACATTTTTAATTTTGGGTTAAAAGAGGTATAGCAATGCATAAAGTAGTGTACTAGTGTGGTTTAAGTAAGCATCCCTTTGCTTGAATCAGATAATTCTGGACTCTTCTGAATAGTTCTTATCCATCTTTTGGAGCACAGTTTTTGGTAATTTGGTAACAATTGGATGCTTATGCCTTTTAACTACAAAGTATGTCACTATGTTATTTAGGTTTTTTTTCTTGGAACTTTGTCATTTATTGACATTAGCATCTAAAGGTCGATCTTGGCATCCAAATATATAACGTCTCTCTAATTTATATACCAGTTTCATAGTGCAACCAGTTCCTTAAATCTACTAGATGAAGCCAAGAAAGTTCCTGTAGCCTTCTACGCTTCCATATCTCTTAATTTATTAAAGCGCGTAGGATTGACGTCCAGCCGCGCTAGCCACGTCGCCTCTAAAAAGAAAGCCGTCCGTCGAGCCTGCTTGACCGTTTGTCGGTTCGCGCTGTGCGCTTCATGGGAATGCGCGGTCTCAAATGAACCACGTCGCCCCGCCAGCTGCGTCTTCGCGAGTCTTCGTCTCGCTTCTCTTCTCTCCTCGCACTGTCCTCCTTCACTGGCCTCGCTGCTCCTTCCTTCTCCCTCCTCTGCCGCCCGCATCCGTCCGCGTCGCCCTGCCAGCTGCATAGCTTCGTCCCGCTTCTCTCTCTCCTCACGCCACCATCCTTCACCATCCCATTGCTCCCTCCTGTCCCTCCTTTGCTGCGCCTTCGATCTCCGTCCCCAACCGTCGCCTCCCCTCTCGCTTATCTGCTCTCCTTTCCCTCTCCGTCGCCCCTCTTGGCCAGCACTGCCGCTTCCTCCCTTGTCTCCCCCGCAACCCCCTCGATCTCCCTCCCCGGCCGCCGCATCGGTGCCTCCCTACCCGTCTGTCTCCCTCCCCGGCAACCGCATCGGAGCCCTCTCCTTTTCTCCTCCATCGCCCTCCTCGGCATGCGCCGCCGCTCCCCCCTTCTCCCCTGCAACCCCTCGACCTCCCTTCCCGGTCGCCACCTAGGTGCCTCTCTACCCGGCCGTCTCCCTCCCGGCCCTCTCCTTTTCTCCTCCATCGCCCTCCTCGGCAAGCGCCGCCGCTCCCCCTTCTCCACCGCAAACCCCTCGATCTCCCTGCCGGGTCACCACCTAGGTGCCGCTCTGCCCGGCCGTCTCCCTTCCCGACCACTGCCTCGGCACCTCCCCTCCTGTCCATTCTCTCCTTTTCCCCTTCCCCGCCCTTCTCCACCGACATCGACGCACACTCCTCTTCCTCCCATGCCGCCTCCTCGATCTCCGTACCCAGCCGCTGCCTCGGCGACCACAAGGGCTACTTCAGGTGCCGCCATTGCAAGGGCATCCTCAAGGTACCTACCTACCTCCCCATACGCCATTGAGTGGGATTTGGAAACAGGGGGTTCTCGACAAGATGGTGTGCCTGGTCGACAAGCTCACCGCCGACAACCGGGTCTACCACAAGGTCTACTTCTGGTGCTGCCTCGGCGACCACAAGGGCTACTTCAGGTGCCGCCATTGCAAGGGCATCCTCAAGGTACCTACCTCCCTCCCCATACGCCATTGGTGGGATTTGGAAGCAGGGATTCTCGACAAGATGGTGTGCACAGTCGACAAGCTCACCGCCGACAACCGGGTCTACCACAAGGTCTATACGGTGCGCCATTGCAAGGCAGCCTCAAGGTACCCACCACCGCCTTCCCTGTACACCATTGACTGGGATCTGGAAATAGGGGGTTCTTGGACCCTAATGTCTACCATTCTAGGTTCAACAAAAAGTTGTTCTTGAACTTCTCTAAGAATCATAACATTTTTTTAGAGTAAAAAAGATATTTATGAGAGAATCAAAGGATCGTTACTTTGCTAGAAGAAGTTAATTGATGCAAAGTGAAAACACTTACAAGTATGTATGGTGATGTTTACGCTTTCTGAGTTTGCGATTCTGACTCCTTTGAAGGAGTGCTCTACTTCAAGCCTCACTTTGATCCGCTAATCAAAAGGATGGAAGCTTGGACGAGCTTTGAAGGTACCGACCCATTTTGTTGATTCCTTAGAAAAACAACTATTTGTTGAGGCTAATTAAATATATCCTCGCGTGCAATGGTTCAAGAACTCCAAAGGTTGTCAAGCTAGGAAAAGATAGACTAAGATATGCATCATGTTAAAATGCATGTTGTATGAATAGACTCATTTATTGATTGCTACTTTGCATTTTTGTAATCCAAAAGTTCCACGAAATATTTACACATAAATGCATGGACAACCCTCGGAACCTAAGGTGAAATGCATGGATCAGTTAGGGATGGAACCTATTGAGCTTGAAATGTAACACATAGATCTGAGCAGTTGGGAACATAGTCCAATAAAAAATGACATTTTGCAAAAATGATAATAAGAACTTTGTCGAAGCTTTGGTGCCCATCTGATCAGTATTGTGTTTCATGTCATGTAGTCGGACATTATTCATCTTTTGTTATTGTTCAGGTACCACATTTGGTGATGATTATCATGAATGTATTCTTACCAAAATGCTATTAAACTGTAGCAGTCTCTTATTGAATAGGTTTGCTGTCAAATTGTCTTTTGCCTTTAGATTGCCAAGCCATATTCTCGCATAAACTATGTTTTTACTGATCGTGGTATCTCCTGTATATAATTGTGCCACGTTTTAATCAATACCTCAGGTTGATAACTATTTTATTGGATTATATAGATGCTATGTCAAGATGGTTTGCCCTCTAAATTACCAGATAAAAAGCTATATATCCTGTAGGGCTTATTTCGTTGCCATACCTGTTACACGCTGGTATATAGTTATCTGTATATACATTGCATTAACGGAAATGTTGTATGTGTCAGTTATTAGGAATACATTAACACTTCCATTAAATAGTTCATTTAGCTCTCTTATGTGTTCTTCAATAACCGACCGCACAATAATACATAGCATTTTTATGCCGTTGCCTAGCTTCTGCAGCATAATTGTGTATCTATTCTCTATGTCCATTTTAGCTAATCGCCTCTCAAAATTCCACATACAACACCACTATTTCTATTCATTTTCCCATTTTTATATTCTTTGCAAGACGTAAATCTTCGGTGATACTACAGAATGTTGGTGTCCCTAACTATTTCGTATTTTTTCCATGATTTCGAAGGATTTAATCACATGTTGTCTAAATGTTTCAAGGTTGTTACCGTAATCAAAAGTGAAGCCTTCGTTGCAAAATTATCTTGTGCTAACCATGGGCTAAAATTTGTCTGGTTCAAATTAAGTAAGAGGTATGTACCCATCGTAATTCAATTTTTTTGAGATTTATTCTCTCTCTACCTCTCTGCATTGCTTACTAATGCAATTTTTTTCCCTTTTCCCTGCAGTAATTCCTTTTTTTCTTTCCATTACAATTTCGCATGCTAGCTTCTTGTGCCAAATAGGATGGCCATGTGGACATTTTGCCCTTTGCATATCTGCTTTTGTGGTTTCTAACATTGAGATTTTATTTCATCTGTGAACAAGGATATGAGAAACAAAGCGCCTAGAGGACATGACATTGATATGCAAGCAATATGTTCTTCCCACATTGGAGATCATGTTAGAGACTGTATTTGATATGTGAACAAAGATATGAGAAACAAACTACCTAGAGGACAGGACCTTCAACATGCAAGCAATATGTTCTTCCCACATTGGAGATTGTTCTTAGCTGCTCATTTGATCTGCTTGATTCTACGATTGTTGATCTTTCCCTCCTTATTTGCTAGCTAAGATTCGTTATTAGTGAGTACATTTGGTTGTATACACTTAGCCTCTGCCCAATTTTCCTTTTATATGCTTAAGAAATTATGTGTCTTATTTTTGTGTCATCCATTGCTATTTCGTATAATACTTTTCCATGATTTCAAAGCATTTCATGGCGTGTTATCTGAATGCTTCCAGGTGATTAGCATAACATTCAGGTCATTTTATGACATGTTTTCTGATGCTTCCTAGGAGGTTCATGCCTATACTTTTATTCATTCATAGGCTATACCGCTACTTTGAATCAGAAAAAATGCACCCAGGTACTGGACCGTATTCATTGGTTTTAGAACTATCATTACTGCACTATTTCCACAGAGTACCACTATCCTACCATGTCTGAATGGCTTATCCTATCGTTTTTCTTCCTGCTATATATGCCTACCAAAACATACCTTTCGTTTCTTGAATTATGCATGCTATTTATCTTTCGTTTCCTGAATTATATCTATAGTCTGTTCAATCATGCGTCTATGTTGGCACAGTACATATAGATGCTACCTATAAGGCTCAGTATGCTTGCTTGTCTCGCGGGACATGATGAAATTCTCGGCACACAATTCGTGTATGTATTATTCTTACATCGCCAATTCATGTACATCTACTTAGATTCTCCAATTATGTGTGTTTCCAGTCTATGGCCCTAGCCTTCCTAATCAACTATGCTTCTATCGCTTGATCTTTATTACTTCTTTCATATACTTTTCCTCACATAAATGCATACGCCTTGACATATGTCCAACATATCCTCCTAGCCAATTGGCAAAACAATCGGCCCACTGCTGAATGTCATCATCGACCATGCCTAGAGAAGTGCAGAACACATAGCGCTATAAATCCAAGCCACTTTGTCGTCTCACATTTGTATCGAATCGATTTCTTTTGATCTTGCATATTGAAACCTAGATCCAATTATTTTACATCGTGAGTTCACTTTTCCGCACAAAAGCCTTCTTATTTCCTAAGGCTATTATTCAATACATTTGCAGTGCATGATGTTGTTCTTTTCCAGATAACTTGGTGAATTCAGTGTTCTTATTTCTTTGCATCTTGAGATATGCCTGTTGGGTTGAAAACTACTTTGTTGAAACTATAGAGGCAAATAAAATTGTTAAGACATATGAAGTCACTTGTACAAACTAGAAAAGTTCTTATGTTGGATCCAATGCTACCTAGGAAGCTTGAACGTTTTAGCTACTATCTATTGATTTTTATTGCAGGGTGACTAATCATACGATTAGTCCAAGTCAACTTTTGGATGATATATTTCTTTTTGGTTGTTTTTTTCCTTACCATGTCCAATTGCTTATAAAGACCAGTACTACCTATTAACAGTTTCTATTACAGAGTATTAAACAAAAGCTGCAATGCTATCATTGGTTCTTTTATGCTTATTTGGGATATTTTTATGAAATCATGACCTTCTACCATCATTGTGAGTTGCGAACTGATGCACACATCATCTTTTTATTAGTAACATGTGCTTTTTTGAGTGTATATGATAAGATGTTCTTCTATTCTGTGTTGTTTAAGCTAAAATGTTCTTGTGTTTGTCTGTATGGTCATATTTCTGATCCAGGAAGAGCCATGTTATGTGTATGGTGAGAATTATATGAACTTATAATGAAATATGTATGTATATGGATAGTCACTGATATGCCAGCCCTGCTGTTGGATGCAGTTCAGGGGAGGCCTATAGTTATTACTTGCATTTCATCTTTGCAGAGTAGGACTAATATTGGGTTCTTTTCAGTGATAACTCCATGAGCTTGCGAACAGATGAAGGATCTCTGTTGCTGCTACTTCAAAGCTATTGACTAGCATCCTTTATTCATACCGTGGGATGGGGCTGTTAGTTGGTATAATGATTGCTGTATGGGCCGAGAAGGTTAATGGTTGCTTTTGATTATATGTTTTTTGTTTCTAGCTGTATGCTGCTCTATGCTTGATGCTCTCTATCTTGATCTAGGGTCCTGGGTTGTACTGTGTTGATAGTGAGGGCGTAAAGCTCAAGAGAAACCAGTTCTCTGTTGGCTCAGGTTACCTACATGCTTATGGTATAGACGAAGGGTACATTTTTTAACCTCTGATATGTTTGTTTGCTGCCTGCTCATATTATCTTGGAGTTGCCCTATGTTTGTCTTTGCAACTTTCGATTCTGCCGGGATGCCATTTTAGGAAGCATGTGAATTACCACAATGCCTATTTATCGTGCACGTTAAAGTGATGGAGCAGTGGTGTTTGTGTTAGCGGTATGTTTTCTATTTCTTAATCTATATTGGTATGTTTATTTTACAGTTTGTATGTTATTATGTTTCAGATAGCTATCTACTTATTCTGGCTAGGGTCATATAGGATCCATCCATTTTCTTTCTTTTGTTAATAGTGTCAAACAACCTTCTACAATATAATCCTATCGTACTGTTACCATGGTGATTTTTAACCAAGATGCCTAGCTGACACTTTGGATCAACGATCGGAGTTTCTAGAGAAATGCTAATGCAACTGCTACTGTATTTATATTTGCTTTCTATAGACTATATTTGGGTGTTGCTAATGTTATCAATTTGGACTATGTGGGAACTTTACATTTTTGTAGCGGTTTAGCAATGTATTAATTTAATTAGTTCAATTCTTTGTATTCTATACGGCTTTTATGTCATGAGCAAATTGGTGTGGCGATGGAGCCGATTAGTCCATTTCTTTGTTTCTATGTCTTGTGTGTTGCGGACAACTTAGGATTGTAGTACATGATGTTGTTCTTTTCGGATAACTTGGTGAATTCGGTGTTCTTATTTCTTTGCATCTTAAGATATGCTGTTGGGTTGAAAACTACTTTGTTGAAACTATAGAGGCAAATAAAATTGTCATATGAAGTCACACTTGTACAAACTAGAAAAGTTCTTATGTTGGATCCAATGCTACCTAGGAAGCTTGAGCGTTTTAACTACTATCTATTGATTTTTATTTGGGGTGACTAATCATACAATTAGTCAGAGTTAACTTTGGATGATATATTCTTTTTGGTTGTTTTTTTTCCTTACCATGTCCAATTGCTTATAAAGACCAGTACTACCTGTTAACAGTTTCTATTACAAAGTATTAAACAAAAGCTACAATGCTATCATTGGTTCTTTTATGCTTATTTGGGATATTTTAATGAAATCATGACCTTCTACCATCCTTGTGAGTTGTTACCTGATGCACACATCATCTTTCTATTAGTAACATGTGCTTTTTGTGTGTATATGATAAGATGTTATTCTATTCTGTGTTGTTTAAACTAAAATGTTCTTGTGTTTGTCTGGAAAACACTTTTGCATGGCCTCCTACCCGCTCTACGACTGACCAACCTGCAAAGAAAACCCGTTCGTCTACAAAAAAAAAAGATAGCTCGACGCAACAATACAGACTCAGGTATAATACGCCGCTTCGGTTTAACGAAAATCGCTTACGATCTCTTCGATCTCATCTTTGCTCTATACTGATTTACAGATCGGCATCTAGAACCACCTGAACGATGACTACATCCCCAAGAGCATCTGATTACTTTTGTATTACCGTTTAATAAATAGTCTTAGTTAGTAGATATATACAGTATGCCATCCTTAACCTTTTCTGTTACTCCTTTCACAACCTATTTTGTAAATGTCCTCAATTCAACTATAGTCCCGACTAAACTCTGATTGTCGTGACAACACTTCATTGTATACATGCAAAAATACTTAGCTAATACCGGCCCTACTTTATAACCAAAAAAAATGAACATCTCTCTTTCATCCCCTAACAAAACTATTCGCTATGAATTACAATCATTACCATTTATGCTAATTCATGTATGAAACCATACCACCAAGAACAAACGGGGTGCAGCGCAGCGCACCTGCCGTCCTAGTTCTATCTTAAAGTGGAAGACAACATGATCTCCCTCTGTTTCCTGCAAGTCTATGTTGGAGTACATGTTAATAAGCACAATAAAATTTCTCACGTTGTAATTATTGTAACTAGTTTTGCAAATGTAAGTGAAACATTTATGCAATTTAAATCTCTGAAGTTGTAAATCCGCAGTGGTAGCATATACGAGCAAATCTATAACATTTGGAATCAAACAAAGTTCATCCATATAATCAGATTTCAATTGAGCATTAGCAAATCCATCTAGCAAATGTGAAAAGATTTATAAGTTCTTCCATACTTCAACATCATTATTCAGATTGTCAATACTAGATGGTGCAAAAAGAGATGAACACATAGGCATTGGATGTGCACTAAATTTTATTTTCCTCTTATATTGAACAAGATTCAGCACACAAGAATTGTTGTCCAAAATAGCAATCTTCAATTCATCCATGTGATCACAAGTTATGCATATTCGATATACCAGAAATTGATTGTCAACACCATAATCTCCAATTAATTTAAAATAGTAGGTGCAGGTGCTAGAAAGAGAATTTAGAGATAAAATTTCAGAAACTTTCTCTATAGCACATTCCAAACTCATTAAGCATGATATAGTACAATACTTCAGCAGGGGATATTCTATAAAAAAAACTTCCTTATATGTAATTAATTCGACATGTGCAAAATTATGAAAATTCAGATCAACACATGGTTCGTTCAAGTCAACACAAAGAATATCAAAAGATTGCACTACAGCAGGTATATACTCACAAGGTTGCTCTATGTCTTGCTGTAGCACCAAATCAGTACGTTTGCCATTATCGCCCTCATCAGATACTATAGGTACCTCAAACTTCTCGTCTAATGATATAACATGTGCCAGCTCATCCTTCATCTCTTCAAGTGTCTCAATAGTATCTGTAGATGGAGTAGGAGCTAAAACAATGTCAGCATTTTCAGTTACCTTAGGACCCTAGGTCCATGCACTGTGCTATGGACCAGTGTCTATGACCTACGGGTCCCACCTGTCAGTGCATAGTAAATTAAAAAATTAAAACGAAAAATAACACTATTCAGTGGACCCTACATGTCAGTGACCGAGGCTAGGCAAGCTCGGGTCAGAAAAGTATTAAATGCATTTATAAATTCTGAAATAATTTATTGTTGCACTAAAAAAATCATTTAACTTCAAAAATGCATAACTAATTCATTTTAACTCCAAATCATGTAAAACCAATTTTGATCATTTTCATTTTAAGTGATATTTATTTTGAAATAGTTTCAAATATGTATTTGTATAAGAAAATATAATTTTGAAAATTGATCCAAAACTGAATTATTTTTACACTAAAAATGCTATTAACTTTGAAATATCATAACTAATTCATATGAACTCCAAATGAGATGAACCAATTGATTTTGGTCATAACTTTTTATTCTATATCCATCCATATAATTCTTATATCCATCATTATTCTACAAATTTTTTACAAGATAATTTTGGATGAAGAGTACCCGATGGGTAATTTTCAGGATTTTCCAGAAATTTTATTTTTAAATTACTATAACTCTCACATACTAAATCCAAATGAAATAATTCTTTCACCTAAATTCATCTAAAATTATTATCTAGCTACTGTAGAAATTTCATACATTTTTTAGCAATTTGAATTTTTTGGTTTTTCTCAATGTTTATTCGATGTCGATTTTATATAGATTCCGAAGTGCTCGATATAGACTCCTACGCTGCTGAGAGCGAGCAACATAAATAACATCAAGGTAAGCATAATTTGAAATTTATTTTTGCATCATGTTGATTCTAGCTTTTGATAAGTAGTGTTTTGAAATACAATGATATTTGCTTGCATGCTATTTCGATATGTCAATATTTTTGTGATGAGTAGTTAGTTATGTCCTACTCTTGATGTTATCCTTGTTAGTTTTCAGTACATATATGCTTAAGGATAGATGGATGTGATGATTTTTCTATTTTGTTTATTGAGTGCGTAGCCATGCAAGTCTAGAAGGTGTGTCAATGCGGTTGACGGGACTAACTCGTTAATTATGGGAAACACCTCACATTTATCGTTTATGATTATTGGTCCAGATCTTCGCATCTGGTTATTTGAGTCTAAACTTTGTTATTTCAAATGGTATTTGGTCTGAACAAGAGGTTGTTAGTGAGGGTGCCTTTGTGCACGAGACTCGGGTATGTGGTAGACTTGTCCAGACTGTTAAGAACTGAGCCATGGGTTGTCATTCTAAGTAACTATCGTACTACCACACGTGTGTTGGGAGCTGCTTGGTCAAGTAAGGGGAGGGTTTTATTGGGTTAAGTCCCAGGTGGTGTGAGGACATTTGTGTTGATCATTTGTTCTTGGAATCCGATGCAATTTTCTATAATGTACATAGAAGCACTATTTTTCTTTTTTTAATTGTATCGGTATCTCCAACACAACTTGCAATCCCGCTTAGCAAACGCTATAGGTCGTTTGTACTAAGTTTGGGGTTCATCTCGCAAAGGGGGGTATCTCGGTAAGATTTTCTTCCTAAAAAGTATCAAATCTCAATTTCCTTGGCCGACACACCATAGGAAGTATGTTAATTCCGGTGGCGTACGGGCTAGTCGAGTTGTGTGGGTAAAGTAGTCCTCGCCGACAGAGATTAAACTATTTCAATAGCCGTGTCCACGATTATAGATAGACAACACTTGGTTTGGCAGACGTCATCGTTAGACTTTCAATTAAAATTGGTATGGTTACAACTTGGTATTCGGCATGAATGGGTATTCATGCATGTTAGTTTATCACAGTGGGCTGTCACTTTGATATTGTTTGCTCTATTTATATATCAATGATTATCTTTGTCACATGTTTTACTTTTGTTTTAAATCTGTTTTCTAAATGGTAATTGCAAAACTAGTATGTGTAGGATGAAAAATTATTGTGTATTCCGCAAAAAAACTAAGCCACTAATGACATCCTTTAATTATCCTCTAAGCATAAATAATTTTTCTTTGTGTAAGACTTGCGAGTACATTTTGTACTTAATCTGGTTGCTACAAATTCAGGTGAAGATGATACTACGCCCGACGAGTTCGTTAGCGCTGATTTTGGTGATGCTAATGAGTAGTGCTTTTTATCTAACTCTCAATTGGTTGCCATGGGTTATGAGGCACACCATTGCGGGACCTTTTGTTATTTTACTTATTGCTGCTACTACTTAATGTTCTTATTTAAATTTGGCCAGTCAGCCCTGTTGTAATAGTTGTAGACTTTAACTATTATGTTGAATGCCACTATATATTGTCAATGTATGCCTTGTATGACTTGTGCTTGACGTTGTTAAGGGTACGAACATGTTGGTAACTGATCTTGGAAGCCAACACGATCACATACCTGCTGTTTTTTAATTCCCTTTTAACTTGGTTAAGTGTGGACTTGAACCATTGAAGAACCAGTCATCGTGTAGTGCTTGCAAAGGAGCAGTACGCATGATCATCAGAGCTCTAGTTTCGGTCGAAACTTCTCACTTAGCTAGAGTTAAGATGGAATTCATTTATTTGAGGCCCAGAGTCATTTCCATAAGGCTTGGAAGGGCTCAGTCTTACAGAAATAACCCGGGAGTCCTCACAAAACCTGACCTAATGATATATGGTGTCAAATGTTGTGGCGGTGCCACCTTTATTAAAATTTGTTGTGCCATTGCAAGGGTTGTCATTTGGCCAGGTTGAACAAAAGTGATTTATGCTCGGGCGGGTGGTCGGGTAGTACATGAGTAACGCGCGAAACAAAGTGCATGAAGCACATAGGTTGAGGTAGTCTCGCCTAAGAAACCACTAAGGATTTAACTTTGTGCGCTATTGATCTGGGTCATACCGTACAACCACATATCCAGAATGGAGTGGACCTAGCCAACTAATTAGCAATGTTTATATTCGATTATGTTTGGGTTGATGAGTGACGCAAGAGGGGGCCCTGAATGGCGAATCCTTAGCGAGGAGAACCGGGTCAAAACAAAACTTTATAAAAGCCTTGTAATAGTCTCCCCTTGATTCACATGTACAAGAAAACGTGTGTTTTTATCAAGATGATTATCTCTTATAAGTCAAGCTGTACAACCTCTGTAGAATGTTAAACACTATTCGAATAATCGTATCTCCGGTTATAGAGAATGCCTGGTGATTTCATACAAGGGGTAGATTTTTATAAAAATACTGGAATTGTTTGGTTGGGAAGCGATCTGGTTGTTGGTTGATGATTGGGAAGTGAACGGGTGTTCAATGGTTATTTTAAAGAACTTGTTTAATTATGTATTTAATCTTTTAAATTATGTTCTTCAATCTATTAATGTATTTACCGTCAATTCTACTTTCTGCAAAATAGTCATAAAGCAATCCTTGTTCAAGCCTTGCATAAATACTATTTGCATACATTTTCTAAGACTTACTGAGTACTTTATGTACTCACGGCTATACGTTATTTGTTGATTAGTCCTTGCAGAAGAACTAGGGAGCACAGAGTTCTACGAGGAGGAATATTTTGAAGACTATGCGAACTAAGATGTGTTCCTCACTCGATTGCCTGTGGGCATATCGAATGGCTACCACGAGCTGTTTCATTTCACTACAAGTTTACTCTGTTATCTTTAGCCCTACGTGGCAAACTCTGTAAACCTTGACCATAAGGTTCTTTTGTTACTAAGTAATATTAATTTGTCCGCTTCTTAGCTACTTTGTTGTATGGATATGATTTCATCGATGTTGCAACTGTGTGAGCTAGCTACTGATCATGGGACTAGTTCAGAATACACAGAGAGCTCAGGCCCAGCGACTCGGGGTCCCGACAATCCCCCACGTGGAGATAGTCGCCCACACTTACAATCACTGTCGTTCGTTGAGTGCCCTGGGATGGCCACATGTGGAGTTATATATATATATATATATATATATATAACATTTTAATTAATATAAAAAATAAATAGTCAAAAACAAAATTTACAGAAATAATCACATGTAGCCAAATTGTTTGGTGATAGACTTCTGTCGCCAAATGAATCAACGATAGGCTGACGATGTTAGTTCCTACTGTCAATTCATTTGGCAGCATGTCAATTTACCGACAAAAGTCTTGTCGTCGATTTATTTAACATACATTGTTCAATTGGCTGATAGCCTTTGTCAATAATTCATTTGGCGACAGAAGCTATTTAGCATATATCGTTCAATTGGCTGATAGCTTTTGTCATCAATTTATTTGGCGACCGAAGCTCTATAACCATTTCATTTTGTCAACAACGTGTTATTTCTGTTAAAAAAATTGGACTATGTATTTTTTTTTGTAATATTACTAGAACAGTCGGTTTTTTTTTTTTAAAAAAAAAAAGCTCGCCGGATAGGTACAGTATTTCATGTATACGATGTGTAGAGGAATACCGTCCCTATCAATACGTACTTGTATATGAGAGGACATTACTGTAACAAACTATACCCCTTTGTCCTTGCAAGGAGTAGGACTAGGACGTCTCGTTGATTGATGTTATGCGGCGATGCGTTGAGCTACTGATCAATCGCCTTAAATTTCACTCTAGCCCGGCGTACGGGGAGGAAACAAAGGGTGTGTTTGGACCAGAGACTCGAGCGGTCAAACGGTTCGGCGCGGGCGTGGAGAATTGTCGTGCGCGGGCGTTTGGTTCGGGCGTTTGGTTCGCTGAGTTGAACCAATCATTCAGGACCAAGTTGTTCGAGTGAAGCGAATATTTCACATAAATGTCGATCCATTTCGTTCGAAGAAAAACGCTGAACCACGTGTTTCAGAACCTCATCGTCACATAAATGAACATACGTATTTTGACTTAACTGTGGAAGAGTTAATTTGACGGTCTATTTCAGTCATTCAGCTCCTACAAAAGTCGTTCTTGTGTCACTGGAATAGGACGTGATCATGACATGATAACACATAACTCTTTTCATATGTCTGCAACCCCACCATGCATGCATACCTTCACTAGTTTGTAGAATCAAAGACCAAACCTGGTTTCTTATTGAAACCCAAAGTTCTCTTACAAAGAATTCAGGACTACATGGGGATTCATTCTGTAATCTATTCTCGGAGAAAGTACGACAAAACAATACCAACAAGCTCAACAAAGAAAAAAAATGATGGGCATTAGAGAAGAACATCATCTTCCAATTTGTCTTCTTCTGCTCCCGTCGCCTTCTTCCTTCACCCCACTGCTACTGAACATTTATTTAATGACAATTTGCTATTTTGAATGCTCATGATCATTTAAGTACAATTTGCTATCATGTCATTAATTTTGCTAATTTTGATATAAAGATCGTTACCAACTGGTACCATATTTATATATTTTAAAGATACACTTTCCATTAGTGAGGTACCTTAATTGTATTTCACTTTTTTTTTCTTTGATTTACTTTAATTCAAGTATAAATTTGATTACACAAGAATACAAGACTGGTTGTCTCAAATTAGATTAGTCATTCAAGGTTTTGAGCACACCCTTCATTTTCATCCTAGCTTCGCCCCTGTCAATGCATGCCCCCTCTCTTTCCTTCCTTCCCTCTAGCGTCGCCGCCCAGTTCCCCCACTCACGACTCGGCCGTCGACGTCGCCATGCGCCGCCTTGCCAGTGCTTGCCCGGCCACGACGCCACCACCGATGGGTTCGCCTTGGCCTCCCTGTTCCATTTTGCCCACCCACAGTAGCCGCCGAAGCACCCCTTGCCGGTGCTGTGCGCCGTTCAAGCCGACCTAGCGTCTCCTCTATTATGGCTTCTGAGACAGAGAAGAGAAGACACTGCAAACACCCTATGACAGTGGTGTTGGGATACGAGTAGGCTACGCTAGCTTACAATTCAAAAATCTGCCACGTAAAACAGGATGTCATGCAACAAAGAGATCACAGATCATTACCACCAAACGCGCAGTGCAGTGGAAGAAGAGTTGGAGCGTCCTGGTCCAACGAAGAGCATGTCGATGAAGATGTCGTAGTCAGTCGTCATACGTTGAGTACGTTGATGCAGAGGTCGTATTCGATCATCCACCGTCGAGTACGTTGATGCAGAGGTCGTAGTCGATCATCCTTATATAGCAACCGATCGCTTTCCTTGCAAAGTCGCGGATCGTACTCAAGTGCAACGGCAACTGCAGTTGCACCTCTACGGTGTCCACACGTCCAGGGCAGGAACGCCGTACGCCGGTGTGCTAGTACCAAGTCGCACGGGAAGGCTCTCTCGAGAAGATGGCAGATAGGGTTTGGAGCAACTCACATCAACTCTTGTCGTGTGTCTCATCTGTTTCGCCTTTCCTTCCTATAGCCTCAAGCATCTCCTTATATAGTGTCCGTGACGGATCTTATCCGAACATGTTTGACGAATCGTATCCGTACTGGTTTGTTCCAACCCGTTAAGTGTGTGACCCTATAGGTTCATATGTAGTTCGTTTGTGACTAGGAAATCTTTTCCGACCACGAGTTGTTAGTGGTACCTAGCAGGACATAACGATTCACAAATACACACAAATTATATCGGACGAACCTTAATGCAATATGATCTACGACCAGGTCTTATTTGTCACGACCAGTTCGTAACTCCTTACGACCCGGTTTCGACCAGCCTACGACCAGTTCATATTTGGTCTCGACTTGTTAGAGATCATGTTCGACCAGCTACGACCAGCTCGTATCTCCGTACGACTAGTCCGTATCTGATCGAACTGAACGACCAGCTCGAGAATTATCCCTTTGCCTCACGATCTCTGGTTGAACTCCAGGTGAGATATAATGCCATCCATGGATTATTCAATTCTTTCTCGATCGATTGTTAGATAACTTCATGTGGTCGAACTCTTCGGCTACCAGTGGCATAACCATGCACTTTCTTTATTCGACCACTTCAAGGGGCCCGGGGATATCTCTCCTATTATGTTAGGAGGGGTGAATCTCATATCCGACTAGTCACATTACTCCGCATGTTTCTTAGCATACTTGAAAGCTATCTTTATGACTACTCAGTTATGGAGTAGCCTTTGGCAACTCGAAAGTGTACTATTACACATGTAGGAAACCATGCTGATCTCGGGTCTAAGGATTATACATCATCATTGTTTCAGACTAACTGATGACACATGAAATCATAACAATCTCAGCAGTGTCTCAAGGTGGGTTAATCCAACACCATGTTCTCTAACATATGTTCACATTATTGATTCGATATTCCTATGTCCATGACCAGTGAAACATGATCATCAATCAATACATGTGTTGGTCGATAGGATCACTGGTGTTCCGATCAGTAACATCCGACCAGAGATATATTTAGAACGACATCATATAAGTTAAAAGAGCTTCACCAACAAGTCACATACTTGTTAATCTTTATAACAGATGATTCATTCAAAGAATAGAATAACACTTATTTAATAACTCATAAAACATAGACGTGATACAATCATTTCTATGATTGCCTCTAGGGCATATCACCAACAAGTGAGCCCAAGTGCTTCCAAATGAGAGAAAGGAAAGGATAGAAGAAAAAGGGAAAAGGAGAAAAAAAGAAGTAAGAAAAAGAAAAAAGAATGAAAGAAAATAAATAATATAGAGATAATCTCACCCATGTAGTGAGGAGGCTACCGAACCAACCTCATCCTCTCAACCAAATAGACTGATTGTATCATCTCATACAACCAACCAAATAGACTGATTGTACCATCACATACAAGACGATTCCATCCTACCGGTACCATCCCATTCCATTCAACCACATTCTACCAACCAAATGCACCCTAAAAGCACAGTGCGCGTGGTTCACTTGTTGAGTTGTTTAGGACGTGTTTTGGGATGGCTTCGACCTCAGTTTTTTCTTGGTAAAGCCGAAAGCCATTCAAATGGACAGTTTTCTCCCTTCGCTTTTCTCCGAAGCTAGAAGCTATTACTACATGCAAATGCTGGTCTTAAGGAGCTTCCCATGGCTTCCATGGGTTTCCCTTCCAAAATTGCCCTTAAAGTTGGGTGTATATTACCCGGCCTGTACCAACTATAAAATCCTGGAGGCCATCCCAATCACCCTGTTCCCCACTCCATTTGCCCAGGCCCGTGTGGAATGTCCCCAACCCTAGCGAGCCCAGCGGCTCCTGTGCCCCATCTTTGCCAGAGTCCGTCCCCGCCGCCCGCCGCGCCTCCTCGGTCGCTTCGCCGCGCCTCCGACCTACCGTCTCCCGTGCTCTGCACCGTCCGGCCACGCCCAACCGCCTGCCCACCCGTCCCCGACCGCCCCAGACTGGATCTGGACACTGCCTCACTCTTCTGACTGGATCCCTCCTCCAGGTGGCGCTTCCTTCCTTCGACCGAGCCGATGCACCAGGTGTCGCCTCCCTCCTCCGACTCCTACCCGATCAGGCCTGCGCCTTTGGCCTCCTCCTCCAGATGCCACCTCCTTCCTCCGACTGAGGCCATCCTCCAGGCGCGGCCTCCCTCCTTCGACTCCTCTCTTCTTGTAGATACTGCTCTGGTTGAGTTTTCAGACGCTTTGAAAGCCTCAAATCCAATGCTCATACATTTTCTGAGCAGTGAATCTATCCCTTTCACTCTTCACAGTGAATCTCATGACCTAAAATTCAAGTGGTTACTAAGCAGAATATAGATAAAGTCCACTTCACAACGGAAAGAAATTTTGCTGACAGTAGCTTTAATATCTCCAAAGGCAATGCAAATTTATTTAGCAATGCCAGTAAACATGTGCTGAAATACAATCCCTTTTTTCTTCTCAGAAACAAAGATCATGACGCAAGATGCAAATTTATTTACTAATGTCGGTACGGTATGCGACAAACGTGTGTTCAATTAGTATCAATACATCATTTGCCTCCAGCGTATTTCTACCGAACTTAGATGCTTCCCTCGGTCTAGTCAAACAAGGAATCTCATCCAGCTCAACGGCAGAGAAACTGAACAGTGCCAGACAATACCTTATTCCTCCTTCCCTTCCATCGTTCCATTCCATCTCCCTCCTCCACTCTCTCTCTCTACACCCTCGCCGGCCGTCCTTCGTTCCCTGCTCCTTCACAATAAGCGCTGCCTCACCATCACACAATTCGTGCGGAAGCAGTGGACCAACAGTTCAAGGCCCGCGTGTGAGGGGGCGGCGGATGCCCAAGCGGGAGCGCGGGGTGACGGCAAGTCGTCTAGAATTTTCTTGGCAGTTTCTTCCCCTGCTGTTTTCCCTCTGTAATTTCTGTTTTTGGTGGGGATTGAACAAGGATTGAGGAGGTTCAGGGGAGAAGTAGCTGTTCTTCTTGGCATGTCGCTTTAGTGAACTCATTCGCTGATTTGCAAGATCTGAAATCAGTGTTTTTGACCGTCATCTTTAATTACCAATGTAGTGCATCAAGTACTGTTAGTCTTCTCTTTCTCTAGAACACTAGTGCTTCTTAGTCTTCTCTTTCTCTTTCGCTGTTTTGTTGATCCTATTTTGCAGTTCACAGGAAAACATGAAATACACCCCCTTCTTAGTGGATTTTGATATGTTTTTTATAACAAATATAGTGATAGATTTTATATATCCAATCAAAATGGTTAGAAAATTTGATGTCAAAAAGCTACTGTTGTCACAAAAAATATTTTGGGATATGTGCAGCCAAACATTATAAACTTTAGATATTAATATCTTTTTTTAAATATTTAGATTAGGCTCATGAAACATTTAGACTTCTCAAAAAATACTTTTATAATATTATATTTTTATTAGATTTTATTAATATATTATAATTCAAATAAGTGATTAAAATTGTATTTTAGGACCGTGTAGATGTCCAAAAACAACTTTTTTTTAACTAAGCGACTATGAAGCTACAGAGTAAAACTCCCTATTTAGCTTTGGAACTATTTTTTGAGCTGGTTCTTCAGATTTATAAATTTGCACATTATGGTATGCCCATGGGTCCATGGACCATTCTTTGAAGTAGATCTGTTCAAACGTCAGGCGGGTTTGGACTTGAAAAACCCAGTCTGAAATGGACAGGCCTGAGCCTGGTCCGAAAGTTGAGTTTTCATTTAAAAATATTTTTTAATTATTTTTTAGAATAAAAAAATAATATTTAATTCCTTTTTATAATTAAAAAATAGTTTTCACATTTTTAATTGAATTTTTCGAGCTTTTGGGCTGGAAACGTAGTCCCAAGCCCAGCCCGAACTACCTCGGGCTCGGGCGGGCCGCCTATAAACACCTCTACTTTGAAGTAGACCTGTAAACAGCAGGCTGGGTTAGGCCTAAAAAAGTCCAGCCTTGAAAGGCTAGGTCCGAGCCCGACAAGGCCAAGCCTGAAGCCCAAAAAAAGGCTGAAAATCCATTTTATTTTGGAATATTTTTTACTTATTTTTCGGAATCAAATTTGTTATTTATTTTTTTTTCTAATAAAATATTATTTTATTATTTTTGTCGGGCTCATTTTGGGCTTCGAGCCAAGCCAGCCGACCAAAAATGAACCCTAAGCCTCGGAAAATCGGGCTAGGCCGGCCAGGCCACCCATGAACCGGCCTACTTTGAAGCTAGCTTTTCTTCTCTTGGCCACCCGATTAAGTTTATAAATTGTATAATTGTAGGGTTAATGGCTTCATTGTGGATATGAAGAATTCCTATCATATTTTCATTGTTTGATTACTGAAACAGCTGTGTTTTGTGAACTATAGTTTACAGAGTAAGGGGAGATTGCATGCTCAAAGAGGAAGAGACTGAGCTTATGTTTCAATGGTTCCAAATTCAGATGGCAAGGTCAAGCTTTGAAACCTTTGTGCATTTTAAACCAATACTTATTTTTTAATTGTTCCTTGTGTTAACAGCTACAGTTAGTTGCCTGTTGGGGAAATGTGGTAATTAATCTCTTTGTATCTAACATTTTTTGCAGTTTAGTAAACAGTTCGACAACAGTTTAAGTGATTGGGAGCTTAATTTTAACATGTGAGTTTCATGAGAAGATTATAAAAATCATTACGTTAGTGATAGTGTTATCATATATATAGTATAACTCCACTAAGCACTAGTCTGTTCTGTGCTTGAAGAGTGTTTTCATACAAGACAGATTTTAGCTGGAAGGATTAGATCAAGTCTTTTTTGTTGAGAATATATACAATCAAGATGGAGCTCGTGGTGAGTGCCGCTACGGGGGCAATGAAGGCCCTCCTCCCCAAGCTGGCCAAGATGATGACGGACGAATACAACCTGCACAAGGGCGTGAAGGAAGGGATCAAGTACCTCCACAAGGAGCTGGAGAGCATTCAAGTTGCCCTGGAGAAGGTGTCGGAGGTGCCAGCTGACCAGGTTGACAGGCAGGTCAAGCTCTGGGCGAGGGACATGAGGGAGCTTTCCTACGACATGGAGGACACCATCGATTCCTACATGTTGCGTGTCGTTGCTGATGGTGACCCTAAATCCTCCAAGTCATGCTGCATCACCATCAAGGGCATGCGGCGAACCTATAGGGCTCGCCGCGTCATCGCCATTGAGATTGAACGCATCCAGAAGGAGGTCAAGGAGGCGAGCGAGCGTCGCGAAAGGTACAGAGTTGACGATATTGTTGTAGCACCACCCCAGCGGCTCGAGCCTCGCTTGCAAGCTCTCTTTGAAGACGAGGCAAAGCTTGTTGGCATTGACCGCCCGAGGGAGGAGCTAATCAAGTTGCTAGCGGTGGAAGGGGAGGATGCACGGAACCAGAAACCGAAGCTGGTGGCCATCGTTGGTCCAGGAGGAATGGGAAAGACAACTCTCGCCAACCTGGTCTATAAAAGGCTCCAAAGGCAATTCGACTGCGGAGCGTTTGTTTCGGTGTCTCTCAGGCCTAACAAAAAAAATATCCTCAGCAGCATACTTCGGCAAGTAAGCCAGAATGTGTATGAAAACACTGAAGCATGGGATGAGATCGAAGTCATCAACAAAATCAGATATGTCCTCAAGGATAAGAGGTGCATCGATTAAACTCTTACTGTATGCTATACACTTTTCAACTTGATTATAGCTAGCTAGCATCTTTTGCCAGCTAACGCTCTTCCAAATTAAACTGTAGGTACTTCATTGTTATTGATGATATATGGGATGAATCAGCATGGGAACACATCAGGTGGATTTTGACTAAGAACAACCTTGGCAGTAAAATAATTACGACCTCCCGCAACATTGGTGTTGCTCAATTTTGCTGCTCTTCTAACAATGATGTCGATGGTATCATACATGAACTACAACCTCTTTCTATCGTTCACTCCGAGAAACTATTCTATTACAAAGTATTTCAGGAAGATGGCTGCCCTCCTGAATTGAAGGATGTATGTAACAAAGTTTTAAAAAGATGTGATGGATTACCATTAGCTATCGTTACCATAGCTAGTGTATTTGCAAACAGACAGACACAAACAGAGGATCAGCGGATTAGCGTATACAATTCTATTCATACTGGGCTTGAAAATAGTCATGGTCTGAAGGACATGTGGGGGATATTATCTCTTAGTTTTTATGATTTGCCTTCCCAGCTAAAGACTTGCTTGTTGTATCTTAGTATATTTCCAGAGGATCATATAATTGAGAAACATGACCTGATATGGAGATGGATAGCTGAAGGTTTTGTCCATGCAAAAGAAGAGGAAAACTTGTATGAGCTAGGAGAGAATTATTTTGATAAGCTCATTAGTAGAAGTATGATCCAACCATTGAATGTTGACACCCACGGGAGGGCGCAGGCTTGCCGTGTACATGATATGGTACTTGAGTTTATCACCTCCTTGTCAACCGAAGAAAATTTTGTTACAATACTAAACGGTCAGCATTTCCCAACTTCAGCAAAAAGGATCCGTCGGTTATCCCACCAAAACAGCAAGGATGAGCACGCCATACCTCATGCAACCATTGACCTGTCCCATGCGAGGTCATTTTTTGTATTCTGGCGTGCTACTGATTTGAAACTGCCCCTTTCAAGTTTTAAAGTTTTGCGTGTCTTGGATTTAGAAAATTGCAGTAGTGGTAACATCGAAGGTATAGGGACTTTGGTTCAATTGAGGTACCTAAGGCTAACTGCTACATATTTTATTGAACTTCCAAAAGAAATTGGAAATCTGCAGTTTTTGCACACACTGGACCTAAGGGGGGCCAGAATAAAAGAATTGCCATCAACTGTGGTTCAGCTAAGACAGCTTGGGCGCCTATATGTTCACATAGAGACGAAGCTGCCAGATGAGATTGTGAATATGAAATCTCTTAAAGAGTTGTCAGAAATCAACATCAGTAATTATCGTCAAAACCTTATTAAAGAGCTGGGCAATCTGTTCGAACTGAGAGTGCTAGAATTGTCACTCCGTAAATGGGATAAGAGCTACGAGGAACCGTTGCTTGAATGTTTATGCAATCTGAAGAAACTGGAAACTCTCTATATTTTTGCTCCGGATGTCTCCCTGGATTTCATGTTGGATGTAAACTGGGGCACCCGATACCTCCGAAGATTTACAGCATGTGTCCGTCGACAGACTGAACATATATTCAGCCTCAGCCCACAGCATGCATGGTTTGAGTACTGTCCCTTCTCTACACTGCCAAGGTGGATTAATTCATCACTATTGAACCTCTCTGATTTATCCATCATAGTGAAGAAGTTTGAGAGACCATGTGGAGGTCGTCCCGTGTGTGTGATGAGTAATTGACATAGGTTTAGGAAGTCGAGTTTGGTTTGGGTGGTTTGGACCATGTCGTTGCGTGGTGCAACAGGCTCAGTCGATTTGGTCAAACTTGGTCGTATGGGATTAGGATGCATATTCTTTGATTCGACAAGTTTGGATTTTGTCATGGTAAGTATGTTGGTATTTTCGCTTTCATGTATCGAGCGGTGCTATTTGATGTGTTTCTTGTCCGTGGATCGCAGGACATCGGGTGGAGTCGTGGCGAGACACGGTGGACCGGACTAGGTGCAGTGGCACCGAGGTCGAACGGTCGGGATGTGTCAAGACGCGTGGACTCGAGGTGGTTGCGAGGCGTGCGAGGCGAGGAGCGGAAGCTTCCTGGAAGGTGCGGGAGGCGAAACGGGAATTTCGCAAGGTGCGCATGCGGGAGCGGGCTCGATTGGTTTTAAGCGGGCGAACGGGTGGAGACCCGTTAGCCATGGGCTATAAATAGGATGGATGGGCTGCTGCCCGAGTGAGCACTTGGGTGGAATTAGGGTTTTAGAGTCAAAAGAGGCTTTGTGAGGTTGTTTCTCTTTTGCTCTTTAGTGGTTGAGAGTGGAGGAAGGCGCAGAGTGTGCTCCTGCGTGTCCCTCTTGATGAGTTCTTGAGTGGTTCTCCTCCTCTCCGAGCATGTAGTGTGAGTGTGTTCTTGTGTTGGGAGAGTGAGGAGATGGATTGAGAATCTTGTAATCATCCCTCTGGTTCTAATGTCCATGCGTATGGGGATGTATTTATTTGTATTTCGCTCTTGATTCAAGAAATGAAAATCAAGTTTGCATTCCTGTTCTTATTTTTCCTTGATTCTCTCTGTGATGGACTTGTGAGTTTTCTTTTCTTGTTGGTTCTTGCTAGTGAGCTGCAAAATGGATTGCTCTATGTTGGGATAGTGCCCCAAGATCATTTGATCGATTTTTCCAAGAGCTAATCTTGTTAAATCTCGATTTCACTTTTGGCATCCTCTGTTCTTCATTTCCTCTTCTAGGGTTTTTGATGAAATTCTTGATTTCCTTGAGGATTTGGCCTAAGACTCATGCTAGCATGTCTGAGGTTATTACTAACCTTCTTGCAAAATCTCATGAGCCAAGGTTGAGAGATTGTGGAGCATTTCGGTTTTTCCCGGCTTTGCATCCTTCTTCGTTCAAATGCAAGAAGATAGGAACTTTGGAATGGATCTCTGAAATATTTGTTTGGAATAGGTTCCTAGTGTCTTTAGGGAGGTGTGGTTCAAATCTCGTAGAGTTTGGCCAAGCGGTTCAAAAGTTACGTCGATTTTCGTTTTGAAACCCGAGAGGTTTTGCTCGCTCCAGACAATCGGATGAACCGGGCTTAACACTGTGGTTGTGCTGGATCTGCGGTACAACCGCCATTTACTCATGGTTGTGCCGATGTGGTACAACCGGCCGCTTGCTCGTGGTTGTACCGATTGTCCCGATTTCTTGGTTCTTCCTCGCTTTTGTTTGTTGAGCTTTGGGGTGAGGAGTGGATTCAACATAAGACTTCCTCGTGCTTAATCATTGATCTTCATAGCTCTCATAGCTATTGGAGTAATTTACAAGTTGAATCCATTCTTTGCGAAAAGATTAGGTGCTCCTATTCACCCCCTCTAGTCGCCTTTCCGGTCCTTCAATTGGTATCAGAGCAGGTTAGCTCTTTTCAATAGATCTTAACCGGTCTCAAGAGCCGTGGCGATGGACAAGTACTCGACCAAGCCGCCCGTTTTCGATGGCATCGATTACCCTTCGGAAGAGCCGAATGGAGACATACATCCGAGCCTGGGGTATGCCATCTGGCGAAAGGTCAAGGTTCGATTCGCTGTTCCTGCCGATGAGAACATCAATGCCGGGAACATGGCTGATGTTGAGGCAAATGCAAAGGCTAGGAACATCATCATCCAGGGTTTGAGTCGTAGTGAGTTTGACCGCATATCTCACCTGTCGTCCGCCTATGATATCTGGGTGACCCTCGACGCATACCATGAGGGCACCACCCAGATCAAGACGGTTCGACAGGACCAGTTCAAACGAGAATACAACAAATTTGAGATGCTTGCTGGTGAGTCCCTAGATGAGTGCTTCGCACGTTTTCACAAGATCTTGAGCAACCTCCGAGCGGTCGGTCTCACATACCCCGACTCGGACAACGCTCGTCAGATACTTACGGCACTCGATCTGCGTGTGTGGGAATGAAAGTGACCACCATCAAAGACACGACAGACCTCTCGACCTTGACTCTTGATGCGCTGTACTCACGCCTCAAGACTCACGAGATTGACGTTGTCTCTCGTAGGTCGAAGTCACAGTCGATGGCCCTGGTCACCGATCCCAGTTCAACTTCTGGTCTCTCTTCTGAGTCCTCTTGCAATTTCTCCCTTGCTGCTCTCTGTGACATAACTGATGATCGTTAGGCGAGCTGCGGATGAGCGGACTTGCCCTCCTTGCTCGTAGATTCTCCCACGCTTACAAAGGGAGGAGGGACAGAAAGAGAGGAGGACCCGTGATTTGCTTTGAGTGTGGTGGCCCCAACCACATCCGAGCGAACTGCCCCAAGCTGGAGAAGGGCAAGAACGACTACGGCGGTTCGGGCAAGAACGACTACACCGACAAGAACCGCAACAAGAAGCCTCCACTCGGGCGCCAAAGAAGAAGAAGTTCCGCAACTTTGGCAAAGCCAAGAAGCTCTTCCACCGCGTCCTCACCGCTTTCGGCGACCTCGACCTCGGCCGAGGTGGAGGGATGGAGCGACGATGACGGACGGGTGACCAAGAGCCCAAGGATGGCGGCGACGACTTCTCCGGCATGATGTGCTTCATGGCCCTCAAGGGCGAACTTCAATGACAATGAGTCAGACTTCGACACGGACGAGGTTCGCCGGGTAGGGAAGGAGAAGGTTTGGCTTGTAGACTCGGTTGTTCTCGTCATATGACCGGAGACTCCGTTGGTTCTCCTCCCTCGCTGCGCTCCGGTGATGAGACGATCACCTTCGGAGCGCGCTCGTCTGGCGCGTCATCGCCAAAGGTACTTGTGCGTATTAATGCTTCTTTTATTCTTAAGGATGTTGCCTTGGTTAGTAAGCTGCAGTACAATTTGCTTTCCGTTTCTCAGCTTACCGATGACGGTTTCGAGGTGAGCTTTAAGAAAAACAATTGCAAAATTCTTGATTCTTGGTGTAGTCCGGTTTATGGATTTCTCGTTATGGGAGGATCTTTCGTCTTTGAGTTCTCTCGAGTCTTCCGCGATCCTCTCGGGTGTTTAGTTGCTTCGAGTCCGCGATCTCTCTTTTCGGCATAGGAGACTTGGTCATATTGGATTTGACCATTTGACCCGAGTTAGCGACCATGATCTCATTCGTGGTCCGCCAAACTCAAGATGGTCAAAGATCTTGTTTGCACTCCATGCAAGACGCGGCAAGATGGTTGCCGCTTCTCATCCTCCGTCACATTACTATGACCGATGCACCGGGACACCGCCCACATGGACACGCTTGGACGGCTCAAGTCTTGATCGGCGGAGGGAAGTGGTATGTTCTTGTTGTGGTCGATGACTTCTCGAGGTACTCTTGGGTGTTTTTCTTAGCCTCGAAGGGACGAGACATTTACACATTTCCGAGGTCTTTTAGTAGGATGTCCGTTGAGCTCCGGGTGCCTTACGAGCGATCCGCGATGACAATGGCACGGAGTTCAAGAATTCCTACTTTGAGAGTTTCTGCGGTGAGGCAGTGTAGAGCACCGTTCTCTTCTCCATACGTCCCTCAGCAAAATAGCGTTGTGGAGAGGAAGAACCGTACCTTGGTCGAGATGGCCAGGACGATGCTTGATGAGTACTCTACACCGAGGAAGTTTTGGGTGAAGCCATTGCATTGCGTGCCATGTTTGAATCGAGTTTTCTTGGGCA
This sequence comes from Hsuehochloa calcarea, assembly GCA_036346395.1. Classification (NCBI taxonomy): domain Eukaryota; kingdom Viridiplantae; phylum Streptophyta; class Magnoliopsida; order Poales; family Poaceae; genus Hsuehochloa; species Hsuehochloa calcarea. The sequence goes on along the minus strand of CM070614.1, from coordinate 35,327,966 downwards.
CTCTTGCACCGCACTTCTTATGAGTGAGATATGGGCGAAAGCCAGCGTCTCTCATTTTCGTGTGTTTGGTTGCAAGTGCTTTATTTTGAAGTCCGGGAACCTAGATAAGTTCGAGTCACGTTCCTGTGACGGTATCTTTCTAGGCTACTCGACTTCTTCGCGGGCTTATCGGGTTTGGAGCTCGCGAGTCTAGTAAAATGGTAGAGACACGTGAGGTGACCTCGATGAGGCGGTCAGGGGACTAGGCAGATATCTCAAGTTCTTTAGAGCATCCGAGACCATCTTTGTGGATGATGAGGATGAGGGAGACGATGGTTGTTTACGATCTGCTCCTTTTCCTCCCCTTGAGATGCCTTCTTCCATGGCACCTCAAGGTGATCGCCCTGCCCTCCGTTCCCTCTGGAGCTAGTGGCTCTGTCCTGCCTCGTCCCGCACACGAGGTAGAGGCCACTTCTTCTTCTCATCCGGGACCTCCCGACATATCCAGAGAAGGCATCCTTCAGAGCGGATCATTGGAGATCTTTTGAGCGTGTCACACGCTCAAAATGCACTTCTCTTTCTGTCTCCATTTCGCTTTCATTGCCTCCTTGAGCCCAAGGATGTTGATCATGCTCTTTACGATGAGTCTTGGGTCAATGCCATGCATGAGGAGTTGGAAAACTTTGAGAGAAACAAGGTGCAGTCGCTTGTCGAGCCCCTCGAGGTCACAATGTTATTGGAACCAAGTGGGTGTTCAAGAACAAGCAGAGTGAGGATGGGGTAGTCATCGAAACAAGGCGAGATTGGTAGCTCGGGGTTTTCCTGTGTTGAGGTCTAGACTTGAGGAGACCTTTGCCCTCAGAGCTCGACTTGAAGCCATTAGAATCGCTTGCCTTTGCGCCTTCTAAGGGTTTCAAGCTTTACCAGATGGACGTGAAGAGTGCCTTCCTCAATGGCCTTATTGAGGAGGAAGTCTACGTCCGACGACCTCGTGTTTCGAGAACCCCAAATACCCTAACCATGTCTTCAAGCTTTCAAAGCATTTGTATGGACTTAAGAGGCTCCCGAGCTTGGTATGAGAGGCTTAAGTCCTACTTGTTGAGTCATGGGTTTGAAATGGGTAAAGTTGACAAGACCTTGTTCATTCGCAGGCATGGCAGTAACTTTCTACTCGTCCAGATTTATGTGGATGATATCATCTTTGGTGGCTCTTCTCATACTCTTGTTTCTCAGTTCTCGGATGTTATGAGCTCAGAGTTTGAGATGAGCATGATGGGCGAGTTGAGTTTCTTCCTTGGTTTCCAGATCAAGCAGACTCGGGAGGGTACTTTCTTGCATCAGGGCAAGTACACTCGTGATCTCCTCAAACGCTTCGACATGAGTGATGGTAAGCCTGTGTCGACTCCCATGGCTTCTACAGCCTATCTTGACCCAGATGAGGATGGCGAGCGCTTGATCAAAAGGAGTTTCGCAGCATGATTGGCTCCTCTTGTACCTCAACGCCTCGAGACCGGACATACATTTTTACGTGTGTTTGTGCGCTCGTTTGAGCTTCTCCTCGCGTTTCTCACCGCTTGAGCGGTGAAGCGCATCTTCGATACTGCGAGCTACCATTGACTATGGTATCGGTACTCTTCCTCATCCTGTCTTTCCTTGAGAGCCTTCTCGGATGCGAACTTCACGGGTCAGAGGATAGATAGGAAGAGTACTTCCAAGACCGCCAATTTCTTGGCACTTCTCTTGTTTCTGGTCTTGAGGAAGCGATCGGTGTTACGATCCACCGCAGAGGCCGAAACGTTCTCGCAGCCCGATTCTTTGTAGCCAAGTGCTCTGGATGACTTCGACCCTGCGGGACTTTGGGTTAGTTATCGACGATGTTCCACTCTTTGTGATAACACTTCTGCGATTAACATTGCCAAGAACCCAGTGCAGCATTCCCGGACCAAGCACATCGATATCCGCTTCCACTTCCTTAGAGACCATGTAGAGAAGGGTGATATAGTGCTCCAGTTTGTGGAGAGTGACCACCAGTTGGCTGACATTTTCACCAAGCCATTGGATAGTTCGAGGTTTTTAGCTCTGCGGGGAGAGCTTGGGGTGGTTTGTCCTTATGGACTGTAGTGAGGGGGAGCTTTGGGTTTTACTGCTTTACTATCTTATTTATGCTCTAGCTCCTTACTATTGCATTGCATTTTGGGTGCATTTGGGATTAGTCCTCCTAGCATAGATTAGAGTGCTTCTTTTGTCTAGTTGTTTAGTTTTTTTTTGCTCTTATCTTGTGATTCTAGGATGCTGCTTATTAGCTGTTACTTATCTCACTAGGTTGAGCTCACTCACTTCTTGCAGGTTCTAGCGAGGGTTGGGCCACCCTCGGGTAGACAGGGTACGTGTTTGCTCCTAGGTGTGTTAAGTGGGCAGTTGATAGTCATAGAGTCATATGGGGTAGATGAGAGTTAGTCTGAGCTATAGTATTCTCTATATCTTATCTATGCTTTAAGGATCGCTGCTTTATGTTTTCTTTGCCAGCTTCTCGTTTTATTGTTTTGGTTCAAGGGAGTTCATTTGGGAGCTTCTGGAGCTTAATATTGACATAACTCAACTTGAACTAAAAGTTGCATCTATTGTTGAGGGAGTGGATCTTACGCATTTCTAGCATTCTGCATTGTAATATAACTACATTGAGCCTTGATTATTATCCTGCTATGACATGTTTACAATGCTTTACACCTTGCCATGACTTGTGCTTATTTGCTAGATTTATCATGACTTCATATGTGTAGCCTAGCTTTTGCCATGATAAGTTAATTAAAATTGCTCAACTTAAACTAAAACTTGTCGTGTTAGCACTCGAGATTAGTCTTTCTCGAGCTATCCTTTTATGATTCATGCCATGTCAAATAGGCTGGGTAGAGTGATGAATCTATATTGAGCCTTAGAAAGAGCTGTTTTAGTCTCTTGATGATGCATGAGTTAGTACAACTTGTTAAAAAAAAGATCTCTTTTGTGCGAAAAAACTGATCTCACCAATTCTCTCCTATGAGACGGCTTGCCATTGCACTTGGCATGAACTTAGGGGGAGTTTTGGGTGACCTAGACTATCTTCTTAAGCTTCTCGCTTGGAGTAGTCGCATAAGGCTTGAGACCTAGCACATGATAAAACAAAAATCTGGTTGGAAACCACCATGAATTTCAAAAGAAAATATGTGTTCAATGTGCTTAAAGCCACAGAAAGTATCAAGTTCTTTAACCAATGTTTCAATCTTGAGCATAGCACTCTATTTGGTCTCAATTTAAGCTTCTTAGTTCCGCTTAGCTTATTGACATGGCCTGCATCATCCTTGGATATCTCTAGCGAGACTTTGCTCATTGATGACTTGACTTGCTCACATAATGTACCTCATTTTCAGATTGTCATCTATGTGTTCTAGCTAGCTTTTACATATCTTGTCATGATCTAGCTAGCCTTTTTATTGAGTTATGGCTTGGTGTACATTATGGTCATATTGGATAATTCTCATGGCTCTAACTGCTAAAGAATAATCAAACTTCAGCCATTTCATCCATTGACATGTCATATTCTCTCTTGAGCATTCTTGATGTGTTTATTGCCAAAGGGGAGAATAGAGAAGAAAAAGCTAGTTGGGATCATTTTAGAGCTTTGGAGAACAATTTGCTCTTTTAGTTGTTGCTCTAGTGTTCCGTCGACATGGTCATTAGTTTCACTCTTCTTCTTTGGACCATGTTGGTTTCTTCAAACTCAAACTCATCTTTGCGCTTTTTTTTTTGGAGTTTGTCAATATACTCATCAAGGGGGAGATTGAGAGACCATGTGGAGGTCGTCCCGTGTGTGTGATGAGTAATTGACATAGGTTTAGGAAGTCGAGTTTGGTTTGGGTGGTTTGGACCATGTCGTTGCGTGGTGCAATGAGCTCGATCGATTTGGTCAAACTTGGTCGTATGGGATTAGGATGCATATTCTTTGATTCGACAAGTTTGGATTTTGTCATGGTAAGTATGTTGGTATTTTCGCTTTCATGTATCGAGCGGTGCTATTTGATGTGTTTCTTGTCTGTGTGACTGCAGGACATCGGGTGGAGTCGTGGCGAGACACGGTGGACCGGACTAGGTGCAGTGGCACCGAGGTCGAGCAGTCGGGATGTGTCGAAGGCAGCGTGGACTCGAGGTGGTTGCGAGGCGTGCGAGGCGAGGAGCGCGAAGCTTCGAGAAGGTGCGGGGAGGCGGCGGGAATTTCGCAAGGTTGCTGGCGGAGCGGGCTCGATTGGTTTTAGCGGGCGTAGCAGGTGGAGACCCGTTAGCCATGGGCTATAAATAGGATGGATGGGCTGCTGCCCGAGTGAGCACTTGGGTGGAATTAGGGTTTTAGAGTCAAAAGAGGCTTTGTGAGGTTGTTTCTCTTTTGCTCTTTAGTGGTTGAGAGTGGAGGAAGGCGCAGAGTGTGCTCCTGCGTGTCCCCTCTTGATGAGTTCTTGAGTGGTTCTCCTCCTCTCGAGCATGTAGTGTGAGTGTGTTCTTGTGTTGGGAGAGTGAGGAGATGGATTGAGAATCTTGTAATCATCCCTCTGGTTCTAATGTCCATGCGTATGGGGATGTATTTATTTGTATTTCGCTCTTGATTCAAGAAATGAAAATCAAGTTTGCATTCCTGTTCTTATTTTTCCTTCGATTCTCTCTGTGATGGACTTGTGAGTTTTTCTTTTTCTTGTTGGTTCTTGCTAGTGAGTGCAAAATGGATTGCTCTATGTTGGGATAGTGCCCCAAGATCATTTGATCGATTTTTCCAAGAGCTAATCTTGTTAAATCTCAGATTTCACTTTTGGCATCCTCTATTCTTCATTTCCTCTTCTAGGGTTTTGATGAAATTCTTGATTTCCTTGAGGATTTGGCCTAAGACTCATGCTAGCATGTCTGAGGTTATTACTAACCTTCTTGCAAAATCTCATGAGCCAAGGTTGAGAGATTGTGGAGCATTTCGGTTTTTACCAGGTTTTGCATCCTTCTTCGTTCAAATGCAAGAAGATAGGAACTTTGGAATGGATATCTGAAATATTTGTTTGGAATAGGTTCCTAGTGTCTTTAGGGAGGTGTGGTTCAAATCTCGTAGAGTTTGGCCAAGCGGTTCAAAAGTTACGTCGATTTTCGCTTTGAAACCCGAGAGGTTTTTGCTCGCTCGGGACAATCGGATGAACCGGGCTTAACACTGTGGTTGTAGCGGACTGCGGTACAACCGGCCATTTGCCTGCGGTTGTAGCGGACTGTGGTACAACCGGCCGTTTGCCTGTGGTTGTACCGATTGTCCCGATTTCTTGATTCTTCCTCGCTTTTGTTTGTCGAGCTTTGGGGGTGAGAGTGGATTCAACATAAGACTTCCTCTGTGCTTAATCATTGATCTTCATAGCTCTCATAGCTATTGGAGTAATTTACAAGTTGAATCCATTCTTTGCGAAAAAGATTAGGTGCTCCTATTCACCCCCTCTAGTCGCCTTTCCGGTCCTTCAAAGTTATGTCAGAAGGATCTTCAAATTCTCGGGAACTTGTCCACTCTTCATTCTCTGGATTTGCATGTGCACGAAGCCACAGTAGAAAGTTTATTGATCACCGGAAGGACAGTTACTGATCATGCAATGGCATTCCGGTGTCTAGCAAACTTCAAGTTTACGAGTCGTGAAATGGTGCCGGTCTTCAGACAAGGAGCCATGAATATGCTTCAAATGCTTTCGCTTAGTTTTCGTTTTATGGATACAAAATATGCTCGTGGTGATTTTGATCTGGGCTGGGAGAATCTTACCTCCCTTAAGGCTTTGGACGTTGGAATCGACTGTTTCGCTGCAGGGGATTCTGAGGTTAAGGATTTAGAGGCTGCGATGAGGAATGCAGCCAGCTTGAATCCCAACCATCCCACCCTTAGTTTGAGCAGACATTATGAAAGAGAGATGAAATGCGAAGCGGAAGAGATTCCTGAGCTGGAGACAATAAAAGAAGAAGAACTGGTGCTAATTTATTGCTCATGTTCGTTTTCTTTCTTTCTTTTCTTTCTTTCCTAATTTTTCGCTTCATTCCTTTGCACTTAGGCTGGGCTTGTCAGGATTGGTCCATGGGGTGGATATGGAGGGAGGCCACACGATATTAAGGTGCCACCCTGCCGCCTGAAAAGCGTGACAATTGGCAGCGACATGGTGGTAGATTCAATTGCGTTTTCGTACAGTGACTGCAACGGGCAGCAGCACACTGCAGGTCCCTGGGGTGGTTATCGCGGGAGCAACTATACGGTAAGTGTGAATCATCTTATAAGGTCACAGCGGTATCGCGTGGTCAAGCTTATGAATATTTGAACATTAATATATGTTAAACTAGGAGGGTGTTCGGCGCATAATGCGTGTCTAAATTTGTTTCAAAATTTATATAAATGATTGATAATATATTTACGTGTCTTGTAGGCTATTTAGATTTTTAATTAAGATATCCTAAATATTAGAAATGACAATAAAAACTTGAAATAAAGTACAACATGAGGAACGGAACTGGAGTATGTGCGTTGATAGAAGAAAATTATTGAACATAATAAATTATTGGGGTTCTTAGAAACTAATAACTCTTCATCATGTATAGATTGTGTAGTTGCATGCCCCTATTCTTACTCTATTAAAAAAATTTCTTCAAATTATATGCATGCATATGTACCTCTATTTAATTTCAAGCAATACGTGAATTATGTGTATGTCAAATTATCTTAGTTTACATGGTATAATGTATTAGAGTACATCGCTCACGCATACACCTATGCACCATGAGTGACCTACTTTGAACTTATCTCCCCTCACACGCTGGCTACCGTACCAAACCGTATGGCTCTTATCTCTTCTCGCCGTCACAGTTTTTTTTTTGCTTCAACCTCCAACAGTAAGAAAAAATCTTGATTGATTAATTTCAGCTGCTACCCCTTCCAATGCAATAGTTTACCACATAGTTATCTTCTACTTCTCCCTAATTATTACTTAATGCTAACCATTGCGACATCAATGCGCATACACATGCAACCGTCGCCGATCCCAGCTGGGGACACATGGCACGCTCTCTCCGGTGATATCGAGCATATTCCCTACGGTTGTGCCATCTCTACCCTAAGCTTTTTGCTCCTCTGCATCTGTACGCCCGCGCTTCTATTCATACTGATGCATGTATGTACATACGCATGCATGATGTTATACATGCTCGATGTCATGTTCTCTCGTGTCAGTCGCTCGTCTTCTTCGATGTTGTCCAACTCAACGTTATGGCTTCCTCACTAAACGTGGCGACCTCCCATCTTCACTAAATCGGTATGTCTGGTTTAGTCGTTGTCTAACGATATGGAGAATCTTTTCTCCATCGCCGGGGACAACGTGATCCTTACCAGTGATGGTACGCTCCTAGCTACCTGATGGCTCCATATCGTCTGTAGATCGTCTTCAATGCAAAGCTTCATCTCCTCTCTACTAGGTCTTCCTCATCATCGAGCTTCTTTAGCCACTAACTTCTTCAATAACCTCGATGCTCACTACTTGTCATCGTGACTCTTGGCTGCTTCAACACTGGACTTTCTCTTCAATGATCCCGGCAAGCAGTGCTATATTGTCTTCATCTTCGTCGCCGCCGCCTTGGTTCTTCGCTTCCCTGTGGATCAATGTCTTCTTGCAGGATAGATCGATGCTATTGCACTCTTTCATGGTCTCCTCTGACACCATTGCACTTAACATGGAGTCTTTTACTTATGAATTCGTATGTAAATCAAATTGCTGATTTTATTTCATTTTTTAATTTGAATTTCAGTTTTGTTTTACTTGATATGAACTCTTTCTTTTAATCTTGACCGTTATAATCTAGACACGTCACGATCAATGGTGTAGATCTTTATCTTTTTTCACCGATTAATATGTGAATTTTTAGCCCACAAGAGCGAACGTAATAACTTATTTTGACTATGTTTTAATAAGATAATAGATATATAAATTAACTATATGAAAATAATTCCATAGGATATATAAATTATGTCATTTTCCTATATATATATATATATATATATAGAAAATTGATATAGTACTCCTGAGAGTACGTACTTCCGCTTCTCATATACTACTTAAATCGTATGATGATACCTCTTTATCTATCTGAGTTCTATGAAAAAAAAAATCATTAAAGACCACCTTTTATAGCTAAATTTGTGTATATACTTCTTTTATATATGAAAAAGGGTATATAGCAAAAAAAAAAATAAAGGACTCCAATGAAATTTTTTCAATCAAGTCGCATTGGAGTATCTTATAATTGGTATTTAAGTATACTGAAAATGATAAAAGAAATATAATTTATTTATTTAAGTGGTATATTCGACGCAACGGGTGTCATATATATATATAAATACATATAAGCCTTTTTCCTACTCCCGAGAGTAGTTACTCCCCATTTCGTATCTGTGGGACCCCGGATTTCTTCGTCCGGATTTATCTGTGAAACCACTGTGCTATTCCCTGGATCAATAGATAGCACTTCACAGGCACATTGCTGAATCAAACCATACATAGCGTAAAATCATTTCATTCATTAGTAGAATTACCCCGGTACTTAAACAAGTCTAGCATGGCGTTTAAGTACGACCTATAACTAGTTGGTTACCAGATATTTACTAGGGTGACAAGGATTTTGGGAGTTCAATTATCAAGGAAATGGTATAATGATTATTTAATCAACAAGTAGGCATTTAACTACCTTAGATTGTTTGACATATATTTGCATAGGAAATTAAAGCATGCAATTTGATATTTTAAAAGAATATAATTTGCACAAAATGTAGGATCAATATGATCAAAGTGTTAACTCGCCTGGGCTATTTTACCGTGGCCTTGGTCTTACTCAAAGCCTGATTAGACAGAGGTTGGAATTCTTGGTCGGCATCTTTGCTTGGATCTTGATCCTGCTCGAGTCGTCGATCCTTCTGGACTTCGATTTCTAATTATGCAATAATGATTGAAAACCCAAATAAATCCAATGAATCCAAGAGACCAAATAAAACACAAGAGTCTCAGAAAGATTACGGAGGATGGGCTTGAGAGAAGGGTTTGAGCGACACTAGAAGGTTTGACAGAGTCAAACGACCCGTTGAGCGAAAGGAGGAATGACAGAGAAATTCTGCCGGGAGGGAGGATACAAAAGAGGGTAAGGTTGAAGGAGTTCTTGCCGGAATGCTCTACTACAGATTTGGAAGACTGCAAGACTATCCTTCGGCAGGCGACAAAGCAACTTAACTACCGGTTCTATACCAAATCTAGAATACCAGATCGACACACAATCCAATGGCAATTCAATACCAATCTCAGTTGTTAGATAATACTCAACGATTCAATTGCTAGCTACTCAACCTACTACTACAACTTACTGCCAAATCAAGACACGATTCTATCGCCAACTAATCGATGCCAGAACACCAATCATTGCCAACAATACGGGTTGATAAATCAATCAAATCAATACTTCCAGCTTTCACCAAATATCATTACTTCCAACTATCATTGACCTACTGACGAAACACTAACCAACAGCTAACAATTGATTAACAAAACCAATAGACAATACTGCTACTGAAGATTAAAGCTATCCCTAATAATCAGGATCACAACCAATCATTCAAATTACTGCCAAAACACTTATACTGATGATCAGTAATCACAGACAATTAATCAATAATCAATTTACTACCAGCAAAACATCCTACTATCCTATTGCAATATTTCTCAATTGTCAGATCGATTGCAACCTCATTGCTACCACTATGATCTAGGGAAATAACTACGAATCAAACGTTGATAATTGAAATGGATGAATAACAATTGATCGTTATCTCTACCACACAAAAACTCGATTGTCAGATTAACACAACCTCAACTATCGGTTTAACACAGACTTACAATTGCACAAAATCTCAAATACCAGATTATACACAGAGTCCAAACACAGACTTTCCAAATTCAAGCCATACAATTATTGACCTAATGCAACAATTTCACAAAAGCAAGATTACTAAACAGGGTTTCAAAAGACATAATTCAATCTTCAATTGTCAGAGCAACTAGTAACCGAGTTCAATCATCGCTGGATTACATCAGGGTTTCAATGCAAGATCTCAAAATGTCCGAACACATAATATACAATTGCTAGAACGAACGGGGTTTCAAAATACTGGACACAAAAATTATAGTCGACAATCTTCCACTGCCAAAAGTTCCACTGTAACTGAGATTCCAATTGACAGAAAATTTCCAAATGCCAGCACTCAAACACTGCTAACACACTGATTCAATCGTCATTGATACTTCAAATTGACAGATATTAAACACACATTACCTACTACAATCAATAACCGGGGAGCAATTACAGACACAACAACAATCGATACTGCCATCGATACCAATATTCAAATTGCTATCAAACATTGTCATTGAGATTTCAATTTGACAGATCAGCTATGCTTCGCTGCTATTGCTTTTGAACCGACCGAGGGAGGGCAGTGCAAAGCAGTAGTAGAGGGGGAAGGCAGGGGAGCAGGGAGTTGGGTGAGGGGGCGTGAGGGTCGGTCTGACCGGGTGAGGCGGCCGGTCCGACCGGGGGGAAGCAGGGGTGCTTGGGGCGGCTGGTCGGTGTGGCCGGGGAAGAAAGAGAGGGGGAGAGCAAGGGCACGGGGAGGTGGAGGGGAGGCTCACCAAGCGGTGATGGAGGTGGAGGAGTGTCGGAGATGGCCATCGACGGAGCTGAGTGCGGCGCGGGGAGGAGAACACGGTGGCTGCGATCCATAGCGGTCGAGAGCGTCGGTCGGCACCTGGGGAAGGTAGAGGGAGCCGGCGCGGTGCTACTGGGGTTGTTGGTTGGGCCGAGGCGGCGCGGGGAGCGGACGGCGGCAGAAGGGGCTTCAGCCCAGAGAAGGAGAAGGAAGGATCAGGGGGGCTTTGGAGCACTTACCTAGGGAGAGGGAGGAGCAAGGCAGGGAGGAGGAGCAACGGCGCCAGGCTACTTATAGCCGGGTAGAGAGAGGGAGCCGAGGGAGGCTGACATCGGTGGCGGTATGGTCGATGGCGTGGGCACCATGGAAGCGATTGGCGGATGAGATGAGAAGCGCCGACCGAGAGGCGCGCGGCTTGGACCGGGCGGAGGGTGGCTCGGCGTCATGGCGGAGTGGGCGCGGCAGGGCATGGGCGGCGCTGGTGGGGCCCGAGTGAAGGCGATGTGCGAGGCGAGTGGAGGTGACGACTGCTGCTGCTGAGGAGTCGGTGGCGAGGCGACTCGAGGTGGGGGCGACGTGCGGTGGGGCGGCAGAGGTGAGGGCGGCGATGGCCGGGCGGGTGGGGAAGAAGCGAGAGGCCGGCCGGGTGGCGCAACTGAGCGGGGAGGGAGATGGAGGAGAAGGGGCGGCGGAGGCGGCGCATGCGAGCGGGGAGATCGGAGGAAGGGGGGAGACAAAGGGGCGACGGGAGCGAGAAAGAGGGCGAGGCGATGCGGGGAGATGAATCGATTCTACTAAGCGAGGAAGGAGGTGGACGGACGGGGAGATTGGGGAAAGAGGCGGAACGGCCGAGGGAATAGGAGGAGCGGGCCGTCCGGAGGTGGGTCGGGAAAAGGAAGTTGGGCCGGGAGAGGGAAGAATCGGCCCCAGGAGGGGGAACGGGAAAAGGGGCTGGGGAAAACGGGGTGTCACAGTATCTCACAACGTAAGGAGTATCTTGTGCAACCGAGAGTATGTATGTGTAGTATACGAGTATATAAGACTATCTAAGTGGTATTCAAACCTTTTCAGCGGTGGTATGTATAATTTTTTAGATATACTCTTTTTTTGTGCGAATATGAAGGTATTTACAAAATATGCTTAAAAACTATGGAGTCTTACAAATTTTTCGTGTGATTCGCATTGAATTATCTTATAATTAGTATATGAGTATACCCAAAGTGATAAAGGAGTATGTTAAGTCCTTTTAGGTGGTATATCAAAGGTGGGAGTAACTACACCCGGGAGTAGAAAATTATTATATATGATACAAAACCATAGACCATGAAATAAAAAACAACATACATTTGTAGACAAGCAAGCTTAAATGGGCGTCTTATCTGTTCATTCTGTTAATCCATGATGCCCACTAATTATTTGCTTGTACAAATAGCAAGCCTGGTTATAGTTTTCATTTCTTGCAGATTCACTTTGGCCCAACGGAGTTTCTGACAAAAGTTTCGGGAACAATCGGTCCATTAGGACATCCACCAGACATTGTTGTATCGTCGCTTACATTGTACAGCAATGCTCATAGCTATGGACCCTTTGGACGTGGAGGAGGAACTCCTTTTAATACTCCCATGCGGAGCAATGGTGGCATTGTTGTTGGCTTCTTTGGGCGTGCAGGGTGGTTTGTTGACGCAATTGGTGTCTATGTGAAACCTGAGCAGGAAGCAGTGAAAGAAGAAGAGGTATGTCCGTATGCCATGTGCTAGAGTGGTTGAGTGTATCCGGAACCTTTTTTATGATTTAATTTATTTATTACCAATATTTTAAAGATAACATCAACGTAATTTTATTTTTAATTCTAACCATTTTGATCGCGCCACAATACGCGACATGATAAAAACACTTTATCACGTCACGTACCACGTCATGGCCAAAACTGCCATGATAGCCATCCCAGCGCGCATCCATTTTTTGGGATCTTTTTTTTATTAATTAGCCTATTTTTAATTTATTTTATTATTATCCCTTCGCCAATTTTATTTCTAATTCTAACCCTTTTGACCACGCTACCACTCGTGCCGTGATAAAATAACTTAGTCACATCAACACCATGATGTAGTCAAATCGTGCCACTCCACCACTAGTAGCATAACAGTGTTGTTTGATCACGCCACCACCAATGACATGACAGTGTCTTTTGCTCACGCTAGCACCAGTGGCGTGACAAGAAGTTCTATTTAGCTAGACTTATCCTATAGCGTGACAGTGTTATGTTGCCATGCCACTGGTGATAGCGTGACTAAATGGATCAGATTTGAAAATAAAGTTGTTGATGGTTTAGTAATAAAAATAAATTAAAAATTAGATCACTTAAAAAATAAAAAATATTTTTGTGGCTAAATCCTATCACGCCAAGAGCACTCGTTTGCCACGTCGAGGTCCGTGGCGTGACAACATGCTTTTACGATACCGCGCGTTGTGGCATGGCAAAAAAAAGTCGGAATTGGAAATAAAGTTATAGAGATGTTATTTTTAAAATATATTTTAAAAATAGATTAAATAATATAAAAAATTCTCTATCCGGTCATATGCTAGAAAAGTAGAATTTTGTATGTGGTAGTCTTGGTTGTTTGGGGCTGGTAAGTGGGCCCAAAGATTGCAGGTGTGTGGGTAAGGCTTATATATGCCCTGCCTTGTGTCAGAAGCGGATCCAACTGAACTGATGAATGAACTCTACCTTACGTCAACATTCTGTGCTCTTGCTCTCTAGTTCTCCTGCTATCCCTGTCCAATCTCTTCTATCCCAGTCCGAAATTCTCTCTTCCAATTCATGAAGATTAACCAGTATCCTAGGATCGTAACGAGGCACTAATTTGCAGAGCATTGTTTTGCTTCTTCCTTCATTTTTTTTATTTCTAATTTCTTGCCTGATTGTTTTTGCACTCAGGCTGATCCTGGCAAGATTGGGCCGTGGGGCGCAAATACAGGGAGGCTTCACGATATCGAAGGGGTGCCCGACCGTCTGAAAAGTGTGACAATTTGCAGTGGCGAGGTCATCAATTCGCTTGCGTTTTCGTACATTGACCGCAATGGGATGCAGCACGCTGCTGGTCCATGGGGTGGTAATGGACCTCATGGTCGTCGTGCCGGGAGCGATCACACGGTGAGATTACATGTTGATCAAATTTAGTTCTCAAGACAAGCAAGCATAACTGGGTGTCTTTTCTGTTTCTTCGATTAATCCGTGTTGCCCATTATTTATCTCTCTCTCACACACACATATATATTATATAGGAAAATAATATGGTACTAGTATACTCCAATAATGATTCTAACATACTCCAAAATGAGTTCCCTGAAAAAACCATTAAAGTCCACTTTTTGTTAATTTTTTTTTTGTATATACTTCTTTTATATATGAAAAATGGTATATAACAAAAATAAAGGGCTCCAGCGGAAATTTTTAATCAAGTCACGTTAGAGTATCTTATAATTGGTATTTAAATATACTAAAAGTGATAAAGAAGTATAATATATTCGTTTAAGCGGTATATTGGTAGTGGTAGTACATACTCTCAGGAGTACAAAATTATATATATATGAAAATGGTACGGTACTCCTGGAGTACGTACTTTTATTTCTTATATACCACTTAAATCGTACGTTGATACCTCTTTATCTATTTGAACATACTCCAATAATGGTTATAAGATACTCTAAAAGGAGTTCCATAGAAAATTTTATTAAAGTCCACTTTTTATATCAAAATTATGCATATACTTCTTTTATATATAAAAAAGGGTATATAGCAAAAAAAACAAAGGGTTCCAATAAAATTTTTTCAATCAAGTTGCATTGGAGTATCTTATAATTAGTATTTAAGTATATTGAAAGTGATAAAATGTAACATCCGTTTTCGGCAAAGTGAGTAGTATTTTCAAAATTTGGTTTTTAATTTCAAAAGCTCCTCAAAAATTTAAACCTCAAGCTTCAAATTCAAATTTTGCTTTGAAAAAAAGTTAAAATTTGGCAAATTTCAAAATCAATCGATCTCTCTCTCTCCCCCCACACCCGGCCGGCCCACCTGGCATTTCTCCCTTCCCCTGCCGGCCTGTTTTCCCCTCCCACGGCCCGGCTGCATTTCTTCCGCCCCCTCCCTCCCCCCCCCCGCTCGGCTTTCCCTGGCCCGGCCCGCTTCCCCCGCTTTTCTCCCCTCTCCTTGCTTTCTTCTCACCCCCTCTCTCCGCCCGACTCCCATCCCTTGCAGCGCCCGGATCTTCCGCCCGGCTTTTCCGCTGCTCCCCCGCGCTCGGGTCTTCCGCCGCCTACGCGCCCGGTCTCTTCCCCGTTCCGCTGGATCGGCGTCAGCACCGCCCGCGCAGTCCGCGCTCAGCGCCGCCCACGTCGCATCGCCGCCCGGGTCCCCCTCCGCCCTGCCATTTCCGCCGCCCCACCGGCCTTCCTCTCCCCTCCTCCGGCTATAAAAGCCGCGCGTCCCCCTCTTCATCTCCCCCTCCTCGCCTTCCCCTCTTTCCCCCCTTCTCTGTCGCTCGGCGCCGACCGGAGCTCCCGGTGCCGCCGCTGCCGCCACCATCTTCTCCCCCTCCGGTGCCCCTCCGTCCGAGTCCTCGCCGCAGGAGCTCCGCGCCGACACCCCGACGTCTCCCCGACCGCCAGCCGAACCTCCCCGCCGCCGAGGCCCATCGCCCCTGTGCATCTTCCCCGCGCCGCCCGGCCGCTCGTCGCCGGCCCTCTCTGGTGCTTCCCCGCCACAGCCGACAGCTCGGTAAGCACCCTTGCGCCGCCCTGGTACCCGTGCGCACCTCCCCTTCCTCTTCCGTCCCTCCGGCCGCCGTCTCCACCATCGGCCTCTGCGCCGACCTCCCGGTGCCGCCGCCGTCTCCTCTCCAGTGCCGCTCCGGCGCCTCCGCCACCCCCTTGGCTTCCCCTTCTGCCCGGCATCCCATTTTTGCCGCCCTCGCCGCCCCTCCGGCCGCCGACCGCCGCCGGCAGCCACCACCAGTGCGCGCCCCATCTGCTCCTCTGTGCTCTGTGCTGCTGCTCCCTCTCTGACTGGTGGCCCCCTTTGCAGTGGCTGTAGCCGAATCAGTAGCAGCAGCAGTGGCAGTAATTGAGAGCTGGCAATCAGCAAATATTTGTGTAATGATCTGGCAAAAGTTTGGTTAAACCAATATTTGGGAGCTGTAAAAATTAAGAGCTTATTTTGCAAAGTCCCTGGAAATTGAAGTTATGTAAATAACTTTCAGAATCGCTCCATCATCTTTGCAATCATGTCAATTTTTTTTTTAAAAAAACTAGTTTATTCAACTTTTTCACTTTTGTGCAAAAGGCTTTGAGTTATAAGAAATTAATTTGTAAATTCCTAGAAATAAAATTGAAAGCTATCCAAGAGTAATTAGTTTAATCTCGATATCTTGCTCTAAAAACTTGAGTAATAATCTTGTAAACCCTATCAGTATTCTTTGGTCCAAATAAGAATTATCACCTCTTGTTCCCAATCTAAGACTAGGGATGAAAACGGATAAGATAGTTTCCGACCGGTCCGGACGAAAACGAATTCAGATTGTCTCGGATCGGATTTTTCTCGGATAATTTTCGGATCGGAAACGGATTCGGATTTATTTTTTGTCGGAAACGGAAACGAATACGGTAGACATGCTATCCGGCGGATACGGATACGGATACGGATTATCCGGATAAGACCAAGTCTGGATATCCGGATTTCAGCCCAAAAGAAGAGGATTTCGGTCCAAAAGAGAAAATGAGATTTTAATTGATTTTCGAATTTCAGAAAATGCAACAAATCAAATAGCTTTTCAGAAAATAGCAAATAGAGTTAAAAAAATTCTAGAAAAAATCATAAAAATTCATTGAATTATTTTGAACTTAATAAAATTAATTCCAAGTTAAAGTTAGTTTTTATTTTTGCATATAAATTATTTTTAATTCCTGAAAAATAGGAAAACCCTTTTTAAAATCAAGAAAATTCAAGAATTTTTTTTTCATTTTCACTTTTAATTCAATAAAATCCTAGAAATCTTAATAAAGTTTATTTTTGACATTAAAAACTAGCAAATTAAATAATTGACTTTATTTTATTTTATTTTTAACCAAGTAACTCTTTTAAATCTCAGAAAATCTAATAAAATACTAACTTTATTAATTTTATTTTTAGTAACATACTTTGGAATGTTACAGTCATTTGTGTATAGATTAATCATCTAGCTTGATCAATGTTAGTGTGAACTAAGTTTTATGTATGTGATGAACTAAGTGTGAATATGTGATGACTTGTGACTTTGTGAATTATGACTTATTAGCTAAATATGATAAATTAAGTGTTATGTTTGTGATGAACTAGTTAATGCAACTTGCTAGTGCCAATGTTACGTGTGGTTGCTGAAAATATGAACAATTCATGAATGTTTGCATCAAATAAACTAGTTATATATTTTCGTTAATTTTTTGTATACAATTTAAGTGGTTTTCATGTTCCGAAAAATATCCACGACCTTATTCGTTTCAATTCGTATTAGCTCCGTATTCGAATTCGATATTATTCGTATGCGGGGTATTCGTATTCATATCCGGATCCGGAAAAAAAAATAAAAACAAATATGGCAGAACCATTATCCGTCCATATCCGATCCGTTTTCACCCCTATCTAAGACTCATCAAGATAAATGGCAAATAATTTGATGTAAAGTTAAGCCAGAAAAATATCTAATATCCTCTCTTTGCCCCCAAAAATCTTGAAGACCTTTAAAAATGGTAATTTAGCAATAAGGAAAAAGAAAACAATGGAATCTTAAATCACTAATATTCATCTCAAGCATACTTTGATAATTGAATATTCACATCCTTGTGTAAAAAAACAAATAAGCTAAAAGATGAGATAATTAACCAATATGTCATTGCCATCTAGTTTAAAGTACAACTTTAATTTAATGCCTTGTTAAAAGTATAACCTTGCACCCAAATCTCTTTCGATTAACTCTCATCAAATAATAATGTCCAGTAATTAAAGAAGCTCTAGGTCAAGCTGTGTCTTTCCCCGATTGGCAATATCTTGCCATCTTTCAACTCCGCAGTGGAGTATCCCTGCAAAAGCTTCTTCGTCATTGACCCTCCTTTGTTTTCCCGCCTAGCAGAGTTTCTCCGCCAATTCCCCTTTCGCTCTTCTGGTCGTTTGACTTTGTCAAACATCCCCGGTTCGCTAAATTTTTCTAGTGAAGCTCTTTTGATTTTATTTGGTCTTTTGAAGTTCTTTGGATTTATTTAGTTTTTCGATCGTTATCGTACAATTAGAAGTCGGAGTCCAAAAGAAGCAACAACTCGAGCGGGATCAAGATTCGGACAAATACGCAGATCAAGAATTCGAGACCCCTATCAGCGAAGACCCTGAGTAAGACCAAAGTCGCGATAACTAACCCAGGCGAGTCAACACTTTGATTATGTTGAACCTACATTTTATGCAAATTATATTCTTTTAAAATATCAAATTGCATACTTTAATTTCCTATGCAAATGTATGTTAAATACCCTAAGGTAGTTAAATGACTATTTTATGATTAAATAATTATTATACCATTTTCTTGATAATTGAATTATCAAATCCTTGTCACCCTAGTAATTATATGGTAACCTACTAGTTATAGTTTGTACTTAAGCGTCATGTTAGTCTTTCTTAAGTACCGGGACATTAAATGTCCTAATCATCATCTTTTAAACATGAAATTGGTTTTGGGCAGTCATTGTGGGCAGATAATTTGTTTTACTCTTCTCAAAACCTAAAAACTTGCTATTACCACATCTGGGCGGATGGAATGGTGGTGGGTGCCGTCGGTCACGAGAGTGATTGGTATGTGGTATGAACTGCCCGGATGGATTAAGGACTTAATCTTGTCATGACCTCCCGTGTAAAACAAGTACAGCCGCAAGTCTGCAAAATGCAACTTGGCTTAGTAAATTTATTGGACCCCGCAAGTCATTTCACTGGTGGAGGACCGAAGTCAAAGCAAGTGTAGTCTTGAATGGAACACTGATGGTGAAGTTGCCAGCTGCGCTAGACGTTGTGGAAAGCCGTGGTCCATCTGCGTTAGCAACTGTGGTGAACATCCCGCACAACGTATGGGCGTAACCCCATATGGGTGAAATGACGGAAGGAGCGAGGTAAATTGAAAAGTTACTGTGGTGAACATCAACTACATGACTACGGAATCATGTGGGGTAACGAGTATGATTGTCTCTTGTGAGTACAGTGTACAACCTCTGTAGAGTGCTATCTACTGATCCAGGGAATAGCACAACGTTTTTACAGAGGATTCGGGATTAGAAAATCCGGGTCCGACATAAAAAAGTATAATATGTGTGTTTAAGTGATATATTAGAAGTGAGAGTACATACTTCCAGAAGTACGAAATGTGCGTTATTTATTATTATTATTTCTACTATATTATGATAGAAAACTATAGTAAAAGTCTTGCGTTGACGACTGACGACCATGAAGTCAAAAACATCATATATTTGTAGACAAAGGAGCAGTTCTCAAGACATAAATGGGCGTCTTTTCTGTTCATTCTGTTAATCCATGTTGCCCACTAATTATTTGCTTGTACAAATAGCAAGCCTGGTTATAGTTTTCATTTCTTGCAGATTCACTTTGGCCCAACGGAGTTTCTGACAAAAGTTTCAGGAACATTCGGTCCATTTGTACCACCAGCCATTGGTGTAACGTCGCTTACATTGGACAGCAATGCTCATAGCTATGGACCCTTTGGACGTGGAGGAGGAACTCCTTTTAACACTCCCATGCAGAGCAATGGTGGCATTGTTGGCTTCTTTGGGCGTGCAGGGTGGTTTGTTGACGCAATTGGTGTTTATGTGAAGCCTGAGCAGGAAACAGTGAAAGAAGAAGAGGTATGTCATGTGCTAGAGAAGTAGAATTTTGTTTGTGGTCGCCTTGCTTCTTTGGGGCTAGCAAGTAGGCCCAAATGATTGCAGGTGTGTGGGTAAGGCTTATATATGCCATGTCTTGTGTCAGAAGGGGATCGAACTGAACTGATGAATGAACTCTACCTTACCTCAACATTCTGTGCTCTTCCTCTCTGGTTCCCTCCCCCAAATTCTCTCTTCCAATTCAATGAAGTTGGAGATTTGCTCAGCATTGTTTTGCTTCTTACTTCATTTTTTTTATTTCTAATTTCTTGCCTGATTGGTTTTGCACTCAGGCTGAGCCTGGCAAGATTGGGCTGTGGGGCGCAAATAATGGGACGCTTCACGACATCGAAGGGGTGCCCGGCCGTCTGAAAAGCGTGACAATTTGCAGTGGCGAGGTCATCAATTCGCTTGCGTTTTCGTACATTGACCGCAATGGGCTGCAGCACGCTGCTGGTCCATGGGGTGGTCATGGTCGTTATGCTGGGAGCGATCACACGGTGAGATTACATGTTGATCGAATTTAGTTCTTAAGAGAAGCAAGCATGACTGGGTGAGATTACATGTCGCCCATTATTTATCTTATCTATCTATATACATACACAAGAAAATCCACATTGTTGTGGTTTTCCATGTCATTGCTTCTATTCTTCTCTCTCAAGGACTGTGCAATAGTGCCCCTTTGCGTGTCTAACTTGTTAACTTGTTGGAGGCTTCAGTATGTTAGGTGTTGGGGGCGTTTGTCCTTCCCTTAGTTGTATGTGTTTTGTATGTGTGCGAGTTGGTCGGTGTGCTCGGTGTTGTTCTAGGCGGTGTTTGCCTTCTTAGCCAGGTGTTTCGGGGGTTCATTCCTAGCTTGTGGTGTATCCCCGTAATGGTCGGCGTCTGTACCTTTTACCTTGTTTACTCCTACTTTATTAATATAATGAGTAACTCTCCTGCCTGTTAGTTTAAAAAAGGAAAGAAAATCCACATTAATTATTAAAAAAATAAAAAAAAAATAAAAAGAGAAGGATCTATACCGCTTACTTTGATGGTGTCAGATTACAACAATATAGAATAATCATATATAGATATTATAGTTGTATAATAAATACAATTATATTATCAATCGTAGGCATTAGAATAATATAACAAAGACAACCGTATCATAAAATCTAGCCCCTGGCTAGTTGTACAAATAGCTCACTTGATAATATGCTATGTTTTTCCTTGCAGATTAACTTTGGCCCTTCAGAGCTTCTGACGAAAGTTTCTGGAACATTCGGTCCATTTATAGATGCACAAGCTGATGTTATAACGTCGCTTACGTTTTTCACTAATACTCGTAGCTATGGACCTTTTGGACAAGGAGGAGGAACTCCATTCGACACTCCAATTCTGAGCAAAGTTAGCATCGTTGGCTTCTTTGCACCTACAGGGTGGTATGTTGACGCAATTGGTATCTATGTTCAGCCTTTCTGACTATAGCTTGTTCAACATTGTTTTTCTTTTTGTGAAGAGAATTCAAAAGCTGGCTGCTGTACGTTAAGACCGTGACTACATTGTTTGCACGCGCGTTGGTATGTTGGAACTGCAAGGGTTCATTGAATTAAGTGTGCGCAAACGATTTGTCTTCTCTTATCCCTCTTTATGAGCTCTATGCGCAAATACTTTACAATATAGTCCATGAAATATGCATTCATTCATCTTGCTTCTCTTTCTACAGAAGTTACAGACTTACAGTAAATTAGGGGAAGAACCTGAATGAAAATGTAGACTTTCGTGGAATAATTGTATGTCTCCCCACTACTACAGAAAAAGGTTTTCACTGAATGTTCAAAAACGTCATCACAGATGGTTTCGTGAGCTGTCTGAGTTTATGGGTCAGTAATGATATGAGGTCATCACAAACGGTTTTTGAACTGTTTGCGAAAAAAGTTATCACAGACAGTTTTGAACATGAACCGTCCGAACAAGAAACATACTTCCTCTACGAGAGAACTATACCCTTTGAAGAACGGGCAATCTCAATTCTAAAAAAGTATTGAAGATTTCTAAGATCTTTCACCTCAAATGCCTCTCTCAGTCTTTTCTTCAAGAACTTGATTTCCTCGGTATTATCTTTTCTTCAAGGACTTGATTTCCTCGGTATCATCTCTAGTGAATACAATATATCAATATAGATTACCAATATGATAATATGTGATCCTCTATATCTATAAAACACAATATAATCTCCATTGCACTGAGAATAACCCATACTACAGACTACACACCTAAATATATCAAATCACACACTTGAAGATTGCTTCAGACCATACAAATACTTCTTGAGTTTACACACCTTCCCATCAGGCTGTCTGTTCTCAAAGCCTGGAGGAATCTCCATGTATACATTCTCTTGTAAATCATCATGTATAAAAGTATTCTTCACATCCAATTGATGTAGAGGTCATTCGAAGTTAGTTGCATAGGATATCAATATTCTTTCTATGCTCATCTTCGCCACTAGTGCAAAGGTCTCATCATAGTCTATCTCATATGTTTGACTATAACCTTTTGCAACCAATTGTGCCTTGTATCTCTCTATCTTGCATTTAGGAGTTTGATTAACCGTAAATACTCATTTGCATCCTACTACCTTTTTCCCTGCTGAAAGTGGAACAAGATCACATATTTTGTTCTTCTAAAGTGCACTAAGCTCCTCCTTCATAGCATCCTTCTACTTAGGATCATGCTTAACAACTTGTCAATCCTTTGGAACATGCACAGTCTCAAGAGATGCAATGAATGTTTTGTATGCAAGTGAGATATAGGAATATGTTGGACCGAAAAGGCGACTAGAGGGAGGGGGGGGGGGTTGAAATGGAGCACGCTTACTTTTTCACAAATTATGAATTCAACACAATCTCACTCCAATAGCTATGATGAAGCTATGAAGATCAATATACCAGTACAGCGGAAGACTAGTATTGAATTCAATTGAACCCCCAACGTAAAGCAACAAAATCAACTAAGATTAAAACAGCCGAGTGTACTGGCGGTCTGACCTCTGGACTTGACTAGTCGGACCGATTGCCGGGCGGTCGGACCACTGTTATACCGACGGTCGGACCACTGCCAAATTGGCTAGACCGGTGGTGAGGGGCGGTCGGACCGGCCGACTCCAGAACAGATCTGAAACAGTAAAATCAGCCTGATGACGAAGTTGCAATTAGGTCTAACTTTTGATTCTCAACTCCAAACTTCATGAAACTTTGCACACACATTCTCTATGCTATTGAGGACCTATTCCAATCGAATATTATGATATTTCTTGGATAGATCCTGAACAGTTGTCAATTGAGTAACAGAGGGTCTAAAACCGGGCAAGAACGAAGACTTGATCATAATGCTTGTTCGTGAGTGATTGATGATCAAGATGATCCTAGATAGATTCACACGTATCACAACAAGCTAATTCACGTGAAAGAATCAATCAAAAACTCGTGGATCAAAGAAAGCCCTAAAATCACGATAATGAAAGCAAGAACGAAAAGAGACTTATCTCAAGCAAACCTTGCATAGATTAAATTCGTTATTGCTTCTGGATTACACCCACTCCATCAAGGAACAATGGTCAATCCAAGATCACGAAAATCACCTCAAACCATCAAGAGCCCTAGCCTCCACCTCAACTCCCCCTAAGCCAATTAGGGTTTTGAAACATCAAAGAGGTGAAAAACAGCAAGAGGCCTGGTGCAGCCACCACCTCCTCCTATTTATAGTGGAGGCCTAGAACTTCTAGGGTTTGACTCTATTGGGCTCCCGTTAAGGCCCACTAACAAACGGGTCACACACGCACGCTTCGCAAAGCGCCGTCTTTAACCTTTTGACCTAAACCGCTTCACCATGCGCCATGGAATCGCCAATAGGTCACCCTTGTCCATCTTGTGTCACGCTTGAGTCCATTGACCTCACCCGGCATCGTCGATCGTTCTGGACCTCAACTCTCCAAGTGTAGTCCCGATCCTCCTCGCCGTTGACCGTCGTTGACCACCAAGCAACCTACACAACCGTAGACAAGCAAACACGAATTTGAGAACAAGTTCTTCACAACTTGACCCATGTTAGTCAAAACATGCATCATGCAATACATATGCCATGATACCAATGAACTTGACCTAACAAATTAACATCACCACGAAGTTGGCTGATGCATAAGTGGAAATCGGTTCGACCGCTCTCTGTGAGCCGGTCGGACTGCCCTCTGGCCGGTCGGACCGCTCCCTGTGAGCCAGTCGGACCGCCACCAGGGACTTAGCCGAATTTCAAGCCCTGAACTTTTGCTTGGAGGCTCCAAAAATTATGAGACCAAGTGCATTGGGATCCCCTCCCTTGCCTACATACTCTATTTTTGGCCCAGCTCGTTCTGACCATTCTTGGTCACCGTCGGTCCGACCGCCGCACATGGCCGGTCGGACCGATTTGGGCCGGTCGGACCGCCATGCCATGGTCGGTCAGACCGCCCCTGTCCAGAAAGCCTGAACTTTGTCGAAAATCCTGTGAAACGACAAACCATAAATGCCATTGCCAATTATCACATCATCCTAAGATCTGGAGTATATCCCCATGATATCCACATAATATGAGATAAAATTTGCAATATCATGCTCAAAGTCATACTAGATTAGAGACTTTCCAGCATTAGCTCTAGTTTTCCTACGTTGCACAAATGATAATTCTAAATGGGAGTGATTAGAAGGAACATTATGACTCGCCCCAAATGGAGGCATGTAACTTGATGGAGAGAGACCCGAGGAGGGATTTGGGATTAGATCAACTGGCAAGGTCAGCTATTCAGGCTGTGGTTGTCTGGTTGCACCTCTGCCAGCTCTGTTGGTGGCTCGGGTATTGACTACTTGTTCCTCTACTTCTCTCCTGTTTCCCAAAGCACCTTCGCTGATAAACCTTTAATTATTTTGGGGCTACCACATCTCTCGCATATTCCATTAGGCTTGCGCACGAAATTGTCCCTGTAATGACTTCTTCTTCTCGTTGACTATCACTCTCCTTGTTCTCCCCCTCTCGACTGTCACCTTTAGTGATATGAGAGAACTCCTCCAAAAACTGACTAAGAGTACCTCCACTCGCGTAGTAAGGCTCAAACTCTCGAAATGTCACATCCATACTCACGAACAACCTTCACTTAACTGGGTTCCAACATCTATAGCCCTTCTAACTTGATGAATAAGCTATAAAGATACACTTTAATGTATGTGGATCCAACTTTCCAACCGCTGGTCGGTGATCCCGTACAAAGCACACACAACCAATCACCTTGGAAGGCACCTCGAACTCCCGCTGACCGAAAAAAAGTTCAGCTAGAGACTTCATCCCAAGTATTCGAGATAGTATGCTATTGATGTGATACGTTATCATCATCACTGCCTTGCTCCACAATCCCTTTAGCACATTCATATGAAACATGAGTAAACATGCTACCTCCAACAAATATCGATTCTTTCTTTCAGTTACTCCATTCTAAGGTGGGGTTCCTGGATAAGCAGTCTGATGAAGTATCCCATCCTTTGAGAGATAAGCTGCAAACTCTTTGTTAACATACTCATTTTCATTGTCTGTTCGATGAATTTGAACCTTCGCATCAAACTGAGTAGCAACCATCCTATGGAAGTCCTGAAAACATCGAAGGACCTCGCTCTTATGCTTCATCATATAAATCCAAGTCATACGAGTATAGCAATCAATAAATGTGACAAACCACTCACAGAAGTAACTGAGCACAAACCCCAAACATCATAATATATTAATATAAAAGGTTCATAACCCCGAATACCAATGCTACTATATGTAGACCACGTATGCTTTCCAAATTGACAAGTATCATACACAAGTTTACTTTTGTCTACTTTTTTTGAACAAATCAGGGTATAACTAACTTAAACTCTCAAATGGTAGATGTCCCAAGCGACGATGATGTAACAAAACTTCTCCCTCATACTCCTTCTGTAGCCAAAGCCAATGTCGCATCAACCTAATCAATGTACCACAACCCATTACGCCTTATTCTAGTCTCTATCCTCTTCCCAGTTCTCTTCTCCTGGAACAAATACAAATCCTCATTAAATGTGACAGTGCAGTTGAATTGGTCAATGATAGAACTAACTGAAAGAAGGTTGACTAGAAATGAGGGAACATGCAAAACAAAGGATAAAGAAAATGATAGTGTGCACTCTACAAATCCTATACTCGGGATAAGTTGGGAGGTTCCATCAGTTGTTTGGATAGTTTCAGAATGAGTATACGGGGTATAAGATGCAAATGCACTAAGTGAACCCATGACATGCTTGGATGCCCCTGAATCTATGATCCAATCAAAATGAGAGTGTTTGTATGTGGATTCAACTGCATGTGCCGGAGTACCTTCGTTTATGTGGGTGTAGTTGGCAAAATTACCAAAGAAGGTGGAATCATGAAAAGTCTCCAATGTCTTTCCCTGCTGCCACTTCTCCCACTGCATAGCTTGTTTGCCTGTCAGAGTAACAGACGTGATCTCCTCTGTCTGGGCCATACTAGTCTGGGGGCCAACCCAGCCCCTTCCTCGACCTCCACCTCCACGACCACCACGATCTCCACCTCAGCCTCAATAATATCCAACTCATCCTCCACGACCACCACAACCTCCACCTCGACCTCCATACTGTGGATAAGGACAAGCACGAGGCTCAGATGTCCTCTCATCCCATAGTTGTATCACTCTATATCATCTGGTATGACGTATGCAGATCTAACCGGGTTGTTGTCCCCCATTACTCGTAGTCGAATCTTCT
Source organism: Hsuehochloa calcarea (assembly GCA_036346395.1). Lineage (NCBI taxonomy): Eukaryota > Viridiplantae > Streptophyta > Magnoliopsida > Poales > Poaceae > Hsuehochloa > Hsuehochloa calcarea. Next base: position 35,301,458 of record CM070614.1, on the reverse strand, counting down.
CCTACACCATAGCCGAAATAGCCTCCTCCATAGTAGGCCAGTTTGCCAAGTGAAACATGGTAACCCTTCTACTCTCAAACTTTGGTTTTAGTCCCTTCAAAAAATGTGTAACCCATCTGCATTGTAGCCACACCCTGCCAACCACAATATCAACAACATATGTTTACTGTAGTGGATCATAGTGATCTAAATCTGCCTATAGCTGCTACAGTTCACTAACATACTCCTGGATGGTCTTCTCCTCCTGTTTCCGAGCCTCTACTTTGCCTTGGACCTCCACCATCATCATCATTCCTACCTAGAGTACATGTTGTTCACCATCTTCCACATTGCCGGTGCAGTCTGCATCATCTCCACCATCTGAGCGATGGATGGAGACATCAAAGTTAGCAACTAGACCATCACCACAGAGTTGGTGGTATTCCACATTGCTGATGCGGTCTGCATCATCTCCACCATCCGAGCGATGGATGGAGATATCAAAGTTAGCAACCAGACCACCACTGCAGAGTTGGTGGTATTTCACATCCTCTAATCCATGCTAGCCTTGTCTATAGGCTCAACACAAGTCTCCTACAGATAGTGCTCCATCTCCTTCATCCTCAGAATCAGCTGAGCCCTTCTAGATCAACTCAGATAATTCTTGCTTCCTTCCAACTTTACATCATTTGACATCAGCTCAAGTTTTAATTCATATGACCTTGTAGCAGCCCTAGGATCTATCATACCCATCGCTAAGAGGTCCTATAACATGCTTCTCATGTCACCTTGTATGAACAACGAGGAAATAGTCCCAACAACTGTCTTCCTCCTCTCTTCTACCGCTGTTATTGCGACTTATTCCTCCTCCTTCCTCGCAGACTTAATCTCCTTAGGGGTCATCTTCTCAAACAGCTGAAGCAATGCCACTACCAAGATATGACATGCGTATATCCCATGATCACGATAACCCTTCACGCAACAATGTTCTGCCAAACCTTGGTGAGTGCCTTCATGGTTACCCAAATCATGTAGAGCTGTAACATCAAAAACAAATTCAACACAAAACTTCTTTTTTCTTCCAAAATAGATCTTGTTTTTCTTCTTCTTCTCTTCTCCGGCGGACACTCTTTTCCAGCCGACAATAGTTTTCTTTTTCCTTTTGTCCCTTCCTTTTTTTTCTACAGTCGAGCCCTTTCTTTGGCCGACACTTCTTCTTCCTCTACTTTTCTTCTTCAGCTTCGATGCGGTGGTAGCGATTGCGAGATGGCAATTGAGGTGGCATGAAGGCGATGGTGAGATGGAATCCGAGGCGGCATTGCTTTGTCGCCACCCAAGCGCCTGCACCCATGGGTTTGATGCGGTGGTGGCAACTGCGACGGCGGCGGCCGCAGCCCACGGGTCTGGAGTGCCAGATTCACACTGGATTCGCCGGATCTGCTTTCCCAGCTGCAACAAGGGCCCGCTTGCGACGCGAAGAATTGGAACCGTAGCCCGAGGTCTTGCCCGCGAGACGACGTGGTGGTGGCTCGCAGGAGGCAGAGGCGACGAGGACAACGACGATGGAGATGGAGGCTGAGGTACGGGTTAGGGTTAGGGTTCGATGGTGTTGGATGAGGACGGCTCTGATACCATATAGACTTTTGTGGAATAATTGTGTGTCTCCCGTAGGATCCCCACACACTTTATTTATAATCTAAACATTGAATCCGATTCTGACACAAGATTAGACCCGACTTTAACAAGACTCCTTACTAGATCGCAATACTAACTCACCAATAGGGAAAAAATGCAGTGCAAGTTTGCTAGGAAATTAAGAAGCTTGTTTTACGAATTGGGGGGTTGTTTTTTTGATAAAAGGTTTGCACTCCATTTCCATTTAAAGGAAACCAGACTACAAGGTTCAGAAGACAGTAGGCATATACACAGGTCCATTAGAAGGAGAAACACATTGGAGACTAAGAGAAATTAACAGGGATTTGGGAGAAGCTCCGAGAGCCCCCTTACAAAACAAGGCTTCATCCACTTCCATGCACTATTCTGGTGGTCCATGGCGCCCATATGCTTCTAGCCCCAAAAACTTTAGAAGCAACTTTTCCAATTGCTCTAGCGCCCTTGAGTAGCACCTCACGCCCTTCCTCCTTCTGCAAATTAGATCAAAAATCAATCCAATGGCAAATAATATGGATCACTGAAATAGGTTCCGCAGGCCATTTTTTCTGGAAACATGCTGAATTACGTACTTTCTAGATGCTCCACAAAATGGCTGCTACACCAACCAACACAAGCTTCCTAATCTTCCTATCAAACCTTCCTACCCAAATAGAGAATAACCAGGCAGTATCAGCTGGAGGGCTAGGCAGGCCAAAAGCACAGCTCATGATATTTCAAATATATCTCAGCAAATGACACAGTAAGTATAGATGATCAATGCTTTCATCCATACCATAAAACATACATTTTGTGTCACCGACCCAACCCCTGTGGCCAAGATTGTTTTTAGTCACAATGCTTCGCTTCATCACTAGCCAAAGGAAAATTTTAAGCCTTAGGGGTAGCTTAACATCCCAGTTGAATTTACGAATTGGGTTGTGGTGATTGAAATCACAAAAACACAGTTAGAAGGATTCCAACAAACTACTCTTACTGCTGTACTTGGCAATAACGTAGTTTTTTTTTTTTGCGAGGCAATAACGTACTATATGATCACACTATGCTGATGCTGACATGATGAACACAAAGAATGTGTTGGTTTCATGACGTTGAACTAGTAAATTTTTGGTGTTTTGGCAGGGCTAATTGAAATGTAAGGACCCAAGCTATAATTTCATGTAAAATAGTCAAAACAACAGTGCTAGTGAGATTGTGATCTTTAGCATGGGGGCCAATGAGCAACTGAGAGTGCGTGTGCCTTTTCTTCTGCTTACCCCATTTCATTTTTGGTCCTCCCTTGGTATGTTCCTTAGTTATTGTCAGTGTTTGGATCGGTGACCATGCACCAAGATGAACAGCTTTGGTGATATTTGGAGCTTGGGTTGGTAAATATGTAACCCAGCTTTGATGTTTTGGTTTTCGGATTCTGTTGCATTTTAATCGTCTTTTTATACCAACGAACTATGTCTGTTATCAATGGTGAGAAACTGTCTTATCAATGAATGAACATGTTTCAGTGGCCAAGTGTCACAAGAGTTAAGTCTTGAGCTCCCACTTGCTGTGTTGATGTTTCAGTGAATGACCATTGATGCTGTAGGGATAAATATCTCAGGCATTGCGCCATTGTTAGTCCCTTTGCTTTGTGAACATGTGTGTGCATTACTCCTGGTTGTACAAAGCAGGCTAGAAAGGTACCAAAGGCCCTGGAAATCCAGAGTGTTCTGAGGATAATTCAGAGTAGTTCAGGTGAAGAGGAGGATGGATTTGGAACAGGCGGTCACTACTACAAAACAGGCTACAGAAAAGATATTATCACAGACGGTTCTTTTGGAACAAGAGAACCGCCTGTGATATGGACCTATCACAGATGGTTTGTAAATACAACTATCTGTAAAGTATCACAGACGATACTGACCAAAAACCATATGTGATACTCTAAATCATCACAGACGGTTCTTAACATCTGTGATGACTTAGAGTATCACAGACGGTTCTTAGAGTATCACAGACGGTTCTGATCTGTGATACTTCACATACAGTTGTATTTAGAAACCGTCTGTGGGGACTTAGATTATCACAGACGGTTCTTGGTCAGAACCGTCTGTGATACTTCACAGACAGTTGTATCTACAAACCGTCTGTGATAGGTACATATCACAGACGGTTTGTAATAAGAACCGTCTGTGATATACTGACATTATATATTCCTGGTCCCGACAGGCCCCCTACCCATTCCCATTTGAGTCGCCACCCTACTGCCTCCTCCATTGTGCCACCCCTGCTACCTCCTCCGCATTGCGCCACCCCTGCTGTCTCCTCCCCCACTGCGCCACTTTGGAGAGGAGAAGGAAGGGAAGAAAGGAGGCAAGGAGGAAAAGGAAAGGAGGAAGCTAAAGAGAGGAGGAAGGGAGGAGAGGAGGAAGAAAGGGAGAAGGATCTCGCGGGATATTATATAATTTGGGATATTCGTTGTGAGCTCTGAGGGTAATGATCTGTAACCTTTTATATTTTCTCTAGGTTAATCACTAATAAATTTTAGTATGTTTGGTTAATAGTTAGAGTACTTGCGGTTTATTAATATAATTTAATACTAATTTGTTACGTGCATAGTATAGATGGACCGAAACTGGATGTACGCTGTGAACCGTGCGAGTGAAGAGTACATTAATGGTGTGTTTGCTTTTAGAAGAGCCGCTGAGCAGGATATTTTGAAGAAGGGGATAAAATTTATGTATTGTTCATACATTGATTCTGGTAATCTGAAAATATTTGACAACCTGGCGCAGATCGAAGCTCACTTGATTCAAAGGGGTTTCAAAAAAATGTATACATGTTGGACCAGTCACGGTGAAGAGCAGATTATACAGGAAGTTAATAATAATGACATCGCCGAGGAAGTCAATGATATGCCGGATGTGGACTGTGCTTTTGATGAGGATAGACCGCATGATGACAATTTGGATAAGATGCTACGCGATGCAGAAGGGAACTACAGTGAGAGAAAGTTTTGTAAATTCGATGACTTAATAGAGGACTCAGGGAAACCTTTGTTCCCTGGCTGCAAGCCAGATGTAATACCCTGAAAATAATATTAATTTTAATAATCGCGTTTTAATGGTCGGAGAGTAATTAATTAAATACTAGCAATAATTAATTAATTATTAGCCTCTTAAGGGCCTGGGTGTAATTAAATAAAAAGATTTCGTGGGAAATAGTATTTTCAGGATTTTCTTTGAGCTATATAAATAGTTTTAGGCTTTCTAGAAAACCCTAGTTTTAGTCTTGTTTTCCACGAGCCGCCGTCACTTTTCTTTTTTTCTCCTATGGCATTTGCTTCCTCATGAGCACCGCACCGCCAAATCTCTGTCTTTGCTTCTTTGTCTTTGCTTTTTGGCCGGCGCCTCAGACGCCGACGCCGAGCCGCGACAAGCAATGCAGCTGGCTTACGCCGAACGCTCGCTGCGCCGCGCGGCGCTGCGATTGCGTCTTGGCGATGGAGCCGTGGGCTGCTTTTTCTCTTTGTGCCGAGCTCGCTGGCTGCGAGTGGAGCCGCAGGCTGCGGCCGCCACATCAATTTTTTCCGCCTGCTTGCCGTGCGGCGGCCGATTGCCCCGCCGCGTGAAGCCAAAGTCTTGTCTTTGCCATGTGTGTAACTTGCTGCGTGTGATCACCGCTGTGGACGCTGCCGTGTGGAGGCAGGCGTCGGATTGTCACGAACTCTCGCCGCCGAGAGCTGCTTGAATCGTGGCCGATTGCCATCGCCGACCGGCCGAGTATCACGCCGCGCTTGACGTCTACTCGCGCGTGAAATTTATTCTTGTGGGTAACTATTTTAGTTTTGTATTCTCTCCGTTTTCTAGATTAATTAGAGATTATGATCTAGAGTAATTAGTGAGATTTTATAATTTTCTATTAGAGAAGTAGGAGTAATGAGTTTGTTTATTATCTTCGTTCGTTGTACATTTTATTCGGGTATCGTAATGGCGAATTTTGGAAATCTCATCTACTGGTTAATTGTAGATAATATCAATAGCTTTCTTTAGCACATTTTATCATGTCAATCGGACGAGTATAATTGGAGTTAGGTTTTTCGGAAGACCGCTGTTTTTACGGTTGTCGTCTTTCGGCGCTGTTTTGGTAGATTGTAAAGTAAAAATAGTAAATAGCCTAATTAGAGTTTTTGATCTACATGAAAGTTGTAGATAATTGTCCAATGGTTCTGTAGGATCTGAGAACGCGCATTTTGGTTGAGTAAAACAAAAGTTATGAAATTTGGAAGACCTGCTGTTCCGAAGCGGACAGACCGACTTTCTGGGCTAAATACGGAGGGTTAGATGATTTAATTAGAAGTCTTCGTAATCTAAGAAAATGTGGATAATTTTATAAAGAATCCAGAATGGGGTGGTTTGTGGTGATCGGACTTTCGAGTCAAAAGTTACGCTCTTTTCAGTAACCGGACAGTAATGGGTAGCTTTTCGATACTGGCGTAACGTGGTATATTTGGGGACGTGTAGGAGCGATGTATATTGATTGTTGATCTTATGATGCTGTAGCTTGTATTGAGATGTGTGTATTTAATGTAGGAGAAGCGTCGTACTTGTTGCCGTCGCTAGCCAAATTGTGCGTCGCAACTAGTAAAGGCAAGTGCATGGTAGACAGCGATCAATGATCGATCACTGTTTTCTTTATCTTCTATTACCATTATTGTTGTGCTTTTATTTGGTTTAATTGCAAACAATGAATTGGTATGCTTATATCTTTGTTGATGAGCATGATGAAAGTTGGATATGATGTTTATGATGGAATTTGCATGTTTGCATTCATAAGCATCTTTGCATAAGAGAAGGTGATCATGATTGATCACAACTCCACGGAGTGGAGGAGGTCCCGATCCTTGAGGAGGAACGGGCTTGAGAGTGAATGTTGTCGCGAGCATTCACTCACGCTATACTGCGATATCTGTGAAAAGAAGTGCATGTGGACATATAGAATAGAGTTGCATTGATATTTGAGATGGATAAATGAGAATGTGAATGGAAGTGCATGTGATGATAATGAAGTTATTGAATGCTGTTGATTTATTATTGTTCGTTGTATATGATGTGTTTGCTGAGTCGTGGACTCACCCTTGCTCTATTGTTGTTTTTAGGTGATCTTCGAGGATGCCGTAATTGAGAGCGAGTAGAGCACATGGGCATCACATAATCATTCGCCATGATAATCGTTTCATTCAATATTGGTTTACACTTGGACATGTTAGTATTGAATAATGTTTAGGATATCATTTGGACTAGACTATTTGCTTTATTAACTTGGATTCATTGGTTGCTACTACTTTGGATTATTTACCTGGTTTTACTCCCATTGCTTATTTATTGTCGTTTGAATCTTAATTATGCATGTTCTTGTGGTCCATTGATATGATTGTCATTGTCTCTTTGCTGCAATTGTTATAGTGTGTCGATATTTATTAGTTGGAAGAGTAGTTTGGTGGCATTCTAGGCTCAGTGTTAAATTTGAGGTGTTCTGATTGGTATCAGAGCGGGCTTTAGGTCCGTGGTGAATAGATTAACAACTTAGGCAAACTAAAATTGTTAAAATTTGTTTAGTTTAGTAAATCAACTAAAATTTGCTAATGGTTAACTAACCTAAAATTTGACACACTAGTGCACAGTAGGTTAGAGAGAGGTACGAATATAGTTTTTACGCTTTCGTTATGTTGTTCATTGATGAAGGAGTTTATTTTGATCTTTGAACTCATTGTGTATTGTTGATTGTGGTTGATAGCTATGCCGAGGGGTAGAGGACGTGGTCGTGGTGGCCGCGGTCGTGGAGGTCGGTGTCGCGGAAGAGGTTCCGTAGAGCCACCTCTGTAGCGTATGAGTCGATGGTCGAGGGTTCTTTGTTGACCCGCCTCGGCCAGGTCCGTGATGAGACCCCTGCTTTGTTGAGAGAGTTGGTGGGAGAGATCCGTGCTCTTCGTCAACAGGCGCCGGCAGTTCCTATTGCTGCGGCATCTGTTGTTGCTCCTGTCGCACATCCTCCGGTTCCTGAGGCGCGGATGTCACTTCGAGAGTGGATGGGGTTGAGGTTTGATTCGTTTGACGGGTCGGGCACACCGGTCCAAGCAGCGGACTGGTTGCGCTACATGGAGAGGCAGTTTGGAGCTTTGGAGATGTCTTCACTTCAGAGGGTCCGTTTTGTTGCCTTTCAGCTGAAAGGGCAAGCGATATTTGGTGGAGGGCGTGTTGTCTTGAGGACCGCCGCCAAGGTCGATCACTTGGGAGGATTTTGTTGATCAGTTCAAGGGAAGTTCTACCCTATTCTTTTGTTGAGAAGATGGAGGTTGCCTTGACGACCTTTGCTCGGGAAGAGGTCTATTGCCGAGTATGAGGCCGAGTTCAACAACTTGGTTCGCCGTCCCTTGATGTAACGATGATCTCCGAAGGCCAAGAGGTTCCGTCGGGGTCTCACCTCGAGTACCGACATGTGTTGGGAGCTACTCCACTCTGTGACTACACTCTGTTGTGGAGCAAGCTAGGGGCATGGAGTTGGAGATGCACTCACAAAGGCGGCAAGCCTCTGTGGATGGTAGCTTCGGTGGTGACCAAGAGGAGCTCTAGTGAGGGAAGTGGGTGCAGTCACGACACGCTTTCAAGAAATTCAAGGAGGACCGCATCTTCGTGTCTAGCGATCGAGGCCGTTCCTTCTTGGCGCCTCGTTCTTTTGCAGTACTCGGCTCTTCGTCTGCCCTGTAAGCGGGGCATGCTTTGCTTTAAGTGCGGTGATGGACACTGGCCGCTGAGTGCACTTGGACGGTGATTGCCGTCGGTGTGGCCGATCAGTCACAAGGAGCGGGTGTGTCGCCGTAACCCCGCTAGTGTGATCAAGTGGGAGCTCGTGCCATCTTCTTCTTGATGGGTCCGCTCGAGGATCTTTTCGGATGATGATCGCTCCTCCAGCGATGCCATTTCCTTCACTTGGGCGCCCTCGGTAGGTACTATCGGGCACCGCCACCTTCGCACCGCTTCAGTTGCACGACCGCTTTACCGCACCGCCACAAAGAGATTGTTGGGGCTCGCCGCCCGCCGTCGTCTTCTTTCGCCATGGCGCCACTCGAGTGTACGCCATGCCCTCTGCAGAGTCTGCGGGTCGCCCCGACGTGGTGACAGTACTTTGCTTGTGGATTCGTTTGATGCTTTAGTCCTTTTGATTCGGGGCTACCTTTTCGCTTGTCTCGTCGGCGTTTGCTAGGAGAGCGAACTTGAGTATCTGAAGGATTTCTCGATCGGTGTTGGTTAGTTCTCCGGGGTATTATTGCTAGCTCTACCGCTTGTCCCGGTGCTCTATTGTCATTGATGGAGAGAAGTTCACGGCGAATTTGATAGTTATTCAAATGGAGCCGCTCGACGTTATCTTGGGTATGGATTGGTTGCACTCTTATCGAGCCGTGATATCTTGTTTCGTAGAAGCGGTCTCATGCGCACCTCGCCCGAGAGACGTTGATCTTTCAGGAGTGCGCCCGCGCTCTCTTCGATGTTGGCCTGATTGTTCCGGCCGCGGCGATGAAAATCGGACTTCTTTTAGCTCTTGCCGAGAAACCGAGCGTGGCTTCGCAGATTGAGGACATTCGGTGGTCGTGATTACCGGATGTGTTCCCACCGAGCTTCGGGTTTGCCACCATGCGAGACGTGGAGTTTCGCATTGATCTTGTTCCGTACTCGTCCCATCTCGATGTCTCCATATCGACTAGCACGTCCGCTTCGTGACGAGTTGAAGAAGCAGATTGGATGATTTGTTGGCTAAAGGTTTGATCAGCGTAGTGTATCGCCATGGGGAGCTCTGCTCGCTCACAGAGAAGAAGGATGGGAGTTGGCGATGTGTATTGATTACCGTGCGCTTAATGCAGTCACAATCAAGAACAAATATCCATTGCCCCGCATTGAGGACTTGTTTGATCGGTTGAATGGAGCTCAAGTATTCTCCAAGATCGACCTCCAGTCAGGGTATAATCAAATCCGGGTGCGTGAGCAGGATATAGAGAAGACAGCTTTCTCCACCAGGTATGGGCATTATGAGTATAAAGTTATGTCCTTTGGATTGACTAATGCACCTGCTATTTTTATGGAGACCATGAACAACATGTTGCACGAGTATCTAGATGACTTCGTGGTGGTGTTCATTGATGACATTCTTATCTATTCCAAGACCAATGAGGATCATGAGCGTCACTTGAGGCTGGTTTTAGATACCTTGAGAGAGCACAAGTTCTATGCTAAGTTGAAGAAATGTGAGTTCTGGATTTCAGAAGTGGGTTTTCTGGGTCATGTGATAAATCCTCAGGGTATTGCTGTTGATCCTAGCAAGGTCTCTACAGTGGTGGATTGGAAGAGGCCGACTAGTGTGAAGGAGGTGAGGAGTTTCTTGGGTTTGGCTGGTTATTATCGACGTTTTGTGCAGGATTTCTCTATCATTGCCAAGCCGATGTCTCAGCTTACTCAGAAAGGTGTGAGATTCCGGTGGGTGATGAGTGTGGCGCGATTTACGTGATTTTGAAGGAGAGGTTGGTGACCTCTCCTATTCTCACTCTTCCCGAGCCGGGGAAGCGGTTCACGCCTTTTCAGATCGTCTCGAGTGGGTCTTGGCTGTGTTCTCATGCAAGACGGTAAGGTGATTGCTTATGCGCCGAGGCGATTAAAGAAGCACGAGCGAATTATCCCACTCATGATTTGGAGTTGGCTGCGGTTGTTTTTGCTCTCAAAATTTGGAGGCATTATCTATACGGTGAGCCTTGTGATATTTTCACAGATCACAAGAGTCTCAAGTATATCTTCACTCAGAAGGATTTGAATTTGAGGCAAAGGAGGTGGTTGGAGTTGATCAAGGATTACGATCTTACTATTCAGTATCATCCAGGCAAGGCCAATGTAGTTGCGGATGCTCTTAGTCGCAAGGCGACTCCTGCTACTCTAGATTGCCTCATTGCTGATTTTGATCGCATGGGAATATCTTATTGTTATGCGGGCACATCCCATGTTGAGACTCAGTTGATTCTTGAGTCAGCTATTCCAGACCGTGTGCGGGAAGCACAACAGAGTGACCGGTTACTACAGGAGGTTAGGAAGCGTCTGGATGAAGGCAAAGAGAGTGATTTTAGTATGGATGATTCGGTACTTTGAGGTTTAAAGGACGCTTTGCGTGCCGCAAAGGCGGAGGTCAAAGATGATATTTTGAGGAGGCACATCGCACTGCATAATCGCTCATCTGGTGAGACTAAGATGTATCGAGATCTGAAAATGAATTTTTGGTGGAAAAGAATGAAGGTGGACATTGCTAATTATGTGGCTTCTTGTGGTGTTTGTCGGCAAGTGAAAGCCGAGCACAAGCGCCCCGCAGGTTGTTGCAACCTTTGGAGGTACCCAGTGGCCTTGGGATGATATCTCTATGGACTTTGTGGTGGCGTTACCTCGTTCGCGCGAGGAAGGATGCGATTTGGGTAGTGGTGGATCGATTCAAGAAGTCTGCAAGACTTCATTCCTATTCGCACGACAAATTCAAATGAGTGATCTAGCTCCTATATATGTGCGTGAGATAGTGAGATCGCATGGTGTGCCAAAGACCATCATTTCGATGTGGACGCCAAGTTTGTCTCAAGTTCGGGAGAGTCTGCAGAGTGCATTGGGCACACAGCTCCGCCGAGTCTGCGTTTCACCCATTGCACGGATGGGCGATCAGAGCGGACTATTCGGACTTTGGAGGACATGTTGCGATCTTGTGTTCTATCTTGGAAGGGTAGTTGGGAGGACCGATTGCCACTTGCGAGTTTGCTTATAATAATAGTTACCACTCCAAGATTAGAGCTGCGCCATTTGAGGTTCTTTATGGCGGAAGTGCAGATCGCCACTTTGTTGGGATGCGATTGGAGAGAAGGCAATTTTGGGTCCGGATTGGATTCAAGACCGTTGAGCGTGTGGCCATGGTGAGGCGAGAATCATTAGCGGCTCGAGCGCATGAGAAAAGTTATCTTGATTTGAGGAGGCGTGATTTGGAGTTTGCGGTGGGTGACCAGTGCTCTTGAGAGTGTCTCCCACTAAGGGTATTGTTCGGTTGGCACAGAGGAAGCTTAGCCCGAGGTACGTTGGACCGCTCTCGATTATTGCAAGAATTGGGAAGTTAGCCTATCGCTGGACCTGCCTGAGTCCATGCGTGGAGTTCATAATGTGTTTCATGTCTCGATCTTTGAGAAAGTTTTGAGAGATCCGAGCATAAGATTTCGTTAGAGCCGCTGTCTATTGAGCAAGACCTTACAGTTGAGTCGCGTCCGCCAAGATTCGGAGAGGTCTGAGCGAGGCCGAGGCACAAGACGTTGGTATACGTCAAGGTGCCGTGGGACGATCATCGAGAGAGAGGCGACTTGGGAGTTGGAGTCTCGCATGCGCGAGCAATACCGAGTTGTTCACGTCTGCACGTGTGGTTTCGTTGTTTAATTTCAGCTGTGCAGTTTTTATTTGAGTAGAACGGCGAGTAGAATTCGGGGTCGAATTCCGTTAAGGGGGGTAGAATGTAATACCCTGAAAATAATATTAATTTTAATAATCGCGTTTTAATGGTCGGAGAGTAATTAATTAAATACTAGCAATAATTAATTAATTATTAGCCTCTTAAGGGCCTAGGTGTAATTAAATAAAAAGATTTCGTGGGAAATAGTATTTTCGGGATTTTCTTTGAGCTATATAAATAGTTTTAGGCTTTCTAGAAAACCCTAGTTTTAGTCTTGTTTTCCACGAGCCGCCGTCACTTTTCTTTTTTTCTCGCGGCATTTGCTTCCCTCATGCGAGCACCGCACCGCCAAATCTCTGTCCGCTTGTCTTGTCTTTGCTTTTGGCGCCTCTCTGCCGACGCCGAGCCGACAAGCAATTGTATTGCTGCCGCCGCGAACGCCTGCGCTGGCCGCCGCGCGTGATGCGCGTCTTGCGATGGAGCCGTGGTCGCTTTTCTCCTTTGTCAGGCCGAATTGGCGTGGGCGCGGAGCCGTGGGCTGCAGCCGCCACATCAATTTTTCCTGCTGCCGGCTGCCGTGCGGCCGAAGCTGATTGCCCTCGCCGCGTGAAGCCAAAGTCTTGTGCTGCCGCTGTGTGTAACCGCTGCTGCGTGTGATCACCGCTGTGGACGCTGCCGTGTGGAGGCCAGGGCGTCGGATTGCTGCTGAACTACTGCCGGACGAGAGCTGCTGAATCTGGGGCCGATTGCCACTGCCGACCGGCCGAGTACTGCTGCCGCGGCTTGACGTCTACTCGTGCGCGTGAAATTTATTCTTGTGGGTAACTATTTTAGTTTTGTATTCTCTCCGTTTTTCTAGATTAATTAGAGATTATGATCTAGAGTAATTAGTGAGATTTTATAATTTTCTATTAGAGAAGCCGAGTAATGAGTTTGTTTATTATGCTGTTCCGTTGTACATTTTATTCGGGTATCGTAATGGCGAATTTTGGAAATCTCATCTACTGGTTAATTGTAGATAATATCAATAGCTTTCTTTAGCACATTTTATCATGTCAATCGGACGAGTATAATTGGAGTTAGGTTTTTCGGAAGACCGCTGTTTTTACGGTTGTCGTCTTTCGGCGCTGTTTTGGTAGATTGTAAAGTAAAAATAGTAAATAGCCTAATTAGAGTTTTTGATCTACATGAAAGTTGTAGATAATTGTCCAATGGTTCTGTAGGATCTGAGAACGCGCATTTTGGTTGAGTAAAACAAAAGTTATGAAATTTGGAAGACCTGCTGTTCCGAAGCGGACAGACCGACTTTCTGGGCTAAATACGGAGGGTTAGATGATTTAATTAGAAGTCTTCGTAATCTAAGAAAATGTGGATAATTTTATAAAGAATCCAGAATGGGGTGGTTTGTGGTGATCGGACTTTCGAGTCAAAAGTTACGCTCTTTTCAGTAACCGGACAGTAATGGGTAGCTTTTCGATACTGGCGTAACGTGGTATATTTGGGGACGTGTAGGAGCGATGTATATTGATTGTTGATCTTATGATGCTGTAGCTTGTATTGAGATGTGTGTATTTAATGTAGGAGAAGCGTCGTACTTGTTGCCGTCTGCTAGCCAAATTGTGCGTCGCAACTAGTAAAGGCAAGTGCATGGTAGACAGCGATCAATGATCGATCACTGTTTTCTTTATCTTCTATTACCATTATTGTTGTGCTTTTATTTGGTTTAATTGCAAACAATGAATTGGTATGCTTATATCTTTGTTGATGAGCATGATGAAAGTTGGATATGATGTTTATGATGGAATTTGCATGTTTGCATTCATAAGCATCTTTGCATAAGAGAAGGTGATCATGATTGATCACAACTCCACGGGAGTGGAGGAGGTCCCCGATCCTTGAGGAGGAACGGGCTTGAGAGTGAATGTTGTCGCGAGCATTCACTCACGCTATACCGGTATACGCGAAAAGAAGTGCATGTGGACATATAGAATAGAGTTGCATTGATATTTGAGATGGATAAATGAGAATGTGAATGGAAGTGCATGTGATGATAATGAAGTTATTGAATGCTGTTGATTTATTATTGTTCGTTGTATATGATGTGTTTGCTGAGTCGTGGACTCACCCTTGCTCTACTGTTGTTTTTAGGTGATCTTCGAGGATGCCGTAATTGAGAGCGAGTAGAGCACATGGGCATCACATAATCATTCGCCATGATAATCGTTTCATTCAATATTGGTTTACACTTGGACCTGTTAGTATTGAATAATGTTTAGGATATCATTTGGACTAGACTATTTGCTTTATTAACTTGGATTCATTGGTTGCTACTACTTTGGATTATTTACCTGGTTTTACTCCCATTGCTTATTTATTGTCGTTTGAATCTTAATTATGCATGTTCTTGTGGTCCATTGATATGATTGTCATTGTCTCTTTGCTGCAATTGTTATAGTGTGTCGATATTTATTAGTTGGAAGAGTAGTTTGGTGGCATTCTAGGCTCAGTGTTGGGCTGGGGTGTTACACCAGAATACACAAGGTTGTCAACCGTGCTTGAACTGCTGAAATTGAAGGCAAGCAATGGTTGGTATGACAAGAGTCACATGGCGTTGTTAGGTCTCCTAGCGGACATCCTTCCGGAGGAAAACGTGTTACCTAGCACCACCTATCAAGCCAAGAAGGTTCTTTGTCCATTGGGAATGAAAGTAGAAAGAATACATGCATGTCCGAACGATTGTATCATCTACTATAAAGAGTATGCAAACATGCATGTATGTGTCGTGTGCAAAGCATCCCAATACAAACGTAAGAATACTGCTAAGGTGAAGCAAGGACCTCCTGCTATGATGTTGTGGTATCTGCCTGTGATCCCACTTTTGAAGCGTTTATTTGCGAACCAAATGGAAGCAAGATTGATGCGTTGACACTCAGAGGAGCGTAAGAAAGATAGAAAGCTAAGACACCCTACTGATTCTTCCCAGTAGAGAAACTTCGATCGGAGCTTCGAAGAGTTCGATGCGGAACCGAGGAACATAAGGTTAGGGTTGAGTACAGTTGGAATGAATCATTTCGGTAACATGAGAAGCCGACATAGCACCTGGCCCGTGAATCTATGTATGTACAACCTTCCTCCTTGGCTGTGTATGAAGGAGAAATACATTTTGATGTCACTACTTATCCAAGGGCCAAAGCAACTTGGGAACAATATTGATGTGTGCCTAGCACCATTGCTGGAAGATCTTGTGACACTGTGGAATGAATGGGTACAAGTATGGAATGCGTACAAATGAGAGAACTTAACTTTACGCGCCATGTTGTTCTGCACCATCAATGATTTTTCTACCCTTGGTAACCTATCGGGGTTTAGTACAAAAGGAGTCAAAGCATGTCCGCACTTCTTAGATGGTACCAAGAGTGTATGGCTGAACAACTTGCGTAAAACTGTGTATATGCGTCACCGTAGGTTCC
Organism: Hsuehochloa calcarea; assembly: GCA_036346395.1. NCBI lineage: Eukaryota > Viridiplantae > Streptophyta > Magnoliopsida > Poales > Poaceae > Hsuehochloa > Hsuehochloa calcarea. Next base: position 35,285,856 of record CM070614.1, on the reverse strand, counting down.
TTCCCAGGATTCACCCATACCGCTAGATGAAGAAACAATTCGATGGAAATAAGGAGGACGGTTCAGCTCGAAGGGCTTTTAGAGGGAAAGAGGTCTATGATATGGTTAAGGATATCGATGTTGTGCTTGGGAAGGGACGTAAATTAAGGATCCGTTAGAAAAACATCTAGAAAAAGCGGTCAATTTTTTGAGACTTGCCTTATTGGGAGCACTTAGAAGTTCACCACTGCATCGACATCATACACGTGGAGAAGAATGTATGTGATAGTATGATTGGTCACTTACTGAACATTAGTGGCAAAACAAAGGATGGTGTTAACGCACGGTTTGACTTAGTTGATATGAACATAAGGACCGAGTTAGCACCAAAAGAGACCGATAAAGGACGAACGTACCTTCCCCTAGCTTGCTACACTTTGTCCAAGGCCGAGGTGGTGACGACTCTATGTCATCTTGAGATGTGTTTCCCTCTGTCATTTTTCGATATCATGGTCCATCTCATTGTCCACCTTGTGCAAGAGATAAATATATGCGGCCCTATATTCCTACGTCATATGTACCCGATTGTGAGATACATGGAAATTCTCAAGTCCTACGTACAGAATAGATCTCGGACGGAGGGCATCATCATCGAAGGTTATGCAACCGAAGAGGTCATTGAGTTCTGCGTCGACTACATGGCTCAGGTGGAACTGATAGGTGTGCCTCTATCTCGTCATGACTGGAGACTGGAGGGTATCAGGACCATCAGAAGGAAAGCAATCACTCCCGATCTAGATACGTACGCGCAAGTCCTTTTGACAGTCTTGCACCACATGACCCAAGTGTGCCCGTACATCGACGAGCACAAAGACATGGTACGCCAACAGAATCCAGGCCGGTCGGAGGTTTGGATCACGAGAGATCACAATCGTTGGTTCACCGAATGGTTAAAGGTGCGATTCACTAGGAGGTCACCAAGTGATGATACACTGCTATGGTTGGCAAAAGGGCCAAAATTTACAATTGTGACATGGCAATGATACGATATAAATGGGTATACATTTTATACGGTAGTTCGGGATATGAAGAGCACAATCCAGAATAGCGGTGTCCGCATAGATGCGTTTCACGAGCAGTTCAATACCGCCGGGACACATGGGTGGAACTCCTACTATGGGTTCGTAGACGAGATTTGGGAGCTCGACTATGTACTGTTCAAGATCCCCCTGTTTCGTTGAAATTGAGTTAAACTCCCGCAGGGCGTGAAGGTCGACAAGTACGACGTCACTACTATGAGCCTCAAATGTGTCCGATACAAGGACGAACCATTCGTACTCGCTAAGCAAGTTGTTCAAGTTTTTTATGTAACAGGCCCGACAAATAAGAACAGCCACGTAGTTCTTCATGGAAAAAGAATGATTGTTAGAGTTGAGAACGACGTGGATAAGGAAGAGTATAATCAATTTGACTAGTTGCCTTCTTTCGTAGACGGCATCAGGCTCAAGGAAAAACCCAGTGAAGAAGCTAGCTATATGCACGTCGATCATCACGAAGGGCTATATTTTAATTAAGAATTTATTCCATTGTAATTTGATGTCATTGCGGACTTCATTTTAATGTGGAGTATCAAAATTGTTTTCACTTGATTTGGAGTTGAGTTAATTTGATATGAAAATTTGAAGTCAAATGAATTTTCAGTCAAATGATTTGGAGTTGTGTTATGGACATGGACTTGTCACCAGATTCATGTAAATAAATATTGAGAATATCACAGACGGTTTTATTATGGAACCGTCTGTGATATGAGGGTTTAGGGTTTCTGTGAGAAGTCATCATAGACAGTTCCATAACAGAGTACCGTCTGTGATATGAAACTATCACAGATGGTTCTGTTATGGAACTGTCTGTGATAGTTTCATATCACAGATGGTTCTATTACGGCACCGTGTGTGATGACTTCTCACAGAAACCCTAAACCACATATCACAGACGGTGATGACTTATCATAGACGGTTCCATAATAGAACCGTCTGTGATGACTTATCATAGACGGTTCCATAATAGAACCGTCTGTGATATCCCTTTATTTAAGAGGAATTGATAGGGTTTCTGCACCCTGCTTACTCGTCACTCTTGCCCCTTCACCTCCCCAGCGCCTGAAGCTTCCTCCCCAACGCTGACCTACTACTCCTCACCCCGACGCCAACGCCCCTGCTACTCCCCGACGCCTCTTCTCCCCGACGCCAACAGCCCTTCTCCCCGACCCCAACGCCCCTTCTTCCGGACCACGACGCCCCTGTTGCTCCCCACGCTCCCCGAAGCCTCCTCCCCGACACCTCCGAAGCCACCTCCCAAGGTATTTCTCTGCTCTTCGCGCCGGCGACAGGTTGGTATACGCGGTTACTGCTATTTTTTTTGTTTTCCCTAAGTATGATCCCCACATCCAAATTTACATAGGATTCTCCAAAATCCAAAAACAGGAGACAATTTAATACATATATTGTAACTACTAACGACACATTCTACTACTACACAAAAGCACCCTTGCATATCACTGAGAAATATATGTGTGGGTGATACTGTAGGTCACATTTGCCCGAAGAATATGCCTTGTGCCTAACTGAACAAATAAATACATAAGTGTTGTTATTTTTCTAAATTTTTAATTGACTTCTAGCTGTTACTGTACTTACCCTAATTGTTGACTGCATTTTTTGTTGGTGATGTACATGTGGCAATTTTGTCATTTCCTCGGCATGGTTCAGGTAGCCTACTGAATTCTTCCTCTTTTATTTGTTATAAGCATTCATATTTTTTCCTCGAAAGAAAATGTTTTGACAACTGCGCTTATGTACCCGTTTCTCTGTTTTTTAGCTGCGCAATCAAGTCGGTCTAATAGGACGACAGTTGGTTCAAATAAAGACGTTGAGTTAGTGTGGACAGCTTGCTGGTACAGTTGATTCATTTTATTATAGCAGACACTGAAATGTTATGATACCAGTGTTCTTTATCTGCCCTAAGCTCCATCTTTTGATAAAACCATATTTTTGATGCCTTGAACTACTATTTATTAAACATATTAACATAGTTTGTATTGAACCTTGCTACGAGTTCATTGCAAATGGATTTGTTCTTGTGAATGCTCATTCTTTAGGATTCTTTTTTTTAATGTTACATACATCTGATGTTGTTTGCTGAGTAAGACTTCTTTGTCAAGTGCAATTTATAGTTGTGTGTGTAGTTTTGTAAGTAGTCATAATTATTTTTGGTATTATGTTTGTATCTTTCTTTAAATATTATGGATATCAACTTGCAATCCGTGAAATTTTAGTTCATTGCGTATGTAACTTATATAGATAGCAAGTAAGCGAGATGGCAGAAACACCATCTTCGCCACCGTCATCGACGTCGCCGAATGCGTCTGGATCTCTGATCAAAGTGGTACGTAAGCGAGATAGCAGAGGAATATAAAAATTGCCCGCAGGCCGAATGACTATCACGGAGGTCAATGACATTGGGATCCCTCTGAGTCCCAATAAAGCAGCGACGAGATTCAGGACCATTTGCGGGGTACTTGGATGGGAATGGGTCCCATCACCACACCAAGCTGGAAGTCTCTGATGGATGTAGAGAGAGGCCAGCTGTGGACTGAAATTTCAGACTCGTTCATTATCCCAGAAGCAGACCAGGAACGCGTGCAACGGCAGGCATTGCTCGCGATGGGACACGCGTGGAGGACCTTCAAGAGCACGCTTGTCACGAAGTACGTGAACACGGGTCGGATGCCCTTCACGAAGTATCAATTCTTATCGCGGTATATATGGGACACCTTTGTGCGAATGAAGACGACGACCGAATTTCAGGAGCAAAGTGCGGCGCACAAAGCTCTCCAAGCACAAAACACTCACCCCCACAAACTTGGCACCACTGGGTACGTGGGTAAAACCACGCAATGGGCGGCGAAGGATGAGAACGCTACCAGACCATTTGCTGAGATCTCAGACGAGCGCGCTCGAGCCTGGTTACGAGGGAGGGCATTAGCCACATCTTCAGACAGCATACCTTTCACAAACCGGGTAGACGAGGCAGCGTCCCAACGTCTGGTAAATATGTCGAACTACGTAGTTGTTAATAAATCCATAACTCATAGTGTGTATAATAACATGATGACCTCTTGCAGGAAGCATTGACTTCCGTATGTTCCCAAGGTTCCTTCGAGGTAGACAGGGAGAAGGATCTATTATCTACGGTCCTGGGAAACAAGGAGCACCCAGGTTGCATGCGAGGTGTTGGGGTTTATGTACCTTAGAGGGATGGATTCCGACACGTATAAGAGTTAGAAGAGATCCAAGGACGAGCACGATGCCCGGTTAGAACATGTGCTTACTGAAAAATTTTAAGGACAAATAACAAGATTATAAGATCAAATAAATCAACTCTTCAACCAGTCGCAAGCCGCCCCCGTTATTTTGGGAGCTAGTCCTCCTCAACATCGGAGTAGCGTCGCGTCCACACAAAATTCTGGATATGACGACGTCCAATTACCTATCGACGATATCAAGGTAATGTACATCTCTGGAATGCTGCAAAGATAGACTTATAGGACACCTTAGCTAATTGTGTATCGTTTTGTACGAGCCGACGCCCTTCAAGCTCCAAGTGAGGATGGTTGGGTCCATTCCTATTCAGGCTGGGCGGGGGATGGTGTATCCAAACCAGGAAGGGGCAGTGCAGCACGGTGCCCAGCTGATGCAGGGTTACGCCAGGTTCCAGGTGAGCATGGTACATGATAATTTTATGGTCATCCCGCTGGAGATTCGCCTGAACGAAGACATCAGAACACTAGGGGATGCTATTTACACTTTTATCCAGTGGCCCACGAAGGACATCGCCCTGGACCCTACAGTGCCGCGATCTCGACACGACCATGCCTCTCCAACAAGACCCTCGATGACTCCACGTCATCCTTCACTTCAGAAGGCCACCTCATTGGTTCCCGTGGAGAAGATGCCAAAGGAACAAAAAAGCGTGTCACTATATCGATTCCTGAGTCGTCTTATGGGGAAGACATGCCGCAAGAAACTCGTTAAGGTCAAATCGAAATCGAAGAACATTGAGGCACCCCAAGCCCAGGAAATACTCCCTCGGAAGTCCGTTGGTCCTCGAGACAGTACTAGCCAACGCTGGAATAGTTTGTCAATCTTTGCATGTCTGGTACTTGTGGAAGACCCAAGAGAACGGGTGCGATACTGGAATCACCGTCAGATACACGAGGGGGCATTTCTTCCACAAGCCGAGCCACTTTGTTGTGGGTTTCGACGACTTATTTGACCTATTCAACCTCAATGCCCTCGACGCCTCACTTCTATGATGCTAGACACTGTAAGTGTGTAAAATCAAGTTTTACACTCACGTAATACCGATAAATATCACAACTCGTTGCTTATGTATAGATACACGATGAAAATATACATCGATGGAAAGAACCTGTGAGTTTCCTCGACCCACACGTGATCTGTAACACCCTGGCTATTCGGAAACCAAGATGTCACCAAAATAATCTAATATACAACCATAAAGCGGAAGAGTTTAAACAATATATCATCCAATGACATAAAATGATCAAAATTTAATAGAACAATGCAGGAATAAAGAATAAATCCAAATGATTATAACAAAGGGGTGATCAAGGACCACAAGCAGAACTTACGTAAATATAACATGGAGAGAAATATCAACCACATCTAACTTTATTTATTACAGTTCATCAATTAATGAATGGACGACATAACCAAGTCTTTTTATTGAAGATGGAGTATGGTGAAATGAATGAAAAGTGTGTGTCTATTCCCTCCCAATAGAGTCATCATTAACAGTCACCTAAAATAAATAAACAAAGCAAGAATGAGTCTGAGACTCAGCACGTACTGGACATATAACACATATGAATAAGACAACATCAATAAAGAATATGAACAAAACACCAAATAAATATATGAATGAATGGAATGAATGGATTTAATGAAATGAAAGGACTGCACTCATGCGTATACTGGTATAGCTAGTGACACACCCGTCGGTGTTCACTTAAGCTCGCATTTAACGAAATACGGGGATCCAAGTCCCGTATGAAGAACGTTTCATACGGGTGTCCAAATCTGCCCACATTGGAATGGTGGGGCTTACATGCCCATACTGGAATTGATGGGTCTTTATGTTCCACTCCCGTGGAAGAAACATGAACAAATAAATGAATGGAATGAAACATGAATAATGAAAGACATCATCTCTTTCAACATGGATTAACAGATATGAAAGGAACATGAAACATTGAAAGTAATCATGGATCATGGAAATAATAATATGAACACAAGCACTCATCATTCATCAATATAAGGAATTACAATGTACTTGCCTTCCGCTCTGCGAAGCGTTATGAGGCAAGACAGAAGCTGCTACACTTGAATTTCCCCCTCCTACACAATTAAATATATTTGAATGAGGAACTACATGAATAGGACCTCGCTCGAACCACCTAATCGCAGCATCCTAACCCAAGGATCACAAAGTTGATCTACTCACATAAACCAATATTCTAACAGGACTACAATCTGGATAACAAGTACAAAATACATCATAACAAATGATCTGAGACTTGAAATGGAGTGCTATCAGATCCTATGGAAAGATAACGAACATATCAACAAAAGTCTAGTTGGTAAGATCTACCAATTCGACCAAAAGAATATACTAACAGGTAGATGAAAGTATAAGACAGATTCTGTCTAGACGAACAAGACAACAGTAAAGAACAAATCACAACTTTTAATCTACAACTCCGATTAGGTTGTTTTTTATCATTCTGGAACGGCTATAAAAAATTTCTACAATAATCTAGTTGGGTGAAAACCCTGAATCTGCCATTATCTTAATCATAATTTAAAAGACAACTTGACAGTTCATTCTTGTCAGGAATTCAGGACAACAGTACTAAAATCATCATATCTTTTATTAAGAAACCCGGTATGGAGTGATCCTGGACTCTCTGGAAACATGACAAAACCGTCTACGATAACTTAGTTGGCAAGGTCCTCTGATTCGGCCTTCTAACAAATCTAATGATCAGGTGAAATTTCTGTTCCTTCAATCTATCAGCCAGAAATGCAGCGGTAGTATAAAATCCATAAATTTTGATTGACATAACTAAAAATCATGTTCTTTACCAATCTGGAAAGCTTACTGGATTTCCTACAAAATTCGTGTTGTGTCAACTTTCTTATTCGGTCTCTAATTAAGTCATATTGGCCAGACAAATTCACTGCTAATTCTCGTTAGCCTTTTTGGACAGTATGGAAAGATCAGACCATAATGTTTGATCGGTAGATCGAAATTAGGTGTTCTTGGTGGCTACAGAAAGCTAAGAACAAAATCTAAATATCTCTAGGAGATGGACATCTCAAGTTCGGCCTCTAAGAACCCGAAATCAACCATGCAACAATCTAGACAGATCTGAATTTCTAACAGCATAGTTTCGATCCAATCCAACTAATCAAATTTGCATCTAATAATTATCAAACAACGAAGAAAAGCACTTCGTTACCCTTGTAGAACCTTAGGGAGACACTGGTTGATCCCCACGAAGATCCCTCGTCTTCCCCTTCTTTCTCCTTCTTGGCCAACGACAACCTTGGGGCTCTCTCACCTTCTTGCCTTCGGCCAGCAGCTAGGGCAGCACCCAAAGGGGAGGAGGAGATGGCCGGCCATGGGAGGGGATGGAGGTGGAGTCGCCAGGGAGGAAGGGGAGGTGTGGTGGCCAAGAGAGGGAGAAGTAGGAGGCGGCTTGGAGAGGGAGGAGGAGAGGAGAAGGCAGCTAGCGTTTAGGGTGTCCCCCCCTCTTGGGCGACTTGAGGCCGGCCCACAAGGGCTGCACTGCCTTGGGCCGAAAGCCCAAGGTCCAAAACTCCCATAAAAACTGAATTTTTAACTTAATTCCCTCTCTAAACTATGTTGCAATCGAAATTGAATAAATTTCTCTTTACCGAAAATTATTCTCTCTAATAGAAATTCAGGGTATTACAAGATCTCTGAGCAAACCATCAACCAAGACGCATCATACGTCGTGAAATACATAACGACGAGATTGCTTACTCAGGACGACAAGGACTACATAATGGAGCCCAACAACCAGAAGTAAGTACTTCACTACTTGCTATACAATTTTTTTTACTTTATACGCAGCACGAACTTAGGTTTATGACTATAGTGACATACATGAGTAGATTCCACTGGATCCTTTTAGTCATTATATGTAACATCCCAAAGCTCTGGGGTTGTATTTTCAAATGTATAAAAATGAGGATAAATTAAAACTTTTGGATGCATCCTTGTTGTCATTTGAATTCTCTAGAATTTATCTCCTTGAAATGTGGACTTCAAATTCAGTTAAGTTAATTGACTCGAAGTGTTGCAATTCAAGATCTTCTAGTCAAATCTTGTGATCATCCTCTGGAAATATTTTTCCTAAATTATTGATCATCTTGGTAACCTCCCTGAGAAATTTTCATAATTTTTAGAAATTATTTGCTATTTCTTGAGGGCTGGTCAAACCTGTTGTGTTCCTGGTCAAACCCTCTGTCCAGCAGCTTGTGAATTTTTTAGCGGGCAATGCACTGCATGAAAAACCTGCTGTTGGGAAGTCACCTCTAGGATGTTATTTATGTTTATTATTGTTGTGTCGCTGTTATTTAATCAATTAAAAACATATTTGTAAAATTGCTTTCAATCTATTACTTATTGCAAATAAATTGTTGCTTTATGCGTCAAATGAACCATATAACCTCCTCCTTTGTTTTAGCTTGCATGTATCTTTGTATAGGCTTGTTACTCATAAGTCTTGCGAGTACTTTTTGTACTCAGTTGCTTTGCTTAATTGTTGCAGAGGAGGTTGACCCCCAAGGGGTTAACTATTGTGAGACCGACTTCGACTTTGCTCTCGACGACTAGCTTAGACGTTTCCAGTCGGTTGCCTTGTGGGTAATGGCAAACCGTTTGGCTTTTGTTTATCGCCATCTTATGGCTTATGTTTCCGCTGCTACTTTGGTTTATTCCTATCATTTGGCCGGTCGGCCCTACTTTGTAATATGAACTTGTATGTCTTTATGTTGTAAGCTCGTAAACTGTTTAATGAATGACTTGTATGGTTTGGATGCTTAATTTTTATATGGGGTATATGTACTGCAATTTTGGGAAGTACATGTGCGCCGAGAATCGAGATATTTGATTTGTAATGCTAGGACCATTCGGATGGTTAAGTATTACAAGTTAAATACCCCGGGTTCTCACATTATACCAAAGAGGAACAAGGTAATATACCTTAATTCCCTACTCAACAAAAACCACGACTTCACCCTTGTGGAAGGAATACTCGACAGGTATGCTCATTTCCTCCATACATAACTCTATTGTAGTATTCCTTTTTTTCAAATGGTCAATGATAACTTTTTAGAATCATGCAGGTCGTTCATCACCTATGTTGTCGAGGGAGGGTTATACAACGGATCAAGCGCCACACTGCAATATAGGACACTATTTTTGGTACGTGCTACAACACAATAATCATATATCATACTTCGTAATAATATGTCTGGAACTGACTGTACCTATATATGTAATTCCATTTTTGCAGTGCCGACGACAAAAACAAGATCACCTATGTGCATTCTACGTTTGCCATCATATGCGGCAATTGATGAGTGCTTAGATGAAGGATTCCGAGGTTTGTCAATCTCACAATAATTATTTTCTAATTATAAATATAAATATATATATATATATATATATATATATATATATATATATATATATATATATATATGCTTACTACTTTATTCCTGATAGCAACAGGGCTTGAGCATGGACATAGATGCACTCGTTATGAAAGAGGTCTCGGAGGTTCGAGGGGCGCTCTACGCTTTCATCAAGACGGAGACCGTTAACGTCAACATAGAGTTTCATTCCGTCGACACCACTGAACAACCTTGAAACTATTGATTCAATTGTAACTGACCACTTTAACTAGTTGTAATTCCATTGTAAATCTAGCGACAATACTTGAACATAATCTTTTGTAATTGATGTTGAATTTTAAATGATCACTTTGAGTTATCAACACTTGATTCATCTGTGATGTATCTGTTTTCTGCTTGCTAGTTTTCAAAGGGCATGGCTAGTAATTCCCGAGGCTAGCCGAAAATCAAAAAAAAATTAATTACGTAGAAAGAACTATCACAGATGGTTTTTTTGGTGAAACCGTCTGGAACAGTACTATCACAGACGATTTCAGAGGGCATGGCTAGTAATTCCTGAGGATAGCCGAAAATAAAAAAAATTAATTAGGTATAAAGAACTATCACAGATGATTTTTTGGTGAAACCGTCTGGGAACGGTACTATCACAGACAGTTTCAATAAAAATCATCTGTAAAGGGCCACTATCACAGACGGTTTTAACCTCCGAACCGGCTGTGATACGTAGAATATCACAAACGGTTCTATTTACTAACCGTCTGTAGTATGCTACTAGAACCATCTGTGATAGTCTACGTATCACAGATGGTTATTGGTTGAAACTGTCTTTGATAGTGGCCTTTTACAGACGATTTCAACTAAAAATCGTCTGTGTTGAATCTTATCACAGACGGTTCAAAACCGCTCATATCACAGCTTAAAATTGAGACGGTTCAGCACCGCCCGTGATGATGGTTTCGAATCGTCAGAATGTACTTTTGTGTAGTAGTGAGCAATAATAGATGCAAGTGCAGTTCTATCGAATAGCAGAACATAAGAAATATGCAGGATAGGGTTCTAGGATAGGCGCTAGGGAAAAAAACACAGGAGATTGTAATACGAAAGTCACATAGTAAAAAATAGCATTTAAGGAAGCATATTAATTAAAGTGCATTTTGAGGTAGAGAAAACGGAAAGCTGTTATACGCTTTGAAGAAGCTGAATAGCAATTCCACGAATGTTGTTTTTCACTTCCGATATTAACGGCTGTTAACCCTTCCGGAACGAGTCGTTTCCCTGCCTGCCTGCTCGCCCGGCGGCGGCGGTGGCTGGCGCTCACGGCGGCGGTCGGTAGCCGCGATAGAGGGCTCGCCGCTCCCTCTCACTGCTCCACAGATGACCACTCCGCCGCCTCCTCCCACTACTTCCCCGCCATCTCCCTCCACCCACCATCTCGCCGGCGCCCGACTCTGTTGCTCCCTGCTGCTTCCGTCTTGGCTGCATTGTCGCGTCGATGGTTGCACTGACTTTTCAGTTCGCTGTCGGATTCTTCGTTGGACATGATGCAAGCAAAGCTTGAAAATGGGAATATTGTCACGGTATTGTTTCCAGCTAGGCAATTTGATTGGACAATGGATATCTTTTCGCTTACAAGAAGATGTACAGAGGCACGTTGGTCATTAGTGATTGGATGGCATGCAGAGGGGGGAAAACGGCTGGTAACCGAATCTACTGGTCGCCGGATTTACTGGTCTGTTTTAGTACAAAAAAAATTGGTCAAAAATATTCAAATATGACTTTGAAATTTGGAGTGCATAATGTCCTTTGCTTTAGCAGCAGCAGCCCCTAGCTCCATTTTGGACACAACGGAAATCAGATTAGATGCCTAGTAAGGCTACGATTGCATATGTGCCTGCCTCCTTTTGCTTTAGCAGCAGCAGACCCTAGCTTTTGGCTTGTCTCCCCTTGCTTTTGCATTGGATGCTCCCTTCTCCCTCTTGCTTTTGCAGCAGCACACTTCGTCCTCTTGCACCTGCATTGGATGCTCCCTTCTCCCTCTTGCTGCAACTGCTCCCTTCTCCGTTCTCCGTCTTGCTGCAGCAGCACACTTGTCTCTGCCCCCTTCTTGATTTACAGCAGCAGCAGCAAGCAGGATCAGCAGGCAACGACGGCAAGCAAGGAAGGAAGGAAGGAGAAGAATTGCAACAGCAGACGCCGATGAGTTTATCTCCACATTTCCAACTATGAGAGTAGCAATAGTAGGAAGGAATACTAACTATTGTGTCAATTGTTGATGTATAATCGATTAGCACTTGGAAGGATTCATTTTTATACAATTTGTACACTAGTGCTGCTTCATGCAGTGGCATCCTAAAAACATGAAAGATTTCAGGGGTACTGATACTAATTGTGTAGCGCTTCTTTGTTGTTGATAGGGTATATTTAAGACAGTAGTTTGTACTGATAGAGATTACAGATTAGACTTGATTGTTTGGTCAATAGTGTTTCCAATCAAAGTTTCCAACATGAATGTTTGATCGAGGGTTTGTTGGTTCAACAAAAAAAAAAAATCATGTACCTGTCCATTATTGTATAAACTCCATAATAGCCATATTGAACATAATGTGGTATGGATTATTGTAGGTGATGTCTCCTAAATCTATCAATGTTTGGGAGCATGGAGAAAGATTAGGAGGTGCTGGTTGGAAATACAGATATTGTAATCTTTCGAAATCAGGTGGAGGTGTCACCCGCCTAAAAGAACATCTTGCTGGGAAACACAGAGATGTTGCTTGCAGTGGGGTTCTGGCGAAAGTCCGAAGGCTCATGCTGGTAAGTCTTGAAGAAGCGAAGGAAAGAAAGAAATCTATTAAAGATGAATGACTGCGAATGGAGCAAGCTGTAAGAGAGCCTGTAGTTTGTGGCCCATCATCTCAAGATGTCTTCGATGATGACGAGGAAATGCAAATGGAATGTGCTCATCAATAGCCGTTGGAGGTACACTAGCTCCCACAAAGGGCAAAAGCCAGGGTGCGACGTTTGAACATGTTTGTGGCAGTGGAAGTGCTAGGGGAATTGGAAGTGGCAGAGGAGTGGTATATGAAGCAATTCCATTTCTAGGATGTTTGGCAGGATACAGTCCATAAGAGTTGATTATAATATTTTACACAGTTGGGCACCCATCCAACCCTGCATTGATGCATCACTTCGTGGAGAAGCAAAGTCAAAATTTGGAAAAATTTGGTCTAAGTGATTCTATAGTAATGACATTGCTGGAGTTAATGCAGAGTGTCTTTATTTTCGCGCCGCCATCATATAGACATAAGAACTTGGTCGAGGCATTCCGTCACCAAGAAGCCATGAAATCAATGGGTCATATCTCGATACTAACGAACAAGAGGTAAAGGAGTATGTAGCACAGTTCAAAGATGATTGGGATATATATGGAGTCTCCATCATGTGTGATTCATGGATATGACATACACAAATGAGTATCATTAACTTAATGTTGTACTGCAATGAAAGAATATTTTTCCATAAGTTAGTGAATGCAATTGGTGACATACAAAATATTGACTTTTTGTATCTGAGATCCGTAAAGTTGTGGAAGAAGTTGGAGTTAAACATGTTATGCAGATTGTGACTGATAATGGTGTGAACTACAAGAAAGTATGTCAATTAGTAATTGAGGAGTATCCAACTTTAGTCTGGCAGCCATGTGCATTGCATACCGTCAACCTTATGTTGAAGGATATTGGCCAGTTCAAGGAGGTTGATACAGTTGTCAAGGCGGCCAAGAGGCGGTTCCTATACAACCACAGTCGTCTTCATAATGAAATGCGACAACAAATTAGAGGAGAGATAGTTCGTCTAAACGCCACAAGGTTTGGAATGACATTTATTTTCTTGAAAATTTTTGGGATAGAAAAGCCAAGTCATGAAGTGGATGGTATCAAATCTGTGGAGCTCCAACCATTTGAGCATGCCCGAGGAAGGAGAATATATGTATCCCTGTCTCACAAGTAGACAATGGTGGTCGAGTATGGATTGAGTTCTTAAATTGGCAGAGCCGATTTATTGACTACTAAGATATGTAGACCTAGTAGAAACCCGCAACAGTGGTAGGAATGATTGGAAAAATACATGTAACATCCCTAAAATCCTTAAGTTGGATTAGTAGAGCATCTCATTGATCATGTGTGTAATTTTGGAACAATTTTAAACTTTTGTTGTCTGTATTAAAGTTCGCTCGGATTTTAAAACCTATGTTGAATTCAAGCTTCCTCTGATTCAAGAAAATTGTTTGCATGAAAGTTGCTGGAAATAATTTATACAAATACCATATTATTCATCTTGAATTAACATGATTTTTCCTAAATTTTTAGAAGTCAAATAAAGCTCATCAAAATTCAAATCAACTTACAATTACAGATCTAAAAATAAATTAATTATAACAACCGAAAAGTGATAGTACCTGAATAAATTTTTCCTAGGTTCTAATTAAAATTGAGAGCCCTCACAAAAATTTCAGAATTTTTATAATTTATTTGCTATTTTTTTGTAGCTCGGTCAAAGTGGGAGGATTAAATTTCAAAATCAGTCAAACACTAGCACTATTTTGAGCCCAGCACTACTCCACACCGGACCCAACCTAACTTGGTTCAGCCCAATCGCCTAACCCTAACTTGACCCGAACCAGGCACTGTTCCGCACCAAACTCCGGCTCGAGCCACCCACTGTTCCAATCCGAGCCACTTGGTTGCACCGCACCCATTCGCACTTGTGCCGCTGACGCGCTGGGCCCACACGCCAGCTTCGTCTCCCTCCTCGCGCATGGTCTGTTCAGGTCGCGTGAGCCACACGCCGCGCGAGGCCTGCTGCATGCCGTCCACGTCGTTGCCCCACTGCCCTTCTTGACCAGTCCCAGGGCTTCGCCTCTTCACGCCGCCTCTATCCCTGTCATCGAGCTCGAGCGAAACTGACTCTACCTCTCTCTCTCTCCCCCCTCACTTCTCTCTTCGGCCGTGGGAGAGGAGGCAAAGCTCCCCTCTCCGTCCCGGTAGGTTCCCCCGTGACCGTGCCATTCTTTCCCTCTCTTGACGCTATATCCATTTTCGCTAACTCAAGCTCCCCTTTCGCGTTGTAGCTCGTGGGACGTGATTGCGCCATCGCCGCCTTCGGAGCGTGCCTGAACAGCATCGCCATTCTCTGTCGCGCCAGAGGAAAGACCACCGAGCCCTACCTTCTCCCTCATGCTTGCATCGTCTCACAGAGCTCAACAGTGCATTTAATTGTGTTTTGGTGCAGCACTGAGTGAGAACAGGCCCTTCTTCTCCAACTACGGTAAATTGCCACCACCGAGCAATTCGTCTTCTCCGGTGAGTTTCAGCCGCAACTGATACTTCCGTTATCTTCCATAGGACATTCAGTTTCTCCCCTGAGCTCCTTTCCCTTTCTCGTGCAAGGTCAAGCTTGTCACCATGAAGCTCCATTGCCGCACCGCCATCGCCCCTATTCCGGTCGCCGCGGTGTTGCTTTGTCTTCATCGACCTCGGATTCATGTTCCTGGTGGTGGGGCCACACTAACGCGCCCTTCCCCGAGCGTCCTCGACCACCGGAGCAGGCGGTCCATAAGCGCCGCCCCGTTGTCTCCGCCTCCGGCCACGGCACACGCGACACCGGCAACCATTGGGCCCCGCGCCACCCTGGGTTAGTTCGCTGCTGCCTTGCGCAGCCATCCTTGTCGACGTTGAGCCCAAAGCTCCACTGTCGCGCCAGCGGCGAGGTTGCCCGCCGTGCGCACGCGAGTGGCACGATCTGACCATCACTGTAGTGTCATTAGTTAACCTAATTTGGGTTGGATTAAGTAAAGCAATGATTAGTTTTAATTAGCACGGTTTTAAATGTTTGATGTTTGAATGGCATGTGGGACCGTGAATAGAAATTAAGGAAATTAATGAAACTGGATTATGCTTGAGTCTTTGACATGTGGGTCCAAGGCCCTTAAGAGCATAGTAACCAACACCTGTAGACCCATGCACTGTGCTATGGACCTAAGGTCCACACACTATTTGGTGAACCGAGTCTATGACTAGAGGGTCCCACCTGTCAATAGGAAATTTAATTCAGAAATTATATAGAAAATGACACTATGCACTGGACCCCACCTATCAGTGACTATGGCTAGATTCCTCTCGGTATAAAAATTATTAAATGCATTTATAAATTCCAAAAATGAATTATTGTTACACTAAAAAATTATTTAACTTTAAAAATGAGTAACTAATTCATTTTAACCCCAAATCCAGTGAAACCAATTTTGATAATTTTCATTTTTAATGAACTTTAATTTGAAGTAGGTTTTAAACATGTATCTATAACAGAAAATATAATTTTTGAAAAATGATCCAGAACCGAATTATCTTTACACTAGAAAGTACTTTTAACTTTGGAAATTCATAACTAATTCATGTGAACTCCAAATTGGATGAATCCAATTGGGTTGTTCTTATAATTTTATTCTCTATGAATTTTTTTAGTCCTTATCTCCACCATTATTCTACAAATTTTGGCGAAAACTTAAAAATCGGATGAATAAGAACTGATAGGATTTTTCTAGTATTTTCTAGAATTCTGATTTTCTAACTGCTACAAGTCTCACATACTAAATCCAAATTAAATAATTCTTCTACTTAAATTCATCTAAAATCATAACCTACCTTCTGTATAAATTTCATGCAATTTGGATTATTTTGGATGTTTTGGATGTAGTCGTTCTTATTCGATGTTCTCGTTCGTTCGATAGTTTACGAAGGTTCGAGTGTGATCGAGAGTGGTACTCTGCAGTAGCTAGACTATCCCTAGCAAAGGCAAGCAATCTCCTCCTTTGATGCACATTGATTTCCTATAAGTTTCAAAAGTATCTATGTTTATTTCAAATACTTGTATGTCAGTTGGGTAGAATTAGTTATATCCTCTTGCTGGATTTTCCATTCTTTGAAATTTGATTGCCCTGTTACCTTAAATGATTAGGGTTATATGGTTTGTTTGTTAATTTGTAGAATGATGCTTTGCCGAGCAAGTAGTTGTAGTCGAAAGCGATTGACAGAGCTAGTCCATCGCCGATGGATTTAATCGAATCTTGATGAAATTTAAGGATTATATGGATTGAATTATTTTGAATTTGAGGAATATATCTAGATGTTTGAATCTGGTTATTGTGGACTTGTTGGGTAGTGTTTTTGTACGACGGGATTGGACGGGTGATAGGGTGATGAAGGGAGGGTATCCCGAATTCGTGTAGCCCTGTCTGGGTGATTAAGGACAGGTCTGTGGTGTGTTGCACCAAGTCTCACGTTGTAACATCCCAATTTCCTGAGCTTTAAAAATCTTTTGAATAGTTACTAGATTTGAAAATTTGTTATTTGAATTTTTATTGAATTTTATTTAAAGCTTAAGATGGGCTTTAGCATCAAAACAATTTAATATGACTAATCCGAACATCAACAATTGTCAAAACTATTTTATTTGGATTCCATGCGCTTGGATATATTTTCCAGAAGTTTCTAGAATTGTTCCGAGTTCATTTGCTATTTTCTAATTGCTATTCGGATTTTCTGGTATTTTCTAAAAAGAAAAACTAATTAAAAGCCTCATGAATAGTAATGGGTCGAAACCCATCCCTGTTCCCAGTGTAGCCTAGCCTTCCGCGCCAGCCCGCTAGCTCACACCGCTATCGCCGACACGTGTGTCGGGTGCCGATCGGACGAGTCCAAACGCGCGTAGGCTGCTGCTATCGCCGACGTGTGGGCCCCACCGCAACGTCGTCGTCTCCGACTCGGTTTCTTCCCCACGTGATGCAGTGCCGCGTCTGACATTGCTGCCGCTTTAGCTCAATCTGACAAGGCGGATTCTCCAACTAAAACCTTCTGGGTTTTGCTACCAGTTCAAGAAGTTCTACAATCAGTTCCGCAGGATCTACGACCACTTCAAGAAGTCCTACGACCAGTTTCACCAGTACTCGGCGAGCCAGGACTCGTTGGGAGCAATCCACGTTCAGAGAAGCAAGTACAGTACTCGTTGAACACAATCTATGACCAGAGATAGCACGGACTCCTCAAGACCACCTGTAATACTCTGAAAAAATAAATAAATATTAATAATCACGTCTTAAAGATCGGTGCGTAATTAAATAAAATAGTACATATAAAAATAGAATTTCAGAATTTTTAAGAGCTATATAAATAGATTTGTGGGAATTCTAGAAACCCTAGCATTTTTTTTCCCACCCTAGCCGGCCCTTTTGCCGCCGTCAGAGCCGAGCAAATCTGCTGCCGCTAGATTGTCGCGCTGAGGAGGCGCCGTCACGCCGAAGCCGCTACCGATCGCCGCGTGGATCGGCCGCCGATTGCGTTCTTGCTGCCGCTTGCACCACCAAATTGCTGCCGCCGCTTCTATCTGCCGCCATGCCGTGCACGATCGCCGCGCCGCTAATCGTCGTGGAAGCCACCGGCTTGGCGTCTTCCGCCGCCTTCGCGCTCAATTTTCCAGCCGACACCGCCTAGAAGCGCCGAGTGCTGTTAGCTGCTGGTGATTTTTCCTTGACGCCGAGTCCGAGAATCGCCGCGCACGCCATCCGCTTCCTTGCTTGGCCGACGGTTTTGGTTGGTAATCCTTTACCGATTTCTTTGTGCCGTTGACTTTAACGGAAGTGATGTCTTGTGGTTATGGTTATGATTAGTTCTATCGGGATGTGCCATGCAAATGCATGTGATTAGTGAAACTAATTGATTATTTAGACTGAGTTAGAGTTGCAACTAGGAAAGATGTATACTGTACAGTGGAAGATGAAGAGATGAAACTAGTTGGTCCGTAGCATTGCTTGCATGCAGACTAGAATGTTTTGTTGGAACAGTAAGGTAGTTTGTTATGATGTTTGTAGTCGGAGATACCGATTATTAGATCTATTTAGCTCTCTGCTCACGGTACGATTTATTCGGGTACCTTAATGGCGAATTTTGGAAATGTCATCTACTAGTTAATTGTAGATAATTTCGATATCTTTCTATAGAATATTTAATCATGTCAATCGGACAAGTAGAATTCGAGTTATGATTTTCGGAAGACTGCTGTCTTGGTGGTTGTTGTCTTTCGGCGCTGTTTTGGTAGATTAGATATTAAAAATAGTAAATCCACTAATTAGAGTTTTTGATCTACATGAAAGATGTAGATAATTGTCCAATGGTTCTGTAGAATCTGAGAACGCGAATTTTGGTTGAGTAAAACAAAAGTTATGAAATTAGTAAGACCTGCTGTTCCGAAGCGGACAGATCGGTTTTCTGGGCTAAAAACGGAGGATTAGATGATTTAATTAGAAGTCTTTGTAATCTAAGAAAAGGAGGGAATTTTGGGTAGAATCCAGAACTGGGTGGTTTGTTGTGATCGGACTTTGAGTCAAAAGTTATGTTCGCTTTAGTACCAAGACAACAATGGGTAACTATTCGGTACCGGAGTAGCGTGGTATATTTGGGGACGTGTAGGAGCGATGTCGATTGATTGTTGTTCTTATGATGCTGTAGCTTGTATTGAAATTTGTGTATTTAATGTAGGAGAGGCGCCGTACTTGTTGCCATCTCGCTAGTCAAATTGTGCGCCGCAACTAGTAAAGGCAAGTGCATGGTAGACAACGATCAATGATTGATCACTGTTTTCTTTATCTTCTATTACCATTATTGTTGTGCTTTTATTTTATTTAATTGCAAACAATGAATTGGTATGTTTATATCTTTGTTGACAAGCATGATGAAAAGTTGGATATGATGTTTATGATGGAGTTTGCATTTGCATACATAAGCATCTTTGCATATGAGCAGGTGATCATGAATGATCACAACTCCACGAGTGGAGGAGGTCCCGATCCTTATGGAGCAACGGGCTTGAGAGTGAATGTTGTCGCGAGCATTCACTCATGCTATACCGGTATACGCGAAAGAAGTGCATGTGGACATGTAGAATAGATTTGCATTGATACATGAGATTAATGGATGTGAATTAAAGAGAAGATAACTGCATGGGAATGTTAATAGAAGTACCTGTGATGATAATGAAGTTATTGAATGCCGTTGATTTATTATTGTTCGTTGTTTATGGATGTGTTTGCTGAGTCGTGGACTCACCCTTGCTCTATTGTTGTCTTTAGGTGATCTTCGAGGATGCCGTAACTGAGAGCGAGTAGAGCACATGGACAACACATGATCATTTGCCATAAGAACCTTTTCATTCACAATTGGATTACTCTTGGACATGTTAGAGGTTGAATAAAGTTTAGGACAACGTTTGGACTAGACTATTTGCTTTATTAATTTGGATTCATTGGTTGATGCTATTTTGGACTGTTTACCTGGTTTTAATTCCCATTGCTTATTTATTGTCGCTTGATCCATAATTATGCATGTCATCTTTGTGGTCCAGTGATATGTTTGTTGATGTTGTCTTGCTGTAATTTTATAGTGTGTCGATAATTATTAGTTTAAAGAGTAGTGTGGTGGCATTCTAGGCTCAGTGTTGGGCTGGGGTGTTACAATTGGTATCAGAGCGGGTTTTAGGTCCGTGGTGAATAGATTAACAACATAGGCAAACTAAAATTGTTAAAATTTGTTTTAGTATTAGTAAATCAACTAAAATTTGCTAATGGTTAAACAATCTAAAATTTGACACACTAGTGCACAGTAGGTTAGAGAGAGGTACGAATATAGTTTTTACGCTTCCGTTATGTTGTTCATGGATGGATGATTTTATTTTGACCTTTGAGCTCATTGTGTATTGTTGATTGTGGTTGATAGCTATGCCGAGGGGTAGAGGACGTGGTCGTGGTGGCCGCGGTCGTGGAGGTCGGGGCCGCGGGCGAGGTTCCGTGGAGCCACCTCAGAGCGTATGAGTCAAGAGTCGAGGGGTTGTTGCTGACCCGCCTCCCGGTTGGGGCCCAAGATGAGACCCCGCTTGGCCGAGAGAGTTGGTGGAGAGATCCGTGCTTTCGTCAACAGCGCCGGCACTCGTTGTCGCGGCATCCGTTGTTGCTCTGCCGCACATCCACCGGTTCTCGGCGCGGATGACACTTCGAGAGTGGATGGGGTTGAGGTTGGATCCGCTTGACGGGTCGGGCACACCGTCCAGCGGTGACCGGTTGCGCTACATGGAGAGGCGCTTGGAGCTTTAGAGATGTCTTCACCTCGTGAGGGTCCGCTTTGTAGCCTTTCATTTGAAAGGGCAAGCGGATATTTGGTGGGAGGGCGTGTTGTCTTCGAGGACCGCCACTCAAGGGCCACCACTTGGGAGGACTTTGTTGATCGCTCAAGGGAAAGTTCTACCCTATTCATTTGTTGAGAAGATGGAGGTTGCCTTGACGACCTTTGCTCAGGGAAGAGGTCTATTGCCGAGTATGAGGTCGAGTTCAACAACTTGGTTCGCTTTGTCCCTTCAAGAGCTAACGATGATCTTCGAAGGCCAAAAGGTTCCGCTGGGTCTCACCTCGAGTACCGCAGATGTGTTGGGAGCTACTCCACCGGGACTACACTGTGGTGGAGCAAGCCGTGGGCATGGAGTTGGAGATGCAGCCACCAAGGGGCAAGAAACCTCGTGGATCGGTAGCTTCGTGGTGACCGTAAGAGGAGCTCTAGTGAGGGAAGTGGGTCTGCTCAACGACCGCCAAGAAATTCAAGGAGGACCGCAGCTTTTCAAGTCTAAGCATCGAGGCCGCTCCTTCTTCTGGCGCCTCGCCCTTTGCAGTACTCGGCTCTTCGTCTCCGCCCTGTAAGGTGGCATGCTTTGCTTTAAGTGCGGTGATGGACACTGCGCGCCGAGTGCACTTGGACAGAGATTGCCGCGGTGTGGCCGACCGGGTCACAAGGAGCGGTGTGTCGCCGTAACCCCGCTTAGCGTGATCAAGTGGGAACCGTGCCATCTTCTTCTTCGGGTCCCGCCGAGGATCTTTCCAGATGATGATCGCTCCTCCAGCCGATGCCATTTTTTAGCTTGGGCGCCCAAAGAGGGTACTATCGCGTACCGCCACCTTCGCACCGCTTCAAAGTTGCACGATCGCTTTACTCGCACCGCCACCGCCACCGCAGATTGTTAGCTCTCGCCGCCCCGCCGCCTTCTTTTCGCCATGGCGCCACCGAGTGTACGCTATGCCCACAAGCGGAGTCCGCGGGTCGCCCCGACGTGGTGACAGTACTTTGCTTGTGGATTCGCTTGATGCTTTAGTCCTTTTGATTCGGGGCTACCTTTTCGCTTGTCTTGATTGGCGCTTGCTAGAGAGCGAACTTGAGTATGCAAGTGGATTTCTCACCGGTGTTAGTTAGTTCTCCGGGGTATTATTGCTAGCTCTACTGCTTGTCCCGGTGTTCTATTATTATTGATGGAGAGAAGTTCACGCAAATTTGATAGTTATTCAAATGGAGCCGCTCGACGTTATCTTGGGTATGGATTGGTTGCACTCTTATCGAGCCGTGATATCCTCGTTTTCAGAGAATGCCTCGCGCACCTCGCCCTGGGAGACTTTGACTTTTAGGAGGCGCCCGCGCTCTCTTTCAATGTTGGTCTGACTGTTCTCGGTCGCGGCAAGGAAAATCGGACTTCTTTTAGCTCTTGCCGAGAAACCGAGCGTGGCTTCGCAGATTGAGGAGATTCCAGTGGTTAGTGATTACCCGGATGTGTTCCTACCGAGCTTCCGTGCTTGCCACCGTGCGAGACGTGGAGTTTCGCATTGATCTTGTTCCGTACTCGCCCATCTCGATGTTCCATATCGATTAGCACGTCCGCTTCGTGACGAGTTGAAGAAGCAATTGGATGATTTGTTGGCTAAAGGTTTGATCAGCGAGTGTATCGCCGTGGGGAGCTCTGCTCGCTCACGAGAAGAAGGATGGGAGTTGGCGATGTGTATTGATTACCGTGCACTTAATGCGGTCACAATCAAGAACAAATATCCATTGCCCGCATTGAGGACTTGTTTGATCGGTTAAATGGAGCTCAAGTATTCTCCAAGATCGATCTCCAATGTGGTATAACCAAATCCGTAAAGCGTGAGCAGATGTAGAGAAGACCGCTTTCTCCACCGTGTATGGGCATTATGAGTATAAAGTTATGTCTTTTGGATTGACTAATGCACCTGCCATTTTTATGGAGACCATGAACAACATGTTGCACGAGTATCTAGATGACTTCGTGGTGGTGTTCATTGATGATATTCTTATCTATTCCAAGACCAATGAGGATCATGAGCGCCTTTGAGGTGGTTTTAGATACTTTGAGAGAGCACAAGTTCTATGCTAAGTTGAAGAAGTGTGACTTGGATTTGTATGGGTTTTTGGGTCATGTGATTAACCCTCAGGGCATTGCTGTTGATCCTAGTAAGGTCTCCACAGTGGTGGATTGGAAGAGGCCGACTAGTGTGAAGGATGTGAGGAGTTTCTTGGGATTGGCTGGTTATTATCGGCGTTTTGTGCAGATTTCTATCATCGCCAAACCGATGTCGCAACTTACTCAGAAAGGTGTGAGATTCCAGTGGACTGATGAGTGTGAGCGCAGTTTTTGCATTTTGAAAGAGAGGTTGGTGACCTCTCCTATTCTCACTCTTCCCGAACCAGGAAAGCGGTTCACAGTCTTTTCAGATGCGTCACGAGTGGGTCTTGGCTGTGTTCTCATGCAAGACGGTAAGGTGATTGCTTATGCGCCGAGGCGCTTAAAGAAGCACGAGCGTAATTATCCCACTCATGATTTGGAGTTGGTCGCGTTGTTTTTGCTCTCAAGATTTGGAGGCATTATCTATACGGTGAGCCTTGTGATATTTTCACGCATCATAAGAGTCTCAAGTATATCTTCACCGTAAGGATCTGAATTTGAGGCAAAGGAGGTGGTTGGAGTTGATCAAGGATTATGATCTTACTATTCAGTATCATCCAGGCAAGGCCAATGTTGTTGCGGATGCTCTTAGTCGCAAGGCGACTCCCGCTACTCTAGATTACCTCATTGCTGATTTTGATCGCATGGGTATATCCTATTGTTATGCGGGCACATCACATGTTGAGACTCGCTTGATTCTTGAGTCACTATTCCGCACTGCAAAGGGAAGCACAACAGAGTGACCGCTATTACAGGAGGTTAGGAAGCGCTGGATGAGGGTAAAGAGGGTGATTTTAGTATGGATGATTTCGTACTTTGAGGTTTAAAGGCCGCTTTATGCGCTACAAAAGGCGGATGTCAAAGATGATATCTTGAGGGAGGCACATCGCACTGCATAATCGCTCATCCCGTGAGACTAAGATGTATCGAGATCCAAATGTAATTTTTGGTGGAAAAGAATGAAGGTGGACATTGCTAATTATGTGGCTTCTTGTGGTGTTTGTCGCCAAGTGAAAGTCGAGCACAAGCGCCCCGCAGGTTGTTGCGCCTTTGGAGGTACCCTAGTGGCCTTGGGATGATATCTCTATGGACTTTGTAGTGGCGCTGCCTCGCTCGCCCGCGAGGAAGGATGCGATTTGGGTAGTAGTGGATCGATTCAAGAATCACAAGACTTCATTCCTATTCGCACGACAAATTCAATGAGTGATCTAGCTCCTATTTATGTGCGTGAAATAGTAAGACCGCATGGTGTGCCCAAGACCATCGCTTTCGACAGGACGCCAAGTTTGTCTCCAAGTTCGGGAGAGTCTGCAGAGTGCATTGGGTACACAGCCCGCCTTAGTACAATTTCACCCCATGCATGATGGGCGGTGAGCGCATTATTCGGACTTTGGAGGACATGTTGCGATCTTGTGTTTTATCTTGAAGGGTAGTTGGGAGGACCGATTGCCACTTGCGAGTTTGCTTATAATAATAGTTACCATTCCAAGATTAGAGCCGCGCCATTTGAGGTTCTCTATGGGCGGAAGTGCAGATCGCCACTTTGTTGGGATGCGATTGGAGAGAAGGCGCTTTGGGTCCTGATCGATTCAAGACCGCTGAGCGTGTGGCCATGGTGAGGCGTAATTTGTTGGCACTCGAGTAGATGTAAAAGTTATGCCGATTTGAGGAGGCGTGACTTGGAGTTTGCAGTGGGTGACCAGGTGCTCTTGAGAGTGTCTCCCACTAAAGGCATTGTCCGATTCGGTACCAAAGGAAAGCTTAGCCCGAGGTACGTTGGACCGCTCCGATTATTGCAAGAATTGGGAAGTTAGCTACCGCTGGACTCGCTCGAGTCCATGCGTGGAGTTCACAATGTGTTTCACGCCTCGATGCCGAGAAAGTTTTTGAGAGACCTGAACATAAGATTTCATTAGAGCCACCGACTATTGAGCAAGATCTCACAGTTGAGTCGCGTCCGGCGCGCATTCTGGAGAGGTCGGAGCGAGTGCTGAGGCACAAGACGTTGGTATATGTCAAGGTGCCGTGGACGATCACCGAGAGAGGCGACTTGGGAGTTGGAGTCTCGCATGCGCGAGCTATACCAGAGTTGTTCACGCCTGCACGTGTTATTTTGTTGTTTAATTTCACCGTGCGCTTTTTCTTTGAGTAGAACGCATGAGTAGAATTCGGGTCGAATTCGCTAAGGGGGTAGAATGTAATACTCAAAAAATAAATAAATATTAATAATCACGCCTTAAGGATCGGTATGTAATTAAATAAAATAGTACATATAAAAATAGAATTTCGAATTTTTAAGAGCTATATAAATAGATTTGTGGGAATTCTAGAAACCCTAGCATTTTTTTCCCACCCTAGCCGCCGGCTCCTTTTTGCCGCCGCCAGCCGAAAGCAAATCATTGTCGCTAGATTGTCGCTGCGGAGGCGCCGCTCGTCCGCCGAAGCTCGCCGCTCACCGGATCGCTTCGTGTGGATCGCTGCCGCCGACAGGCGTTGTTGCCGCTGCGCCAACCAAGTGTCGCCATTGCCGCGTTGCCGCCGCTGTTATCGCCGCCGCGTGGTCGCATCGCCGCCGCTAATCGTCGTGGAAGCCACCGGCTTGGCGTCTGCCGCCGCTTCTTGAATTTTCCAGCCGACACCGCCTGGAAGCGCCGAGTGCTGTTAGCTGCTGGTGATTTTTCCTTGACGCCGAGTCCGAGAACTGCTGCCGCACGTCATCCGTTTCCTTGCTTGGCCGACGTGTTTTGGTTGGTAATCCTTTTACCGATTTCTTTGTGCTGTTGACTTTTAACGGAAGTGATGTCTTGTGGTTATGGTTATGATTAGTTCTATCGGGATGTGCCATGCAAATGCATGTGATTAGTGAAACTAATTGATTATTTAGACTGAGTTAGAGTTGCAACTAGGAAAGATGTATACTGTACAGTGGAAGATGAAGAGATGAAACTAGTTGGTCCGTAGCATTGCTTGCATGCAGACTAGAATGTTTTGTTGGAACAGTAAGGTAGTTTGTTATGATGTTTGTAGTCGGAGATACCGATTATTAGATCTATTTAGCCTGCTGTTCTGTGTACGATTTATTCGGGTACCTTAATGACGAATTTTGGAAATGTCATCTACTAGTTAATTGTAGATAATTTCGATATCTTTCTATAGCATATTTAATCATGTCAATCGGACAAGTAGAATTCGAGTTATGATTTTCGGAAGACTGCTGTCTTGGTGGTTGTCGTCTTTCGGCGCTGTTTTGGTAGATCAGATATTAAAAATAGTAAATCCACTAATTAGAGTTTTTGATCTACATGAAAGATGTAGATAATTGTCCAATGGTTCTGTATAATCTGAGAACGCGAATTTTGGTTGAGTAAAACAAAAGTTATGAAATTAGTAAGACCTGCTGTTCCGAAGCGGACAGATCGGTTTTCTGGGCTAAAAACGGAGGATTAGATGATTTAATTAGAAGTCTTTGTAATCTAAGAAAAGGAGGGGAATTTTGGGTAGAATCCAGAACTGGGTGGTTTGTTGTGATCGGACTTTTGAGTCAAAAGTTGCGTTCGTTTTAGTACCAAGACAACAATGGGTAACTATTCGGTACCGGAGTAGCGTGGTATATTTGGGGACGTGTAGGAGCGATGTCGATTGATTGTTGTTCTTATGATGCTGTAGCTTGTATTGAAATTTATGTATTTAATGTAGGAGAGGCGTCGTACTTGTTGCCATCTGCTAGTCAAATTGTGCGTCGCAACTAGTAAAGGCAAGTGCATGGTAGACAGCGATCAATGATTGATCACTGTTTTCTTTATCTTCTATTACCATTATTGTTGTGCTTTTATTTTATTTAATTGCAAACAATGAATTGGTATGTTTATATCTTTGTTGACAAGCATGATGAAAAGTTGGATATGATGTTTATGATGGAGTTTGCATTTGCATACATAAGCATCTTTGCATATGAGCAGGTGATCATGAATGATCACAACTCCACGGGAGTGGAGGAGGTCCCCGATCCTTATGGAGCAACGGGCTTGAGAGTGAATGTTGTCGCGAGCATTCACTCATGCTATACCGGTATACGCGAAAGAAGTGCATGTGGACATGTAGAATAGATTTGCATTGATACATGAGATTAATGGATGTGAATTAAAGAGAAGATAACTGCATGGGAATGTTAATAGAAGTACCTGTGATGATAATGAAGTTATTGAATGCCGTTGATTTATTATTGTTCGTTGTTTATGGATGTGTTTGCTGAGTCGTGGACTCACCCTTGCTCTATTGTTGTCTTTAGGTGATCTTCGAGGATGCCGTGAATCGAGAGCGTAGTAGAGCACATGGACAACACATGATCATTTGCCATAAGAACCTTTTCATTCACAATTGGATTACTCTTGGACATGTTAGAGGTTGAATAAAGTTTAGGACAACGTTTGGACTAGACTATTTGCTTTATTAATTTGGATTCATTGGTTGATGCTATTTTGGACTGTTTACCTGGTTTTAATTCCCATTGCTTATTTATTGTCGCTTGATCCATAATTATGCATGTCATCTTTGTGGTCCAGTGATATGTTTGTTGATGTTGTCTTGCTGTAATTTTATAGTGTGTCGATAATTATTAGTTTAAAGAGTAGTGTGGTGGCATTCTAGGCTCAGTGTTGGGCTGGGGTGTTACACCACCCCAGGACCAGTCCTACGACCAGGTCTTCGACATAGATACGTGACATGAATAGTTAATAAGGTGTTGTGTCACCATTTTTGGACTTAATAGGGCCCTGTAAGCATGTCGAGATCGTAGTCCAGGTTGTGTACGCCTCTTCCCGCGGCCGCACAACTCTAGGTCGACCTCCTCACGTTCCCCTATATATATACAGTAGCCGTCATAGTTTAAAGTGGGTTTTTCTTTAAGATTATTCTGCTTAGCAGTCTCGCCGCACGTTCGGTTGAGGAACCCCACATTGTGTACTTCATGTATATTCGTAATACAATATCAGATTGCATCTTCTACTTTCTTGTTTGTGTTCTCGATTCGCATGCAGGAGATAGCCTTCTTGGCGAGGGCAACCGCGTTCGGCACGGTTGATAACCATCGGAGCAGTGGTGTAGTGATTACAAGAGGTTTGATCTGTTCTGGTTAGAGCCTTTGAATCATCAACGTCGAGTTCTCCACAATCGACTTATCAGTACCTTTCAGAAGATCGGGTCATAGACACATCAGTTGGTATCAGAGCAAAAGTTGCCCGTTAGGTAATCACAATTTTTCCTCTATTAGATTAGTTGTTTGCCATCGTCCTAAAACTCCAGAAAATTGCCCCACAAAATATTTTATTCGTCGTGTTCTTCCGCTGTCCCATCACCCATTGTGCCTTTGCAATTTCTGTTCTTTGTTTTGCGTTGTTGAATTACTGACTTTTGTCTAAGTCGTGTTGCTAGTTTAGAGTCGTGTTTTTGATCGCTAGTCAACACCGTCGCCCGCCGTGCCACCATCCATCCTGGCCGCGCCACCCTCTTTTTCGACCATCTCCTCGCATTCGACCACCTCGTCGGAATCGACCATCTACTCGAAGTCGACCACCTACTCGGGTTCGACCACCAACTCGTTTCTGCCCCGACCATCCTATTGTTTCTTGTTGCCCTCGGAGACCCCACGCACTCATCATATCGTGCCTGCCACACAAAGTCCGAGAAGAATTTTCATAGCCAAAGTTCAGAGAGAGAGAGGGAGAGAGAGGGTTTTACAAAAAGTTTGTGACCCATATATATCCATAGACCCAGAAGAGGGATTTGAAGAGTTTTGAGTCAAGGTCACATTCGCAAAAAAAGGAACCATAGGTTGGGTTCCAGCAGTCAAAAAAAGAAGAAGAGAGGGAATCCTAGATTGGGTTTTGGCAATCAAAAAAAAAGAGAAGAAGAAGTAAATCGACCACCCCTAGTTGGTCTACGACCACTCCCAGCCTTGCATCCTTTGAATTCTTTGTATCCAGTCCTTGTTATCGATCAGTGTTGTGCTAGGGCTAGGGACACTTTTTAGACCATCAACCGTGACAAGTACTTTGGACATTTATTCAACTTTGCTAATCAGATTACGGTTTTTGCTACTCCTTGCTACATATTGTGCCTTCCAAGCTCCACCTACTCTTGATCAGAACAGGTTCCCTCTTGCAATCATACCCACTCTCGACACGGTATCACGAACCAGCTACCGGTCGTACCACCTGCTGCGTTGGTAAGAACACTTGTAAGAGTGTGGTACGACGCTTGAGAGTTTGTGTGTTCCCACCTTCCATCACCTAGTAGTTGATAGGGATAATACATATGTGTTATCTTTTGCTTTCTGCTAACGATGATAGGTGAGACGTCTAATGTACAACACATTACCATTAATGAGACCATCGACAACAGGCTTCAGGCTACCACGATCACATTGCAGCACTCAATCAACGAGAGTATTGCAGCGCTCACTACACGCCTTGAAAGAATGATGAACCGACCACTAAACATTGGACGTGAGTATGATCACGATGCAGCCCAAGATCTTGAGGAGGGAGATGATAATGAGAGGAGAAACCGTGATACTGGTGCTGTGTTTGCTGACCAAGATGCACGTCAACGCCACTGCCTACATCACAACCGTCATGGTATGGGAGGTAATAATTTTCAGCACCAAAATGCTCGTACTAATGATGATCCATTTGCTAAAGTTAAATTTACCACACCATCTTTTGCGGGTCTTTATGATGCTAAAATTTATATAGATTGGGAGATGACCGTTGAACAAAAATTTAATACCCATGTAGTTCCTGAAGTGCATAAAATCAGACAAGCTACTAGTGAATTTAAAGATTTTGCTATCATTTGGTGGAATCAAGTGGTTAATTCTAGCTTAACACCTAATACATGGGATAGATTGAAGGTAGCTATGTGTGCTAGATTTGTTCCTCCTGCTTTTAAACATGATATGCGTAAGAAATTACAGCGCTTAGACCAAGGTAATAAATCTGTCGAGGAATATTATCAAGAACTACAAATAGGCATACTGCGTTGTAATGTTGTTGAAGATAATGAGGATAAGATGGCTTGTTTTTATGGTGGTTTAAGGCGTGAGATTCAGGACATAGTTGATTACAAAGACTATAATGATATTAATAGGTTGTTCCAGCTTGCTTATTTAGCAGAAAAGGAATTGCAGGGTAGGCAACAAAGGACTAGGAGTAACTTTGGAAGTATGTCTACATCGAGATCGACGCCGGGACAAGCAAAGACAGCCCCACCTCCTGTTTTTCGATCTGCTGCCCCCTCAGTGAGTAGAGCGCGTTCAGCAACAATGCCACCACCGTCACGCGCACCCGAGAAGAGCAAATCTACTAGTGTGCAGGCACCAGCACAGAGCTCTTCATCGGTTGCTTCCACGGGCCGTACGACAGACCTTGTGTGCCACCGTTGTAAAGGGAAGGGCCACTTCATGAGAGATTGCCCAAGTCAGCGGGCGTACATTGCAACAAAAGATGGTGGTTATGTAAGTGCTAGTGATATTGAGGATGAATATGCTCTTGCAGCTAACCTTGCAGGCAATGATGATGATCATGAGGCAGATAGCGATGGTGAGGAAATTCTAGGTGCCGCTACTACAGCGAATTATAGGACCATAATTGTGCAGCCAATATTGAGTACTCAAAAAGAGCTAGAGAACCATGCTGAAGAGGAGAATGAGCTGATTGAACCATCAACTCCATTGGTTGAGAAGGAAGATGAGGGGATGGATGCACCTAATTTATCTGAGGAGAGCCAAAAAGGTAAAGATCATGATGCTATCATCACTCAAGGTGAGTATGTTTGTGAAGAACTACAATTGTCCACTGTTCATGCTATTTTAGAGCAAAAATTAGTGGAAAATAATTCTGATATGCACATAATTCACGAAGAGAATTCAAACTGCATTGATTTTAGTGCACCATGTGATAAACTTATTGATTTACCTGTTGACTTCAGTACACCAGGTGATAACATAATTGAATTGCCTGCTGTTTTGAGTGATTCATATGATGAGTCAATTACATATAATGATCATGTGAAATTGGTTAGACATAAAGAAGTTTTGACTAGAATTTCTCATACTGATTCTTTATGTTACATTATGTTGAAGCCACCGATGAAATTGTCACATGCTATGGAGAAAGTTTCTGAAATCGCATGTTTGAAATCCTTGTCTAGTGCGTACACCCCTGGATATAAGTTTAATTTGATTGGAGATTATGGTGTAGACAATCAATTTCGTGTGTATCGAATATGCATAACTTGTGATCACATAGATGAATTGAAGCTTACTATTTTGAAAAACAATTGTTGTGCACCGAATCTTGTTCGTTATGAGAAGAAAATAAACTTAAGTGATCATCTAATGCCTATATGTTCATCTCTTATTGCACCATCTAGTATTGACACTCTGCATAATAATGTTGAAGAATGGAAGAACTTTCAAATCTTTCACCCTTGCTAGATAAATTTGCTAACGCTCAATTGAAATATGATTATATGGATGAACTTTGTTTGATTCCAAAGGTTGTAGATTTGCCCATATGTGCTAGCACTACAAATTTACAACTTCAGGAATATGAATTGTATAAATGCTTCCCTTATATTTGCAAAACTAGTTACAATAATTGTTGTATAAGAAATTCTGTTTTGCTCATTAACGTATATGATTATTCTTGGGCAAATAATACAATGAGCTTTTATAATCGTTGTTGTTCTATAACATTAATTGTGCAACAACGAAGAACAGTTAAAACAGATGATATATACATATACCATGCATACCCCTTGGCTTCTTTGTTACCCTATTTTCAGCTTATCAAAAGCTGAGGACGACTTTGTTTTCAAGAAGGGGAGGATGATGAGGACATGACCCCTATGGATACAACCACATTTCCTATGCTTGCTATTCTAATTACAAGAGCTCGTACGCGTCAACTTATTTATCAAGTAAATTCGTTTCGAGGGCTGAGTATATTATTTGAGAACTCTATGATGCTGCCTAATGAAGATGATTTACTTGTATTTAGGAATCTAGGACTACGACCAGTTCAAGAAGATCTACAACCAGTTCTGATCAGTTCAAGAAGTTCTACAACCAGTTTCGCAGGGTCTACGAACAGTTTCACCAGTACTCGGCGAGCTAGGACTCGTTGGGAGCAATCCACGACCAGAGAAGCAAGTACAGTACTCGTTGAACACAATTTATGACCAGAGATAGCATGGACTCCTCAAGACCACCCTAGAACCAGTCCTACGACCAGGTCTTCGACATAGATACGTGATATGGATAGTTAATAAGGTGTTGCGTTACTGTTTTTGGACTTAATAGGGCCCTGTAAGCGTGTCGACGTCGGAGTCCAGGTTGTGTATGCCTCTTCCCGCGGCCGCACAACCCTAGGTCGACCTCCTCATGTTCCCCATATATATATACGGTAGCCGTCATAGTTTAACGTGGGTTTTTCTTTGAGATTATTCTGCTTAGCAGTCTCGCCGAACGTTCGGTTGAGGAACCCCACATTGTGTACTTCATCTCTATTCGCAATACAGTATCAGATTGCATCTTCTACTTTCTTGCTTGTGTTCTCGATTCGCATGCAGGAGATAGCCTTCTTGGTGAGGTCAACCGCGTTCGGCACAGTTGATAACCATCAGAGAAGTGGTGTAGTGATCGCAGGAGGCTTGATCTATTCTGGTCGGAGCCTTCGGATCATCAACGTCGAGTTCCCTACAATCGACTTATCAGTACCTTTCGAAAGATCGGGCCATAGACACATCAATATGTATTTGGGTTATGGTTGGAAATGTTCTATCATGTGTCAAATTGTTCAAATATTGTATATTGTCACGAACAGGAAGTTCGCATGTTGATTTATTAAGAAATGGATTGTGTCACGAACGGTAAGTTCGTGTGTTAATTATAATTGAAGTATCTATTGTTGTTGATCATGATTATAATTGAAGTTTCTACATGTTTAACAAATGATAATTTGAATATATATCGGTTATGTTAAATAAAAATTTGCTTTATGCTGAAAATTGCCTATTGTAGTAGCCTTCCTTTGACACTTGAATGCATTTATTATATGTTGCTATTTGTAAGTCTTGCGTGTACATTTTTGTACTCAATCAGATTGTCCATGCTGCAGGTGAGAAGTCGTTTGAATCGGGTTAAGTACGACAGATGCTTCGGCTTTAGCTCCAGTTGGTTGTTTGTGGGTTTGGGCATGCCAACTCGGTTTTTCTCTTTTATTTCATTATTTATATTCCACTGTGATTTATTTGAGTTATGATTAAATTTTGGCCAGTCAACCCTCTTATTCAAACTTGTACTTAAGGTTCTATTTAATGATGTTGTAATAACGGTTCTATTATTATGTACATTGTGTATGGATGTGAATGCAATGTTATGTTTCGATATGTGCATGTTAGCCACTGATTCTTGGGGGCTAACATGAGACACATATCTAGATACTCGAAACCGCTTTCGTTCCTTGTTAAGTGTTGTGCCCCTCGTGCAATCACTTGACTTGAAACGGATCTAATTTTGGGGGCTTACAATATATGATCTCAATTTCAAACTTCAAGACGTATTGAAAGAAGATAAGGCTACCTATGATCATGTTATAAAGCTTATTAATAAAAGAATAGCAATGATGAAGGACCGCAGATATATAGTTATGGGCAAGTAGATAGTTTCGTAAATCCAAACGCATAACATATATTTGTTGTATTTTTTTCTAACATTCTAATTGTGTTTGGTTGGACAGCACCGTAGCTAAACCCGCAGAGCTACAACTTATATAGTTTGGGGAAGAATTTAGCCCTCGTCGTTTCCCTGATAATGGCAATTCAAAAAATAGCCGATACATCCGATGAGATAGTGCAGGCTCTAGGCGAGATAAAATTATATCGTAATCGATGAGGTTTATTTGCTTCAAATGAGGCTTACATTAGTGATAATCATCATACTGCAGGTATGTTGTTATGAACTTATATATACATAGAAAATGAACAATCACTATAAGTTTAATATAATTTTCATGTTACCTGTAGCTACATGGTGGATGACGTTTGGAGCGCAGACGCCAACACTAACAAAATATACCTTGCAGATTGTCTCACAATATGTTTCCTCTAGTGGATGTGAACGTAATTGGAGCACATTTGTATTAGTGCATACACAATTGAGGAACTATCTTGGGTACAAGAAACTGCATAAACTCGTATATGTCCTCTACAATCTAAGGCTACGATTGCGAGAGCATGAGACTAGGAATGCAGATAGAGATGTAGATCCTTTTGGCGATCTAATTAATGCCACTATGTATGACAGAGAGAACCCAATCTATAAGTGGTTTGATAGCTCCATGATACAATCAGAGCCCCTACTAAACGAGGAAGGTGAGCACCCCATGCCATCCACAACTGTAGTTCATGCCATTCCTCGGAACGAATTGCATAAAGTACTAGATGATGAACCGCTGAAGCAATGGATAAAGAAAAATATTAGCAAGAGTCATCTTGGGAAAAGTAAATATTGTAGCCAACCAACTGAAAAATTAGCTGCGAACTTTACCTCACTTACACAAACAAGGAAATCAGTGCCTGATAAGAAGAAAAATATCATTGAGGAGGATATTATGGGAAGCGATGAAGAAACGGAAAGTTCGACATCTGATGAAGTCCAGTACCAAGAGTATGATGATAGTAGCTCTCCGTCGTCCGATGATACTGCTGATAGTGGGACAACTCATGATGCAGAGCAAGACCAACCATTGGAATTCACCTGCGAGAAAAACTTCACGCATGCTACCCAGGATGAAGACTATAGTTGTTATGCTTCAAGAATAATTTATAAGACCTACACGAGGGGTATGGGTCGCCAAAAAAATCAATCTCGGCCAGAGGATTTTTCTTCCTATGAATCACATGCTAGTTCAAGGTTTACTCGGACTTATGGATGTCGAAACGCCAACTTATTACCTTCAGGTGATGATTCTCATTTGTCATACATCTTTTCTGATCCTACTAGCCATTACAGCCTTGTATCCTTTAATAACAATGCTAGAATGGTTTACTAGTGGGTAGAACTTGGATATTACCAATAAATTTATAATCATTGGGTACAATATACCTATAAAATACACACACTTTAGATCAATACAAAGTTCACCTAACTCAATTTGAAGGATTTGTACTCTATGATAACAATGACTACATTGCACAATCTTAACGTTTCTCGACAATGTATTGGTATGAATTACTACTCTATTATTATTTTTAGTATGCTAGTCAAGTTATCATTAATTACCACTAACTTATGTTTTTATTATTTTACAAGCTTTATAACACTTGGAGGAGAGGGCTGCCCTAGAGAGTGAAGCTAGTAAAGATGAAATTTTATGTACAACTTCAAACACTTTCTAATTAATATTTGTATTATTTTAAATTTTAAATTGCTAATTACCTATTTTCTCTGTTTTTCGGTTTTTTCCGGTTTTTTCAACTTTTTTTTCGGTTCCCGGGCGGTAAGCGGTCCAGTTACTGGTTTCTAGAAATCTTAGTTCAAATTTTATTTGGTAAATTTTGACCGATTTTCTTCTGAGTTTCCGGGTAACCGGTTCCGGCGGTCTGCCGGGATTTCCTCCTTTTTTCCCCCCTGGACTTGACCACTAGCTGAATGATACATCCTGCCTTGCCATTCACCAAGAGGTGGTCAATGTCACACACTGATCAGCGTTATCGACTAACAAAGAAATTGGATGCTTATTGGTCCACCGCGATGAAATGGTTGGAGTGAAGTAAAAAAGTTGTCTTAATCAAATGCATGTCTAGCTCGGTCTAACCTAAACCTTTCCTATCTAAGACTTCAAATATGTTTTTCTTCCTTTGATTTGCTCCCTCCGTGTTTCAGTATTTGCCCATTTTCATGGGATGTGATGTCTTATAGTATAATATATGCCCATTGAGAAAATTCAAGACAGCAAATACTGCATATTTCCACTCTATATTTGTTAATTCTGTAAAAGATGTCGAGTACAGTTGCAATTGTTGGGTCCAATGTTATTATTTTTTAATTTTTTGGTGCCTTATTAGTCTGTACTCATTCATGGTGGACTTAGGACA
The DNA here is from genome assembly GCA_036346395.1 of Hsuehochloa calcarea. Classification (NCBI taxonomy): domain Eukaryota; kingdom Viridiplantae; phylum Streptophyta; class Magnoliopsida; order Poales; family Poaceae; genus Hsuehochloa; species Hsuehochloa calcarea. The sequence continues at coordinate 35,249,533 of CM070614.1, read as the reverse complement.
AATTACAGCAGTGCTATACACACACCCTTTTTTGTGCTACATATATACTACATTTGGTTAAATGGTGTAAATGAAAGTTAGTTGGTGTAGATCGTACGTAGGATTGGGTTTGGGGAGCTAACAAAGGTTGAGATTACAATAAGTACATATGCAGCTCATTTATCGTTTCTCCTTAAAAAAAATTGAGAAACTTCTTCGTTCATTGCATCACTTGATCACTTTTAAATTGTCTTTCTTAATGTCAGACTCCGAATTTACAATTTGGAATTTTCTGTATTTACAGTATCAGTCCTTGGATCAGTAGCTAGTGCCTACAGTTACATTAGTGAATATCAAACATATATCTCGAAATTATAAAGTTATTGCATAATAATAAATAAAGCATAAATATACCTTACGGATTTTGACTTGCAGAATGGCCAACCAAGCCAAATACCATGCAAAGAACAGCAGCAGAAGTGGAATTAAAATACAACATATGAAACTCTCACGATATACCCATAGACAATCGACTGGGCTCACGACCTAGTTCTTGGTCTTCTTGATTTCCATTCTTGACAAATGCTTATTAGTGCCCATATAGCCTTCTTCTCTTACACTACCTGAATATTAATGTTAAGTGAGTCAGTGTACACAGCCGTACTTTGCGAGCCAACATACAAAATGTAGTTATATAATATGTAAGGCTGATCAAAAGGATGACTTGTGATTCTTTTGTTTGCATAAAGTCACTTATTGAAATAGTTTGAGTAGTAAGCAATTTCTGAGACCTGCCATTTTAATGACTTTTTTTTTGCCGAAATAGCATTGTTCGAGCGACATTAGCAAAAACGGCGCCCTCGCAGCTGTTTTTGCAAGATTGGCACTCGAACCGTTCCTGGGTGCACGGATGGCTCCTGTGTTGTCACGTGGCCTCGTACGCACCACCTTAGGACGGAGCTGTCTTGTCCGTACCGCCATGGGACGGAATCCCCTCGTCCGTCCTGCCTTGCTTCGGACAAACCAGGTGGTCATGCGTCTGCCCCTCCCACATTAGGACAAGGACTACGCATCCATCCTGCGCTCGGCCAGACACACCGAAAGCTAGGTCTTTCTGTCCCATCGTGTCGTGTCTTGTCCCCCGAGCGATCACGTCCCCCGAGCTGAATGATACATCCTGCCTTGCCATTGACCAAGAGGTGGTCAATGTCACACACTGATCAGCGTTATCGACTAACAAAGAAATTGGATGCTTATTGGTGCACCGCGATGAAATGGTTGGAGTGAAGTAAAAAAGTTTTGTGTCTTAATCAAATGCATGTCTAACTCGCTCTAACCTAACCTTTCCTAGCCAAGACTTCAAATATGTTTGTTTATATGATCCACATCGATCTCATATATATCAGAGCTCCATCTTGGCATCTCAAGTAGTCAGGGATCAAGTGACCTACCAAGCTCTCCAGGCTTTCTCCAGATTAGTGCTTTTGCATTTGCTTTCTATATATTCTGGTTTAATTTGCTTTATGAACCAGGTGCTTAAATCTTAATTTTGTTCCAGATGGTCTTGCAGCGTTCATGGCTCCATGTGTTCTACGTATTTGTAAGGTTTTAAAAATATTCTTCGTGAATTCTATTGCTGGTAATATGTTTTTTGGGAAAGTTTTTTTTATTGCTAAATTCCCCAACTTCTGATGAAGTCACTAAAAAGGCCATGATAGAGATTATGGCATTATCTTTATATCTACAAACAACCGGTGATATTCAAGGTAACTTCTTCTCTTTCGAAGACTAGAAAAATCCTAAAATAATCCTTAAATCAGAACAAAAACAAAATTCCTAGAAATTCACTCATTAATTGAGAGAAAAAACAAAATAGAATCTACACCACTTATTTTGGTGAGACAAGATTATAACAGTGCATATTAATCATGTATAAATATTATAACTATTACAATTGTATAACAGATGCGACTCTATTTTTGAAATGCAATAGAGTTATATAACAAATATAATATATTCCAATATCTAGCCACACAATTGCGCAGGAAACTGCTAGTTTTTGTAATTTCTTCTAAAAATTAGCATGACATAGAGCAGCACCGTCTGTTCCTCCTCTATCAACCCGGATCCCAAATCCCATAGCTTACCCACAGGTTTTGGATTTGATGGAGTTAATAGTTGGTGAAATGGAAATGAGATGGTCGAGGAATGGCTCTGGTTTGTTGTTGAGAAAGGGGAACAAAAGAAGAAAATATTTCTCCCCTCGTGTGAGAAGGGCCAAGGTGAAGTGTATGTGCAAGCGCTTCGCAGCCACGAACTCTTAGTGCTTTTGTTTCTCCTCCTTTCATTTGCTCCCTCCGTGTTTCAGTATTTGCCCATTTTCATGAGATGTGACGTTTTATAATATAATATATGCCCATTGAGAAAAATCAAGACTGCAAATATTGCATATTTCCACATTATATTCGTTAATTCTGTAAAAGATGTTGAGTACAGTTGCAATTGTAGGGTCCAATGTTATTAATTTTTAATTTTTTGGTGCCTTATTAGTTTGTTCTCATTCATGGTGGACTTAGGACAAATTACAGCAGTGCTATACACACACCCTATTTTGTGCTACATATATACTACATTTGGTTAAATGGTGTAGATGAAAGTTAGTTGGTGTAGACCGTATGTAGGATTGGGTTTGGGGAGCAAACAAAGCTTGAGATTACAGTAAGTGCATATGCAGCTCATTTATCGTTTCTCCTATAAAAAAAATTGAGAACTCTCTTCATTCATTGCATCACTTGATAATCACTTTTAAATTGTCTTTCTTAATGTCAGACCCCAAATTTGCGATTTGGAATTTTTTTGTGTTTACAACACTAATCCTTTGATCAGTAGTTAGTGCCCACAGTTACATCAGTGAATATCAAACACATATCTCAAAATTGTAAAATTATTGCATAATAATAAACAAAGCATGAATATATCTTATGACTTTTGACTTTTGACTTGCAGAATGGTCGACCAGGCCAAATACCAAAGAACAGCAGCGGAAGTGGAATTAAAATACAACCCATGGAACCCTCACGATATACTCACAGACAATCAACTAGGGCTCGCGACTTAGTTCTTGATCTTCTTGATTTCCATTCTTGACAAATGCTCGTTAGTGCCCGTATAGCCTTCTTCTCTTATACTCCTTGAATATTAATGTTAAGCGAGTGTGAGTACACAGTCGTACTTTACGAGCCAACACACAAAATGTAGTTATATAATATGTAAGGCTGGTCAAAAGAATGGCTTGTGGGTCTTTTGTTTGCATAAAGACACTTATTAAAATAGATTAAGTAGTAAGCAATTCTTGAGATCTACCATTTTAACGACTTTTTTTTTTGCCCAAATAGCATTGTTTCGAGCGACATTAGCAAAAACGGCACACTCACATCTGTTTTTACAAAATTGGCACTCAACGCCGCTCTTAGGTGGCACAGACGGTTCCCGTGCTGCTACGTGGCCTCGTTCGCGCCACCCTAGGACGGAGCTGCCTTATCTGCATTGCCATGGGACAGAATCCCCTCGCCCGTCCCGCCCTGCTTCGGACAAGCCAGGTGGACGTCAGTCCCGCGCTCGTCCAAACGCGCCAAAAGCCAGGTCTTTCTGTCCTATCATGTTTTGTCCATCGGTCTATCTCCGAGCAATGCTGTCCCCCACGCGCAATTCCCTCTCGACGGCCCACTCTCTCATCCTCTCAATAAATGCGGAGTTGCGAGCGAAACCCTTCGCTCGCAGTCATTTGCGCTCGCGCTCTCTCGTAGTTTTAGTTTCCTTTTTGCAGTGGATCAAGTGTTGTTTAGAGTCATTATTAACGGTCATATTAATAGGCAATTTTTATGTATTGTCTTTATTAAATGTGTAGTTAGTTAATTAGTTGTTGTTATTTAGGAATAATTAATTTAGTCCTACCATTTAGGTCTTATTAAATTTGTTTTATTTATTTAGTTGTGATAAATTAGGTTATAATTAATTAGTTGTTGTTACATTAGTCCTATGTATTTATTCGTGGCCTAGTTAATTAGTCTTAATTAGTTAGTGTTAGTTAGTTAATTAGTCATACTTAATTAGTTGCAATTAATCACTTGTAGTTAATTAGTCATAATAAATTAACCATAATTAATTTAATCATAGTTAGTCAGTCGTAACTAATTTAGTGGCTTTATGTAGTGCTAATTTTCTATTTGTAATTAATCTGTGTTAAATAATTACTCAAAATTATTTTTCTAATTCATTTGCAATAATTAATTAGTCTGAATTATTTAAGAACTTTTTAAATACTCGTATTAATTTAATTTTACTTAATTAATCGTAATTAATTTGGTCGTAGTTAATTACTGTATATTTTTTGTTGTATATTTTTACTCCTATTTTTTAATTTATAGTAATTCATCGTCATTATTAATTTATTCACTACTAATCTGTGACTTTGATCTCTTGCAAGTCATGTCTCTACTGAAGCTACTGGAACCCTTCTATGACGTGCATCACTAGTGCCAGCTGTGGATCACTAGGGACACTGATAGTCCTCGACCCCTGGTACTTCGGTCTGAGAAGCATTATTGGGAGCTCAATGATCGCTACATCCTAATCCTTCGGGGCACATACTTGTTACTCTTTGCGAGGCTGCTCTCGGTCGTATGATACTTCACCGCAGACGGTAGTGTGATGTCGGCCCTTGTTGGCAAGTGGAGACCCGAGACTCACACATTCCACTTTCAGTGGGGAGAGATGACCGTCACTCTCCAGGATATATCATTCTTGATTGGACTCCCGATCAGGGGCGAGCCACTTGTTCCTAGCCGTCCGCCGGCAGACTGGAAGGCCCAGTTAGGGCATCGGTTTGGCATACCTGTCCCAGACAGCTTCTGTGGTGTCAATCAGACCTGGCTAAGGAACTTCAGTCAATGTCTGCCGGATGCACCTGACGAGGTTGTTAGTGTTACATATATATTTAGACTGTGTTATTCTTCCCTAGTTTAGTGTGTTTTTTTTTCATATTGGCTTCTTCTTTGTATCTGTATATATTGCCTATTGGTCCCTTTGCAATACAACAAGCCTATTCCTACATTCCAACATGGTATCAGACAGTTTAGGGTTAGGGTTAGGTTTTCTCCTCTCTTCTCTCCTACCCAGCTCCAGATCTACCGCCTCCTCTCCCTCTCTTCTCTCTTTCGTGAGACGCAACTGACCTCTCTCCCGCCCGAATCCGACCCGGATCCTCTGCTCGCAGCGCCGCTCGAGCCGCCCGATCTCGTGTTTCTATGGCGGATCCGTGCCCAGGCTCTCTTGCTCGCCCCGCTGGATCCTCTACCCTCAGCCGCACCAACTGCCGCTAAGCCGCCACCCGCCGAGCTCACACATCGGGTTGCGCTTCCTCGCCCGAAGCCGCGCTTTTCTACTATCGCCGAGATTCAGGTGCCTCGATGACCAGCGCCGCCTCCCTGAGCCCCTGAGACCGGCGCTTCCATCGCTTCCCGAGTTGCCGCAGCCGCGCTTTCCCGCCTCGGGTTGCGCTCTCGTGAGGTCACTACCGCGCTTGCCTCTGGTGAAAACAGAGGAAGCCTCACGAGCGACCTTCTCGCCGTCCTCATCTTCTGAACCGCAGCTTGTTGTGTCACTCCGGCGGGCAGCGACCATGGCCACCGGTCACCTTCAACGGCGTCAATTACTGCTAGCTCATCCAACACATGAGGATTCATCCGCGGGGACAGCGTTTGTGGGCCTACCTCACCGGCGAGTGGCCTTGCCCACCCCACCCTATCCCACCAACCTAGCCCATTTTCCCTGCTGATGCTACTAAGGATGTTCAGCGGGCTGCGGTTGCCGCCTTTGAGGATGTGCTCAAGGAGTACAAGATGCAGCTGCACGCCTACGAGGTGTGGAACGATGGGGATACTAAGGCCTCCACCATCGTGGTGGCCAGCATTGAGCTTGAGCACGCGTCTGATGTGCTTGGGTTGTCTACGGACAAAGAGATGTGGGATCGTCTTTTGCGCCCACTACGAGCCAAGGAGCGAGGCCTTGTACCTTTCTGCTCTTTGTGAGGGGCAGTCTCTCGAGCAGCAGGACGCCATCGTGGAAGCTTCTACCAGCAGTTGGCTGGCTTGACTCTCTAGGGCTGGATGTATGCCTGTCTTGCACCTGCTGTGTACATCACAGGCTCACTTGGAGACTCATCTCCTCCGCGAGTTCCTCACTTTCCTTCGTTCGGAGTATGAGGTGGCTCGCTCTTAGTTGCTAATGGGATAACCCCTTCCAACATATTAGAGGCCCTCGCTGCTATTCGGGCTGAGGAGGCTCGTCTTCCCACGGCAAGGATTCTACATCAGCCCTCTTCAGTCTTGGTTTTTCACACCCAAAGCAAAGGTGCCTACACCGCCTCGCCCTATGGCCGCTGGCCGCTTCCATCGGCCTTCACTACGACTCATCGTGACCGTTTCGGCACACTGCCTAGTATCTGCCGCTGAAGCGTAAGGCTCACCGGAGTGGCCGCACTTCGAGGGGGAAGCTAGGTCCTCCCAGTCAGGTTCACGCCAGAGTTACTTGGAGCAGACGCACCAGGGGATGCTCACACTACTTCGACGCCTTGCTGCTTCTACCCCAACACCATGTTTTGCTGCTAGGTCTTCTGGTCCTGCACCATCACCTCCTCCTTCAGGTATATCATCTCCTTGGATTCTAGATTCCGGTGCCTTTTTCCACATGACACTGGACTCTACTCATCTTACTTCTGTGAGACCACCTGATCTTCCTCTCACTGTTATCTGTGAGAATAGCTTTGCAAACACGTGGTTTCTCGTAGATAATAAACATACGTGTGAGTATTTTGAGGAAGCATCGATGAGAACCATAAAATAAATAAATGGCCCCAACAGGGGTTGTATAGGATCGTAAATGTCTCCCTGGATACGGTATAGGAATGCAGGGACTTCATCTTTTGCTTACATAGAAGAAGGTCTAGTAATTAATTTCTCTGTGGCACATGCAGGGCACACAAAATCTTCTTGATTTGGGGAATTATTTACATTGATATTATGTTCCTATGAATTGTTAATTATATTTCTTGTCATCCGAAGACCTGGGTGGCCTAATCTATCATGTCAGAGATAGAAAAGTTCAAAACTTCTAAATACGGTTTCCAGGACAGTATAAGCTGCAGGTGCCTTAATATTAGTGCAGTATAGCCAGTTTCATATGAAGGAAGTCGTTCTAATATATTTTCCACTTTTTTCACGCTTTGCAATGAGTAGGTATTCCTTACTATACTCTTCTTCAGTCTCTACGTGAAAACCGTTAGCACGAATATCCTTGAGAGTTCTAGTCGATTCTAGGTACACCAAGGCTTCTTTAATGACCAAAGTTGTGTCCATCGGAAGTATAATTGTGGCCGCTCCTGAGCCTATTATACAAGTATTGCTACCCACGATTGCCGTAAGACTACCAACATTCTTGCTAATCAACTGATTTTTTTTTCTCTCTCAAGATGATATTCGTTGTGCCGCTATGTGCTTAGCACACTTCCTCTATAGGGCGCCACACACATTCTAATACTTCAAATACTAGAACATAACTTGCTATTATAAATACATAAAAATTAAGCCTTGCAGAGCTCCTCATAATAATTTAATACTTTACTCTCCTAGAGCTTACATCCATTATTCAAAATTTCATCACAATCACAAACTGCAAGTGACTGTAAAAAGATCTAAGTGCAATGCGTGCGCTAGATCGAATCAGTGAAGTATGTAGAAACTTCTGCCTGAATCTGCTTCACGATGATCTTCTCCTCTCGGGCAACTACTTCTGCGGCCGCTATGATGTCCAAAGGAGGGGTGATAGGGGCTACTACTGTGCTGTCTACATCCATGAGTGCAACTAATAATTGTGGATCCGCCGTGCCTACAATGGTGAGGTGTGCTTCATGCTGTCCTTTGCCCTTCTTCTTAGATTGGAAAGCATCAATAACGTCTAACCTACGAACTTACCCTTCTTGCCCCTCTCCTTTGTGACAGGTTTCCTCACTGTGTAGCTGCTAGCATTGGCTTTATGGCCAACATTGCTACTAGGCGGCTGTGAGATATAGTTTTTTTCCCTAAAACATCATCTTGAGCATCTGCAACTTGCATGATATCAATCAATTCGGTATACTCCTTGTATCTACCTTGACGATAGTTGCGTGCGAACTGCACCGCATTCGGTTGAAAGGTAGAAAGAGACTTCTTAATCTTCTGCTTATCCGCGATTACCTTACCACAGAATTGAAGATTGGTACAAATTCTATACCAATTCTGGCTATGCTGGGATAGCTGTTTGAACCCCCGGTTCGAGATGCCTTTCATCTACATTTTTATGCAAAGAGTTCATAAGATTACTACTAGTAATTTGTATAAAATGGTTGCAAAATTCTGATAATGCTCTTCGAACTCCCAGTTCATGATCTCGTATTTTTCTATGCAATTTTCATGATTTACTGATATTTTCAGTGATTAAAAATAATATAAACAATCACATATAATTAAAACAGTAAATACAATATATAAATTGCATAGAAATAATAATAACAAAGTTAAACATGCTTCAAATGCTAAAAATAATTCAAAAATTAATTCTCGAGGCCCTTTCTGCTAGAATATTAATTTTTGGTGAATTATGCAATTTTCAGGGGCTAAACTACGAATTTTAAGTTATGAGATTATTTTCTACGTAATTTTTCAATTTATGAGTGGTTCTTTTGCAAGAATTTCTTTTCCGAAATATTTCCTCGTAACTTTCATAACTTCGAGGGTTTATTTGCAAATTTTTAGTTTTGAGAAATTTTTGCGTAATTTTAGAAATATCCGAGGACTTTTTTTTTGCAAAATTTCCTTATTTTATCAATTTTCCTCCATTTTTCCTTTTTCTTTTTCCCGAACTACTTCTCGTGCCAGCCTGTTTTTTTCTTTGGCCCATTCGGCCTGGTTAAAGGGGTATGAGGGGATTAGGGTTTCCCATCCCCGTTCACAAGGTGGCGGCATGTGGCCTTCGCGCGGGAGCCTGCGACCAAGGTGGAGCACAAGCGGGCGGCCAAGACAAAGCGCGGCGCGGGCGCAAGCTCCGGCGTGCCATCGTGGTTCGACAAAGCGGCTCGCTGCGTGTCGCAGGCGTAGAGGAGCCGATGTGGCATGCGTCGGCGGCAACAGAGGTCGGCGCGACGGCAAGGGGCGTCGCGAAGAGGTGGCCAACGCCGTGGTCGTGCGGGACCGGGGCTGGTGGACATTCGGGGCTATCGCCGAAGGTGGGCAGGGCCGGTGACCATGAGGGGCTGTCGCCAGTCGTGGCGCTTCATGCGGGAGGGCCGAGCATTGCTGGTGGTGGCGCTTCATGCGGGAGGGCCGAGCAAAGAACGGCGGCGCCATGCCGTCGCGGGGTGGTGGATTCATGGTCGACGCGCAGCCCGAGGCCGGTGCGAGTGGTTGGCGGTGGTGGAACAGCACCATGGCCGGTGGCGGCTCCAAGCAATGGAGGCCGGGTGGTGCGAGCAACCGGTGTCGGGTGGCTCCAGGCCGTGGAGGGCCCTTACGGGGGGTCACTCGGAGCGGCACGGCTGACCGGCGCAGAAGACAAGATGTCGGCGCTGCGCGCTCGGCGCGCCGGTGCTACCCACTCCCTTCCTCTTTTTTTCTTTCTTTGCTTCGGGGTTGCGCACGTCGGGCGCGGCCTCGAGCACTTCTGGCTCGTCGGTAGTGGCGTGCGGCGTGGCCTGGCTCGGCTTTGGGGGTGCGGCACCATGAGCTCGGCGGTGGCCGGGACTGGCGTAGCTCCATGCCGGAGTGGCACAGCTCGGTGGCGCGACCATGTGCAGGTGGTGGCGTGGCAATGCTACTGACCGGCGGCGGCGTGGCCGTACGGGGTTGCGCTGCCTTTTTTTTATTGTTCGTGTGATGCAATGTACAATCTAAAGTGCAATCGTCATCTGCTCTTTCATGCAACCCACCGCTCGGCTTGGTCGACTACTTTAAGTCGGCTCGCGGTAGATTAGAGCAGATTTGCGTCGTAGAAAAAACTCTAGAAAGCCAAATTTGCATAATTAAAAGTGATCTAGAAAATACGATTCGGTCTACGAGCGTCGTGCTACGACGGTTACCGTTCGATCCGAGTAGAGTAGGCTTAAAGGTAGGCCTGAGTCGATCATTCCGATAATTTGTTAATGAACCGTCGTTGACGAGTCTAGTCCGAACGATTACCTCGTAGACAAACGTAGAATCACATCAAACAATGTAAGAACATAGTAACAGAATAGTAGATTGAACACAGAGATGTAGAGTGACTTCTTTCTTTTTTATTCGTTCTAATTGCGATCATCATTTTATAATGACTAGTACCTTTATTTATAGGCTAGAGACTCTGTTAGAATTTTAGATGAAGTGCTCATACATGAACTGACTGCTGGGTCATTCGTCGAGAGTGATGAAAACTTTCAAAATTCAAACCACTAACTCATCTTGCAATCACTGTAATGCTTTGTTTAAATCTCGAATCACGTTGGATGATTAGGATAGTGCGTGGAAATCCATGTACATGTGGAGTTGTTATTCCAAATAAACTGTCCCAAAATTGCGACTTTCAGGTCGGGATCATCTAGATCCTGACGAAGAGTTGCAAGTTTGCGTTAATTATAACTTTGTAGAGAGTAATATTGTCGTTCCGTTGCACTGGTCAAGCATGCTCGCTGGTGATTGGATGTATGCATTTTTTTATGATGCTATTTTAGGGTTTAATACTGTGACAAGTAATCAACTAGTAGAATTAACTAATGGACCTTACACCTCTTTGAAAGTTATGGCTGGCTTAATATAAATATATCAATTAGGTATATATTATTTGTACCATTTGAAATTTTATGTTTCATGATTATACAATATGCAACTGGTAACCTTACCTATCGTTACTTAATACTCCATTGGCCGGCCGCTGAATGATACATCTAGCTGCCTGCCTTGCCATTGACCAAAAAGTGGTCAAAGTCACACGCTGATTAGCATTATCGACTAAGAAAGAAATTGGATGCTTATTGGTGCTCGGCGATGAATTGGTTGGAATGAAGTAAAAAAAATTCAGTGTCTTAATCAAAGGTATGTCCAGCTTGGTCTAACCTTTTGTTGGGGATATTAAAGTTTAGATAAGAGTCCAAATTGTATGTGACTAAGAGTTCAAATCATGTAAGAGTTGAATTGTAATATTTAGCACTACAAATAAAAAGTGTGGGTCTCCTAACAGACACAAATAATTATTTCTGAAATTCTACAGGGTAACATCCCCCACCACCGAATCCTAACTTTAACCGTACTCACCTCAGATCTAAATGCGTTGTTGCCCACCACTCAAAGCCGCACAGGATCGATCTCACCACAAGACGAGCCGCAAGAACCGCCACGCCTTGCGGGCTACCGTCTCCTAAGAGACACACATAATTATTTCTGAAATTCTACATGGTAACATCCCCCACCACCGAATACTAATTTTAACCATACTCATCTCAGATCTAGATCCGCCACTGCCCACCACTTGGGCCGCGCTGTGACTGCATCTCACGGGCGCGCGAGCCGCCGCCACCGCACCTTACGGGTGCCGCAGCCACCATGCCGTGCGGGCCACCGCCGCTCGCCGCTCGGGTCGAAGATAGAGGAGGATAAGATCTGGTGAGTGCTTCGGGGGTGGAGGTGTCGGTGTTGATCTGATGTCAATTAAGCCTTAAATAAAGGGTGTTGGGATCTTAAAACACACACAATTATTCCTGAAATTCTACGCCCTTCCTAGCTAAGCCTGCAAATATATTTGTTTACGTGATCCAAATCAATCAGCCTGCAAATATATTTGTTTACGTGATCCAAATCAATCTTATATATATCAAAGCTCCATCTCGGCATTTCCAGTAGTAAGGATCAAGTCACCTACCAAGCACCCCAGGCCTCTCCAGGTTAGTGCCTTTGCATTTGCTTTCTATTCCCCACCTACGAAACACTTTTGTGCTACATACACACTACGATTATGCGTACGTAGGGTTGGGTATGGCGAGCTACCAAAGGTTGAGATTATAGCAAGTGGAGTGCATATGCAGATCATTTATTATTTCTAATTAAATGGTGTGGATCAAGGATATATAGTTGGCTTGGATTATGCGTAGGATTGGTGGTGGGGAGCTACCAAAGGTTGAGATTATAGCGAGTGGAGTGCATACGCAGATCATTTATTGTTTCTAGTTAAATGGTGTGGATCAAGGATAGTTGGCGTGGATTATGCGTACGATTGGGTGTGGGGAGCTACCAAAGGCTGAGATTATAGCGAGTGGGGTGCATACGCATATCATTTATTGGTTCTCCTAGAAAAGTGTGAACCATTGTTATTCATTTCATCACTTCACGAGCACTCTTAAATTGTTTTTTTTTTGTTTTGTTAATCCAAGAAGGGTTGAAAATCAAATAAGTTCCCACGTGCTCTTGTCGAAAGAAGAAAGAGAGTTCAAATTTCATTCTATTTTAGTAAGTCCAAATTATATTGATCGATATAATTGTATAACTTTATCATATATATATGTCAGAAATATATTACAACTAGCATCAAGCAATTGCGCTGCTAATTTACTTGTTGTACAAAGGATATTGAACCCATGATTCTTATACTTTCAATTTATTGTAACCATGATATATAGTAAACCTATTATTAATATAACTAATTTTATAAATTACACGGGCCATATAACATAACTAACGCATTTTTACAGAGTGAGCTCTGTCATCTACTGTCAATAAACATATTCAATTTGATATTAGAAAGAATCATAAATTTGGACCAACTCATATCAATAGTAATTTATGCTGAACTTTTGAAAAATGTCCATTCTTTTTTCTTCTTCATTTATATAGAAATAATTTTTCTTATTCAAAAAATTATCTTTTGTGTATATAGAAAGGAGTGAACCCAGGAGATATATAATAAAATGGAGAGGTTAAACAATTCAAGTACAACAGCTAGGGATCTACGGTTAGAACTATTAGAAAAAATTACAGGTGGATTTTCTGAGGAGCACAAAATCGGCAGTGGTGGGTATGGAAAAGTTTACAAGGTATATCGTTAATACTTACATTTTTTATTTCCCAAAATGATACCACCGGGCTAAATACAAGAAACCATGTACCTGCTATATTAACAATAATTTTTACAGGGAGTACTGAACGGGACAGAGATTGCCGTGAAGAAGCTTCATTGCCATCTAGCACTTGACGATGGGATATTTAAAAATGAATTTGAAAACCTTATGAGGGTACGGCATCAAAATATTGTGGAGTTAGTTGGCTATTGTCATGAAATACGACATAGATGTGTTGAACACAATGGAAGAACTGTTTATGCTGAAATGGTAGACAGAGTTCTCTGCTTCGAATATTTGCAGAATGGAAGCCTTGACAAGCATCTTTATGGTACGGGATACTTTACTTCATTTCGATCATATGATTCCGTAAATTTGCATATCAACAACACTGTCTTTGCCTACTTGTGCAGAAGAACATTGTGGACTTGATTGGTGCACACGTTACAAAATAATTAAGGGTATTTGTGAGGGTTTAAATTACCTTCATGGATTGGAAAAATCTATTCTCCATCTGGACCTAAAACCTGCCAATATATTGCTAGACGAGAACATGGTGCCGAAAATTGCAGATTTTGGATTGTCAAGGCTCTTCGGTGGAACACATACTCATATCACAAAAAATCTTGTAGGCACAGAGTAAGTGTTCACCTACTGTGAGATCTATTTGCTTCTTTTTTTCAGTAATAAATTGAATAGTGCTTGCTTGACACTGATTGTGTGCATAACATTGATGATGTCATGCAGCATGTACATGCCACCAGAGTACCTAGACAAACGCATAATCACAAAAAAGTACGATGTGTTCAGTTTAGGTGTTATCATAATACAGATAATGACAGGACGTGAGGGCTTCTCTGAATATTGGGAAATGTCGTCTTCAGAGTACAGAGTACAACAATTTATTGAACTAGTAAGAAAAGTTACTTCTCTACGTTAAGAACATTAAACATTTTACTTTTTCAAGAACTGTATCTTTGTTTTTCGAATTTGCAGGTACATCAGAATTGGAAGGTAAGGGTAGAGGCAACACCAATGCACACATCAGCAGGAGAAGATTGCAAGCAAGTAAAGAGATGCATCGAAATAGCACTAAATTGCGTGGAGACTGAAAGAGAAAAGAGGCCCACGATAGGAGATATTATCCATAAGCTGGGAGAGACAGAAACTATGACCCACGAAGTGCCGATGCCATTTTCTCAGGAATCGGGAAGTGCCAGTAGTAGCCACTTTAAAACAGAGATGGTACAGAATTGGAGCCAAGAGAAACAACGTGGGATGCAACAGAAGGACTCATCAAATGAGCAACCTGGAAGTCTAGAAAAAGAATACCTGCAAGATACGAAGAAGCGCGACGCTAGTGTGTATGAATTCTTCATCCTTATTCTACCTGGAATTTTGAGTTTGAAGTTGAAATTTTAAAAGGAGCTACAAAACTCTCTAGACTACATAATTTTTTGGGGCATTTTTTATGTTGGTGGTACCCAGACGCAAAGTGATTCCATGATTGCATCTAATGGTGTGATTTCTTACTCAATTTTAGTTTAAGCACCAAATTAACGTAAAACTCCTTGACGAGGATCTAATAATCCCCGTTTAAATCTGGATAATAATATCATCATATGGTTCTTGAATATACTCCTTAATATTCAAGAGGGAGAAGCTGGAGGTCGTAAGTTCTTCTACGACCACCTCATGGTCATAAGTTCTTCTAACTATAACCACTCTATAGTCGTAAGTCTTTCTACGACTAGTTTATGGTCGTAAGTTATTCTACGATCAATCTGTGGTCGTAAGCTTTACTATGACCACCACCTGGTTATAAGCTCTTCTGACCAGTCCCTAGTCGATGGGACTTACAGACATGTGGGTCTAATCGATCATGGAATCTTCTATCCTGTATCTAAAGATATTGACATTTAATTACGCTATTATTATGTACATAATGACATGATTTTACTCTATGTCCTGGTGATAACTGTCTGGCAACGTGGGAACATTACTACTCCCATAATAATCTCCAGTAACAGCTCCATCATCTGAAGCGTTAAGGCGTCCTTTGGACTGGAGAAACGGTAGTCCACTTCAAGTACTGTATGAAAAGGCGGAACCATCAGGAAGAAAGGGAGATGACCAATAGACGCAATCAGGAGCACAAGACACTCTATTTTAGTCTTTCTCTTGATCTGTAACTAGCATACTCAATACAGACACATAGGAGTAGGGTGGTTATTCTCTCCGGAGAAGGCCTGAACCTATATAAAAATCATCGTGTCCTCCTCTCTGCGTGATTTGAGTCTTAGAGACCCTCCAAATCAAACAATCTTTACGTAAGATCGGTTCTAAAACACCGACACTCCTAAACAATTTCTAGATTTACTTCTCTATTTACTCTACTTTTGTATGAAACTTCAAGTTCAAACTCATCTTTATAAGAGTAATAAAAATGAGAAAATTCTTACCAATGATATATCAAATGGCAAAAGAAAACGGAAAGGACAAATGTTACTATTTATAGCAAACTTTTCTTGCATATTTATGTTTCTTCTGACTTTGAACTTGTAATTTAATGAGTGCTACAACACTCCAAATACTTCATTAAAAAAAGTCGGTGTTTTTCCTGTTAATTTTGTGCCTAAACTGAAAGTGAATTCATGATTGTACTGCAATTGCGCTTGGTATCTCCACTAAATGTGTTGTTGTTACCAGGTTCTACGAAGTCTCTGGAAGTGTGAATAGACCATTCAAAAGGGTGGTCGCAGTGGCACATGATGAGAAGGAAGTGAGGTCTAAGCTCGAAGCAGTGAAAGAAGAAAGAGGAGGTGGAGGAATGCAGGAGGTGCTAATTTACTCCTAGTCAATTCGTTTTTTTTTTATAATATTTCTTTCTTCTCCATCTTTTTTTCTTTGGGATTTTTTGCTTGAAACTACGATTCACAAAGTGTCGATGCCATTTTATCATCAGTCAAGAAGTGAAATGGAGGTGGAGGTGGTACATGGCGAGAAGGAACTGAGGTCTAATAAGCTGGAAACAATGAAACAAGAAAGAGGAGGAAAACAGGAGGTGCTAATTTACTACCAGTCAATTCGTTTTATTGATTTATTTCTTATCGATTTTTTTATCTTTCTAATTTTTGCTTAATTGCTTTATACTCATGAGGCTGCGTTTTCCAAGATTGGGCCCTGGGGAGGAAGCGCAGGGAGGGCTCACAGCGTCAAGGTGGCACCCCACCGTCTTGAAAGTGTGACAATTTGGAGTGCCGATATCGTTGATGCTTTTGCATTTTCGTACAGTGACCATAACGGGAACAAGCACACTATTGGTCCGTTTGGCGGTCCTGGTGGGAGAGTTTATAGGGTGAGTAAATGAATCTTAACCAGGGTTTTCATTTTTTACCGGGTACCGATTTGGCCGATTTTTGTTTTTTTTCGGCAGATTTCGACCGAAATTTTCAAACCGAAATTTCAATTTCGAAAAAAATTGGCCGAAATTTGTTGAAAACATCGGCCAAATTTTGGCCGAAAATCGGTGAGCTGACTGCATCTCTACAAATCAGATTACAGGTTTTCATGCATTACAGATTTCATCCCAAAACACAGAATTCAGATTACAGGTTTTCATCCAAAACCACAAAATTCATAATATAATTGAGAGGTTATAGTCTTGTAGATCCATCTTCATCAAAAACCTTCTCTTTGTCCAAGCAAAAACCTGAAAATCAGATTGACAGATTGAAAGTTGAGCATTCCTCTAAGATTGAAACCATAGACAATATGGTTTATATCCATTCCAACAAACAAAATGCATTTGAAGTTATAGCTCAAGATGAGTTCCAATCAAATGAACAACTTCTGAAGTCCATGCTGCATGACCACACATACTATGAATCTATCATCATATCTGATAATCAGAAAATCAGATGTGTAAAATCAGAAATCAAGTTATGGTTATGAAGCTATCATCATATCTGATAATCAGAAAATCAGATGTGTAAAATCAGAAATCAAGGTAAAATAAAAAATCAAGGAGAAAATCGAAAATATATGTAGTAATGTGTAAAACTGTAAATACATCACACCTTGGCCAGAACTGCAAGCAACCAAGGTATGGTTATGAAGCAACATATCCCTTTGAGATTTTCCCACACATGGCTAGAACTGCAAGTAATAATATAATGGAAGTAAGCATCTTGTGTTATTTATTCTTTAGACTGTAATAAAAATATGAGTTGCAGTGATTCCAAAAAAAGTATGAGGTGGACATCATATATGCTCATTAAATAAGTTATGGTCATGAGCAGTACGTAAAGGAGGACACATACCGGTAGTCTAGTAGAGGCTGGAAAGATCATTCGTCTTCTTTGTTGGTGCCTTTGTGATCTCACCTCCTCCAATGTGACCAGCTACGTCGTTGTCACCATCATCATCGTTCAGAGAAGTGCTGCCATCCGTCTCTAAATAACTAAGGCTTCCAAAAGGAGTCGACGTGTCCTCACCACTTCTCACATTATCTTCATATTCATCTTTATCCTTCTTCCCTTTCTTTGCCTTATTCTTTCTTATGCTATCAAGATGCTTCCTCTTTGATGCCCACATATTGAGAGGTTTGTCGAGAAGTGCTTCACTAGACTTTTCGGGCACAACCCTTGAAGGCATCGAAGGATCTTCAAGTACAACCCTTGAATGCATTGGGGGATCCTCAAGCACAACTCGTACCTCTTCAAGCATAACCCTTGAAGGAGTAGGGGGATTACCAGGTTCATCCATTATAGGCTTGAATTCCCTCATCGATCTTGCCAACCAATCCATAATTGGGTTGTCTTGGTCATATAGAGCAGTATCCATCATAATTGCACAAGAATCCAACTCCCACTTAGGGTGATCTGCTTCTTGCAGTTGGAGGTGTAGCTTCAAGTTGTAATGGACATAAACCAACCAGTGGAGCTTGTCATAACCTAGTCTATTTCTCACTTTTGTGTGAACCAACGCAAATGTGCTGCAATTGCACTCACACCTGCTGGAGGACACGCACTGTGATACAATCTACATTGCATACTTTTGCAAGACCTTCGCATGTCCTCCATACATGTACCACCATGTGACTATGATAAACAACACAAAACATTCATACAGTGGCATATGAAACAATTCATTGTGCAAGTAGACAAGTATAAGCACTTACATAGGCTCATTTGTGATGTTGCAAGCTATGCACCTCGACTATCAAATTCGCCTCTATAGGAGCAGAAATCATCAAATTGTACAAGTGCCTGCACCTCACTCTGAGGTGAGTCTGCAATTTTCTCAATAGCTTTCTTCAGTGCTTTCACAAATACTAGATTTTTCCCATAGTTGTACTTGTAGTGTGCTTCTGGATCAAGTACATCGGCTGTATCAGCAAGGAAAATAAACACAAAATTCATGACAACAATAATTAATAATTATATTGCTTTGTCATTGCACATTACCTGCAACCATGAGAGTGTTCTTGTCAAGGTACTTCACCCTCGTCTTCACAAGGCTCTTGAATTTATTCATCTCTCTTGGCCTACCTCTCAAATGAGCTTTCATTTCATGCAAAGCACCCATCATCAATGGCATAAATCCAGACATTGTGGAATTTTTCTATGTATCGTCACCCCACACACAGTAGAGTGGTTGCACTGTATCTAGCACCCACTTGACATCCACCCACCATGCACTACTTGTCAAGCAGAAATCTATATATTCATAGTAACGATCACTCCTCCATGCATTATTCCTCCAAGCCTCACACTACTACAGAAAAGGTCTTTACAAATAGTTAAAAAATATCATCACAGACGGTTTCGTGAGCCGTCTTAGTTTATGGGTTAGTAATGACATGATGTCATCACAGACGATTTTTGAACCATTTGTGATGCAGACTATCATAGACGGTTATTAATTCAGAATCGTCTGTGATATTTGACTATCACATACGGTTTGTAGATGAAACCGTCTGTGATATTGGACTATCACGTGTTTGCATGCTTTGGCCGTGACCACGGTGCGAAACCTAGGGCAAACAGATGAGGAGGCCAACTGGGCTCGATTGGACCAGGCTTCATTCAAATTGGGCTAAATTTTTGAGCCCGGTTTGTAATTCTACCTGGGTGGGCCGGTAATTCCGGTTTGACCAATTTTCGGCTTTCAGCCGATAAAAAATTACCTGATCTTAACAACAAAAGTTTTCACTCTTGAAGGACAAGCATGCATGGGCCTTTTTTATGTTTCTCCTCTTAATCCATGTTGCAAATTAATTATCTCTTTGTACAAATGGTTTTTCTTCTCTTGCAGATTAAATTTGCTCCTTCACAGTTTCTATTGGAGGTTTCTGGAACAATTGGTTCATATTCATGTGCAGTGGCCGATGTTGTAAAGACACTTACGTTGGTCACTAATGCTGGTAGCTATGGACCTTTTGGAACAGAAAGAGGAGGAACTCCTTTCCACACTTCAATCCAAAGCAATGGCAGGATCGTTGGCTTCTTTGGGAGTGGCGGGATGTTTGTTCATGCAATTGGTGTCTATGTGAGGCACTTTGAACGAGAGAAGGTACAGGGTGGAAAGGAAGTAATCTTTGGACTGGAAACAATGCAAGGAGAAATAGGAAACGAGGATGAGGAGGTACTAAAATTTACTCCTATCTCGTTTGCTTATTTCTTCTTCTCCATTTTTGTCTTTCTAATTTATGCTTGCTTGGTACTCACCCTTAACCCATAAGGCGCTTGCCAAGATCGGGCCCTGGGGTGGAAATGGAGGGATGGCTTACGACATGAAGGTGGTACCCCACCGTCTGGAAAGCTTGACAATTTGCAGTGGCGTCGTCGTCGATTCACTTGCATTTTCGTACGATGACCTTAATGGGAAGCAGCACACTGTGGGTCCTTGGGGTGGTCGTGGTGGGAATCCTTATACGGTGAGTGAATGATAAATCTTATAAACAAAAGTTCACTCTTGAAAAACAAGCATGCATGGTTTTGTCCCTGTTCCTTCTGTTAATCTATGTTGCCTATTGTTAGAGATACATATATAAGTGTGTTATTCCCTATTATTATGAGGGGTTATTTGTATATTCACCTTCTGTACTTTGCTTATATATATTAACCCTTTGGCTTCCTGAGAATACAGGTTGCTATCTTTAACACCTATTAACTATCTCCCTGCTACAAAATCTAGCTTGATAACCATTTTCCTTTCTCTTGCAGATTCGGCTTGGCCCTTTCGAGTTTCTGTCAGGAGTATCAGGAACAGTTGGTTCATTTGGCACAATACCCAATGTCATAACATCGCTTACGTTTACCACAAACCACGGCCGTAGCTATGGACCTCTTGGACAAGGAGGAGGAACTTCGTTCCGCATTCCAGTGGAGTTCAATGGCTGCATTGTTGGCTTCTTTGGGCGCGCAGGGTCATGTGTTGAGGCGCTTGGGGTCTACATTCGCACACACTGACTACAGCTTGTTCCACGCTGCTTTTAGCTTTCTTTGGGCATGTCTTTCCATGTGTTATGTTCTGTTCTAATCCTTGTCGATTGGACGTTATTGAAGAGGATTTTTCTCTGCATACTGAGAATTGGATGCTGAGCTCTATTTTTTGCACGCGGATTTCTTGGAATTGCAAGGGTCCATTGAATTAGCTGTGCGCAAACGCCCAGTCTTGCTCATCTTTATGAGCTCTAACCAGTGATCTGCTTTCATCTATCTTGGGTCTTTTTCCATAGCAGTTTCAGAACATAAGGAGAAGAACCTAAACGAAGAAATACTGGTGCACGGTTGCTTGCAAGGATCATGTTTGATGGATTGGATTGGAGTACCTGCAATCATACCAAAACACGGATATTACATGCTGAACATTTCATTGTGCGATCGGTAACTGTGATATATGCAACTGTTGGCATTCCAGGAGACTATTATGTTCCTGCTCTTATTGACAATAGCGTGTATGCCTTTGCTTCTGTCGGACCCGGATTTTGTAAATTTGAACTCCTGTGAAACATTGTGCTACTCCCTGCAGGCATTCCAGGAAACTATTATGTTCCTGCTCTTATTGACAATAGCGTGTATGCCTTTGCTTCTGTCGGACCCGAATTTCGTAAATTTGAACTCCTGTGAAACACTGTGCTACTCCCTGAATCAGTAGGTAGCACTCACAGATACAATGCTGGATCATCTCATACAAAGCGCGAATTGAGACCAACAATTATATTACAAGCAACAACGTAACATAGACCATGTCAGGTCAGGTTTTACAGCAGGGCCATCAGACCAAATATATTACATCACAAAGCATATAGCTACAGTGGAACCAAAAGGTGATGGGGCTCGTCTCTCCACAAGCAGCGACTGTGGTATCTTGTGTACAATCAATATTATCCAAGGGTTTGGGTAATATTGATTATACGCAAGCACCGGCAAGTCCACTCGACTGGGGCGAGTCATATACTACAAAGCTACTCTAATCTTCATTGCACCCTGGTCCGTCAACTTCGGGATCCTCGTAATAGGCGTGGTCACCTTGGTCCAAATCATCTGAAGGGTTTGGGGAAGAGCGAAGGTGAGCACAACTACCGTGCTCGCGAGCCAATACAATCGATGCAATCATATACATGCAAGACTTAACAAGGATGGCTCGGGTTCTTTTATTGGCGTAAAGCAACATTTTTAATTACAAATATTAGAAAGTCCTATCACTTAGTATTTTAACTAAATTGCATTTTTAAAGAGATTAATTGTACAATAATTAATAACAGCGGAGGCTACCTCCACCTTCATACTTATTTTGATGGTGGTTACACCCACCTATTATCAACACTGGGTAAGACTACCAAAGAAAAATCCAATTCAAGGGCTAGGTGAGCGCCGCACATTTTTCAACCAACCCACAAAGTTTTTGAAATAGAACTATATCTTGTAAGTTCCTATGCCCGCCCGTGATCGTGGGCACGGCTGTTCGGATAGTTTTATTCTCTGCGGAGATTGTGCATCCTTACCCACAAGAGATAATCATCTTGATATGTAGATACGTTTTCTTAGATATGTGAATCAAGGGAAGATTATCACAAGGCCTTTACAAGGCACCCCTCGGTATTCGCTACACCCGATAAGGTTTCACCTAAGTAGGGTTTCGCACACTGAGACCCGCACGTCAACAGGACAGAGGTAGGTTAGTGACTGATTAAACCGGGATTAACCACTTAAGCGGAACAGTAATTGCCCAGCAAAACCAGCTATAGCAGCTGCTCTCGTCCGACAACGCGCGACCGAGGGGAGAGCTGGGGCGGCGTGGTGCGTCGTCGGCGGAGGGAGGGGCGGCGGCACCAGCGGACACCCAAAATGGATTCCTCTCGGTGAGACGGTCCTGGTGACGGCGGCGGCAGCGCCGGAAGTTCGCTGGAGCGGCGACGCTGTCATAGGAGGCGGCGGCGGGAGCTCCACCGAGAGGGGGAAAGCAATGGGCGCTGCACTCCAGAGAAATGGGGAAGCATGGGGTCGGTGGGTGCCTCCGCAGCTCACCTGGCCAACAATGGCGGTTGGAAGCTGCCGGGCGTGGGAGAACTGCGGCGAGGAAGGATGCGGCCGGAGGCGGGGAAGAAGAGGTAGTCCCAGCGCTGCGGTGCTCCGGCGGTGATGGGGTTGGAGGGGGAGCTTCCTGGGTGGCAATGGTGCATGGTGACGGGGGTGGTGGCGCCGGGAGATCACCGGAGGTGGGAAGTCGGCGGCGGGGACGCTTCGGACGAATAGAGCTTCGGAGCTCAGTCAAATCTCGGTGGCACTTACCTGGGAGCGAATGGGGAAAGTGGGGAGGTGGAAGGGGTTTCCATGGGGTTCTTATAGGCGTCGAAAGTGGGGTAGACGTTGGGAGGGGAAGCTCAGAGGCGTCAGGTCCCGAGGAGCTCGGTAAGGGGCAGCTGCACTCGGAGGTGACTGGGCGAAGGGTAGGTGAGGCAGGGTATGGTGCAGCGAAGACCCTGGGAGTCTTGCTGACGCATGCTGGCGAGGGAGGGCAGGAACTGGCGCACGCGGCCGTGCTCGAACCAAACGGAAGTAGGTGCAGCGGTACCGCGACGTGGACAAAGAGTGGCGGTGGCAGAAGCTGGTGGTGCTACGTTGGTCAGAGGGGAGTGACAGGGGTAGGCGAGAGCCGGTGGTGGCAAGAGCAGCGCTAGCATCGGCATTGCACGGGAGAGGGAGAAGCCAGCGGCGGGGGCCCCTGGAGGGAGGAAGAAGAAGAGGGGAGAAGGATTGGTAGAGAGGGGGGCGTGCTGGGCCGAGACCAGGGGGAAGGAGAAGCGGGCGCGCAGCAGGCCGGGAGCAGGGCGCTGCACTGGGCTGGGAGTACGAGTAGGCGAGAGGGAGAGGGCGCAGGCCAGCAGGCAGGGGGCAGAGCGCGCGGGAGGAGCAAGCGGCCGGGACAGCGGAAAAGAGAGGGGAGGGCGACCGGGCCGGCTGGCCAGGAGAAGATGGGCTGAGCCCAGAGGAGGGAGAGAGAGATTGCCCAAACTGGCAGGAGCTCCAAAACCGAAAACGAGACAAAGAACTTGAATTTGAAAATTTAAAAACGCAAGAAGGTTTGAAACACAAACCCAAGCTAGAAAGAAGTTTGATTTTTTTTTTTGAAAATGCTGCCAATGGAATTTACGAATCGAAAGCAGAAGTCTAACAATAAACACTATTCACCATTCAAAAATGGGAGTGTTACAAACCTACTCACCTTAAACGGAATCTTGACCCCGGGATTCGAGCTACTCCAAAAATAGGTACAGAAAGTCCTGCTTCAACTGATCTTCACGCTCCCAGGTGGCTTATCTTGCTATGTGGTTGCTCCATTGAACTTTACATAGGCAGGTGGTTTGGCGTCTTATTTGCTTCTCGATGACGTCAAGGATCTTGATCGGATTCTCTGAGTAGGTCAGGTCCTTCTGAAGGACGATGGCTTCAACTTGGGTTTGCTCTTCAGGTACTCTGAGACATTTCTTGAGCTGGGAGACATGAAATACATTGTGCACGTCTGACAAGTTTCCCGATAGCTCCAATTGATAAGCAACTTCTCCACGTTTGGCGGTGATTGGGAATGGGCCTATGTATCTTGGCGCGAGCTTTCCTTTCACTTTAAACCTTCGAGTTCCACGAAGCGGGCATACCTTGAGATACACATTATCTCCAACTTCAAAGTTTAATTCTCTTCGTCGGTTGTCAACATAACTCTTTTGTCTGGACTAAGCTGCTTGAAGATGGTCTCTGATCAGTCGAACTTTCTCTTCTGCTTGCTTGAGGGTGTCTGGTCTGAAGACATCTCCTTCACCCGATTCTGACCAATGCATAGGAGTTCTGCATTTTCTTCCATAGAGTGCCTCAAACGGGGACATTTTCATATTGGACTGATAGCTGTTGTTATATGCAAACTCGGCATACGGCAGACACTTTTTCCAGTCTACGGTGAACTCCAGGGCACAAGCTCGAAGCATGTCTTCAAGAATTTGATTTGTCCTCTCTGTCTGGCCATCAGTCTTAGGATGGTAGGCTTTACTGAAAGCAAGGTGTGTTCCAAGGGTGTTGGACCGAAAAGGCGACTAGAGAGGGGGGTGAATAGGAGCACGCTCACTTTTTCACAATTAATTGATTCAATAAGATTTTACTCCAGTACCTATGGAAGCTATGAAGATCAATATACCAGTACAGCGGAAGACTAGTATTGAATCCAATTTAATACCCTAAGCAATACGACAAAAATCAACACAAGCTTAAAACAAAACTCAAGGTCAAGGCTCGGACAATCTGGTCAATGGCGGTCCGATCACGACTCGGCATCGACCGTGGCCTTGGGCGGTCCGACCGTTTACCAAGAACGGATCAAACAAATTTCGATGACGGTTGCAAATAGATGAAACTTTTGATCTACAACTCCAAATAGATGAAACCAGGGGCACCAGCAGGATGGACCAGGCTAGGAGCGCCCACCATGGACCAAGGCCTAGGCGTAGGGGGGAATGTCCCTGCAGCCCCTACACGCATAGTATTGTCATTGGATTAGAATGGTAATGTATAGACCCTCTCATGGAGGATTATAAGTAGGGGGTCACCCCCCTCCTGTAGAGGGAGAGAAAAAAGATCAGCACGAATTTCCAAGGAATAATAACAGTCATCTCATTCTTGTCACTCGCTAGTCCCTTCTTTTGAGGATCCCCGGAGCCCTTCTAGGCTTGGCCGGGGTCCCCCATTCTTTTACTGTATAGCTCGTTTTTTGTTACGACAGTTGGCACCGTCCGTGGGGACCGACAAGTCGAGCACATATCCGAAGCACAAGAATGGCACCTCGGAGAGCCGCGCCTCGCACTCCCGCGGTCGGAGCTGCGATGACGGCCGAACCGCCTAGCGCCCTGAGGGCTAAGCGAAGCAAGACCTCTCGGGCCGCAGCGGCTGCCGCCCGCCCCGAGGAAGAGACCGACAACTCCATGCAAGAGAACACCGTGGGTGGCGAGGCGCCCCCGGGACTCGGGCAGTCGGCCCGGCCCAGCCGGAGGTAACGCAGAGAGCGCACGAATTGCTCCAGCAGGAGCTGGTCGACCTCCGCCAAGAGCTGCTTGACCTCCGACAACGTAGGGACGGCCCCGCCGCCGCCCCGAGGGGGCCACACTGCCCGGAGCAGAAGCCCCTGCCACACCAGGGCCCCCCGCTGCTGCCCCCGCACCGGTGTTCTGGGGAGATCCTAGTTCCCCCTTGAGCGCAGGGTTGGAAGCAACTCGCTGGCCCCAGGGCTTCAAGATATCAAAAGTCCGGCCCTTCGAAGGGTCGACAGATCCCGCGGAGTTCCTCCGCGTCTACAAGACAACCATCGAGGCCGCCGGAGGGGACGACACCACGAAGGCAAAAAGCATGACCCTGGCCTTGAGGGGGATAGCGTTGACGTGGTTTTTCACCATCCCCCTGCGCTCTGTATATGCGTGGGAACAACTGCAGGACCTAGTGCGCAATATCTTCCAGGGAAACTATGCCGAACCAAAGGGCACAGGGGATCTATTCGCCAACGAGCCCAGCGCAGGGCACAACCCTCTTGCTGTACCTCGCAGCCTCTTCGTCCGCCGTCAGCGTGGTACTCATCCAAGATGAAAGTGTTCAGCGCCCGGTGTACTATGTATCCGAAGCTTTGTAGGGAGGCAAAGCCCGGTACACCGAGCTAGAAAAGCTCGCCTACGCCCTCCTCATGGCCTCCCACAAGCTTCGGCACTATTTCCTAGCGCATGCCATTGTGATCCCCACATCCTATCCGCTGGCCCTGATGCTGAGGAACAAGGACGCATCGGGTCGCGTAGGCAAGTGGGCGGCCGAGTTGGCGCCAGTCGACGTGATTTTCACCGCACGCACAACAATAAAGTCGCAGGCCTTAGCCGACTTCGTCGCCGAATGGACCCCGCAACCAGCGGACCATGCGTCAGGCAAAATTGAGACACCTTGGGTAATTACCATAGATGGGTCATGGTGCGCAGCAGGGGCTGGCGCCGCAGCCATCTTGACCACGCCAGACGGCCGGACAATTTCCTACGCGCACCCCTAGACTTCCCAACAACCAACAACGCCTCCGAGTACGAGGCCATACTGCTCGGCCTGCGGAAAGTGAAAACGCTAGGCGCGAAGCACATAATAATCAAGAGTGACTCCCGCCTCATTGCAGGCCACTTTGATAAGTCATTCACAGCGAGAGACCCACAGATGTCCCGGTACCTAGAGGCGGTCCGAGCGAAGCAAAGCATTTCCACGGCATCGTCCAGAGCAACCCGCGCACCAAAGAATGATGCGATGCATAAGCCGCCAAAATAGCCACCCAACGAACCCCGCCAGACGATCAGACTCCAGTCGCAAGAGCCATCAATTGCCCTGTAGCACTGGGCGCCCCGAGACACCAATGTACCGAGAGTCTCGCCCCGTTCTCCAGATGAGCGGCACAGACTGGCGGAATCCTATTCGAAGCTACCTCGGAGGAGAAGAGCCCGACAAAGCAGCCGAGGCAAAGCCACCTAAAGCACCGGGCTCGCAACTACCGCATCATCAACGACCAGCTGTATAAGGGAGGCGTGTGCGCCCTGTTGCTACGGTGCATCTCCCAGGGCGAAGGGTAATCCTTGCTGAAAGAACTACACGAGGGACTCTGCGGGGCACACCAAGCACCTCGGAGCCTCGTGGCAAAAACTTTCCGCCAAGGTTTGTACTGGCCTACGGCGCTCCGCGACGCACAAGACCTGGTGCAGCCCTGCCAGGGTTGCCAATGGGTCAGCCATCATTCCAAAGCACCGCCCACACCATTGCAGCCACTTGCTCCAATATGGTCGTTCGCGCGGTGGGGGCTCGACGTCATCGGCCCCTTCCCCACGGCCAAGGATAGCCTCCGGTTTGCATTCATCACCATCGAGTACTTCTCTAGATGGGTGGAGGCCGAACCAGTCGCCAAAATCACGGCCTCGGCGGCGCAACGTTTCATCTGGAGGAACATCGTGTGTCGGTACGGTGTGCCCTGAGACATTGTCACCGACAACGGTACGCAGTTTGATTCCGCGGTCTTCCGAGCCTTCTGCCAGAGTATCAGCACCACCATATGCTTCGCATCGGTCGGCCACCCCGAGTCGAACGGGGTGGTAGAGCGTGCCAACGGCAACCTGCTGGCTGGATTAACCAAGCGCCTCGTGGGCCTCCCAAAGGGGTTATGACCGGAGGAGCTCCAAAAGGTCTTATGGGCAATTCGCACTTCCCCAACAAGGGCCACAGGTTTCTCCCCGTTCAAACTCCTTTTTGGGGACGAGGCAATGACCTCAGGGGAAATCGCAGCAAAGTCCCTCCGGGTAACCGAGGGCCGAAGCACGGACGATCGCGCAGTGTCGATAGATCTCCTAGAAGAGCACCTCATCGAAGCAATTTCAACAATGGCGAAGTACGCCGAGAGAGTCGCTCGAGCATACAACTGGAAGGTTAGAATACGCACCTTGGCCCCAGGCGACATGGTACTTAAGAGAGCGGCAAACACCACGGCACTGGGAAAGTTAGAATCAAAGTGGGAAGGCCCCTACGTCATCACCCAGAGCACAAGGGCGGGGTCCTACTACATAGCGACACCGGAAGGACAGCAGCTGGACCACACGTGGAACGCCAAGAGCCTCCGAAAGTACTACCCCTAGATAACACCGGCTACGCCCGGATCACGGCTCCCCCCGGTTGTGCGCAGGGGAACCTTGTACTCATGTAAGCATATTTTGGCAAAGTAATAAGACTTCTGACAGCCATGTACAAGATAAAAAAAGACGCCTAACAGGGCTCCGAGCCCCAGCGCACACTAACTCACCCTAGAGGTGTGACGTGTATAAACCAACACCGCGTATGGCCCACGGCCCCGATACTAAACGCGGCCCGTCGCGGACACAAATGACTCCTAACGGGGCCCCAAGCCCCAGTGCACACTAACTCATCCCAGAGGTGTGAAGTGTATAAACCAACACCGCGCATGACCCACGACTCGATACTAAACGCGGCCCGTCGAGGACACAAAGACGCCTAACGGGCCCCCGAGCCCCGGCGCACACTAACTCACCCCAGAGGTGTGAAGTGTATAAACCAACACCGTGCATGGCCCCACGGCCCTGGTACTAAACGTGGCCCGTCGCGGACACAAAAGACGCCTAACAGGGCTCTGAGCCCCAGCGCACACTAACCCCAGAGGTGTGAAGTGTATAAACTAACACCGCGCATGGCCCACGGCCCTGGTATACAAAGGGTCTCCCTCGAAGCCCAACCTAAAAAAATATGGGGGATGGCGCAGGCTTCGCCTCCCCCTCGCATAGTTTACAAAGGGGCTCCCTCGGAGCCCAACCTAAAAAAATATGGGGAATGGCGCAGGCTTCGCCTCCCCCTCGCATAGTTTACAAAGGGGCTCCTTCGGAGCCCAACCTAAAAAAATATGGGGGACGGCGCAGGCTTCATCTCCCTCTCGCATAGTTTACAAAGGGGCTCCCTCGGAACCCAACCTAAAAAAATATGGGGGGACGGCGCAGGCTTCGCCTCCCCCTCGCATAATTTACAAAGGGACCCCTCGGAGCCCAACCTAAAAAAATATGGGGGACGGCGTAGGCTCCGCCTCCCCCTCGCATAACTTAACCCTAAAAATATGGGCGACGGCGCAGGCTCCGCCTCCCCCTCGCGGTCCACCGCAATCCACAAAAACGAGAAACAATAGTACAGTACAACGTTACAACTCTCCGCACAAGAAACAATAGTACAGTACAACGTTACAATCCTCTCCATACAAGAAAACGTGCTTCACAAAGTCACGGCGTGAGGTCACACTCCTCCACTTGGGCCACTCAGTCAAGTAGTTCCTCTTCGGAAGACCCGGAGGCAGCAAGACGGTTATATTCCTCCATCGCCCACGCAAACAGTTCCCCTTCGGAAGCACTGAGGCACACAAGGCACTCGTACTCTTGTTCCGCCTCCCGCCCTAAACGGGGCGGCCTGCCAACATCAGCCACACCCGGGCCTTCCGAGGCGAAGGCAACGCCTCGCCCCGTCCAGAAGGCGCGAATCTCAGCGCGTCCCTGGGCGGCCTTGCGCTCGCAGAAGCGCCAAAAGCGCTCCATTGACCCCTCGGGGTTACGACGCTTCCATCGCTTCCACCAAGACCCACGGTACACGACCCCACGATAGCAAAGTTTTACGGGCCAGGCGAGGCGAGTGTGGCGCCCGGCCTTCGTACCATGAGGTGGCGCGGTCACTTTCATATTCCACCACTCGGAGGGACTGTGCCCCTGGCGGGCAGCCCGCCGAACCATCATCGGTCGGTCCTTAGGAAACCAATGCAATTGGAGAACAGGACGAATTTAAAACCAACTATTTCATTCCAAAAATCGGGAGCCATTACGTATTTTCCCACCCGCACGTGGCCGGGCGGTATGAGTAGCAAAATAACCCTAGATTATCAAAACTACGGCTGGAGGTGCAGTAGGGCAGAGGGTCACACCTTGGCACCCATGGTGGCCCCCCGCCCGCCGGCGCCCTCGGGACCATCAACGGCCTTGTCCTTCGCCTTCCGCTCCAGCACCCGATGCAACGAAGCCATCGCAGCTTCACATCCCTGCGGCGCCCAGAAGGCCTGAGCGAAGGTATGTGTCGCCCTCCGCACCAACCGCTTGTCGGCGGCCACATCGGACGCCGAGGCAACAGGTAGGGAGCGAGCCCCGAGGGTGTCAATGTGCCCACAGACGCCCTTCTGCAACGACAGGAAGGCCGCCATCCAAGCAACCTTCGCTCATGTAAGGTCGTGGTGGCCGACTAGAGGGGGGTGAATAGGCGGTTTTTCAAATTCTTTCAGGCTAAACCAATATATAAATGCGGAAGCTAATAACAATTGGTTTTGCACAATTAAAACCTAAATCCACTAGGCTCAACTAAGTGCACCAATAATACAAGAGAGCAATCAAACAATGATATAAAAGCAATTAAAGCATGTAATGGAAATTACTCAAAGTAAAGCACAAGTAAAACAAGATGGACACAATTATGTTTTACCGTGGTGGTCGGAGACTTGCCGGTCTCCCCTAATCCACGTTGAGGTAAGCCCAACCACGTTGGACCGGCTCCACTAATTAAGCCAACACCTCCGAGGTAAGTCCAACACTTGGACCGGTTCCAAACCGAACCAACACCTTGCTCCACTAAGGTTGCTCTTCCTCCACTCCGGAGATGGCGAGCACCACACCACTCACAAACACGCCGGGTCTTCTCACAAGCTTCTTGAGAAGATCACCACAAGACGACGCTCCACGCCGCCTAGGTGTCGGCAAACACCAAGAGTAACAAGTCTATGACTTTCACTTGAACTAATCAAGTGTCTAAGCTCAGCGGATACACAATCCACTACCTAAGGCAACACATGCACTTAGGGTTTGTTCTCAATTCTCACCAAGTGCAACACATGCACACAAGAGAAGGGAGGGTTTTCTCTAAGCTCAAAGAACTCAACAAATGATCTAGCACACAGCCAATACCATCCACAACATTTTCAGCACTCTCTCCCAACCGACCAAGGCTCATATTTATAGCCCACACACAAAAACTAGCCGTTGGGAGAAGATTCCCTCAAATCAGCACAGGACCGGTCTGACCGCCAACCAATGGCCGGTCGGACCGCCCCATGCGCCAACGGCTAAAAAAATAGCCATTGGGCCTTCGGCCGGTCGGACAGCCATGCAATGGCCGGTCTGACCGCAGCCAAATCGGTCAGACCGCCCGTTGCAAATTTGGCTAAGTCCCAAAACAGGCGCTCTCTGGAATAAACGTCCCGCTCGATCTCCGGAAGTTCCTCACACCGGAAGTTCCATTTTTACAACGGCGAAACTTCCGCACAGAGAAACCAGACAGAGAAAAATTGGTCGGACCTCCAGTAGCACACCGGTTGGACCGATTTTCCACCGGTCCGACCGGTGACCACTTCCGATCCGACCGAAAGTCTACAGAACCAAACCCAATTGCTCCACTTCAAATGGCAAAACACATTCGCTCATTTGAATGCAATTTTCGATAAGGTTTCAAAGATGATATTCTCAGTAGGTTACAAAACACATTTGCTAACCCTTAGAATACTCATCACAAGGAATAGGGTACATGGACTTACACCATTTGCAAAACGCATTTGCAAACTTAAGTCACATGCTACAAGAAATCAAACATGAGCATCAACTATTTGCAAAACACATTCGCAAATAATAGCATCATGCTACAAGGCTAAGGTGCATGGACTTCAACTATTTTGCAAAACACATTTGCAAAATATAGTCCTATGCTACAAAGATTAAATGCATGAGCATCGGCTATTTGCAAAACACATTCGCAAATAATAGCTCCATGCATAGATGAGCTAGAGCAAACACAATGAGCTATCAACACATGACTAACTCAAACTACTAGTTAAGACCCCTCTTAATAGTACGGAAACCTATACTAGCAATCCGGTATTTCAACCAAACACCAAGACCGGTAAAAGACTAGGAACACATCCTTAGCCCTAGCTAGTCATACCTTTGCCTTGCACATCAACACTTCAAGTCCGAGTCTTTGACTTTGACAATCATCAACACATGATGATTTCTTCACTTCGGGATCTTGTCTTGAACATCATCAACACATGATGATTTCTTCATCCCGAGTCTTCACATGCATCAACGCATGATGCATTCCTTCACTTGACCTCCATCAACACATGATGTGTCTTCTCTTATCTTGACGATCAACTCATGATCATCTCTTTTTGATAAGCATCAACTCATGATGCATCCTTTACATCAAGCTCTTGACTTGATGATCAACTCATGATCATCCCAAGTCTTCATCATCCTGGAACATAACCTATTCATCCAACTCATGGAAAATGTTAGTTCCACAATATGATTATCATTAATTACCACACCATACCATTAACTCATAATGGTGGGACAAGATACCTCAATCTTTCCCTCTTTGGTAATTGATGATAACCACTTAATTACTCATAAATTGAATGTTGATAAATGAGAGAACAAATTGAGTATATATCAACTACACAAGTTATATATACTCTAACATGAGTATACAAGAACTACACAAGTTCTATATACTCATAATCATGAGTATACAAGAACTACGCAAGTTTTGTATACTCAAACGGAGTTGTTTCAAAGTAAAGATCCCAAATGTATGTGGAGAATGGAATATGAATCAATACTAATGAAACCACAAAATATAGAATAAAACTCCCCCTAGATGTGTGCATACATAAATGTGTAATAAGATCATATGCACATATTCAAGTTTAACTTATGGTTGAGTTCAATCCTATATTTTGGATCCGAGGAATGCAACAATATATAAGATTAAGATGTCGATTGCATACATCATTGAATTTCACCTTTATATCCAAATGAGACTACACAAGATATTACTAGATAAAAGAGTTAGTCTCATAATTGGATTTGTCATTAATCACCAAAACACTCCATTAACTCATAATGGCGGGTCTAGATCTTTCAGCGCAGTGGTCACCGCAAGCTTGGGCGGCTGGTAGGCAGATCTCGCTGCCTCGCTGGAGGCGGTCCAGCGTCCGATCAACCTCCGAGACGTTGTGCATCCTTGGCGGCGGAACGGCCCCCAGCGCGGTCACGATGGTCTCCATCGCCTCCATGGCCAGCCAGACGACTTGTGACACTGACTTGAACAGCCCCCGCTCCACGGCAATCTCGGTTTCCAGGTCCCCTTTGGTGCGACGAAGCACCCACACCTCGGCGCGAAGACCTTGCCGTTCCACCTCCAACTTGGCCACCCGCACCTCCAGGGCCTTTGCCTTCTCTGCGAGCTCTTGGAGCTCCGAAGAGAGAGCCTGGCTTCGCGCGTAGTGCGAATCGACTTGCCCCTGGATCTCCGCGTAGTCCCACTTAATGTCCTCGTCAAGAGCACGAGACAACATCAGCGTCTGGAAGAACATGCCTACATCAGAGATGTAGAACCACACAAGCAAAAAAAAAACATTTCGACTCACCCTAGCGGAGTTCGCCTCAATCAGTCGGAGCATCTCGCCCAGCGCCATCTTCTCAAAGAGGCGTGAGACAACCGGTGGCGCGGCAAAGCAGGCAACCTCCTCACACACGGCGGCCGCACTGGAGCTGACCTTGAAGTTGTTGGTGCACAACGGCCCAAGGTCGGCCGTAGGAACGGCCCCGGAGGCGCCAACGCCGTCAACATCAGCATACCCCCCGGCGCTGGAGTGCTCGACGCCCACACCTGAACCCCCGCCTCCGGAGGCGCCGTTGAGACCTCCTTCGCTTCCTCTGTCTGTGATACAAGTGTGACATGTTAAAAAAACCGCGCTTACTAGGGGTGGTCGGGGCGTCGCCAAGGCCACCACCCACCAAGGTGTTCTCGGTCCCTCAGCCGTATGCTCACGAGGGGGTCCCGGCGGAGGACCCGTCGAGAGCTAGGCTCTCCACGCAAAATGAGCCCGTCACACGGGCCGGCGGCAGCGAGCCACTAGAGGCCACCCGCTCGGTCCGACCCAAGTGTACGCGGCGATCGCCGAGCGCTGGTCGCAAGCATCGGCAATCACGGCAAGAGGTTTCACCGCCCACCACACTGCAAGGGCACAGTGTTGATGGGCCCGGGGGCATTCAGCTCGTCGGGTCCCCGACCCTTACGCCGCTTCCCGTCGTCGGGGTCCGGCCGCTCCTCATGATGGATAGCTGGATCCAAGTATGAGCGGTTCAGCTGGATCCAAGTATGAGCGGTTCAGCCGCGTCTCGCGCACCATGATCCCCCGCCTCTTGTGCTCTTCGCCGGTGTATGGACCGAGCAGCTACTCCGCAGCACAGGCCGCTTCGTCCACGGGGAGTACTGCAAAACAACACCAACAAACATCATACACGCGAGGCACAACCTAACCAATCCCCCAATACCACCAAAGCGGCACCTACCACTATGCCCCTCCGGCAAACTAAGCATATGAACCCCGCTAGCCTCCGCGCCAAGGCGGATGTCCCAACCCTGCGCGAGCGGCCATATTCGGAGCGCGCAGAACTCCTCCACAAGATCACGGGTGGAGAGCCTGCGCGTCACCGTCAAGAGGAGCTGCAGAAGCGACTCCTCCCTCGAGCTCAGCTTGATCTCTGGGGACGGGTTGAGCCGGATGGCCCCCCCGGATGACAGCAACCCATCATCCGAGGGGAGCTATGATAGAACCACCGCCGGGTCCAGTCCGTCTCCCATCGGTTGCGGGAGGCAAGAGCAGGCAAGTACCGAAGGTAGCGCTTTCTACTGAAAGTTGACGCCCCAAATTGAGCGCTTTTGCGGTCTCTCTCCTCAGCAGACCATGAGCGCATCACCCATTCAAACACCCCGAGCTTCACAAGGGAGTTCGGGGTTAACTGGGCTAGCTCCACTTGCATAGCAAAGACACACCGACCAACCCTACGCACGAAGCCGAGGCCGGCCAAGAAAGGAGGCGAATAAAACAACCTCGTTGTCCCGAGGTGTTAGCACCGTCTCCAACCTGGGGGCTTGCGCGAGGGAGAGATCTGCAATCTTGCCCTCCTCCGCAGCACTGCAAAGACCGCCGGTCACCAGGACCGCCCGGCTGCTCTGTGTGGGGCCAAACCCCTCGTCTTGCGGGCGTTTCGTCATCTACCAACAATGCAAATCGACAAAGGAGCAGAGCAAAAGGAAAGGAAGCGTGACTTGAGGCGGTGGGGCGCAACCCTCCCTATTTATATGAAACGACAGGGCGCGAAACCCGAAGAGACGCGACGGTCCAGCAAGCGACGAGTGTGCCCTAAAGCGAACAGTCGCGCACCATTAATGATGCGGTGCGACCCATTAATGGAGCGTCGTGCCCCATTAATGAATCGTCGTAGCGCAGTAAATGCACAACCAAGCAACAACGGTCAAGGACCGAAGCACCGGGCAACCCTGTGGGCGCTTAAGGAACAAGACAGCGCAAGAAATCGCTTCGCCGGGCCGAAGGGGACGGTGTGTATGTACCCTTCGGGAAGAACGGTGCGTTTTCAGCCATGACGAAGTAGGACCTCGACCGCGAGGGGCTTGTCGTAGGGGCGGCCCCACCGGCCCTGATGCCCAAGCGAAGCAATCGTCAAAACTCGGGTGGTGGACAACGGGCGAGGCCTCCCCGGAGTGTCCCTGGAGCCCCGCAAGGCCCGGAGCAGCAGATCCTCCGGGAAACCTCCGGGGTGGACCCAAAGCCCCCCGAAGGGTCTCCGGAGCCCCGTAAGGCCCGGAGCAGCAGATC
Source organism: Hsuehochloa calcarea (assembly GCA_036346395.1). Classification (NCBI taxonomy): domain Eukaryota; kingdom Viridiplantae; phylum Streptophyta; class Magnoliopsida; order Poales; family Poaceae; genus Hsuehochloa; species Hsuehochloa calcarea. Next base: position 35,213,559 of record CM070614.1, on the reverse strand, counting down.
CTCCAGGCCACCTCCGGGGTGGACCCGAAGCCCCCCGGAGGGTCCCCGAAGCCCCGCGAGGCCAGGAGCAGAAGTCCCTCCGGATCGCCTCTAGGGTCAACTCGAAGCCCCCCGGAGTGTCCCACCAGCCTTGATGCCCAAGCGAAGCAATCGTCAAAACCCGGGTGGCGGACCCCGGGCGAAGCCTCCCCGGGGGGTCCCGGAGCCCCGCAAGGCCCGGAGCAACAGATCCTCCGGGTCACCTCCGGGGTAGACCCGAACCCCCCCCCGGAGTGTCCCATCGGCTCGACGCCTGCCGGGCATCGTCAAACCCGGGGCGGACCCAGCAAAGCCTCCCTGACCGCCCCCAGAGCCCCACAAGGCCCGGAGCAGCAGATCCTTATGGTCACCTCCGGGGTGGACCCGAAGCCCCCCGAAGGTTCCCCGGAGCCCCGCAAGGCCCGAAGCAGCAGATCCTCCGGGCCACCTCCGGGATGGACCCGAAACCCCCCGGAAGGTCCCTGAAGCCCCGCGAGGCCCGGAGCAGCAAGCCTTCCGAGTCGCCTCTGGGTGAACACGAAGCCCCCCCCGGAGGGTCCCTGAAGCCCCGCAAGACCCAGAGCAGCAAGCCCTCCGGGTCACCTCCAGGGTGAACCCGAAGCTCTTACTAGCGCAGCTGGACCAGGGACACCAGCAGGATAGACCAGGCCCAGGGGTGCCCACCATGGACCAAGGCCTAGGCGTAGGGGGGAATGTCCCTGCAGCCCCTATGCGTATAGTATTGACATAGGGTTAGAATGGTAATGTATAGACCCTCTAATGGAGGATTATAAATAGGGGGTTACCCCCCCTCCTGTAGAGGGAGGGAAAAAGATCAGCACGAATTTCTAAGGAATAATAACAGTCATCTCGTTCTTGTCATTGCCTAGTCCCTTCTTCCGAGGATCCCCAGAGCTCTTATAGGCTTGTCCGGGGTCCCCTTTTCTTTTACTATATAGCTTGTTTTTTTTCTACGACAAGGATAAAACAAAAAAATATCTATAAAATCAATGTAATATTTGAAGAAATACTAACATTAGTATCAGAGCCACGGTGCACGCACGGCGATCGCCCGCGTCGAAGAAGAGCCGAATCGACGACGCCGCTACCGCCTCGCTTCGCGTCGCTTACGCTGTGATTTCTTCATCTCGATCCGCTGCGCTGCGCGCAGAGGCGGCGCCTAGCACCTCGCCGTTTTTTTTCCGTCAGCACGTGGAGGCCGCGACATTGATACGGCGGCGAAGTGGTCGGCTGGAACTGGAGGAGAAGAGGAGAGGTGGCAGTTCCTGTGCCATAAAACTGAAACCGAGTGAGGGGATCGCTCCAAGAAGCTCTGGCACGAATCAACGCGGGTAGAAAAGGGCTGCACTAGTACGACGAGAATCGGAAGGAGGTGCGGCGGCTGGTCGAACTCGAAGCTCGGGGCTTCGGGCAACCACTGTAGCACGAGCGGGAGTGGGGGTACTCGGACGAAATAGAGGACTGCTCGGGCTCTTCACTGGGGCACTTACAAGAAGCGAAGGGGAGAACAGGAGAGGAACGAGAGGGGCTCAGGGCTTCTTATAGCCAGAGGGGAGAGAAGGTAGTCGTTTTCGATTCGGAGGCGCGCGGGTTCCCAAGTGGTTGTGGCATGGGCGCCCTGGTTGGAGAGAGGACAGGGCAGGCGCTTGCAGCAGGGAAGCGACGGGAGCGGTGACTTGGGCGGGCGACGCAGGTGGTGGGGCCGACACGAGTAGACGCTGGAGACGAGACGGGGCGAAGGAGGTGCCAGAGTCAAAGGCAAGTGGAGAGGGCAATGGTGGCAGAGGGCCAAATGTTGCAGGTGCGTGGTCGTGGCGCTGACGCGGCAGTGGAATAGGCTACGGGACTGGTCGATGGAACTGGGCAGCAGAAGACCTGGGGAGGGCGCTGACCGAGGGAGAAGAAAGGCAGGGGGAAGGGGAGCTGGGCCAGTGGGGCCAAAGGAAAGAGAAGTTGGGCCGGGGGAGAAAGGTCAAGAGGGGGGCTACGACCAGGGGAGGGTATAGAAACGGCCCGCCCAAGGGGAAGGGAAATGGGCTGGGCCCGAAGAGAGAGGTTTTGAAATTGAGGTAGAATCTACAAATTTTGAAAATATAATTAAAATTAAAATAAAATTTTGAAACCAACTGACAGAAATAAAAACTATTCATAAACCGAAAAAATAGGATGTTACAACAAAAAGGAGGACAGGGAGTAGGTAATAATTTAGTCCTAACACATTTTATTTCTTTATCTCTTCATCGTAGATAAGAGTGCCTTTCTAAGCACTCTTATCAATATCAACGTTCGCACATTCTGTCTTAGTTCAGGGGGAAAAAAAATAGAGTTCTAGTCTAGTTCAGAGTGGCCAAATCAAGGAGACCGGAGGCACTTCCTAAGGACACCATCATTGGCATGTAGAGAAAGCCTAGGAGGAGCAACTCGTAGGTTAGACAAACACCCCGACCAGATTTATTATTTTTTGTTATTTCGATAGACGTGAGAGAAGTGGGTATGTGTGGAGAGAGAGAGATGCTTCTACACTAGGCTTTGCCCACCGATGAGTCACCAAGGAAGGAGGAGACGAGAACTGCGTGGGAATGGAGGAGGAAGATAGTAGGCCGTAGATAACTGAGGAGATGAGTTATGGTGTGAAACGACTGGTGGGAGGAAGGCACCAAAGAAAGCATAGGTGGGAAGCGTCCAATTTTTTACCCTATGTCGGATGTTTGCACGGTAGTGTTGGATTTTTTATGTGGCTTTCAATATTTATTGTGGTTATTGTCTGTTTAACTCAATGTGGAATTGTTCATATTATTGATGTATGTGATGAATATTTTTTTGTGCAGAATTTAACTCGAGGTGTTGAGGATGGCTGTGCTGGAATATGATAGACATATTTATTGAGATCGAGTCTACTGGAATTTAATTTGCATGCATATATTTAATCCGAATACAATACATAACGGAATAGCTGAGTTTGTTTTGCATGATCGGCTCTCCAGGCTGTTGACCCACATGGTCAAATTGGAATTGATATCGTAAACATTCGTGTTAGAGATTAATATATTTTAGACTTATATAACTGACTTGTCTGATCGTGGTTGATGACATAGTTGAAGAGTCTCACGTTGTACCAGAAATATATAAGTTATTTTATAACACATAGAATAACATATCCCTACCCTGGAGTTTATAAATAGGTTTTTATCCTCTTACCTTATTATGCAATTGTGAATGGTACTATAAAAAGGACAGGGGGATAAAAGATAAACCAAAAAATATCTATAAAATCAATGTAGTTTTTGCAGAAATCCTAATATTGGTATCAGAGCCACGGTGCGCGCACGGCGATCGTCCGCGTCCGAAGAAGAGCCGAGTCGACGACGTCCCGCCTGCCCTGCCGCGTGCGTCCGCTACGCGTGATTTCTTCGTCCTGGATCCGCTGCGCAGGAGGCGTGCGCCTAGCATCCTCGGTCGTTTTTTTTTTTTCCGTCGGGCACAGGACGCCAGCGCACATTGATATGGAGAAGGCGTTTCTTCGTCCGCAGCCGAGCGTCTTCGTCAAAAGGAGGCGTGGGGGAATTCCATACTGGACATTCACGTGCAGACACTTGTTAATTGATCTTTAAAAAGTGAACTCAACTCTTCCTTTGTTTTTCTTCACGTGCAGAAGAGTCGAGTTCATTTTTTAAAGATCAATCAATGAACTGCTTGAGTTCACTTTTTGAAGATCAATTAATGAACGGTCTACATGTAAAGAGAAATAAAGGAAGAGTTGAGCTCACTCTACAAAAATCAATTAATGAGCTGTCTGCGCGTGAAAGGTCCAGTATGGAATTCCCTCACGCCTCCTTTTACTGAAGACGCTCGGCTGAAGCAAATTCGCTGCGTTCCTTCGTCACAGTTGCCTCGATCAGCGTGCGGCGTGCGTCGTGCGTCCGCATCAAAAGAAGCGAGGTCCTTTCTCTTCGTCCAACACAGGAAGCCAAATATTTTTTCCGATCTGACGCAAGGCAACGTGGCTTATGTGGTCAGCCTTGAGCCTGCACGCCGTGACGTCGATCAGCGCGAGTCGCGTCCTTGGTCGTTTTTTTTTCGTCCGGAAAGAAGACAGCGCGTTGATTGTTTCGTCCTCGGTCGAAGCCGAGCGTCTTCAAAAATTTTTTTATAGATCGAACACGTCCGTTTGCATCTCGTCTCGGCTTTCGTGGACGCTGCCTCGAGACGCAGCCAGCGTTTTCCTTGGTCGGCATCGAACGCGTCTTCGCGCTCTCCCAACTGAGCAATCCCAGCAACGCTATTCGAGGAGAGGCGACGGGCGTTGCTGTACGCGCAACGTCCTCGACAGTGTGCGTCCAGCACAGATCAACGTGCGCGGAAGGCGACGGACGTTGCTGCACGCAACGCGGAAAGAGACGGTGAATTGGTTCTTTTATTCTCCGGCACGAAGTGTTGAGTAACCGTCACATACGAATTTAATTCGAACGGGTACCTCGTATACAAATTCAGAATCACAAGAACATAAAAATAGAATAATAGATTGAACACAGAGATATGAGAGGACTTCAAACTTCGCTTTATTGCTTCTCAATCATCAAGGGTTACAATGAAGGGGGTCTCCTCTATTTATAGACTTCAGGGGATGAGAAGTCCAATTGAGCCAGGACTCTCCGGAGTCCTGGGCCCGGTTTCTTAACACTCCTCCTTGGAAATTTATCCGACATGTTTATGTCTCATCAAAACTCCATAAAAATCCAGTGGAAAAAAATTGGAGAAAGAGTATATGACATGCGCTCTGCTGTGTTGCACGAATTGCCTCATCAAAAACCTTACCCAAGAAACTTCAGAAAAACTCGTAATGGAAAAAGAGTACAATCCACCCAGTTTCATTTAATCTCTGGGATTTATTTTTTTGGGTATTCGATCTTCGTGATCAGGATTTAATAATGGGTTCGTGAAGATTCTTCCCTTGAATTCTGCACTTCTCTAAGTCTTATCATTCCAATTCCACATACGTATCTTTCAAAGCTAGATGCTGGAAGTAACTTAGTGAATAAATCTGCAAGATTTTCACATGACTTAGTATGCAGTACTTTAATTTTGTCCGTCTTTTGCAATTCATGATCATAGAAGAATGTGGAGTTGATATGCTTAGTGAGAGGACTCTTCACATAACCCATTTACACTTGTGCAACACAAGCTGCATTATCTTCATAGATAATTGTGGGGGTTTGCGCGGTATTCAATCCACATGACTGCTGGATGTAGTGAATCTTCCGTTGAAACAAAGCACATTCTTGTGAGAACTCGTACAGTGCTATGATTTGCGAGTGATTCGTCAAAGTCGATACAAGACTTTGCTTAGACGATTTTCATAGAATTGCAGTTCCACAACATAGGAATACATAACCTGTTTGCGACTTAGTTGTATGCGGGTTCGACAGGAACCCAACATCTGCATAGCCATTCATAGACAGGTCTTGGTTCTTTTCAGAGAATGTACTCAAGTTCTTTGCTTTCTTGGAGGTAACAGAAGATGTCTATTATTTTCTGCCAATGCTTTTAGTAGGTTCTGTACTATACCTTGCTAATAGGTTTACAGCAAATGCAATGCCTGATCTAGTACAGTTTGCTAAATACATGAGTGCTCCTACTGCACTCAGGTACGGGAATTCTGGTCCTAAGACTCCCCCCTCTTCTTTAGGTCTGTACGGGTCCTTGTCTTGTTGCAAGGATCTCCCGACAATCGGCACTTTTGAAGGATATACCTTTTCAAAGCCGAACTTTTCCAACACTTTCTAAGTGTAGGTTGGCTGATATACTAGAATCCCTTCCGGGGTATGCTCAAGCTGCAAGCCTAGGCAATATTTTGTTTGACTCAAATCTTTTATTTCGAACTTCGACTCCAGATAAGAGCTTGCTTTCTTAATACCTTCTAGGGTTTCAATGATATTCAGATCATCTTCATACACTGAGATTATACAAAATCTACCTTGGGATCGTCGTATAAATACACATGGATAATTCTCATTGTTTGTGTAGCCTTTCTTGCATAGAAAGTCGCTTCGAGCGATTATACCACATTATGTCTGATTGCTTCAGTCCATACAGTGACTTTCTGAGTTGCACACTGTATAGATTTCTATTTGCTCTATCTTGGTTCGGGACAGGGACACATCCAGGTATCTTCATATAAATGCCCGAATCCAAATTTCCATAAATGTGTGCAGTTACCACATCCATCAATTTCACTTTTAACTTCAAGTTCACTGCCATTGAAATAAATATCTAAAGGTAATTTCGCCCATGACCGGGGAATATATTTCTTGATAACAATCTCCTGGACGTTGAGTGAAACCTTGTGCAACTAGCCTTACTTCTTTCATTTCTCTTTCGAACAAATACCCACTTATGACCTACAAGGTGCACATGGGGAGGTGTGCGGTTTACAGGCCCAAACACCTCTCTTTTATTCAGAGAGAATAATTTAGTTTCTATTGCCTTCTTCCAATCTTCTCAATCTGATCTTTTCTTACATTCAGCGAGCGATGCAGGCTCTGGATCAAGATTGATGATTGTGGCAATTTTCTTTGCAAAGTAAATGTCGACATTGGCTGTTAGCTTATTCATAGATTCTCCCAAGGTCATAAAGTTTATAGCTATGTCTTCAAGGGGTGATATTTCTAATGCTTCTACTTGCTTACCGCTGCTTTCAATTGCAGGGCAAGTCCCTTTAGTTTTTCAGCTCCGATGTGTGCGCACACATCCATGCTGATGTCTCCCTTCATGGGGATGTTCAATTCTGGTATGTCTTTTCTGAAGGTGCCATACTGATGTCAGGTCTCAACTGGCTCCCCTTCTGGTTCTGGGGAACTTCGGTAGCTCATCCATATTTCTTCAAGCAAGAAATAAATTTCCTCTTCTAGTTTCTGTCTTGACCCCTCTAATTTCTCTCCATCCTACCCCTGTTATCTTTCCGTCAAGACGGCTCCCGCACACAGGAAGAGGCCATGCCCTCCTGCACCTCATCCATATAACCTACGAAGCAAACACGCTCACACAACCCACTAGATTGGTAATAAGACATAATCTATTCATTGCCATCCCTTGATGGTTAACATACCATTTACCTCATTCTATTTTGATCGGTTTTGGTGTAATGATTTATTCAAGAAATTGTTAGGGTGAGGTGATTATTGTTTCTCTTTGTTTCTTTATGGTATGGCACTACTACAAAACAGGGCTGAGATGGCAAACGTTGATTCTTTTGCAACTCGCCTACTGAGAGCACTCAAAATCATACAACATTTCAGCTATATGTTAAAACTGCACTGTTTGCAATATTTCCTTCTCCTTTGCAGTTTTTTGTGCAATTTCATATATTTTATTTACTACGTATCATATATTTAGGTTCAATGGATAACTTATATTTGTTTATGTAATCATTGCATACATAACTTATATAGATAGCAAGTAAGCGAGATGGCAGAGGCACCGTCTTCGCCGCCGTCAGTGACGCCGCCAAATGCGTCTGGATCTCCGATCAAGGTGGTACGCAGGCGAGAAGGCGGAGGAATTTCCAAATTGCCTCGGCCGCATGACGATCACAGAGGTCGGTGACGCCGGATCCCGCCGAGTCCCAAGAAAGCAAACGCGAGATTCGACCGTCATGGGTACTTACAAGGGAACGGGTCCCCATCACCACCCCAACCTGGAAGTCTCTAACGGATGTACAGAGAGACCAGTTGTGGACTGAACTTTCTGCCTCGTTCACTTTCCCCGGCAGACCAGCACGCAGCGATGGCACGCACGCCGGCGATGTCCCACGCCAGAGGACTTTCAAGAGCCAGCTTGTCACGCAGTACGTGAACACGGGTCGGACGTCCTTCACGATGTATCAATTTTTGTCGCGGGATACATGAGACGCCTTCGTGTAGATGAAGACGACAGCTGAATTTCAGGAGCAAAGTGCGGCGCACAGAGCTATCCAGGCACAAAACACTCACCCCCACAAACTTAGCACCGCTGGGTACGCGGGTAAAGCCACGCAGTGGGCGGCGGAGGATGAGACCGCTGCACGACCGTTTGCTGAGATCTCAGATGAGCGCGCTCGAGCCTGGTTAAGAGCGAGGGCATCAGCCACGTCTTCGGACAGTATCTCTTTCACAAACCCGGCAGACGAGGGAGTGTCTCAACGCCTGGTAAATTTTTCGAACCACTTAATTGTTAATAAGTCCATAACTTCATGGTGTCTACAATAACATGATGTCCTCTTGCAGGAAGCATTGACTTCCGCATCTTCCCAAGGTTCCTTCGAAGTAGACAAGGAGAAGGATGTACTATCTACGACCCTGGAAAATAAAGAGCACCCAGGTCGCACGTGAGGCGTTGGGGTTTACGTACCTAGGAGGGATGGATTCCCACACAACTCCGACACATATAGGAGTAGGAAGAGATCCAAGGACCAGCACGACGCTCGGTTGGAACATGTGATTATTGGAAAATTTCAAGAACAAATAACAAACTTGCAGAACCAAGTAAATCAACTCATGCAGGCGCAAGCCGCCCCTGTTAATTTGGGAGCAAGTCCTCCTTGACATCGGAGTAGCGTCGTGTCCACACATAATTCTGGACATGACGACGTGCAATTACCGATCGACGACATCGAGGTAATGTACATCTCTGGAATGCTCCAAAGATAGACCTATAGGACGCCTTAGCTAATTGTGTACCATTTTGTAGGAGCCAACACCCTGCAAGCTCCAAGTGAGGATGGTTGGGTCGATTCCTATTGAGGTCGGGCGGGTATGGTGTATCCATACCAGAAGGGCAAGGCAAAGACGGTGCCACCGGGCGAGGGTTACGCCAGGGTGCAGGTGGACATGGTACATAACATTTTCATGGCCATCCCACTGGAGATTCCCCCCGAACGAAGAAATCAGAACACTAGGGGATGCCACACACACTTTTATCTGGTGCCCCAAGAAGGACATCGCACTGGACCCTTCAGTGACGTGATATCGACAGACCTCGCTCTCCAATAGGACCTCGATGAGTCCGCCTCAACCAAAGCTTCGAAGGCGCCACATCGCTTCCGCCGAGAAGACGGCGAAGGGACAAGAAAACGTGTCACCATATCGGTCCTTGAGGCGCCTCACGGAAGACGCTTCTCAGCCGCCTCGTTAAGGAGAAATCAAAATCGAAGAACATTAAGGCACCTCCCAAACTCGTGAAATACTCACTCGGAAGTCCATTGGTCTCCGGCGCAGAAATAAAGAGCTCAGGAGTAGCTTGTCAAGCTTTGCATAATTGGTACTTGCGCAAGACCCGAGAGAAGGGGGTCATATCGAATCACCGCCGACACGGAGGGAGCATTTTCTCCACGAGCTTGGCCACTCGTCGTGGGCTTCAAGACTTATTTGACATATACAACCTAATCGCCTCGACGCTCACTTCTACGATGCCGACATCGTAAGTGTGTACAATCAATTTCTACACTCACGTGATACCGATAAATATCATAACTTATTGCTTATGTACGATACATTATGAAATGTGCCCGTCGAATCAAAGAACCGTGGGTTTCTCGACCCACACGTGGTCTCCGAGCAAACAATCAACCAAGACGCATCCTACGCCGAGAATTACATAAAATGGGATTGCTTGCTCGACGACAAGGACTACATAATGGTGCCCTACAACCGTAAGTAAGTGCTTCAATATTTGCTATGCAAATTACGCTTCAACATAGGTTTATGACTATAGCGACATACACGAGTAGGTTCCATCGATTCTTCCGATTCTTGTGCCAAAGAGGAATATGGTATTGTACCTTGATTCTCTACTCAACAAAAATCATGACTTCACCCTTCTTAAAGGAATACTCGATGTATATTCATTTCCTTCGCACATAACTCTATTGTAGTCTTCCTTCGCTTGAAATGGACGAGGATAACTTTTTGAATCATGAAGGCTCATCGGCTATGTTGCCGAGGGAGGTTTATACAAGGAACGAGGCCACACCGACTCACAGGATGCGATTTCCAGACGCGCTACAACACAATAATCATATATCATACTCCGTAATATTACGCCTCGAATCGATACATATATATGTAATTCTATTTTTGCAAAGGTTGCCAAGAAAACGAGATCACCTATGCGCATTCTACGATGCCATCATATGCGACTATTGATTGCTTCTAGAACGCACGATCCCTGTGTTTGTCAATCTCGTAATAATTATTTCCTAATTATAAATTTAAATATATACGCTTACTACTTTACTCGCTAGCATGTGGCTTGAACATAGAGTTAAATGCACTCGAGATGGACCAGTCACGCAAGTTCGAGGGAGCTCGCCTTCATCAAGGCGTATATAGTTAACACCACCGAGAGTTTCACACCGTCGACACCGATGAACGACCTCGAAACAATTGATTCAATATTGTAATTCACTTTGACTGGTTGTAATTCAATTTGTAACTCTAGCGACAATATATACTTGAAACATTCTTTTGTAATTGATTTTGAGTTAAATGATCACTTTGAGTTGTCAACAATTATCTGTGATATATTTCTGCTTGCTAGTTTTCAGAGGGCATGGCTAGGAATTCCTGAGGCTAGCTGAAAATACGATAAAAATTAATTAGGTCTAAAGACTTATCACAGACGGTTCCAACCACGAACCGTCTGTTATCACAGACATAAAATTTCAGACGGTTCAAAAACCGTCTGTGATGACTGTTACGAACCGTCTGTGATGAGCTTTTCTATAGTAGTGACATGAAGAGTTATAGAAGGTGTTTATAACTGGAAAGTTTAGAGATATTGGAAAACCCAAGATTTGGAGGGTTTCGGGTCCCCTGATTTTCGGAAGAGATATGATTATGTGTCCGTGTTGATAAGGACATGGTTTAGGACCCTAACTTATAAAGACCGAAGATGTTAAGGGTGACATGGGCTTGGAGAGGCATGTGCCTTATATCTATTTGAAAGTTATGGTTCATGTATCCTTCCAAATGAACAGCCACAGCAGTTGTCTTGATATAAATATATCAATTGGGTATATACTATTTGTACCAATTGCAATTTTATTTTTCATGACTATATATACAATATGCAATTGTTAACCTAACCTATCGTTACTTCATACTCTATTGGCCACCAGCTGAATGATGCATCTAGCTGCCTTGCCATTGACCAAAAAGTGGTCAATGTCACACACTGATTATCATTATCGACTAAGAAAGAAATTGGATGCTTATTGGTGCTCGGCGATGAATTGGTTGGAATGAAGTAAAAAATTTAGTGTCTTAATCAAAGGTATGTTCAGCTTGGTCTAACCTTTTGTTGATAAGGGTTTAAGTTGAATGCGAGTCTAAGACTACATGTCGTGTATGAGTCGGATTGTAATATTTAACACAACAAATAAAAGGTACGAGTCTCCTAAGAGATATATAATTATTCCTGAAATTCTGCGTGGTACCATCATCCACCACCACCGAACTCTAACTCTAACGGTACTTACCTCGAACCAAGATCCGCCGTTGCCCACCACTCAGGCCGCAAATATACTTGTTTACGTGATCCAAATCAATCTTATATATACCAGAGCTCCATCTCGCGTCTACAGTAGTAAGGATCAAGCCACCTACCAAGCACCCCAGGCCTTCTCCAGGTCAGTGCCTTTGCATTTGCTTTGTATTCTGCCTTAATTTGCTTTAAGAACCTGCTGCTTAAATATTAATTATGTTCTAAAGGGTCTTGGGACGTTCTTGCCCATTTCATCATCGCGGCTCCATGTGTTCTACGTATGTGTAGGGTTCTGAAAATGTCCTTGGTGTATTCATTATTGCTGAAAATATTTTTTCCGCAAAAAAGGGATTTTCATTGATAAAATTGTCGACCTTGCTGAAGTGCCATATGAAAATATGTGTTCTACGTATGTTTATAATTTCTTCTAAATAAACGGTCACATAGAGCAGCAGTGCAAGCGTTTCACGGCCACAAACTCTTCCAGTGTGCTTTTGCTTCTCTTCCTTTGATTTACTCCATTTTGCAATATAATTGCCAATTGTCATTTTATAATACACGTGTCTTGAGAAAAACAAGATTGCAATTATTGCAATATTTGCACACTCTGCCCAAGTGCCATTAATTCTGTAAAATATGTTGAGTATAGATGTAATTGTAGGGTCCAATGTATTTGTTATATTTGGTGCCTCGTTAGCGTGTAAGCATAGTGGATTTGGACAAATTACAGCAATGCTATACGCACAAACATTTTTGTGCTACATGCACACTACGTCTAGTTAAATGGTGTAGATAAGGATAGTTGTAGATTATGAGTAGGATTGGGTTTGCAGAGCTACCAAAGCTTGAGATTATAACAAGTGGAGTGTATATGCAGATCATTTGTTATTTCCCTTAGAAAATTATGAACCGTTTTTATTCATTCAGTTGGTCTAGATTACGCGTAAGATTGGGCGTTAGGAGCTACCGACAGTTTAGATTATAACAAGTGGGGTTTCATGTTACTCACCATGTTGTCCATTCCACGTGGTCCATGAAAAGCCTCTTCTTAGAGCCTGGCATGCGTGAGCATGACTGCATGTTGCAATTAATTTTTGACTAGAAAGTTCCCGTTGTTCCAACTAAGAAAAGTACTAGATGGTGGCCGGGACCCATGGGCCATCCCCAAAACTTGGATTTTGAGATTACAGCAAGCGGAGTGAATGTGCAAATTATTTATTGTTTTTCTTAGAAAATTGTGAACTATTTTTATTCATTCAGTTGGTGTGTATTATCTGTAGCATTAGGTGTGGGGAGCTGCCAAAGGTCGAGATTATAGCAAGTGGAATGTATGTGCAGATCATTTATTATTTATCCTAGAAAATTACGAACCATTTTTATCCATTCAGTTGGTGTAGATTATGCGTAGGATTGGGCGTGGGGAGCAACTAAAGGTTGAGATTATAGCAAGTGGAGTGTATATGCAGATCATTTATTATTTCTCCTAGAAAATTGTGAACTATTTTTATTCATTCAGTTATGTAGATTATGCGTAGCATTGGGTGTGGCGAGTTGCCAAGGTTGAGATTATAGAAAGTGGAGTGTATGCGCCAATCATTTATTGTTTATCCTAGAAAATTGTGAGCCATTCGTATCCATTGAGTTGGTGTAGATTATGCGTAGGATTGGGTGTGGGGAGGCACTAAAGGTTAAGATTATAGCAAGTGGAGTTCATGTGCAGATGATTTATTGTTTCTCCTGGAAAATTGCAAACCATTTTTATCCATTCACTTGGTGTAGATTATGCGTAGGATTGGGTGTGGGGAGCTACCAAAGGTTGAGATTATAGCAAGTGAAGTGGATGTGCAGAACATTTATTGTCTCTCCTGCAAAATTGCGAAACATTTTTATTCATTCAGTTGTGTAGATTATACGTAGCATTAGGTGTGGGGAGCTGCTAATGGTTGAGATTATAGCAAGTGGAGTGTATGTGCAGATCATTTATTGTTTATACTAGAAAATTGTGAACCATTTTTATCCATTCAGTTGGTGCAGATTATGCGTAGGATTGGGTGTGGGGAGGCACTAAAGGTTAAGATTATAGCAAGTGGAGTGCATGTGCAGATGATTTATTGTTTCTCCTGGAAAATTGCAAACCATTTTTATCCATTCACTTGGTGTAGATTATGCGTAGGATTGGGTGTGGGGAGCTACCAAAGGTTGAGATTATAGCAAGTGAAGTGGATATGCAGAACATTTATTGTCTCTCCTACAAAATTGCGAAACATTTTTATTCATTCAGTTGTGTAGATTATACGTCGCATTAGGTGTGGGGAGCTGCTAAAGGTTGAGATTATAGCAAGTGGAGTGTATGTGCAGATCATTTATTGTTTATACTAGAAAATTGTGAACCATTTTTATCCATTCAGTTGGTGCAGATTATGCGTAGGATTGGGTGTGGGGAGGCACTAAAGGTTAAGATTATAGCAAGTGGAGTGCACGTGCAGATGATTTATAGTTTCTCCTGGAAAATTGCAAACCATTTTTATCCATTCACTTGGTGTAGATTATGCGTAGGATTGGGTGTGGGGAGCTACCAGAGGTTGAGATTATAGTAAGTGAAGTGGATGTGCAGAACATTTATTGTCTCTCCTGCAAAATTGCGAAACATTTTTATTCATTCAGTTGTGTAGATTATACGTAGCATTAGGTGTGGGGAGCTGCTAATGGTTGAGATTATAGCAAGTGGAGTGTATGTGCAGATTATTTATTGTTTATCCTACAAAATTGTGAACCATTTTTATCCATTCAGTTGTTGTAGATTATGCGTAGGATTGGGTGTGGGGAGCCACTAAAGGTTAAGATTATAGCAAGTGGAGTGCATGTGCAGATGATTTATTGTTTCTCCTGTAAAATTGCTAACCATTTTTATCCATTCACTTGGTGTAGATTATGCGTAGAATTGGGTGTGGGGAGCTACCAAAGGTTGAGATTATAGCAAGTGAAGTGGATGTGCAGAATATTTATTGTCTCTCCTGCAAAATTGCGAAACATTTTTATTCATTCAGTTGTGTAGATTATACGTAGCATTAGGTGTGGGGAGCTGCTAAAGGTTGAGATTATAGCAAGTGGTGTGTATGTGCAGATCATTTATTGTTTATCCTAGAAAATTGTGAACCATTTTTTATCCATTCAGTTGTTGTAGATTATGCGTAGAATTGGGTGTGAGGAGCTACCAAAGGTTGAGATTATAGCAAGTGAAGTGGATGTGCAGAACATTTATTGTCTGTCCTGCAAAATTGCGAAACATTTTTATTCATTCAGTTGTGTAGATTATACGTAGCATTAGGTGTGGGGAGCTGCTAATGGTTGAGATTATAGCAAGTGGAGTGTATGTGCAGATCATTTATTGTCTCTCCTGCAAAATCGCGAAACATTTTTATTCATTCAGTTGTGTAGATTATACGTAGCATTAGGTGTGGGGAGCTGCTAATGGTTGAGATTATAGCAAGTGGAATGTATGTGCAGATCATTTATTGTTTATCCTAGAAAATTGTGAACCATTTTTATCCATTCAGTTGGTGTAGATTATGCGTAGGATTGGGTGTGGGGAGCCACTAAAGGTTAAGATTATAGCAAGTGGAGTGCATGTGCTGATGATTTATTGTTTCTCCTGGGAAATTGTAAACCATTTTTATACATTCACTTGGTGTAGATTATGCGTAGGATTGGGTGTGGGGAGCTACCAAAGGTTGAGATTATAGCAAGTGAAGTGGATGTGCAGAACATTTATTGTCTCTCCTGCAAAATTGCGAAACATTTTTATTCATTCAGTTGTGTAGATTATACGTAGCATTAGGTGTGAGGAGCTGCTAAAGGTTGAGATTATAGCAAGTGGTGTGTATGTGCAGATCATTTATTGTTTATCCTATGAAATTGTGAACCATTTTTATCCATTCAGTTGGTGTAGATTTTGCGTAGGATTGGGTGTGGGGAGCCACTAAAGGTTAAGATTATAGCAAGTGGAGTGCATGTGCAGATGATTTATTGTTTCTCCTGGAAAATTGCAAACCATTTTTATCCATTCACTTGGTGTAGATTATGCGTTGGATTGGGTGTGGGGAGCTACCAAAGGTTGAGATTATAGCAAGTGAAGTGGATGTGCAGAATATTTATTGTCTCTCCTGCAAAATTGCGAAACATTTTTATTCATTCAGTTGTGTAGATTATATGTAGCATTAGTTGTGGGGAGCTGCTAAAGGTTGAGATTATAGCAAGTGGAGTGTATGTGCAGATCATTTATTGTTTATCCTAGAAAATTGTGAACCATTTTTATCTATTCAGTTGGTGTAGATTATGCGTAGGATTGGGTGTGGGGAGCCACTAAAGGTTGATCATTTATTGTTTATCATAGAAAATTGTGAACCATTTTTATCCATTCAGTTGGTGTGTATGATCCGTAGCATTGGGTGTGGGGAGCCACTTAAGGCTAAGATTATAGCAAGTGGAGTGCATGTGCAGATCATTTATTATTTCTCTTAGAAAATTGTGAACCATTTTTATTCATTCAGTTGTGTAGATTGTGCGTAGCATTGGTTGTGGGGAGCTGCTAAAGATTGAGATTATAGCAAGTGGAGTGTATGTGTAGATCATTTATTGTTTATCCTAGAAAATTACTAACCATTTTTATCCATCCAGTTGGTGTAGATTATGTATAGGATTGGGTGCGGGGAGCCACTAAAGTTTAAGATTATAGCAAGTGGAGTGTATGTGCAGATCATTTATTGTTTCTCCTAAAAAAATTAACCATTTTTATTCATTCAGTTGGTGTAGATTAATTATGCGTAGGATTAGATGTGGGGAGCTGCCAAAAGTTGAGACTATAACAAGCGGAGATGTTACTCACCATGTTGTCCATTCCACGTGGTCCACGGAAAGTCTCTTCTTAGAGCCTAGCATGCACGAGCATGACTGCATGTTGCCATCAATTTTGGACTAGAAAGTTGCCGTTGTTCCGACGAAGAAAAGTACTACATGGTGGCCGGGCCGGTATAGGCCTTCCCCAAACCTTGGATGTTGAGATTATAGCAAGTGGTGTGCATTGTCTCGATCATTTGTTGTTTTTCCTATAAAATCGTGAACCATTTTTATTCATTTCATCACTTCATTTGCACTCTTATGTTGTTTTTCTTAATCCAAGAAGTGTTGAAAATCAAATAAGTTCCCACGTGCTCTTATCAAAAGAAGAAAGAGAGTCCAAATTTCGTTCTACTTTAGTCGGTCCAAATTATATTGGTCGATATAATTGTATAACTTTATCATATTATTGTCAAAAATATATTAAAACTAGCATCACGCAATTGCGCTGCTAATTTACTTGTTGTACAAAGGATATTGAACCCATGATTCTTATACTTTTAATTTATTGTAACCATGATATATAGTAATCCTATTATTAATATAACTACTTTTTATAAATTACACGGGCCATATAACATAACTAACGCATTTTTACAGAGTGAGCTCTGTCATCTACTGTCAATCAACATATTCAATTTGATATTAGAAAGAATCATAAATTTGGACCAACTCATATCAATAGTAATTTATGCTGAACTTTTGAAAAATGTCCATTCTTTTTTCTTCTTCATGTATATAGAAATAATTTTTCTTATTCAAAAAATTATCTTTTGTGTATATAGAAAGGAGTGAACCCCGGAGATATATAATAAAATGGAGAGGTTAAACAATTCAATTACAACAGCTAGGGATCTACGGTTAGAACTATTAGAAAAAATTACAGGTGGATTTTCCGAGGAGCACAAAATCGGCAGTGGTGGGTATGGAAAAGTTTACAAGGTATATCGTTAATACTTATTTTTTTTATTTCCTAAAATGATACCACCGGGCTAATTACAAGAAACCATGTACCTGCTATATTAACAATAATTTTTACAGGGAGTACTGAACGGGACAGAGATTGCCGTGAAGAAGCTCCATTGCCATCTAGCACATGACGATGGGATATTTAAAAATGAATTTGAAAACCTTATGAGGGTACGGCATCAAAATATTGTGGAGTTAGTTGGCTATTGTCATGAAATACGACATAGATGTGTTGAACACAATAGAAGAACTGTTTATGCTGAAATGGTAGACAGAGTTCTCTGCTTCGAATATTTGAAGAATGGAAGCCTTGACAAGCATCTTTACGGTACGGGATACTTTACTTCATTTCGATCATATGATTCCGTAAATTTGCATATCAAGAACACTGTCTTTGCCTACTTGTGCAGAAGAACATTGTGGACTTGATTGGTGCACACGTTACAAAATAATTAAGGGTATTTGTGAGGGTTTAAATTACCTTCATGGATTGGAAGAATCTATTCTCCATCTGGACCTAAAACCTGCCAATATATTGCTAGACGAGAACATGGTGCCGAAAATTGCAGATTTTGGATTGTCAAGGCTCTTCGGTGGAACACATACTCATATCACAAAAAATCTTGTAGGCACAGAGTAAGTGTTCACCTACTGTGAGATCTATTTGCTTCTTTTTTGCAGTAATAAATTAAATAGTGTTTGCTTGACACTGATTGTGTGCATAACATTTATGATGTCATGCAGCATGTACATGCCACCAGAGTACCTAGACAAACGCATAATCACAAAAAAGTACGATGTGTTCAGTTTAGGTGTTATCATAATACAGATAATGACAGGACGTGAGGGCTTCTCTGAATATTGGGAAATGTCGTCTTCAGAGTACAGAGTAGAACAATTTATTGAACAAGTAAGAAAAGTTACTTCTCTACGTCAAGAACATTAAACATTTTACTTTTTCAAGAACTGTATCTTTGTTTTTCGAATTTGCAGGTACATCAGAATTGGAAGGTAAGGGTAGAGGCAACACCAATGCACACATCAGCAGGAGAAGATTGCAAGCAAGTAAAGAGATGCATCGAAATAGCACTAAATTGTGTGGAGACTGAAAGAGAAAAGAGGCCCACGATAGGAGATATTATCCATAAGCTGGGAGAGACAGAAACTATGACCCACCAAGTGCCGATGCCATTTTCTCAGGAATCGGGAAGTGCCAGTAGTAGCCACTTTAAAACAGAGATGGTACAGAATTGGAGCCAAGAGAAACAACGTGGGATGCAACAGAAAGACTCATCAAATGAGCAACCTGGAAGTCTAGAAAAAGAATACCTGCAAGATACGAAGAAGCATGCCTTTTCCAAGATTGGGCCCTGGGGAGGAAGCGTAGGGAGGGCTCACAGCATCAAGGTGGCACCCCACCGTCTTGAAAGTGTGACAATTTGGGGTACCGATATCGTTGATGCTTTTGCATTTTCATACAGTGACCATAACGGGAACAAGCACACTATAGGTCCGTTGGGCGGTCCTGGTGGGAGAGTTCATAGGGTGAGTAAATGACTTTTAACAACAAAAGTCATTTGTTCTCGCGGATTAAATTAATTATCTCTTTGTACAAATGGTTTTTCTTCTCTTGCAGATTAAATTTGCCCCTTCAGAGTTTCTATTGAAGGTTTCTGGAACAATTGGTCCATATTCATGTGCAGTGGCCGATGTTGTAAAGACACTTATGTTGGTCACTAATGCTTGTAGCTATGGACCTTTTGGAACAGAAGGAGGAGGAACTCCTTTCCACACTTCAATCCAAAGCAATGGCAGGATCGTTGGCTTCTTTGGGAGTGGCGGGATGTTTGTTCATGCAATTGGTGTCTATGTGAGGCACTTTGAACGAGAGATGGTACAGGGTGGAAAGGAAGTAATCTTTGGACTGGAAACAATGCAAGGAGAAGTAGGAAACGAGGATGAGGAGGTACTAAAATTTACTCCTATCTCATTTTCTTATTTCTTCTTCTTCATTTTTGTCTTTCTAAGTTATGCTTGCTTGGTGCGTACCCTTAACCCATAAGGCGCTTGCCAAGATTGGGCCCTGGGGTGGAAATGGAGGGATGGCTTACGACATGAAGGTGGCACCCCACCGTATGGAAAGCTTGACAATTTGCAGTGGCATCGTCGTCGATTCACTTGCATTTTCGTACGATGACCTTAATGGGAACCAGCACACTGCGGGTCCGTGGGGCGGTCCTGGTGGGAATACTTATACGGTGAGTGAATGATAAATCTTAGAAACAAAAGTTCACTCTTGAAAAACAAGCATGCATGGTTTTTTCCCTGTTCCTTCTGTTAATCTATGTTGCCTATTAACTATCTCCCTGCAACAAAATCTAGCTTGATAACCATTTTCCTTCTCTTGCAGATTCGGCTTGGCCCTTTCGAGTTTCTGACAGGAGTTTCAGGAACAGTTGGTTCATTTGGCTCAATACCCAATGTCATAACATCGCTTATGTTTACCACAAACTCGGGCCATAGCTATGGACCTCTTGGACAAGGAGGAGGAACTCCGTTCCGCATTCCAGTGGAGAACAATGGCTTCATTGCTGGCTTCTTTGGGCGCGCAGGGTCATGTGTTGAGGCACTTGGGGTCTACATTCGCACATACTGACTACAGCTTGTTCTACGCTGCTTTTAGCTTCTTTGGGCATGTCTTTCCATGTGTTTTGTTCTGTTCTTCCTTTTTCTAGTCGTGACTTCATCTATCTAATCCTTGTCGATTGGACGTTATTGAAGAGGATTTTTGTCTGCATACTGAGAATTGGATGCTGAGCTCTATTTTTTGCACCGCGGATTTCTTGGAATTGCAAGGGTCCATTGAATTAGCTGTGCGCAAACGCCCAGTCTTGCTCATCTTTATGAGCTCTAACCAGTGATCTGCTTTCGTCTATCTTGGGTCTTTTTCCATAGCAGTTTCAGAACATAAGGAGAAGAACCTAAATGAAGAAATACTGGTGCACGGTTGCTTGCAAGGATCATGTTTGATGGATTGGATTGGAGTACCTGCAATCATACCAAAACACGGATATTACATGCTGAACATTTCATTGTAGGATCTCTAACTGTGATATATGCAACTGCAGGCATTCCAGGAAACTATTATGTTCCTGCTCTTATTGACAATAGCGTGTATGCCTTGTTTCTCTGCTACTTATCTCTCAGTCCTTTTCTGATAGTTTGAGAGGTTGGATTGGTGACCACCCTGCTTCCATGTTTTAGTTTTTGATCTCTTTTTTTAATGCTTCTCATGCACCTCTCATACCGGCCAACTTTGTGTTTGATCAACGATGACGACACCCTTTCCTCTGACCACAGAGAGATTTTGCGTGTGTTCATCATTCATGGCCCTAAAAAAACTATCGGTCAAATTTTTAGAGCTTCGATTGTGATCACCCTGCTTTCAATGTTTTAGTTTTAATTGGAAGGAATGTCATTGCAAAGTGCATGATTTTGAAAAATGACATCAGTTGTGGGGGGGACATATGGGTTGAGGTCCCACGTGTCAATGAGATAACCCTTTTTTTATGCTTCTCAACCACCTCACACCGACCAGCCGTGTTTCCTCGATGATGACGGCACCCTCCCTTTCCTCTAGGAAATTTTGTGTTCGCGTCATTCACGGCCCTAAAAAACTAGAAAGGAAGAAAGGTCATGTGAGGATTGGATAGGTTTCTGAGTATATTCGTTCACGGACCTAAAATTCATATTCTGTTGAGGAGAGAACTCAAAATTGATTGGATAGTTTTCTGAGTATATTCGTTCAATGCTCACTAGGTTTTGGAGATATTTAGCTAAGGATTTTGTTTGTTCAAATTTTAGTTGGGATGGTGATGAAGTGGCCAACCTCGGATCATTACGCATGACATCGTGCTTAGTGCTGTTAGAGATATATTAGAGATATGAATCTATATTTTATATTTTCTTATTTGTACCCTTGTATACTCTATATATATTACTCATTGGGCCTCTTCAATATATACACAATATTCATAACATGGTATCGGACCCAAGGTTAGAGTTAGAGTTTGCTCTTACCGTCACCGCCTCCTAGCGTCTGACCGGCGCCGTTGCCGCTGCCGCCCCCGGGAGGAGCCGACCTCACTCCTGGGGGCGGCCTTCTCCTTCACGGCATGGGGCGGTGTGGCCGAAGCTGACGGAGCTCCTACACGTCACCTCCAAGAACGACGGGGGAGGAGTGTAGCCAGCGGCGTCCTTGCCCGCCTGTTCCGCCTCATCAACTCGCCGCTCCATCACCGCGCTGGCTCGCCCAGTCGCGGCGGCTTGGTTTGCCTCCGGGCTCCTGTCGCGCCGTCTCTTCCCGATGTCGCCCTTCTTGGCCCACCGGCTTGCCCCGCCGCTACCCCGGGCCGCTCACCGCCGCCACAAGACACTCGCCGACGCCCGCAAGCAGCAGTCCCCAGCGCCACACTCTCAGCCACCTCTCTCGCCGCCGCTTATCCTCGGATCCACCGCAGATCGGCGCGATCGCCGCCGAGGAGCACACCCGCTGGTCTGGTTGGGAAGCGCAGTGGCCAGCAGTCCGTCACCGGCTTCCCCGAAGTCAACGACTCCAAATACCTTCTGGATCGTGAGGCCTACTCCAGATTCATCGGCTAAACAAGGTGATGCCATTGAGACTGGTAGTATCATCGGGTTGCAACACATGAGGACACGGAGATGGTTACATAGCCACTTGCACGCTTCACCATTTATCTGGTAACCTAGAGGTTAGCTGTTTTGGTGGGGATGAACAATCAGATACTGGTGATTATTGGAGGCTAGAAATTGAGGGAAGTGGTAAGGTATGGAAACGGGATCAAAAAGAAAGTAAGACTCCGACACGTTGATACTGGATGTTATTTTTCTGCTGCTAGTTATCTTTAGGTGTTTCCTCTTTTGTGTCGTTTCTTTCGTTGCATCCATCTAAGTCCATATCACTCTATCTTTGAGTTCGTCTAAACCATGTGAGTGCACATATTTATTGTCAGTCATAGAAGTAAAGAAATTTCTTTTGCATGACAGCAACCACCGCTCTTCTCTTCAAGCCGCTGCAGATTCGTCGCCCTAAGATTTCAAGGTCGCCGCGCTTGTTGTGCATTGCGTCTCTATTGCGCTTCTTGTGTACTATATCTTTATTGCGTTTCTTGTGCACTGCGTCTCTATTGCACTTCTTGTGCACTACGCCACTGCCGTCTTGGGCTTCGATCCGCGACGTCCTGCTTCTACCTGTTCGTATTCGGCTTGATTTGGCAGATTTCTCTATTTTTGTTGATTTCATTATCTTCTTCGTCATGTTACCGCGGTCGACTTTGCTCCCGCACCTTGTGCTTTATGGGCTGTCGCACGACCCCGGATGGGAGGAGATCTTTTATCGATATATTTTCCAAGAGCTGCATACTACGACGACATTATCAAGACTCAGACTTTAAATTTTTCTAGTTTAGTATCAACCCTTTTCAAATGCAATGCTATTGCATACGCCTTGCATTTGAGAGGGGTGTTAGAAATATGTTAGAGATAGAAATCTATCTTTTATATTTCCTTATCTGTACCCTTGTACACCCTATATAGATTACACATTGGGCCTCTTCAATATATACACAATATTTATAACAAGTGCCACTTCGTAATACATGAATGGAAAAAACACATCACACATAAGCAAAGTTTTATCTCATAGCGGACTGCTTTTTTGGGAGGTCCCACAATCCGCACAAGCGCGACAGTAACTTGCAACGGTGAGAAAAGTAAATATGATACCCTTTTTTACTGCCCGATCACACATAAGCGAACTTTTTTCCTCAGGTCACGATCCCATGCCTCTGCACTTAGCGTGACAGTAAATCTCTTTGTAGTACTGCAGTAAATGGCACAACGAGATCGTAGTAAATCTCTTGTAGTACCGTAATAAAATACATAATGAGGTTGCAATAAATCCCTTTGATGGTGCTGCAGTAAAACACAAGGAGGTTACAGTAAAAGACACATTGAGTGTAACATCCCAAAAGTAGAAACTTGGATATTTGTACTGTTAATAAATGAGGAAATATTTTGAGCATGATTTGACATTTTCCTCAAATCAAATAATGCATTTGCATACAAAGAGTAGCCTTAAAAGACTTTTTGATATAACTTTAGAACAGATAAAATTCTGGAAAATTACACAAGAAACTATAATGTGCCAGGAGCCTCCACAAAAAATTTCATAATTTTTAGAGCTCATTTTATATATTTAACAATTCATGAAACCACCAGCCTATTCAAAAATATTCAAACCGAATTGCTTTTCTCGTTCGCCTAACGGGCCGAAAGCCCAGCGACCCAAATCGTCTGTGCCAACCATCCCACTAGCGCACCCGCTCTTCCTCTCGCTGACATCATGGCCCCACCCGTCAGATGGCTTCTTCCACTTCTCACCTCACCCGCCCCTGGTTTGCGACGTGCCTGCCGTTTTCGTCGTAATGAGGCGCCTCCAACTCCTTCGTGCCCCATCCCACGCTACAACAGACAAAAACTCCCCCTATCACCGCCTTTTCCTAAACAGGCAGAGACACCAGACCGTGTTGTTGCCGCCGTTCTAGTGACCATTGGTCTTCGTGCCATCGTCAATAGCATCGTAGTAGTTCCCTAGAGCTAGTGCACACCACCTTTCGCCATGTATATGCTCCATTCGCAAAAAGCCATCACAAACCCAAGAACCACCACCGCTTCTCGCCAGTAGAGCACCACCTCCATCCATCTCTCTGGCCACCGCCACCACCTGGTAGAATCGTTGTTGAGCTAGGAGTCCATTTTACCCATACCCGAGCCAAGCCACTGCATTGTTCGCTGCTGGTGAGTTCGTCGAGCCGACGTGGTGTGCTGAGCTCTGTTATCCTTCTCTTTCTCTCATTAACGGTGGGTCCCACTCATGGTTAGTATTAGGTTAGCACTAATGATAGTAGTTATGTGTAACTAGTCACTAGCATGCAGGACCGGCTGAAAAACTAATCAAAAATATAATTTAAACGTATTTTAGTAAATGAGACACTAACATGCGGGGCCCACTTAGTATTAAAAACGTGTTTAAAAATTGAGAGTCTAACAAGTGGACCCCCACCTGTCAGTGGGTTAAAATCAAATTAGGTTTAATTACTCAGTTAATATCTAATGAGTCTCTGACATGAGAGACCATCCACTCTTTTTGTAAATAAAATCATAAATTAAAATCAGGAGAGACTAACATGTAGGGCCCACGTGTAAGAAAATGATTTTTAGAAAAATGGAAAAACTGGAAAAGCCTCTTTGAGTTCAAAGGTAATACACTTTCTCTATTGGAAAGGGTAAATTTCAGATCAACGCTTTCGACGCCACCCTTTTATTATTTTCAGGATTTTTCAAACCAAACTAAATTCGAACGCTAATAATTTTTGCATATGAACTCCAAATTGTATGATTTTTTACTAAATTCATATAAAATCACATTTTATCTGAGTATGCAAAAATATTTTGATTTTGTTTATGTTGAATTTATTTTACTATTTGTGATTTGTTTTCGACTCTTTTCGAATAGACGTCAGAAACACGATCGAGATTATCGACGATCAAGCACCCTCATTCTCTGAGAAACCAGAGCAAGGCAAGCACCTCCTTTGACCATTTTGATCCCATTATTTTAATTATTTTTACTTTGTTTTGCAAAATCTATTATGCATGCGTGTATGTTTTTGCTAAAATTGCTAAATTTGTAGATAACGGTAGTTAAATTCCTATTGAATGCATGATTTCTCCTTGTTGAGTTGATTTTCTGACTATTGTAATCTCTAGGATATGGTTTAGCCAGTAACTAATGTCAAATTGGGTATTTTGATTATGAATATTGAGTAGATGCTTAGTTATTCTCTAGTTTCACTAAATTGAACAATTTATGAAAAAATGAGTATGCATTTGGGAGAATTTGAAATGTTGGTCCAAAGGAGTTACCTCTATTAGTTTGGTATAAAATGAAAATAAAAAACTTAGTCTTTTTGACTCGGGCGATTTATATTATGAATTGAAAAGTGTGAGAGGTGTGTCTCGCAAGTAGATATGGGGAAATCCTCGTCCGGGTCAATTAAGGACCGAACGCTGGTTCCACCAATCTAAGCCTAAGCGTACAATCACATGTGCTAATTATGTGATAGCCTTCGCTAATTAATTTATTTAGGACTAGCCTTGCATGTTGGTAGGCCGCAGTAGTACGAGCATGTCCGGGTAGGTCTGCTCGAAGGGGCTCCCTTCACCGAGGCGTTGGAATTAAAACCTTCTGATACAACAGTGAATGCCTCACTGAGACGGGGGTACCCGGGTGAAGCGAGGGTGATTCATTCATCGGGTTAGTGCAAGTTTAGGACTACGTGATGTAAAGGCTTCATTACGAACTCTAGACTGCAACACCCCAGCCCAACACTGAGCCTGGAATGCCACTAAACTACTCTCTAAACTAATAATTATCGACACACTATAAAATTACAGCAAGAAAACATCAATAGACATATCCATGGATCACAAAAGAGCATGCATAATTATGGATCAAGCGACAATAAATAAGCAAGGGGAAATATAACCAGGTAAATAATCCAAAATAGCATCAACTACTGAATCCAAAACATTGAAATAAATAATCTAGTCCAAAATGTGACCTAAATTTTATTCAACCCCTAACATGTCCAGGAGTAATCCAACATTAAACGAAAAGGTTCTTATGGCAAATGATCATGTGATTGAAGTATGGATCTAATCCATGTGCTCTACTCGCTCTCAGTCACGGCGTTGTCGAAGATCACCTAAAGACAACAAAAGAGCAAGGGTGAGTCCACGACTCAGCAAACACATCAATATACAACGAACAATAATAAACCAACAGCATTCAATAACTTCATTATCATCACAGTACTTTCGTTAATATTCTCATGCAGTTATCTTCTCTTTGATTCACATCCATTAATCTCATGTACCAATGCAAATCTAATCTACATGTCCACATGCACTTTTTCACAGATATCAGATAGCATGAGTGAATGCTCACGACAACATTCACTCTTAAGCCCGTTCCTCCATAAGGATCGGGGACCTCCTCCACTCCCGTGGAGTTGTGATCATTCATGATCACCTGCTCATATGCAAAGATGCTTATGTATGAAAATGCAAACTCCATCATAAACATCCTATCCAACTTCCCATCATGCTTGTCAACAAAGATATAAACATATCATTCCATTGTTTGCAATTAAATAAAATAAAAGCACAACAATAATGGTAATAGAAGATAAAGAAAACAGTGATCCATCATTGATCGCTGTCTACCATGCACTTGCCTTTACTAGTTGCGACGCACGATTTGGCTAGAAGATGGCAACAAGCACGACGCCTCTCCTATATTAAATACACAAACTTCAATACAAGCTATAGCAACAAGAATAGCAATCAATATTCTTCGCTCCTACCCGTCCCCAAATATACCACGTTACTCCGGTACCGAATAGTTACCCATTGCTGTCTAGGCACTCCAACGAACGTAACTTTTGACTCGAAAGTCCAATCACAACAAACCACTCCATTCTGGATTCTTCATAAAATTATCCACATTTTCTTAGATTACAAAGACTTCTAATTAAATCATCTAACCCTCCGTTTTTAGCCCAGAAAACCGATCTGTCCGCTTCGGAACAGCAGCTTACTAAATTCATAACTTTTGTTTTACCCAACCAAAATGCGTGTTCTTAGATTCTACAGAACCATTGGACATTTATCTACAACTTTCATGTAGATCAAAAACTCTAATTAGTCTATTTACTATTTTTAATCCGCAGTCTACCAGAACAGCGCCGAAAGGCGATAACCGTAAAGACAGCAGTCTTCCAAAAATCATAACTCGAATTATACTTGTCCGATTGACATGATTAAATATGCTATAGAAAGATATCGAAATTATCTACAATTAACTAGTAGATGATATTTCCAAAATTCGTCATTAAGGTACCCGAATAAATCGTTCAACAGAACAGCAGGCTAACGGATCTATTAATTGGTATCTCCGACTACAAACATCATAACAAACTACCTTACTGTTCCGACAAAACATTCTAGTCTGCATGCATATAATGCTACGGCCAAACTAATCAACTACTAATTAGCAGAGTCTAATTCATCATTTCTAATTCGGCATCTCCCATTGATTAACTAGACTTAGCCGTACACAAAAGTGTTAATCCCGCTAATACTCCTAGCAAAGAACCAAGGCACTAAAATTAATCAAATCTCGATTCGCTTAAAGCCAATAACTACTACTAATCACTTTATTAGTCATAGCGAGAAGCAAAACTAACACACAACTCACCTACCTTATCAGCCGGCCGGTACATGCATGTGGGCAAGAACTCAACGCGGGGTTCTCCACGCTGATAGCGTGGGCTCTACTGAAAATTCAAAGAAAAGACTCGGCGTCGGTTGGAAAATTCAAAGAAGAAGAAAGAGCCTCGGTCGTCACACAAAGATCAAAGAAGAAGAGACCTCGGTGCATGCAGCGATCAAGCACAATGCGCGCAAGCTTCCAGAGGAAAAGAAAAGGTCAAGCAAGCATGAAAAAAAACAAAAGAAAGAAAATGGGACTAGGGTTTTTTCTAGAATTCCCACAATCTATTTATATAGCTCAAAAAAATTCTGAAATTCTATTTTTTATGTGTACTATTTTATTTAATTACACAGGCCCTTAAAGACGTTTTTATTATTTATTTATTTATTTTTCAGAGTATTACATTCTACCTCTTAATGTAATTCGACCGAATTCTACTCGCGTTCTACTCAAATAAAAACTACACTGCTGAAATTAAATAATAAAATAACACGTACCAGACGTGAACAACTCTGGGTATAGCTCGCGCATGCGAGACTCCAACTCCCAAGTCGCCTCTCTCTCGATCGATGCGTTCACAAAGACCTTGACGATACCAACGCCTTGTGCCTCAAAGACTCGCTCCGACCTCTCCGTATGCGCGCACGGACGCGACTCAACCGTGAGGTCTTGCTCAATAGTCACGCTCTAATGAAATCTTATGCTCGATCTCTCAAAACTTTCAAAGATCGAGACGTGAAACACATTAGAACCCCACGCATGGACTCGGGAAGATCCAAGCGGTAGGCTAACTTCCCAATTCTTGCAATAATCGAACGGTCCAACGCACTCGGGCTAAGCTTCCCTTTGGTACCGAATCGGACAATGCCTTTAGTGGGAGACACTCAAGAGCACTGGTCACCCACCGTAAACTCCAAGTCACGCCTCAAATCAAGATAACTTTTCTCTCTCGCTCGAGCCGCTAATGATTCTCGCCTCACCATGGCCACACGCTCAACGGTCTTCAATCGGTCCGACCCAAAATTGCCTTCTCTCCAATCGCATCCCAAAGAAAGCGGCGATCCGCACTTCCGCCCATAGAGAACCTCAAATGGCGCGGCTCTAATATCGAATGGTAACTATTATTATAAGCAAACTCGCAAGTGGCAACCGGTCCTCCCAACTACCCTTCCAAGACAAAACGCAAGACCGCAACATGTCCTCCAAAGTCCGAATAGTACGCCTGATCGCCCATCGGCTCTGTGGGTGAAACGTCACTCAAAGGAGCTGTGTGCCCAATGCACTCGCAGACTCTCCCGTAACTTGAGACAAACTTGCGCCCTCGTCGAAATGATGGTCTTTGGCACACCATGCGGTCTTACTATTTCACGCACATAAATAGGAGCTAGGTCACTCATTGAATTTGTCGTGCGAATAGGAATGAAGTGTGCGATTCTTTGAATCGATCCACCACTACCCAAATCGCATCCTTCCTCGCGATTTAACGAGGCAACGCCACCACAAAGTCCATAGAGATATCATCCCAAGGCCACTGGGTACCTCCAAAAGTCGCAATAACCTGCGCAGACGCTTGTGTTCACTTTCACTTGTCGACAAACACCGCAAGAAGCCACATAATTAGCAATATCCACCTTCATTCTTTTCCACCAAAATTTCATTTCAGATCTCGATACATCTTAGTCTCACCAGATGAACAAAGGTATGGAGTGCGATGTGCTTCCCTCAAGATATCATCTTTAACCTCCGCCTTTTGCGGTACGCAAAGACGGCCTTTAAACCTCAAAGTACCAGAATCATCCATACTAAAATCACCCTCTTTACCCTCATCCAGACGCTTCCTAACCTCCTGTAATAGCCTGTCACTCTGTTGTGCTTCCCGCACACGGTCTGAAATAGCTGACTCAAGAATCAACTGTGTCTCAACATGTGTTGTGCCCGCATAACAATAAGATATTCCCATGCAATCAAAATCAGCAATGAGGCAATCTAGAGTAGCAGGAGTCGCCTTGCGACTAAGAGCATCCGCAACTACATTGGCCTTGCCTGGATGATACTGAATAGTAAGATCGTAGTCCTTGATCAATTCCAACCACCTCCTTTGCCTCAAATTCAGATCCTTCTGAGTGAAGATATATTTGAGACTCTTGTGATCTGTGAAAATATTACAAGGCTCACCGTATAGATAATGCCTCCAAATCTTGAGAGCAAAAACAACCGCAGCCAACTCCAAATCATGAGTGGGATAATTCTGCTCGTGCTTCTTTAACTGCCTCGACGCATAAGCAATTACCTTACCGTCTTGCATAAGCACACAGCCAAGACCCACTCGAGACGATCTCAAAAGATCGTGAACCGCTTTCCGGCTCGAAGAGTGAGAATAGGAGAGGTCACCAACCTCTCTTTCAAAGTGCAGAAACTGCGCTCACACTCATCGGTCCACTGGAATCTCACACCTTTCTGAGTAAGCTGAGACATCGACTTGGCAATGATAGAGAAATCCTGCACAAAACGCCGATAATAACCAGCCAAACCCAAGAAACTCCTCACCTCCTTCACATTAGTTGGCCTCTTCCAATCCACCACTGTGGAGACCTTACCAGATCAACAAAGAATACCCGAGGGTTAATCACATGACCCAGAAACCCACTTCTGAAATCCAGAACTCACACTTCTTCAACTTAGCATAGAACTTGTGCTCTCTCAAAGTATCTAAAACCAACCTCAAATGACGCTCATGATCCTCATTGGTCTTGGAATAGATAAGAATATCATCAATGAACACCACCACGAAGTCATCTAGATACTGTGTAACATGTTGTTCATGGTCTCCATAAAATAGCAGTGCATTAGTCAATCCAAAGGACATAACTTTATACTCATAATGCCCATACCGTGGAGAAAGCGATCTTCTCTACATCTCGCTCACGCACACGGATTTGATTATACCGATCGAGATCGATCTTGGAGAATACTTGAGCTCCATTCAAGCGATCAAACAAGTCCTCAATGCGGGCAATGGATATTTGTTCTTGATTGTGACCGCATTAAGCGCACGATAATCAATACACATACGCCAACTCCCATCCTTCTTCTCAGTGAATAGAACAGGAGCTCCCCATGGCGATACACTACGCCTGATCAAACCTTTAGCCAACAAATCATCCAACTGCTTCTTCAACTCGTCCTGAAACGGACGTGCTAATCGATATGGAGACATCGAGATGGGACGAGTATTCGAACAAGATCAATGCGAAACTCCACGCCTTGTGCAGTGGCAAACCCTAAGCTCACCGGGAACACATCGGGATAATCACTAACCACTGGAATCTCCTCAATCTGCGAAGCCACACTCGTTTCAAAGAAGAGCTAAAAGAAGCCCAGCCATCGCCACGACCGAAACAATCCAACTAATATCGAAAGAGAGCGCGAGGCGCACTGAAAAGTCAAAGTCTCCTGCAGACGAGGTCCGCACAGACCATTCTACGTAAACAAGATATCACGGCTCGATAAGAGTGCAACCAATCCATACCCAAGATAACATCGAACGGCTCCATTTGAATAACTATCAAATTCGCGTGAACTTCTCTCCATCAATGACAATAGAGCACCCAGACAAACAAGAGAACTAGCAATAATACCCCGTGAGAACTAACCAACACCGATTGAGAAATCCATCGATACTCAAGTTCGCTCTCCTAGCAAACGCCGTCGACACAAACGAAAACGTAGCCCGAATCAAAAGGACTAAAGCATCAAACGAATCCACAAGCAAAGTACTCACCACGCCAGACGACCCGCGGACTCTGCAGTAGGCATGGCGACACTCTGTGGCGCCATGGCGAAGAAGACGATGGCGGGCGGCGAGAGCCCCGACAATCTCTGCGTGGCGGTGCGGTGTAAAGCCGGTCGTGCAACTCAAGCGGTGCGAAGGTGGCGGCCGCCGAGAGTACCCCACCGAGGCGCCCAAGTCAAGGAAACGGCATCGCCGAGGAGCGATCATCATCCGAAAGATCCTCGAGCAGACCCACTGAAGAAGGAGATGGCACAGGCTCCCACTTGATCACGCTAGCGGGGTTCTGGCGACACACCCGCTCCTTGTGACCCGGTCGGCCACACTTACGGCAATCACCCGTCCAAGAGCACTCAGCAGCACGCAGTGTCCATCACCACACTTAAAGCAAAGCATGCCCCGCCTCGGGACAGACGAAGAGCCGAGTACTCGCAAAGGACGAGGCGCCAAGAAGAGAACCGCTCGATCGCTAGACTTGAAGGATCGCGGTCCTCCTTGAATTTCTTGAAAGGTGTCGAATGCACCCACTTCCTCAGAGAGCTCCTCTTCCGTCACCACCGAAGCTACCACCCACTAGAGGCTTGTGCGCCTTTGTGAGTGCATCTCCAACTCCATGCCTCTAGCTTGCTCCACAACAGTCAGTAGTCACAGAGTGGAGTAGCTCCCAACACATGCTCGGCACTCGTAATTGGGACCCGACGGAACCTCTTGGCTTTCTCAAGATCATCGTTCGCATCAAGGGACAAAGCGAACCAAGTTGTTGAACTCACCCCATACTCAAGAATAGACCTCTTCCCCGAGCAAAGGTCGCCAAGGCAACCTCCATCTTCTCAACAAAAGAATAGGGTAGAACTTTCCTTGAACTGATCAACAAAGTCCTCCCAAGTGATCGGCCCTTGAGTGGCGGTCCTCAAGACAACACGCCCCACCAAATATCTCGCTTGCCCTTTGGTGAAAGGCTACAAACGGACCCTCGATGTCAAGACATCTCCAAAGCTCCAAACCGCCTCTCCATATAGCGCAACCATCCATTGCTCGACGGTGTGCCCGACCACAAACGGATCCAACCTCAACCCCATCCACTCGAAGTGTCATCCGCCTCAGAACCGTGGATGTGCGACAGAGCAACAACAGATGCCGCAGCCTACGGGGTGCCGGCGCTGTTGACGAAGAGCACGGATCTCTCCCACCAACTCTCTCAAGAAAGCGGGGTCTCATCTCGACCACAACCGAGGCGGGTCAACAAAGAACCCCTCGCCATCGACTAATCACACAGGAGGTGGCTCCACGGAACCTCGCCTGCGCCCCGACCTCCACGCATCGCGGCCACCACGACCACGCCCTCTACCCCTAAGATAGCTATTAACCACAATCAACAATACACAATGAGTTCAAAGATCAAAATAAACTCATGCATCAATAAACAACATAACTAAGCGTAAAACTATATTCGTACCTCTCTCTAACCTCGTGCACTAGTGTGTCAAATTTTAGGTTAGTTAACCATTAGCAAATTTTAGTTGATTTACTAAAACTAAAACAAATTTTTAACAATTTTAGTTTGCCTATGTTGTTAATCTATTCACCACGGACCTAAAGCCCGCTCGATACCAATCAGTAACACCCTCACCCAACACCGAGCACCGAATGCCACTAAACTACTCTCTAAACTAATAATTATCGACACACTATAAAATTACAGCAAGAAAACATCAATAGACATATCCATGGATCACAAAGAGCATGCATAATTATGGATCAAGCGACAATAAATAAGCAAGGGAAATATAACTGTAAATAATCCAAAATAGCATCAACTCATGAATCCAAAACATTGAAATAAATAATCTAGTCCAAAATGTGACCTAAATTTTATTCAACCCCTAACATGTCCAGGAGTAATCCAACATTAAACGAAAAGGTTCTTATGGCAAATGATCATGTGATTGAAGTATGGATCTAATCCATGTGCTCTACTCGCTCTCAGTCACGGCGTTGTCGAAGATCACCTAAAGACAACAAAAGAGCAAGGGTGAGTCCACGACTCAGCAAACACATCAATATACAACGAACAATAATAAACCAACAGCATTCAATAACTTCATTATCATCACAGGTACTTTCGTTAATATTCTCATGCAGTTATCTTCTCTTTGATTCACATCCATTAATCTCATGTACCAATGCAAATCTAATCTACATGTCCACATGCACTTCTTTCACAGATATCAGTATAGCATGAGTGAATGCTCGCGACAACATTCACTCTTAAGCCCGTTCCTCCATAAGGATCGGGGACCTCCTCCACTCCCGTGGAGTTGTGATCATTCATGATCACCTGCTCATATGCAAAGATGCTTATGTATGAAAATGCAAACTCCATCATAAACATCCTATCCAACTTCCCATCATGCTTGTCAACAAAGATATAAACATATCATTCCATTGTTTGCAATTAAATAAAATAAAAGCACAACAATAATGGTAATAGAAGATAAAGAAAACAGTGATCCATCATTGATCGCTGTCTACCATGCACTTGCCTTTACTAGTTGCGACGCACGATTTGGCTAGAAGATGGCAACAAGCACGACGCCTCTCCTATATTAAATACACAAACTTCAATACAAGCTATAGCAACAAGAATAGCAATCAATATTCTTCGCTCCTACCCGTCCCCAAATATACCACGTTACTCCGGTACCGAATAGTTACCCATTGCTGTCTAGGCACTCCAACGAACGTAACTTTTGACTCGAAAGTCCAATCACAACAAACCACCCCATTCTGGATTCTTCATAAAATTATCCACATTTTCTTAGATTACAAAGACTTCTAATTAAATCATCTAACCCTCTGTTTTTAGCCCAGAAAACCGATCTGTCCGCTTCGGAACAGCAGTCTTACTAAATTCATAACTTTTGTTTTACCCAACCAAAATGCGTGTTCTTAGATTCTACAGACCATTGGACATTTATCTACAACTTTCATGTAGATCAAAAACTCTAATTAGTCTATTTACTATTTTTAATCCGCAGTCTACGAACAATAATAAAGGCGACAACCGTAAAGACAGCAGTCTTCCAAAAATCATAACTCGAATTATACTTGTCCGATTGACATGATTAAATATGCTATAGAAAGATATCGAAATTATCTACAATTAACTAGTAGATGATATTTCCAAAATTCATCATTAAGGTACCCGAATAAATCGTTCAACAGAACAGCAGGCTAACGGATCTATTAATTGGTATCTCCGACTACAAACATCATAACAAACTACCTTACTGTTCCGACAAAACATTCTAGTCTGCATGCATATAATGCTACGGCCAAACTAATCAACTACTAATTAGCAGAGTCTAATTCATCATTTCTAATTCGGCATCTCCCATTGATTAACTAGACTTAGCCGTACACAAAAGTGTTAATCCCGTTAATACTCCTAGCAGCAACCAAGGCACTAAAAATTAATCAAGTACTGATTCGGCTTAAAGCCAATAACTACTACTAATCACTTTATTAGTCATAGCAGTAAGCAAAACTAACACACAACTCACCTACCTAATCACCTACGGTACATGCATGTGGGCGATAAACTCAAGCACGGGTTCTCCACGCTGCAGATAGCGGGCTCTACCGAAAATTCAAAGAAGAAAGACTCGGCCTACTGGAAAATTCAGGCGCAGCAGCAGCACCTCTGGCCGGCGTCAAAGATCAAGAAGAAGAATTTCGTGCGCAGCGATCAAGAAGAATGCGTAAGCTTCCAGAGGAAAAGAAAAGGTCAAGCAAGCATGCAAAAAAAAACAAAAGAAAGAAAATGGGACTAGGGTTTTTTCTAGAATTCCCACAATCTATTTATATAGCTCAAAAAAATTCTGTAATTCTATTTTTTATGTGTACTATTTTATTTAATTACACACAGGCCCTTAAAGACGTTTTTATTATTTATTTATTTATTTTTCAGAGTATTACATTATTATCTGCCCATTGCTCTTTAAAAATTTTATTGCAAATTATTACATATCGTATCGCAAATTAAACTTGCTTAATGCTGAAAAAATCTTGTAGCGTAAAGCCACATTCTTTGATAGACTTGCATGTATATTATGATTGTGATACACTACAAGTCTTGCTGGGTACAAATTGTACTCAATCTTGCTTAAATTGTTGTTCAGAGTATGACGATGTACCGGTACCGGAGGGTACGGTGACGGGTCTTACTAGGGTTTGGTCCTGGTTAGTTGCTGAGGGTATCATTGGGCAAACCGCTAGACCTTTGGTTTTATTAATATGCTTTCGTTGTTTTTCTTTTGCTACTTGCAGTTTAATTTGGCAAGTCGGCCTTTTGTGATATAACTTGTTGTAAACGCTTAACCTTAATGTCCTATTTGTTTCATGTTGTATGTATAATGCGTATGTATGTGATTATCAATGTTGTGGATATGTGTACTGTCGAACCCGGATTTTCTAATCCCAGATCGTCTGCGAATATACTGTGCTATTCCCTGAATCAGTAGATAGCACTCACAGATACATCACTGAATTATTTCATACATGGCGTAAAACCATACATTCATTAATTCAACACATCAGAGTTTACATAGACCTCTTCGGGCCAAGTTTTACAATAAGGGCCGAATAGGCCAAACAATTACATCACCAAGTAGCGGAAGCGACAACAGAAGCAAAAAGGGTGAGGGCACATCTCTCCACGGGCAAGCGACAGGGAAACCTGTGTACATCCGATATTACCCGAAAACTCAGATAATATAGGGCACACATAAGTACCAACGGAGCCAGCTAGACTAAGATGAGACTAGAACAGCTAAATACTAAACTACACTTCAAAAACTCATAGGTCTTCAAACATCTAGTTCCTCGTAGTAGTCGAAGGCTTCAGGATTTCCTACTTCTGAGGGTTTGGAGGAAAGAGCAAGGATGAGCACAACTTCCGTGCTCGCGAGCCAACACACAAGATGCAATATATACATGCAGGGCTTAACAAGGATGACTCAGGTTTTTTTATTTGCCAAAGCAACATTTTCAATTATCATAGTTACAATTTTTTTATGACATAGCATTTTATTAAAGAGAGTAAGTGCAATATTAAATAACAGCGGAGGTTACCTCCACCTCATGTTTAATTTTGATAGCGGTTACATCCACCAATTATCAGCACTGGGTAAGACTACCCAGGAAAAATTCAAAAGAAGGGCTAGATGAGCCCATCACATTTTCAACACATCCACAAAAGTTTTTGAAATAGAACTAATTCAAGTTAAGTTTCTATGTCCGCCTTTGACCGTAGGCGCAACTGTTTAAATAGTTTAGACTCTGCAGAGATTGTACACTGTACCCACAAGAGATAATCATACTCGTTACCCCACACGGTTCCTTAGTCATGTAGTTGAGCGATCGTCAAAGTAACGTTTCAAACAACCTTGCCCCTTCTGTCATCTCATCCCTATGCCAATCCCATAAGTTGTGTAGGATGTTTACCACAACGACTAGCGCGGCTGGCCCTGGCCACAACGACTAGCACAGCCGGCCACAACGACTAGCGCAGCCGGCAACATCACTCTCGGTGTCCCTTTCAAGTCAGCATACGTTATACCGCTTGCACACTTCCAAACACCAGTTGTGGGATGACATCCAGGGTTTAATAATTTTACTAAGCCAAGTTGCACTTTGCAGACTTGCGGTTGTACTTTTTTTACACAGTAGGTCATGACAAGATTAAGTTCTTAATCTATCTGGGCGGTTCATGCCACATACCAACCATTCTCGTGATACATCCGCACCCACCACTCTTTCCATCCGCCCAGATGTGGTACTAGCAAGTTGTTTAGGGTTTTGGAGAGAAAAAACAATTAACACAACACGCCAGTCATTTACATCCAATAACTTCCCAAAACCACTTCCTTGATTAAAAGATGATAAACAGGACATTTATTGTCCTAGTACTTATGCAAGTCTAGCATGTCACTTAAATACAACCTATGCTAGTATTTACCACATAATTACTAGGGTAACATGGAATGAGGGATTCAATTTATCAAAGGATGGATAATACTTAATTAATCATAAAATGAGTGTTTAACTACCTTAAGCTTTAACATACATTTGATTACAAAATTAAAGCATGCAACTTTGATACTTTAAATAAATATAATTTGCATAAAATGTAGGCTCAAAATGATCAAAGTATTGACTCGCCTTGGTTAAAGGCAGTGGGGTCTTGGTACTCTCGAGCTTGGTCGAAGTGGAGGTCTCTTGCATCTTCGAACTCTAATCGGACGAAAGCACTGGAAAAAATGCACAACAGCAGAGAGAGCAAATAAATACCAAACTCATAATAAATGAAATACAAATTGAACAAGACCCATGCCATTAGCAAGATCTTGAATTTAGGAAATTTTAGAAACAAGTTTCATAATTTTTGGAGTTATAAAGGAAAAGATATGAATTTTTAAAGCTTTCCAATTGAATACTTAATTGAAAAGAAAAACAGAAAATTCAGAAAGGCCAGGTGCTGACACGTGGCGCAACACAATGCTTGGTCCCGGAGGTGGAATGGGCGGTAGTACCGGGAGGCGGGGCGGTAGTACTGGCGAGGCGGGGCAATGCGGTAGTACCGGAGTGGCGAAGGCGGTAGTACCGGGGGTGATAGAGCGGTATTACCGGCGTTGGAACGACGGTAGTTTTGGAGGGAGCGGTAGTACCATGGGTTGAGATGGCGGTAGTACCGGAAGCGGGAGAAATGAAACTACCGGTGTTGAACAGACGGTAGTACCGGAGAGCGAAAAAATGCGCCAGGAGCTTCGGCTCTTGGTGGCAAAGAGAGGGGGAGAGAGCAAGGAGCACGGGGGAAGGCGAGGAGAGCTAGAAGAAAGCAAGGGGTGGCATGGGGAGAGCAAGGGAGCAACTGGGGCCCTTTCATAGCCGGGGAGGAGAGAAGAGAAATGGCGGTAGCGGTGGGAGCGGCCGCCACGGGGAGAAGGGAGAAAGGGGGGTCCGGGTGGCGACCGAGTCGAGGCTTGGCGCGAGCAAAGCGGGAAGGAGGCGCGATCGGGGCACGGCGCAGGGACGCCAAAGCGGAGGAGAGAAGGGAAAGTGGCGAGCGATCCACCGTGGAGCGGCGACGGTAGTTCCAGGGAAAAAAGAAAAAGTGGGGGAGGGGAAAACAGGCCTGGACAGGAGGAAACAGGGGGGAAGAGGGGAAATGGGCTGAGACAGCACAAACCAAGGCGAGATTGGAAACAAAATTTGAAAATTTTGCTTTGAAATTGCGAAAGACAAGTCCAAATGCTTTTGAAATTTTGAGAATGTTACAAACCTACCCTCCTTAAATGGAATCTCTACCCTGAGATTCGACTACTCAAATGAGGCAGAGAGCGTACCTCTCATTACTTCTGAAGTTGCTTGGGCTTCTTCAGCGGTGACAAGATTCACCTGGCCTTGGTTTTGGCTTGGCGCGAAAACGACTCTAAATGCCTACGAGGTCAAACGACTTTTATTTGAAACCAACGTCTGGCCCTGAGCTGGTGTGGCTCCTGAGTTGAACTTCGCGGAAGTGTTATGGCGTTGAGGGCATCGCTTGGTGAAATATCCTTTTTCACCACACTTGAAACAGCGGAGGTGAGCTATTGGGTTCCGTACTACAGGCTGTTTGACGGGGCGAGGAGGGCGGAGAACATTCTCACTTCTTCCCTTCTCTATTGAGGTACTCTGACACTTCGGTGCAATGTGGCTATTTTCTTTTAAAGTCCGACATTGGTTAACTTTGCCAATCCCATTTATGATGAGTCTTGCAGCGACTTGAAAACAGGTCCTTTGCAACTCAACTACCTTGATCAAGAGGGGACGCATGAAGCAATCTTTGGGGTAGTGATCTTGTCCTTCGCAGAGAAAGAACGTGACTTTACTCATTGGGCATTCACCAGGCTGGTGATCCTTATCGCAGTTAGGGCAGTTTCACAGCATTGGTCTGCCTGGTGTCCTTGTTCTCCACAACGTGTGCATGCTACTTGGTTCACAGGGCAATATTTTGATTGATGGTGTTCCTCACAGCAGGGACAGTAGGGAACTGGGCACGTGTAGCAATAGTGTTCATATTGTCTACATGTGAAACATGCTCCTCTTACATCTTGTCATAGTGGAGGACATAATTGGGTGACATGTCCTTTCTTGCCACATTCAAAGCAAGTGTCTGACGGGGCTTCTGAGTCTAGTAGTAGAACTTCAGTAGGTACAACTTGCTTTCTGCTAGGACTCTTGATGAGTTCTTCGTTGACAGGGTTGAGGTTGATGACTATGATGTTCCTTGCTAGTCCTTCATGATTCCATTGGGGATATCTGTTCATACGGTGTCCTAGGTTACCTCAATAGAAACATTTGGTCCTCTGACCTTGCTTCCTTTGGGGGCATCTCTTGGCGAAGTGTCATTTTTCCTCCACAGCTAAAGTAGTGAAGGTGAGCTACCAGGTTGAATGTTGCCGATCGCCTGGTGGAGTGTGGAGTGGGGAAAACACTTCCACTAGAGCGCGGAGTTGGCGTTGGAGCTCTTGGTGGCTGGGCTGCTGATTGAGTGAATGATGAGCTACCGACACATGTTGACTGCTGGGGGTAGCTATCTTGTGGCCTTTGCGCTAATAACTTTCTTTTACAACTGGCACCACTTCCTTGGGTTGCTGGCCTCTCTGGAGCCACATGAGGAAACAACTCGGCTTAGAACTAGAGGAGATATATGAGGGTTCACTAGCCCTCTAGAGCACAACAGAAGAAATTCAAACCAACCAAGGAAAATCAATCAAATACAATACAAAACCTAGAATGGTTGCATTATATTAAGGGGGTTAAGTGTTTACATGACTCCTGAAACACATCATATAGGCTATGCTAAGTCACGACACAAGATACACACACATCGTCTACAAAATAAGGAAACAAAAAGTGCTTGCAACCAAAAAACTGCTAAAGCAAGCACTGCTAGCTAAACTAAGCTAATTACTCCCACATGACGACGGCGACTTCGGGATCGGTCTCTCCCTCCAGGAAAGGCAGGTAGTAGTAGTAGAAGGCTGACTCTCGAAGAAGATCTTCGTGCATCTGGCTTAGGCGGGTGCAGGCGAAGCGGGCTACGTCTTGGACTTCTTCTGTATAGTTGCTCTGGGGGGTATCAGGTCAGAAGGTGTGAATGATGAACTCACCCTCTCTTGCATAGAGGAAAACCTTCATGGTCCATGACTCTTGGTCTAGAATCTGGGTCTTTCGGCATCCGTAGATAGGTTGGCGGTAGTAATCCAGGTGTTGCATGAATTGGCGGAGAATGTCCACGAACTCAACTCTGTCTTATTCATGAGAGCAAAAGTCCCGCGGGCTATCGAACGACGGGGTTGCCATCAACAAATTTTTGAAACAAGCGAGGGAGTCAGATTGAGTAAAAACTCAAGTGAAGTCAACGGAAGTTAAGAACTAAGAGAGATGAGTAAGAGCAATAAGTACGTTATATTTTGCCAAAGCTTTTCTTAGGTTTTGAAATTAAGACTCAACTCCTTAGGCACGACCAGTCTAACCAAGGAACCTACAGTCGTATGCTCTGATACCAGCTCTATCGGACCTGGATTTTCTAATCCCGAATCCTATGCGAATATACTGTGCTATTCCCTGGATCAGTGAATAGCACTCACAGATACATCACTGAATCATTTCATACATAGTGTAAAACTATACCATTCATTAATTCAACACATCAGAGTTTACATATACCTCTTCGGGCCAAGTTTTACAATAAGGGCCGAACAGGCCAAACAATTACATTACAAAGTAGCGGAAGCGACAACGTAAGCAAAAAAGGTGAGGGCACATCTCTCCACAGGCAAGCGACAGGGGAAACCTATGTACATCCGATATTACCCGAAAACTCAGATAATATAGGGTGCACATAAGTACTAGCGGAGTCAGCTAGACTGAGAGGAGACTAGAACAGCTAAATACTAAACTACGCTTCAAAAAGTCTTGGGTCTTCAAAAGTCTGGTTCCTCGTAATAATCGAAGGCTTCAGGATTTCCTGCTTCTAAGGGTTTGGGGGAAAGAGCGAGGATGAGCACAACTTCCGTGCTCGCGAGCCAACACACAAGATGCAATATATACATGCAAGGCTTAACAAGGATAACTCAGGTTCTTTTATTTGCCAAAGCAATATTTTCAATTATCATAGTTACAAATTTTTTATGACATAACATTTTAAACAAATTATATTTTATTAAAGAGAGTAAGTGCAATATTAAATAACAGTGGAGGTTACCTCCACCTTATGCTTAATTTTGATAGCGGTTACATCCACCGATTATCAGCACTGGGTAAGACTACCCAGAAAAAAAATCCAAAACAAGGGCTAGATGAGCCCATCACATTTTCAATCCACCCACAAAGATTTTTGAAATATAACTAACTCAAGTTAAGTTCTCATGTTCGCCTTTGACCGTAGGCGCAGCTGTTTAAATAGTTTAGACTCTGCAGAGGTTGTACACTGTACCCACAAGAGATAATCATACTCGTTACCCCACACGATTCCTTAGTCATGTAGTTGAGCGATCGTCACAGTAACTTTTCAAACTATTTTTCCCCTTCCGTCATCTCACCCCTATAGCCAATCCCATAAGTTGTGCGGGATGTTTACCACAACGACTAGCGTAGCTGGCCCAGGCCATAACAACTAGCGCAGCTGGCAACTTCACCCTCATTGTCCCTTTCAAGCCAGCATACGTCCTGCTACTTGCACACTTTCAAACATCAGTTGTGGGATGACATCCAGGGTTTAATAATTTTACTAAACCAAGTTGCACTTTGCAGACTTGCGGTTGTACTTGTTTTACACCAGAGGTCATGACAAGATTAAGTCATTAATCTATCTGGGCGGTTCATGCCACATACAAACCATTCTCGTGCTACATCCGCACCCACCACTCTTTCCATCCGCCCAGATGTGGTACTAGCAAGTTGTTAGGATTTTGGGGAGGAAAACCAATTAACACAACATGCCAGTCATTTACATCCAATGATTGCCAAAACCACTTCCATGATTAAAATATGATAAACATGATATTTATTGTCTCGGTACTTAAGCAAGTCTAGCATGTCGCTTAAGTACAACCCATGCTAGTATTTACCACATAATTACTAGGGTGACATGGAATGAGGGATTCAATTTATCAAAGGATGGATAATACTTAATTAATCATCAAATGGGTGTTTAACTACCTTAAGCTTTAACATACATTTGATTACCAAATTAAAGTATGCAACTTTGATACTTTATATAAATATAATTTGCATAAAATATAGGCTCAAAATGATCAAAGTATTGACTCACCTTGGTTAAAGGTAGTGGGGTCTTGGTACTCTCGAGTTTGGTCGAAGTGGAGGTCCCATGCGTCTTCGAACACTAATCGGACGAAAGTACTGGAAAAAATGCACAACAGCAGAGAGAGCAAATAAATACTAAACTCATAATAAATGAACTACAAATTGAACAAGACCTGTGCCATTAGCAAGATCTTGAATTAAAAAAAAAATTAGAAACAAGTTTCATAATTTTTGGAGTTATAAAGGAAAAGATATGAATTTTTAAAGCTTTCCAATTGAATACTTAATTGAAAAGAAAAACAGAAAATTCAGAAAGGCCAGGCGCTGACACGTGGTGTAGTACAATGCTTGGTCCCGGAGGTGGCATGGGCGGTAGTACCGGGATGCGGGGCGGTAGTACCGGCGAGGCTGGGCGATGCGGTAGTACCGGAGCGGCGAAGGTAGTAGTACCGGCGAGGCTGGGCGATGCGGTAGTACCGGAGCGGCGAAGGCAGTAGTACCGGGGGCGAGAGAGCGGTAGTACTGGCGTTGGAATGACGGTAGTTCCGGATGGAGCGGTAGTACCGGGGGTTGAGAGGGCGGTAGTACCGAAAGCGGGAAAGTGGAACTGCCAGCGTTGAACAGGCGGTAGTATCGGAGAACAGAAAAATGCTCCAGGAGCTTCGGCTCTTGGTGGCAAAGAGAGGGGGAGAGAGCAAGGAGCACAGGGGAAGGGGAGGAGAGCTGGGAGAGAGCAAGGGGGTGGCGTGGGGTGAGCAAGGGAGCAACTAGGGCCCTTTTATAGCCAGGGAGGAGAGA
Source organism: Hsuehochloa calcarea (assembly GCA_036346395.1). Classification (NCBI taxonomy): domain Eukaryota; kingdom Viridiplantae; phylum Streptophyta; class Magnoliopsida; order Poales; family Poaceae; genus Hsuehochloa; species Hsuehochloa calcarea. The sequence goes on along the minus strand of CM070614.1, from coordinate 35,169,760 downwards.
AGAGAAGTGGCGGTAGTGGTGGGAGCGGCGGCCACGGGGAGAAGGGAGAAAAGGGGGGTCCGGGTGGCTACTGAAGCCGGCAGCATGCAGCAAAGCAAAGGGTGGCGAGGCGCTTGCTCGGTCGTCTTGGCGCGGGTGGAGGCGCGAGGAAGGAGGCGCGATCGGGGACGCCGGGTGCGGCGGAGAGAGAAGGGGAAAGTGGCGAGCGGAACGACCGGGGGAGCGGCGGCGGTAGTTCCGGGGAAAAAGAAAAAGAGGGGGAGGGGGAAACGGGCCGGGACGGGAGGAACCGGGGGGAGAGGGGAAATGGGCCGAAACGGTCCAAACCAAGGCTAGATTGGAAAAAAAATTTAAAAATTTTTCTTTGAAATTGCGAAAGACAAGTCCAAATGCTTTTGAAATTTTGCGAATGTTACATGTACTAGCCACTGATCATGGGACTAGTACGGTACACATACGAGGGCTTCGGGTATTCAAAGCCCGGGGTCCGACAACAAGGTCACAATAAATCTCTGTAGTGCTGCAGTAAATGGTAGAATGAGATCGTAGTAAATCTCTTGTAGTGCTACAGTAAATCACAAGGATATTTGTAGTAAAAGATACAATGAGGTCACAATAAATCTCTTGTAGTGTTGTAATGAAAGAGGAGAGTCGGAAGAGAAGGTGGGGTGGTGGATTTAGGGGGGCACGTGGTTTTATGGTCGGTTGTGCTACGCTCATAGGATGCAGTAATTGATTGGCTTAGGTACAGTAAATCCGAACTTTCGATGTTGTAAATTTTTTACAATGTTAAAATATACTCATCATGGATCTCGTTTTGTTAAGCGCATTTTTCCAGCAAAACTCTTTAAATGGATTGCAAATAAGATAAATAGTTTAGGAGATATTAACGTTCAAAGTTTTCAATTAACCCACGCTTCTCTCTCCATACGCCCCTCTGCACTCAGCGTGGCAGTAAAACTCTTGTAGTTATGCAATAAAAAACACAACGAGGTTGCGTGGGGCACCTGTGATTTTATGATCGGTTCCGTGGGGTGATAAGGTTTTACAGTCGATTGCGTGAAGACGGCCGGAGTGTATAATAACTTATTCTACACTTAGACGTAGAATAACACACGTGTGTGTGTGTGTATATATATAATAAGGATAATAGCTCAAATAGCTAGCTTAACCGTTGTTCTTCGCTTCTTCTCTTCCAGATTCTGCTTGGCCTTTCAGAGTTTCTGATTGAAGTTTCTGGCACAATGGGTCCATATACACATGCACCAAACAATGTCATAACGTCGCTTACGCTGGTCACCAATGCTGGCAGCTATGGACCTTTCGGAGAAGGGGGCAACTCCTTTCCACAGTACTCCAATGCAGAGCAAAGTCAGCATCGTTGGCTTCTTTGCGCGTGAAGGGTGTTTTGTTTATGCAATTGGTGTCTTTGTTCGCCCATTCTCACTCTCCACAGTACTCAATATTAAGACAAATGTGAACTATGTAGCGAGGGTCCTGATCGATGTACAATAACCAGCTTTTACAGTCCCGTTAATAACCAATATATCGCACAAAGAATTCTAGTGGCCTGCTCTTTAGTGCAAAGACACTCATCCACCTGATCAATCCCCCAAGTGCTCGGCTGTAACAGCCTCAACTTTCATTTTTCCAGATAAAAATAATTATTTTGCTCCTTACTGAATTTTTAAGCCACTTTATGGATTTTCCAGAATTTATAAATGTCTTTTACCTTTTCCCGAACATAAAAGTATTTTAGCAGAGTCAATAAAAGATTTTCAAAGTATAAAAATATTTTATTTTGGTTCCGAATAATCCAAAATGCATATTTACATTTTTCATGGGATTTTTGTAGGTACTTTTATAATTTTAATAAATGGAAAACTATTTCCAGATTATTGTATTTCGAATTCAATTTAAATTCACTAAATCTTACCGGACCGAATGTCAGCCTCGGCCTACCACTGTTACACTTTTGGCCCAATAGCCGGCCTGGCCCAATGTTGTAACCTCCCAATTTCATTCCTTTTTAAAACCCCATGATTTTGAGGAATTAAAAAAAATTGTATAAATTGAAGAGTATTTAAACCAGATAAGCATCCAAATAAATTGGATCGCCTAAAAACATTTGAATAGATAAATAAAAAGGAGCACTCAAAATTTTAATCTGAATTAATTTTAGCAATCAAATTAACTACAAAACCTTGATCTCACGCCAACCTACTTTGGGCGCAAACCCCTAGCAGCCGTCCACTCCTCTCTCTCTCTTCTTTTCCTCCCCATCATCCTAGCTGCATCCAACCTGGCTCGAGCCACCCACCCCATCTCATCCTCCCCTTCTTCCCGCGCCGGCCCAGTAGCCTCTCCTGTCTTTTTCCTCCCGCTTACACTGCACGAAAGCGTGTTCTAGGCTACACGCCTTATCTCTGTCTCTCCCTTGTGACTGACGTGTGGACCCTGGCCCCACCTGTTAGGCCGGAGGAAAGAAGGTCAAGGAATCACTATTTTTCTACTTCCCTACGCCTTCTCCCTCTCTTTGTTCTTCTTTTTGGCGTATGCCCAATCATGTGTTGCCGCGGGAGGAGACGTAGAACGCTACTACCTCGAGCCTCTTGCCCTCTCACACGGTGACGCAAGGTAGTCCCATCGCGCCCAGAGCACGCGCGACACCTGCGCCCACGAGAACTTGCTCACAAGCCGCTTCAAACTCATGAGAGAACACCAGGTCTCCACTCCATTTTAAGTCGCATCATCTTGCTTGTGTCCACCTGCTATCCATTTCCCCTCTCGTTCCTCCCCCTGAGGCACCTTGTTTGGGAAGCCCAAATTCCCAACTCATCCACGGGGGATAAGCATGGAATTTGAGCTTCCCAAACAAACCCTCGTATAAGAGCAAATTTGGTTGAGCCCACCGTCTGCCCCAACTCCACCCATGAGCACCACCACTCAAAATGGGCCATGAAGGGTGAGCTTCTATAACAACCTAAAATTTGCAGCTTTTCAAAATCAAGAGCTTTCAAAATATTTCCATAAAAATTTCAAAAACCTTTTAGAGTTTTGTTGAAGTTCTTCCTGTTTTCCCCAAAAATTCCTGAGTTTATTTGGTTTCGACGGCACGACAGCTCCCCGGGTGATATTGACTTCCACTTTGGCTTGCGGAGCGCGTGGCTGCTCTCGGACGGTTTCGGCAGCTTGGTGATGTGACCTTGGGTCATGGGATGTATCATCCTCATATTTCAAAGAAGATTCAAAATTAAATTTTGCATTTTCAATTTGAAATTCAAAATCTCAAACCCTAACCTTGGTTTAGACCGTCTCGGCCCGGTTCTCCTCCGCCCGACCCGGCATGGTTCTTCTCCGCCCACCTCGGCCCAGGGCGCCGCCCCCACCGCCTCGCCTGTGCGCGCATGCCACCGCCTTCCTCGCCAATCCCCCTTCTCTGCACCTCTGCTCCGCTCGACTGCAGCGCCCGCCTCTCCCCGACTTGTCTCCATCACCACCCTTCCTCGCCAACGCCCGCTGCCGCCCCCTTGCCTTGCCCGGTCGCCTCCGAGCGCAGGCACTCATGGCCGCCTCGAGACCGCGTGAGCACCTCTCCCCGCCTCCTCCAGCTATAAGAAGCCCCGCCTCCTTCGCTTCCTCTCGCTCCACCCTCTTCACCTCCTCCCCTCGTATCCGACGCTGTCGCCGCCCTCACCTCCTTCCGCGCTCGGGTGCCGTCGCTTCGCCTCCACCCTTGCCGTCGCCTCCAGCTCCGCCTTCGGCCTTCGCCTCCGGCTCTGGCCCCCACTCCGGTGCCACCTCCCTCTCTCTCTCCCTCCTCCCACCTCCTACCATGCGCCCCGATCTCTCCCCTCCTCTCGCCGCCTCGTCTCTCCCTCCCCCTCTAGTTCTCTGTACGGCGGAAAACGCGAGGCGTCGTGCGGAACATCACCTTTTAATGTCGTGCTGAGGCTGACAGGTGGGCCCCGCTCCCCCGCCGTGTCTCTGACAGGTGGGTCTGCCGCTTTGCTTTCAGAGGCCGGTGAGCGTGTGGACCAAAGCCAAGTCGCGTGTCGCCTCGGTCCACGCAATGATGTCGTGGATCGTGCACCGTCGCATGGACCCGATCCACGCGACCGTTTGTGGACCAAGCCCCGGGCATGCGCCACGTGTGAGCACGAAGAAATCCGGCTATTCTGATTTTGTTTTTAATTAAAAATTTCATTGGAAAGCTTTAAAAATTCATATCTTTTTCATTGTAACTCCAAAAATTATGAAACTTGTTTCTAAAATTTTCTAAAATCAAGATATTGCTAATGGAACTTGTCTTGTTCAATTTCGGAGTTCATTTATTGTGAGTTTGGTATTTATTTGCTCTCTGTTGTTGTGCTTTTTTCCGGTACTTTCGACCGATTAGGGTTCGAAGATGCAGGACACCTCCACTTCTACCAAGCTCAAGAGTACTAGGACCCCACTCCCTTTAACCAAGGTGAGTCAAGGCTTTGATCATTTTGAACCTACATTTTATGCAAATTATGTTTATTTAAAATATCAAAGTTGCATGCTTTAATTCTGTAATCAAATGTATGTTAAAGCTTAAGGTAGTTAAACACCCATTTGATGATTAATTAATTACTACCCATCCTTTGATGAATTGAACCCCTTATTCCATGTCACCCTAGTAATTATGTGGTAAATACTAGTATAGGTTATACTTAAGCGACATGCTAGTCTTGCTTAAGTACTGAGACAATAAATGTCCCAATCATCATCTTTTAATCATAAAAGTGGTTTTGGGCAGTCATTGATGTAAATGACTGATGTGTTGTGTTAATTGTTTTTCCTCTCCAAAACCCTAAAATACTTGCTAGTACCATATCTGGATGGATGGAAAGAGTGGTGGGTGCGGATGTAGCACGAGAATGGGTGGAAGGAGGTATGAACCGTCCAGATGAGTTAAGGACCGTCCAGATGAGTTAAGGACTTAATCTTGTCATTACCTCTTGTGTAAAACAAATACAACCGCAAATGTGCAAAGTGCAACTTAGCTTAGTAAGATTATTGAACCCTGAATGTCATCCCACAACTAGTGTTTGGAAGTGTGCAAGTAGCAGGATGTACGCTGGCTTGAAAGGGACACCGGGGAGGGTGAAGTTGCTAGCTGCGCTAGTCGTTGTGGACGGGGCCAGCTGCGCTAGTCGTTGTGGTGAACATCCCGCACAACTTATGGAATTGGCCATAGGGGTGAGATGACGGAAGGGGCAAGATAGTTTAAAAAGTTACTGTGACGATCGCTCAACTACATGACTAAGGAATCATATGGGGTAACGAGTATGATTATCTCTTGTGGGTACAGTGTACAACCTTTGTAGAGTATAAACTGTTGAAACAGCTGCGCCTACGGTCATAGGCGGACATGAGATCTTAACTGGAGTTTGTTCTATTTCAAAAACCTTTGTGGGTGGATTAAAAATGTGATGGGCTCATCTAGCCATTGTTCTGGATTTTTCCTAGGTAGCCTTACCCAGTGCTGATAATCGGTGGAGGTAACCGTTATCAAAATTAAGCATGAGGTGGAGGTAACCTCCGCTGTTATTTAATATTGCACTTACTCTCTTTAATAAAAATACAATTTGTTTAAAATGCTTAGTCATAGGAGTTTGTATTTACGATAATTGGAAATATTTCTTTAGCAAATAAAAGAACATGAGCCATCCTTGTTAAGCTTTACATGTATACTATTGCATACTGTGTGTTGGCTCGTGAGCACGGGAGTTGTGCCCACTCTTACTCCCCTCCAAAACCCTCCAGTTGATTTGGATCAACGAGACTACGCCTACTATGAAGACCCTGAAGTTGATGGACAAGGCAACCCTGAAGAATAGTCTAGATTCTGTAGTCTATGTCTTGCTCTAGTCTAGTGGACTCGTCGGTACTTGCGTACAACCAATATTACCTAATCCTTGGATAATATCAGTCGTACGTAGGTCCCCCAGTCGCTTGCCTGTGGGGAGATGAGCTCTATCCCCTCTTTTGCTTCCTCTGTAGCTACGTGCTTTTATGTGATGTAATCAATTTGGCTTGGTGACCCTTATGTAAAACTTGACCCGACGTGGTCTATGTCACTCTGATATCTGTTTGTATTTGAATAATTTAATTCACACCATATATGAAATGATTCAATAATGAGTCTGTAAATGTTACTAACTGATCCAGTGAGTAGTACATTATTTTTTACAAAGAATTTAAAATTAGAAAATTCGGGTCCAACATGGGACGACAATGTCGACGATGCCTAGCGGTTGTTGACAATGATGGCTGCGGCTGCTCCAGCGTCACGGCCTTGGGCCATGGGACAGCGGCCTCGACGACACGGTGCGATGCGCGGCGGCGAGCTGCTCCAAGATATCGATTCAGCAATGTTCCTCGGCGGGGAAACCAAGCACAAGGAGGAGACTTCTTTGCGAGTGCCCGAGGCACTCGCGACAGCCGATATACACTCGGCAAAGGTTTTGCCGAGTGCTACTCGCAAAGGGTGCTCGATAAGCGGTTTATCGGCAAAGACCCTTTGCCGAGTGCATTTTATCGGGCACTCGGCAAAGGCTTTGCCGAGTGCTAACCAACACTCGGCAAATAAAAGTGGCGTACGGCGAAGCGGCGTCACCGTGGCGTTGTCTTTGCCGAGTGTCACCGGAGGACACTCGGCAAACATAATGCGTGCCGAAGTGCCACCGGGAGGACACTCGACAACGGGCCATGTTTGCCGAGTGCCACCGAGGACACTCGGCAAACATGCCATGTTTGCCGAGTGCCCCACCGTGGCACTCGGCAAATGGGCGATGTTTGCCGAGTGCAATGGCCATTGCACTCGGCAAATCATGGTCACTTTGCCGAGTGTCATGGCCATTGCACTCGGCAAAGTGGCTGAAAACAGCCTTTTTTATTTGTTTTACATTCCATCCAAACAAACAGAAGATATATATATAACAAACATTATCAACATCACATATATATCATCAACAGCACATATATATCACCAACACCACATATATATCACAAACATCACATGTCTCGTTGTTTTTACATCCCATCCAAACAAACAGATATATATATATGACAAACATCATCAACATCACATATATATCATCAACAGCACATATATATCACCAACACCACATATATATCACAAACGTCACATGTCTCACAATATATCACAAATAACTTCACAAGTAATCCAAGTGCTCCATCATCTACAACCATAATTGCAAATAGAAATACCATTAACAACCACAAGTAGTATCACTAAGATGGCCTATGAGACTGATTTGGTGAAGGATTCACTGAAGCATGAGGATCGTTCGATCCCGCCGATTGATTCTGCACAAAGGAGAAGAGATTGCATGTGTGAGACAAGATAAATATATACCATACATGAATAAAACTTTCATACTCCACTAGGTTTGACCGTAAGCATGAATATACAAACTAAAACATTTATACTCACAGAGTAGAATAGTGAGGAGGTGGTGGTGGAGCGAATAGCGAAGGTGGCGGAGGTACACCGTGCGGCGCCAAGACTTTGCATGTCTTGAAGAATCTCCGCCATCCTCATTTGCTCAGCCTCCCGCTCGGCGTCCCGCTCGGCCTCCACCCTCTCCATCTTCGCCTGCATGTGCTCCCGTATCCTCCTCTCTTGTTCCAGCTGGGCCTACAATATATTCACCCCAATGTTACAATAATGCGAAGGAAATGTATGAAAAAACCAATGAGCAGCAGAATAAACCGGGAATAACCTCGAGTGCCTCCACCGGTGGTGTGAAGTGTCCCGCCGAGGTCGTATGGCGGGCTCGTGCTCGTCTTTGCTTGCTCGAATCGGGAGGCGGGAGTAGCGACCGAGTCGATTGCGCCGTCGCCAATATAGTATCGCCCATGCTTCTTGCCTCCTCCCACCCTCATGACGACTTCTCCATCAAGGTCCTCGGTGCTCGGATCGTACTCTGGCCCATGGACCTCCCTTGCCATCGATGTGTACTCACTAAGGCGGTTGTGGACGGTCGCATTGCTGTACGCCTCGGGCCCGTCCTCCGGGTTGTAGTCGACGTCGGACGTCGCCTTGCCCTTGTGGGCCATAGCAAATGCCTTGAAGATGGAGCAAGGCTGGCCACCATGTGACGCCGACTGCGAGAAAAACAGCAAGATGATTAGAAATCATGCAGAATTGAGCGTTAGAATAAATAAATGAATTCACGTACCCATGTTTCTGCGTATCCGCTGAGGTTGCGGCTACCTTGATGGTGTGCTACACCTGGCATCATCAAACGCCGCTCCCGGCACAAGTTGTGCGTCTCCTCCCACTCGCGTGAGCACCACTTGTGCACCATCTGTTCCCAGCACTGGGGATGCGCGGCGCACCAATAAGGAATCATCTACAGGCCATCAAGTACATGACATATCAGAAGATGAAATTATGCCTACTTAATCTCAAAAGGAATCAGTATTAATGGGAATCAGTATTAATGTTCTGTATTTACCTGCAGGTACTGGTCCCGGGTCAGCGCCATGGTTCTTGCGTCCCTTTTGGTGACCTTCGTTCCAAGGACGGTCCCGTGGTAAGTTACGACGGCCTGGATGCGCGCCTCGTAATGCATGTCCACGACGAGTTTTTTGCAGCATTTGGTAGCCACCGCGATCCGCCTGGCCTCATGTCGATCACGGCATCTAAAGAAATCCTACATACAATCACGATGTATCCATTCATTATTTCAAGAATGTCCAATGAATACGATGTATTGAGCAATGTAGTGCGAGGAACACTTACCCACAGCTCTTGCTTCACCCGCCCGCCTTGTTGTTGAATACCTGCGGCCCGATCTTGAAGATCGGGCGACGGCGTAGTGGTCAAGCAGTAGGCGGCCCGTCACTCGGCGTACTCAACCGAGCCAGGAAGTGCTCCTTGCACGTAAGACCGAGGGCGCCATTGACTTGGCGTGTGTGAGCACCTCCACTCGCCACAATCGCCCGTTCTCGCCAAGTGATTAAGAAAATTATTAATTTCTATTTTGATTTTCAACATATCATATAAAGTAATTGATAACATCTAAAGCTACTTACTTTTCCCCTCGGGTCGAATCACGGCGTCTCACGAGGTATCGGTCGCCGAGGAGGCTCGGGACCTCGCAAGTAGACGCCGACGAACTAGAGGAAGCGGAACCCCCTGTCGCCTCCTCCTCGCGATCCTCTGCGCGTCCTCCTGCGCCTCCTCGTCGTACTCCTGCGCGTCCTCCTGCGCGCTCGCTGCTGTCCTCTTGTGCGTCCTCCTGCGCCTCCTCGGCGTCCTCCTCCTCCTCACGCGGAGGGGCAGCGACGACTCCCTCTGCTGTTGCTCCTCCTCGTACTCTCCCGGTTCGGCGGTCCTTGTCCCGGTACAAGGACGTTAGCTTCCTCATCCCACCACCCACCATCTTTGTTCAATCACCGCAATTAAAAAGAGTAAACCAATAAGCACAGATAAACAAGAAGTACTTAGAAAGAGATGCAAAATAAACAAAACGTAATTACAAAATAACATAGTATTACATGTATTAGAAATAATCTTCATGATCGGGATTATTTGGATCATAAGTCTCATCATCACTATCAATCATGTCGAAATAATCAACACTATCCGAATGAGCAATGTTGCCATTGTCATTGTCTAAATGTAATCGCCAAGCATTTGAAAGTCCTTCACATTGTGCACCTCATCTCAGCGTCCTCTTCAATAACCGCTTCATTGTCTACTTCCATTCCGATCGCTTGGCTAAGTCTATCTCAAACCTCCTTCTAGTCCTCTTCTTGAAAGAACTCTCCGTCATATGTGTTTGGGTCTGTTGTAATCTTCATCGCTTGGGGACGTGCACTTTACCGTGTGGCGATACCACATGCACAATATCCCAACCCTTAAGATGCCTTATGGTTTGACACGCATATGGGAGATAATAAACTTGTGTGGCCTGTTGGGCCACAATATAGACATCGCCTCCTAGTAAGACGGAATCCCGTCAATTTCGACTAGCCCAAGATTAGAATATGTCCGCCTCGTTACTTGAGGATCAAACCAATGGCATTTGAATATGACGGATTAAAAGGTTTTGAACCATGAAACTTGAGTTCGATATTTCTTCAATTCTTCCATAATACTCGACTCATCAACGAGGCGTAAAAACTCCGAACTTGTGGTTCTTCGATTGGGCGACTCGCTCATAGCTTGTTGTGCGTAAAGCGATATCCATTCACGCCATAACCGTAAAATGACCGACCCTATAGGCAAAGCCATCGGCAACTTTGTCTCAACTCGGCACACATAGACGCATCCTCCGCCCCGCAAGCTCAAGCAGATACATCGTTATATTATTCGCACGCACGAGTAACTTGGAATGTCAAACTAAGTACGAGCTAAATTGACGGATACCTTCCGCTTGAACCAAGAAATGAAATCGGGCATCCCATTTCCGCACCTGCCTAAGAAGGGTATCTACCTGCGTGGGGTAGGATCCTTGATTGACGCTTGAAATTCATGAAGAAATTCCTGCACTAACGAGAAACAAGGGGTTGGATGCGAGAATAGTGACGACGATTTAACAAGTTCGTTGAGAACTTCTCGCATGTACGTGCCACTTCGTCAAGGTTGGTCAACACGTATAGCATGATATGGCGCCACTCTTCATGATTCAAGGTCTTGGGGTCGATGCACTTGCGCTTCAGAGTTGCCCTCGGAAAAGGCCGAGGTTCAATTCATTTTCGCCAAAGATTGTAACGAGGGGTGGATTATGCACGCTAGGAGGTTGTTACCATAGTATGTTGTTGTGAAGTTCGCCACCTCCTCCAGAATGTATGCCTCTGCAATGGAAGCCTCGATTTTACATTTATTTCTACATTTCTTTCGAAGAACCTTTAGACATCTCTCGATTGGATAGCACCAACGACCCTGCACGGGCCCCCCCATTCGTGCCTCGTACGGGAGGTGCAAAATCAAATGCTGCATCGGATTGAAGAAGCCGGGTGGAAAGATCTTCTCCAACTTACAGAGCAACACAGGTGCCATTCTTTCCAAGTCAGCAATCACGGTCCGAGATAACTCCTTGGCACAAAGCTGGCGAAAGAAATAGCTCAACTCTGCCAGCACTAGCCAGACATGCTCAGGGACATAGCCTCGAACCATCGCCGGAAGAAGCCGCTCAATCCATATGTGGTAGTCATGACTCTTCATCCCTAAGACTCGCATAGTAGATAAGTTCACTCCCCTCCTCAGATTAGCTGCATACCCATCAGGGAACATTAACGTCTGGATCCATTCTAGTACTTCCCTCCTTTGGGGCTTGCTCAAGACAAAATCGGCCTTAGGCCTTCTCCATGTCTTGCCGCGACTAGGAGGCTTCATATGTTGGTTTGGTCTATCGCATATCGTTGCCAGATCCACTCTAGCCTTAACGTTGTCCTTTGACTTGTCAGTAATGTCCATGATTGTTGCCCAAAGTGCCTCGGCAACATTCTTTTCAGTGTGCATTACATCAATGTTGTGTGGAAGGAGAAGGTCATCAAAATAGGGGAGCCGAGTCAAGCCCGACTTATGAGTCCACATATGTTGCTCACCATATCCCACAAAACCACCTTCTGGATTGACCACGAGACCATCTATCTGTTCACGAACCGCGGCACCAGTCATTATCGGTGGTGCAGGGTCTGTCACTACGACACCTTTCGTAAAGTTCTTGATGTCTCGTCTGAATGCATGGTCAAGAGGGAGGAATTGCCGATGTTTGTCGAACGATGAATACTTGCCACCCTTCTGCAACCAAATGAACCTCAGACCTTCCTTGCATACTGGGCATGGGAACTTCCCGTGAACACACCAGGTCGCAGAATATCCCATACGCCAAGAAGTCATGCAGGGAGTAGTGGTACCAAACATGCATTTTGAAGTTTTTCTTTGTAGCTCGGTCGTATGTCCATACCCCTTCCTCCCAAGCACGACCAATTCATCAATCACGGGCTCCATGAACACACCCATATTATTCCGGGTGTCGGGAATTATCAACGACAAGAATACGTTCTGTCGTTGAAAGCATACGCCGGGGGGGAGATTGAGGGGGATAACGAACACGGGCCAACATGTGTATGGGGCAGCCATCATTCCATAAGGATTGAACCCATCTGTTGCCATGGCAACACGTACATTACGAGCATCTTTAGCTTTCTCATGATGAATGCCATCAAAGTGGGTCCATGCTTCACCATCGGATGCATGTACCATCCTGTCAGGATTGTATCGTTTGCCATTTTTGTGCCATGTCATCTGTTTCGCGGATTCCTCGGTCATGTATAGCCGTTGGATCCTCGGTGATGAACGGAAGGTGCCGAGGATTGTCACGGAATGTCAAGTCGCCTCTTCCGCCATCACGAATCTACCTCTAGGAACCTAGATGATTTACACTTTGGACAGTACTTTGCTTCCACGTATTCGTTCCTAAATAGGACGCACCCCTTCGGGCAAGCATGTATCTGCTCATACGGCATCTTAAGTGCACGAAGGAGTTTCTGTGACTCGTGCATGCTCTTTGGCAGAAGGTGACCCTCGAGCAGTCGCCAATAATCATCAACATACCATCGGCGCCTCGACTCAAAGCTATATGGGACTTTAACGCCATTATGCGTCCAATGGCATCCAGTTGAGAAACCTTTGTCTGGCCGTGAAGGGGTTTCTGTGCCGCGGCAAACATGTCGTAGAACGCCTTTGCGGTTGCCTCGCTCCTCCTCCGTCACGCCCTTCAAATAATCGTGCCTCGTGATAGTCATTTAACATGTCCGCTACCCCAAGATCGGCATCATAATCCTCGACGCGTGGTCTCACCACCTCTCTCTCATACGATCGGCTTCACCATGGTAGACCCACCGGGTATAGTCTGCAGTAAATCCACTCTTCCAAAGATGTTCCCCATGACCTTCTTCGCTTGTCTTTTCTGCTTGCACATTTGTTGCAGGATGACAAATTTTACTCGCTCCTTTAGCAGCCACGCCAAATGCCCGTTCCAAGAAAGCATCGGTCTTGTCAATCCATTCATTGGTGACCTGACCCTGACTTGCGCGGCCCGTGTACATCCACTCACGGTCCTCCATCCTCTAACATATATAGCGGCGAGTAATATAAACATCAATTGCATCTACACGACGTTCCTACTATCTAATAGGTGAGGATAGGTCCTAATCCCACGCGAGATCCGTAGATGAGGTTACTTTCCATGCTCTATTCCTATTCGAGACAGAATTTGGCGAAGACCTCCATTTGTTCTCCAAATACACGTCCTGCCAGGGAGAGTGTGTATCCGGAGAACAACAGGGAGATGATGCCAAAACTCTGTCTCGGATCGGAGCAGACCATGGAAACTAACCCCACCTACGCATCCGCGGCCGTCCAAAAACGTGGACAATTCGAAGCAGATCACGGTTTTAGATATGGAAATATCCGCTTATTTCCAACCGTATCTCTTTCGAACGAGACGCCTAATCGGGTTACGTGATCTACGACCATGATACGGAAGAGGGGTTATACCTAGAGTGGCGGTGGAGTCGAGCTAGTGGGGCCGTATGGTCGGTGCGATGCGAGGCGACACGGTGCGAAGCAGCATTCGCAATGGCGAGGAAGGCGATCGGTCGCCGAGGTACTCGCGCGCTCGAGTGGCTCTTCTCGCAGAAAAAGAAACATAAAGCTGTCAATACAAAATTTCGGCACCTCCTCGCACGGTGAGGTTTCCAAACTCGCAAGAAAACCAACGCACGATGGCCGACATGCACATGTGGAACTCTATCAAATAATAAGCACTCATCCCCTTAATATATAACAAGGTTCTAACACTATTTAATGTATACCCAAAGGATATAGAAGTTGGATAGGGAGATATTAATGGAACAAATAAAGCAGAATAGCAAAGAATTACCAAGAGTGCTAATTTTCCAATAACTATTATAACGAACTATGGTGCAGTAATCAAATACCAATAATAATTCTTATTTAGTTCAATTTGTGGTCACATATAGCTCTTGTTTCAAGATTTTTTGCTAGCTATTGATTATATTTTGAGAAAACCAAATATTTAGAGAGTACTACCATATTGTTCATTGTTGAACTATTTGAAGATTCTATTTCACATTGTTCGTGGCTCGTGGGTTGTGGCCTATGCATCATCGAAAAGGGAAGGTTCTCGCTATTGCTTGAAAAGATAAAACATCACTTATGGCTATCAACTGTACTATAAGTTAGTAGTGGTTCTTGATTACTGAGTTAGCATTTCCCTTTGCATTCATTATTAATACTCATTTGCATTCTTAAGTAGCATCTCCAACCAAGAGAGTATCATATTTATCTAAGAGACTAACCCGAGGGTGAGTTGTTATGCCATACACAAGAAGCAAATAACACCAAGAAACAAAGAGATGCAAAAGATCCAAATCCTATACTACCCGAGTCTATCGTGCTCGACCACGCTCGAGATCCCGTTCTCGAGACCGCCCAAATCCACGTGTTTGGGATCGCTCGAGCTTGCCTCGAGTGCGAACCTACATCTATCACGGATCCACGCGCCCGTGCACGCCGAGATCCGCTCGAGTCCACCCAAATCACATATTTGGGATCGCCAGTGGTTCATTCACGAGCACGCCCAGATTTTGCTCTGGTACGCCGAGCTACACGCTCGAGTGCCACGGACCACTCGTCCGGAAAGCCGATATCACGAGAAATGAGATAAGTAAGTCACGCGATGATATGCGTAAAGTCGATATGTCGACACGACTATCGATGGGAGGTCGGGAGGCAAGCGGACAATAGAGTTACTCAATTCAATGAAAGAAACTTGGTATCCTTTCATATTCATTGGAAATGTGAAGAAAAGTAGAAAAATAAGAGGCGACTTATTCATGAAGTGATGAGTCCTCTTGAATAACACAATAACATATTAAGTGAGTTGCAAGCGGAATGACCAAATATACGGATATGCAATAGCATTTTGTTCTAGTTCTTGGTGAGTCAAGAAAAAATACTAAACTTCAAATTAATGATTGCAAGAATTCCAATTTCAATACCTTGGTAGTCGACTCTTCAAAGCTTTTACTAGAGCATCAAATACTTGATCCCTGTGAGGATGTATCTCAAAACCTTGTGCCTTTGTGATTGCCAAAACATAAAACACAATATGACATTTCACGAAAAGATGCTTTGAATATGAACATAAGACAAAACATGGCTATCATTTTGTTTCAGAATCTATCCTGTGCATATATTAAGAAAAGACGGTTCCCCAACCCATGTGTAATATATTAATGGTCACTTATATATCAATGCTAATAGAGGATGATTATACACATGATAATACAATAATTTTTCACCAAATAATAGAAATAGATGGGACAACTAGCATTCAATTTGTGCATATATGCATGTACGTCCTCATTTGTTTTGTAGAAAATCACAAATCCATCAGTACCACTAGCGGTGAATATCTTGTAACGACCAATGAGGATGTATATATGTAGCAAAGAGATCGTCGTAGCATGTATATCCTGCAGAAGCTTATTAAATGCACGATATACTTGAAGAGAGCAGAGTCATTGGTAAATAGGTTGCACATTGGTCCCCCAACTTTGGAGACAAATCCATTTTAGATTCTGAACTTTTGGAGAGTCCATACATAATGCAGCAGAGACAGAGACAGTAGAACATTGCATTTTCTAAGTGCTACTTTTGCAAGGGGATCACATCGATATCATCATTCTGTTTTGTCGGTCTCTAGATAGAATAATCACATGAAGTCGAGGTGCTATGATCGAACACCTAATTAATCAATATCACGATAATATGCTTACGAGTAAGGAGAGGACCGCGTGGGGCGCGGCGCGGCGTGCAGCGGCGAGGCAGCGTGGCGGCGAGGCGCGTGGGGCGGCGCGAGCGTGCGGCGGAGGCTCGTGGGCGGCGGCGGCGAGGCAGCGCGGCGGCGCGGGCGAGGCGCGTGGCGGCGGGCGGCGGGCGGCAGCGGCGGCGTCGGGCGGAGGCTCGTGGGGCGGCGGCGAGCGCGCGGGCGGCGGCGGGCGGAGGCGCGTGGGGCGAGAGGCGTGGGGCGGCGGCGAGGCGCGTGGCGGCGGCGGCGCGGCGGCGAAGGGCGCGTGAAGCGGCGGCGGGCGTGTGATGTTGCGTGTGTGGCGCGGCCCGCGCGGCCGCGCTCGTTATATGTGGTTTGTTTGCCGAGTGCCAGATCGGGGCACTCGGCAAAGCCCCCCTCCTTTGCCGAGTGTCGCCCACGAAACACTCGGCAAACAATTCATTTGCCGAGTGTCGCCCGCAAGGCACTCGGCAAAGAGGAATTTTTTAAATTAAAAAATTTAAACTTATTTGCCGAGTGTCTTACCCTAAAACACTCGGCAAATACGCTCCTTTGCCGAGTGTCATAATTTGACACTCGGCAAAGGCTACTTTGCCGAGTGTCATATTTGGACGCTCGGCAAAGTAGCCTCTTTGCCGAGTGTCATTTTGTGACACTCGGCAAACCATATTTTTTTTCCCACTTTTGACCTCCAAACTTTTTCTGCAGTCCTCATACAATACCTGGTACTCCATGTTCCAATGTGGCACATTTCTCAGACTTGTTCTATATTCCTTTAATTTATTTCAATTAATTGAATTTTCTTGGATAATTCAAATTATAACTGCTAGTCATTCGAATAATGAAAAAAAATGAATGGAAAAATGATATTCATGTTATTTAGTATAATGTGAGGCCGTAACCAGGAACAGACCACCAATTTCGAACATCTTGTTCACGAAACATGACCACGAACTTGCGGTCGAATTGTTTTTAAATTGTATAAAAAGCAAACGAAGTCCGAAAATCATAAAACTTGTCAAGATGTCATGATATCATATGTGGAGGCTGTGATAAAAATTTGAGTAGGTTTCGCGCAAGTTGTCACGTACGATGCTTGCAAACCGAAGAAAAACAGAAGAATACGTGACAACTTCTTCGGATATTCTTCTGTTTGCAAGCATCGTACGTGACAACTTGCGCGAAACCTACTCAAATTTTTATCACAGCCTCCACATATGATATCATGACATCTTGACAAGTTTTATGATTTTCGGACTTCGTTTGCTTTTTATACAATTTAAAAACAATTCGACCGCAAGTTCGTGGTCATGTTTCGTGAACAAGATGTTCGAAATTGGTGGTCTGTTCCTGGTTACGGCCTCACATTATACTAAATAACATGAATATCATTTTTCCATTCATTTTTTTTTATTATTCGAATGACTAGCAGTTATAATTTGAATTATCCAAGAAAATTCAATTAATTGAAATAAATTAAAGGAATATAGAACAAGTCTGAGAAATGTGCCACATTGGAACATGGAGTACCAGGTATTGTATGAGGACTGCAGAAAAAGTTTGGAGGTCAAAAGTGGGAAAAAAAAATATGGTTTGCCGAGTGTCACAAAATGACACTCGGCAAATGGGCGACTGTGCCGAGTGTCTTCTCTTGACACTCGGCAAAGTAGACTCTTTGCCGAGTGTCCACATATGACACTCGGCAAAGTCGCCCATTTGCCGAGTGCTAGGATAAGACACTCGGCACAGTCGCCCATTTGCCGAGTGTCAGAAGAAGACACTCGGCAAAGGGTTAACGGCGGCTGCCGGCCGTTAACGGCGGTGCCCTTTGCCGAGTGTTCTTGTTTGCCGAGTTCCCAACACTCGGCAAACCAGGTCTTTGCCGAGTGTAATTTTTTGCCGAGTGCGCGGCACTCGGCAAACCATGTATTTGCCGAGTGCCAGATGTTTGCCGAGTTCTTTATATATGGCACTCGGCAAATATCCTCTTTGCCGAGTGCCCGATTAAAAGAACTCGGCAAAGTATGGAACACTCGGCAAAGAAGCCGTCTCCGGTAGTGAAGTACGGCGACATCCCCGGCACGGTCGTCGTGCCTCGGCATCTTCATGGCGGATCATGCATGCACGCTGTAGAGAGAGATTAGATTAGTTCATTCTCACCATCATGAGCGTTGCACTCCATGGCCTCGGGCATGTACTGTATGAATTGCTTCTGTGCCGTCGGTGATCCGGCCTCCAGGTGCGCCTCCTGTGCTCTGCCGCCAGCCAATGTTGCAAGGTCACTTACACTAGGCGCGCGGGGGAGAAACACAAGAGTTGACAATCATGCTACATCTATGGATGTTAACGTTAATCAGGTAAGGATGCAGTACGCGGTTACCTACAACATTACTAAGTAGAAAATAAAATTGCATGCATTGTTCATATTCCATGAATGCACGAGTAGAAATGAAAATTTGCACATGTATCGAAAAATCTGGACAGCTGCATTTTAGCTAGAGACGTACGTAGTGGTGCTTTAGCCATGTTAGAATAACTTATTACTTACCATCAACTTCTACTTTGGAATGATACATGCATTAGATGTAAACCTATAATCCCTCTAATAAATCCAATCAAGATTGCCTCAAGATGAGTTTTATCTTATTCTTATTCTTTATTTGATGATTTTGGGGGTTTTTGAGTTCCAAGGGTTTTGGCTGGGTATTTTGCTATCATCTAGTTTGCTAAGACTTGTGTGTATTGATCTACAGTCATCTTGACTATCTTCAACTCACTAGCAAGCTCTTGGCTCAAGGTTTGGTTTTCCTCGATTTTTGTGTCTTATTGACCTCATCCAAGAAATACGTGGAACCTTAGCTTCGAACGTCAATTGAAATAGGTTACTGACCTTCTTGATGAGCTATGTATGAAATCTCAGGGGATTTGTATTATGGGATCAAAATTTATATCATTTTGTGGATCTTTTAGGCTACAGTTCTTGCACCCAACAGTCAGACCGGCCATCGGCTAGCCCGGCCCGGTGGTCAGTTCGGCCAAGCAATTTTGGTTAGACCGACTAAGGGGTTGAGCTTGGGGTTTTTTGGTTTCATTGAAGACTTCTGATGTGATATTATGCTTTTGATCTTCATAGCTTTCATACCTATTGAAGTGATATAGAAGTTGAATACTAAGGTGGTGAAAAAGATTGATGCTCCTATTCACCCCCTCTAGTCGCTTATTCAATCCAACATAAACATTCTAAACGTTGTTTATTAATATGTTTATGAGTATTTGGATTGGAAACATGAAAGTGGTACATGTAGATTTGTCTCAAAAAGTACTTTTATCATATTGTAATTTTGTTTTGTTTTTCTAATATATTACAATATAAATAGGTGGTCAAAGTTATATTTTAGAGACTACATCGATATGATATCCAAAACGACTTCCTTTGTGGCCGGAGGAACTAGTTTAGAGCAGCTTCAAGTGGCACCAAAGCACCTGATTACGCAACCCATATACGTACGTACGCGATGATAACCTCTAATCTAATCGTATACATTGCCTAGTCTGAGCTTATGACGCTTATAAATCTATCTTTGATATCAGAGTAGCATCTCAAAGTAGACTAATCCAATAACATGTTCTATGCCATATATCCATTATATTGACTTGATATATATATATATATATATATATATATATATATATATATATATATATATATATATATATATATATATATATATATATATATATATATATATGTGACCCATAAAACAATCCCAACCGTGTCCCTTTTATTGACTTAATATCATGTTTGTGACCCATGAAATGTGGTCATTACATATTTATCAACCCCCATGCTGGTCCTTGAACCATTACTATCCCAAGTAAGTATAAACATCACAAAAGAAATAAAGAGTTCTACAAAGAAGTTATGTATATTACTTGCTTGTAAAAAAAGTCATAGTTTATTCAAGGGCAGAATAAGAAATTGTTGATTCAAAGAGTTTACAAGCACAATAGAGATCGATGCGTTAAACCCTTAATGCAATGGGCGTGGAGGTTGAGGCAATGCAACATAAACAATCGGCAGCTTCGACTCCTCATCCACCACCTTACCCATCCATTTTTTGAAGTGTTCGGCAATGCTGTCGAGTGTGGCGTCCTCGCCTACTTTTCTGCTCTGCACAAGGAACATGTCATTGCACTGCATATTCGGTGGTGCCTTCTCCTGTGCTTGCATCGTCACAACGATATAGCACTTGGACCATGGTGGCATAACGCCCTTGTCTGGCTGTGTGTGGTACTTCACTTGGTTCGTCTTTATAGTGAACGCGATGGTGTCATCTGTCCCGTTTGTTAGCTGCAGTACACACGATATCTCCTTGCTTAGCTCGAATGGGAACCGCAGCTCGAGGGGGTCGATCCCGAGACATTCTTTCGACCCAGGGCTCTGCAAGGAAGAAAGAGAGTAATGCTTTAACACTGTAAAAATGCGCAAGGAGTTGTAGACCTGCAGTATAACATTTAGGCCCCCTTTGGATCGGAGGAAGTTTGGAGGAAAAGTACAAATTTCTCATTTCTAGTGAAACATTCACTGCTCACGTGTTGGGATCAGATGATTCTACTCTTTCAACTCCAATGGAATGACCTCGAAACCTGCAATTTCACATGAAAAGAAAAAGGAGGACACAGCTCTTGGGAATATTTCCAGCTTCAAGCAATCAAAGTGCTCTCTCTCTCTCTCTCTCTCTCATGAGTCACCGTTGATGCATGCTTCTCTCTCTTCTTTTATTAATTTCCATTATTCAATCAAGGGTCTGACCAAACAGGACCATCACTGTACGTTCCTATATCATTTAAAGTTTGAAGTTAAGCAATAAACAGAAAAGTCACAAGTTGTGACACATATGGCTTTGCCGTGGAGAAGAGAACGAGCTAGGGTTTTATTGATTTTGGTGCAACGATTGGAGCAGCGTACCGTCTATCTAGTCCATGTTATCTCGTGTGGATCAACTCATCAATTCGTGTACAAGATGTACAGTTTGGTGGTGTCCTTTGGATTTGGTTTTTGTCTTTTTCATATTGACTCAACATCAACCAAGTACCATTACTTGCTCTGGAGATACACTTGTTCTTCTTTTGGCCGAATCAAGAAGGAGAAAAGTTAGGGTTTTGCTTTGATTAAGATTGGAATTCAAGTACCATAAAAGATTGGGTCACTTTACACATCAGCTACACGTTGATCCATATCATCTTGGTATCAATGCGTGGTTGATCACGGTACACAAAAAGTATATACTATTCACCAATTCGAACACTGTTCGCCGATTTGGATACTGTTCACGTGTGTATACTATTCACCAATCCTATATATTCATAGGTAGACTGATGAGAACATCAACCCTCTGGATACGACCGCTACTCCACGTTATGGTACATGGAATCTTCCCACGTTCCAAGTCAAGCAAGAGTTCCAATAGGACACGTTCTGGAATCCAATTCGGCCTCCAGAGACAGCACCGACTTCAAACGTGCATAACTATCACATAAGGAGTCCGTTGGAGGTCCACGAGTACTTGATGGAAAGCTTATCTCGTCCTCTTTCCAACGGATCTGACCCCACCTCCAGATTCCTTTTGTGTGCACCGCAATCGCCAAAACAATCTAGCACTAATTATGAGCCTGAGTCAAAAGGGTGTTGCGCCACCTCCACTTGGGCCCATGGGCCTTGTAACCCCACGGGCGTGCGCCCAATTCCCTGGCTGCCACCCCCCTGTGCGCCCACCTCCTTGGCCGCCACCCCCTGGTCATCTTCTTCATATATACTCTTGTGTGACTTCAGGGTTTGGGTTTTGATAGATTGAAGTTTAGCTTTGCTACGTTATATTTTATCCTCTTGTTCGACAAGTACAATAGCAACATTGTTATTCAGAACCCCACTTATCAATACAATCCTTAATTCCTATTCGATTGCTTATTTATCTTGTTCTTGCTTGTTCTTTGATTGCATATAGCAATAGACCTTTGTGGTCAGGTCGATCGTTCTTCTAGCATGGTCGATACCAATCATAAAGTTGGTTCAGCGATTGCGGGCATACTGGTCGTGTGCAATTGGTAGCCGAATCGTGAGAGTCATCTCTTTCAAATCGAAATTATCCATCTCATCAAAAGATCGGAACATCCATTGTCGCATCATAGACCCCCATTGTAAACAAGTTTGAAGTTGAGGAATAAACAGAAAAGTCACAAGTTGTGGCGCATATGGCTTTGCCACGAGGGGGAGGGGAACTGTGGGAGGGTTTTATTTATTTTTGGCGCAAGGATTGGAGGAGCTTCGTCCATCTAATCGCCATGATCTCGTGTGGTTCAACTCATCAATTCGACAGTAAGACCCGAACGCTGCACCCCGTGATCAACGATAAAATGGCGTGGGAGCACCCGGCCCATACCGGCAGTAAATCGATTCCCTCTGAACTGATAGTAATTCGGTAGTAAAAAAAACCCTTCGCCCGTGTCGGCAGTAAAACAAATATCACCATTCACCCTTCATGGTGTCCGAGCTGCCGTTTTACTGCCCTTCCGAACAAAAAAAATTATGTGTGTTTTGGGGATTGCTGTGTGTGGGGTAGTGTTTTACTGTAAGTTGGAAGGGATTTTACTGATATCATCCAACAAGCTGAAGACGCTTACTGCAAAATGTCGTTACTGCGTAAGACATTGTCATATCCGTGTGTCGATGTTTTACTTTAATTCAATGTGTTTTACTGCATAAAGTGAGAGATCCCCCGCGGTCCCAAGTGTGGAAAAAAAGCACGTCCTCTCGTGACCCTAAAATAAAAAAACGCACGATCCCATGTCTTCCACCAACGCGCAGCTCATGTAACTCACTAGAAAAACAATCTTTTCCCCTCGTAAATTTGAGGTGCATACAAGAACCGCACGTTCCCATACTTCGATCAACCACCATCCTCTGCCCTCCATCCCCTTCTGACGCCCCCTTCCAACGAATCGACGGTAAGAATGACTCCAGGCCATCCTGCGCGTGGGCACAGGGGCACCCCGATCGGCGGTAATCGGCCCCTATCGCCCGTGTCACGCAGATCTACCTCCAACACAAGCATATTTCCCCGTCATTTGCTGCCATGCCCGGCAGGACGGCAGACACACCGAGTTCCTACTCGCGGGCGGCTACTCTAGCGGTAAACATGGTGCCGCTGGCAGTAAGCCCCCTCGACAACCGTGATCGACTGCTTCACACATCAGTTCTGATGCCACCCCCTGCGGTTCCTCTGAGCGAGATGAGGACACCGAGTGGTCATTCACTCACGTATGTTCTTTTATACGGTTTTATATGCGCTCTTTTACTGCCATCTTACTGTTTTATTAATGACATATTCCCTATTGTGCTTGTATCACATCTTTTCCTACAGTCCATATCTAGCTTTTACTAGCTTTCCTGTTGGGAATTATTGTGTTAATTGTCACAAAGAATTACGCCTCGTGTGTCACCACTTTACTATGCTGATGGTTGCCATTTACTATTATCAGGACGCAGATGTTCCAAATTACATGGTGCCGCAGATCTGCACGCGGTTCAAAAATTTGGCCGAGGCTTACCAGTTCTACTGCTAGTACGCACGTCATGCTAGGTTTGGAGTCAGGAAGAGCAAGAGCAATAAGACGTTCAAAGAGTTTTGTTGCAATTTGGAAGGGAAACATGACTACTACATATCTAAAAAGGAGCGTGAAAGTTGCAAAACTTCTGAGAGGATTGGGTGCAGGGCCTTTGTAAAGCTAAAGACAAGCCTTGAGGATGCCTCCATTTGTGTTGAAAGGGTTATGTTGGAACACAACTATCCCCTTGCTAGGACGCCATCCTTGTTCGCGTTCATGCAGTCGCACAAGAACTTTGATCCATACTTGATGCAAATTGTCGACACTATGTAGATCGGTAGGGTTACTCACAACGCCGTGATGAATGTTTTGTCCGAGATGCATCGAGGGCAGCATAACATACCATTCATTGCTCGCGACTTCAAGAACAAATATTTACTATGTCCCCTTACTATCTTTAATTTTATGTCCCTTGGCGATTGCTTTGTTGTTACTTAGCAACTCATTTTACTGCATACCTACCTAGATTTACCGTAATTACTGATCTATTTTACCAACTATCTCAGGAAGGCTATGAATACACGCGCTGATCATGCCGATGATGTAAACAAGCTGATGGCTTTCTTCAATGAGTGTCAGGTGCAGAACGACAGGTTCTACGACATACATGTGGATGAGAATGACGTTGTGAAAAAACATCTTCTGGAGCCACGCAAGCTGTCGCACGGAGTACTATGAGTTCGGAGATGTTGTCACGTTCAACACAACGTACAGAACCAACATGTACGTGATTCCTCTAGCTATGTTTGTTGGCTCCAACCACCCTCTGTAGAACACCATCTTCGGTGTCGCGCTGCTCCAGGACAAGAAGGCAATATGCTTTGAGTGGCTGTTCGGGATGTTCACAACTTGCATAGAGGACAAGGACCCATCTGTGTCCTAACATGTGATATTTTTAATGTGTCCATTCGTGTTTACTCTATCTGTGTCACACATTTACTGCCCCCAATGTATGCATTTACTATGGATCAATAGACACTGATTTTTACTGTGTTTGTTAGTGTTTACTACGTCTGTTATACACGACTTACAGATTATTGCATGCACATTACTACAGATCAGGACCCCACGATGGCCCCGGTTATCCTGCGTGTCTTCCCCAACACACACCATAGGCTCTGCAGATGGCACGTGCTAAAGAAGCACAAGCAGCTCCTGAACAAAGTTATACATGATGCACAAAGGGTTGAAAGGACGTTTGGTTTTGATCATAAACTATTTGCTTACTCCAAGGGAATTCGAAGATGTGTGTGAGGGGCTGGTAAAAGAATACAGCCTCCAGCAGAGCCACGCCATTGCTAACCTCTATGACTTGCGGGAAAGATGGATTGTAGTGTACTTCAAGGATGTGTGCTGCAGTAGGATGACATCTACACTGAGAAGCAAGAGTATGAACATGATGGTCAAGTGGAACTTCATGGATAACATGACTTCTCTCCACTAATTCTTGCAGAAGATGAACTGGGTGCTGCAGAATCGGAAGCACTTCGAGTCTTAGGAGACGCACTAGTCCACTATATGTTACAAATTTATGGAACTTTAGATAATCATTTACTTCACTTTAGTACATGGTTTACTACCAAGATTGTCGTGATCGGTATTTTGCGATCTCGATTCACTTTTACTACAACACATATTGAACATTAATTCCTATTGTTTATATACCTACTACATGTCGTGACCGGTTTTGCGTCCTCGTAGAGACAATCGGTGAGGACTACTCTGTTCCCGTTCGAAGATCAGTTGAGCAGGATGTACGCCCCTGCAGTGTTCAAGGAGTACAAAGAGACCTACTTCTCGAGTTCAGCCTTTCTCATCACGGACGACCCCCACCGGGATGGGCTATATCTCGTGTCTCACGGGAAGCAGTCCACAGAGTTTGCGCGGTCACATCATGATTTCAAGGAGCTTGCCGATGAAGGTTCCAGTAGCTACAGCTGTGAATGCAAACGGTGGGAGCATACATGTATCTTTTACTGTCTAGCAGTCTAACATTTACTGTCTACCTATTGGGATTATATTGTGCAATTTTACTGTCTGTAACCACGTAATTTATTGTTAACGCCTGTAGAAATGACTGTCTACCGATGGGGATTATATTAAGTCATTTTTATTGTCTGTAACTATTGAATTTACTGTTAACACCTTTTGCATTCCCTGTAGGGCTATTCCTTGTGCTCCTAGTTAGCACGTTCATCCACTTTTAGGTCGAGAGTATCCCTAGCCAATATGTGCTCCGTAGGTACATGAGGAATGCAAGGGTGGATGTGCCGTACGACAGGCACGACCTCATGCAGGTTGATCCCGATGGAACAAATGAGATGTATCAGAACGCTACCCTTCTAAAAGAGGCTATGGGTGTGGTGAGGTCAAGCTGCAGATCGAATCTTGTGTGCGATAGATCCCAGTGACATAGGCCCGGTGGCTGTCAAGGTTGATGAGCCAGACGAAGCGGATGACCAGACGATCAATCCATCTGATCCTCCGTTGTCCCATACCAAGGGTCAAAAATGCGATGATGGCGAAGCAGAAATTACCACTGCCTCGTGGAGAAAACGATGACCCGAGCTTGCGGCAGGTGTGGCTTGAAAACCGGCCACAATTGTACCACATGCACATCCCTTCCTAAAAAACCACTTCAAGAGTAATAGGAAGAGGTAGGGGCAGAGGCAAAGGTAGAGGCAGAGGCAGGGGGAGGAGGAGACGAGGGAGAGAGAAACACTACAAAATGTCATTTATACCCTTCCCTTTATGACAAGTGGGGCCTGCAGTCAGTGAAAGTAGAACAAAGGACTTCTCGCTGCAGCTGGGCACCGTGATGCCGGCTCACGCGCGAGGAGCATGTGCTGGCGTCGCTCTTCTGGTACTTGCAGCTAACATTGCAGGTGGAGGAGACGAGATAGATAGTGCTGCTGATGGTGTAGAGGAACAAGTAGATGCTGTTGACACCGAAAATCATATGAGCCTTGTTGCGCAACGAGTGTTGAGCGCACAAGTGGAGAGGGCGGAGCAAAATCAACGGCACAACTTGTTTCAAACCCGATTTCTCATGAAGGAGAGAGTCTGCAGAGTAATCATTGATGGAGGGAGCTGTAATAACCTTGCAAGTTCCGAGATGGTCAAGAAGCTTGGCTTGGCTACACAGCCACACCCATGTCCCTACTACATCCAATGGCTCAATTCGTGTGGTAAGTTAAAGGTAAACAAAGTTGTGATAGTACAATTTTTAGCTGGTAATTACAAGGATAGTACCGACTTTGATGTAGTGTCTATGCAAGCATATTCTTTGTTGCTCGGTAGGCCTTGGATGTATGATAATGATGTTTTGCACCATGGTAGAGCTAATACCTACTCATTCTCATATAGGGGTAAGAAGATTAAGTTGTTGCCTTTGACACATGCTGAAATTGTGAAAGATGAAGTAGAGCATGCTAAAAATACCAATGAACATGATTATGAAAATCAGCAAGTGGCAAAACGTGTTTCCCCACCTAAACGGGAGAAAGTGGCGCCTAGTTCTAAGTCCGGGGAAATTAAATTGAAGGGATGTGTTATTCTTGCCACTAAATCTAAACTTGCTGAAATTTATGATAATGAGCTGCCATGCTATGCTTTGATATGCAAAGATGCTATATTTTTATTTAATGATATGTCTAGCTCTTTGCCTCCTGCCGTTGCTAACCTTTTGCAGGAGTATGTGGATGTATTTCCAGCTGAGATACCCCCGGGATTGCCACCTACTCGAGGGATAGAGCATCAGATTGATTTGATACCAGGAGCGACTCTGCCAAACCGTGCTACATATAAGACCAATCCGGAGGAGACTAAGAAAATTCAGCGACAAGTCCAAGATCTTTTGGACCGTGGGTACGTACGAGAAAGCCTTAGTCCTTGTGCTGTTCCTGTTCTTTTAGTTCCTAAGAAAGACGGTAGTTGGCGTATGTGTGTTGATTGTAGAGCCATTAATAATATTACCATAAGGTATCGTCATCATATTCCTAGGCTAGAGACATGCTTGATGAGTTGAGTGATTCTATTATTTTCACAAAGATTGACTTGCGGAGTAGTTACCACCAGATTAGAATGAAATTGGGAGATGAATGGAAGACTGCTTTTAAAACTAAGTTCGGACTATATGAGTGGTTAGTGATACCTTTTGGTCTAACTAATGCACCTAGTACTTTTATGTGATTGATGAACAAGGTTTTACTTTCTTTCATTGGAAAATTTGTGACTGTTTATTTTGATGATATCTTGATTTATAGCAAGTCTCATGAGCTACACTTGAATCATATACATGATGTTTTTAATGCTTTGAGAGATGTATGTTTGTTTGGTAACCTCGAGAAGTGCACCTTTTGCACCGATCGAGTTGTGTTTCTTGGTTATGTTGTGACACCACAGGGAATTGAGGTGGATGAGGCAAAGATTGTGGCCATCCAAAGCTGGCCGACGCCTACCACTGTGACACAGGTACGGAGCTTCCACGGCCTTGCTGGATTCTATCGACGCTTTGTGCGGAATTTCAGCGCCATTGCCGCACCATTGAATGAATTGACCAAGAAAGGAATGCCCTTTCAATGGGGACCTGCGCAAGAGAATGCCTTCGACTTATTGAAAGAGAAGCTCACCCAAGCACCACTACTCAAACTCCCTGATTTTAGTAAGACTTTTGAGATTGAATATGATGCTAGCGGGATTGGGATAGGTGCTGTATTGATTCAACAAGGTAAGTCGGTTGCATACTTCAGTGAGAAATTAAGTGGGCCTAGTCTGAATTATTCTACCTATGATAAAGAATTGTATGTTTTATATCGTGTGCTTCAAACTTGGCAACATTATCTATGGCCCAAAGAATTTGTTATACATTCCGATCATGAATCGCTAAAACATATTAGAAGTCAAGCTAAACTGAATAAACGTCATGCTAATTGGGTAGAATTTATTGAGTCGTTTCCATATGTCATAAAGCATAATAAAGGTAAGGACAATGTGATTGCCGATGCACTTTCTAGGCATTATACCATGTTATCTCAACTTGTTCATAAGATTTTTGGTTTGGAGACCATTAAATATTTATATGCTACTGATTTGGACTTTAAAGAAGTGCTTGAACATTGTAAAGAAGGAAAAACATGGAATAAATATGTACTGATTGATGGTTTGGTCTATCGTGCTAACAAGCTATGTGTTCCAGCTAGCTCCGTTCGTCTTTTGTTGTTGCAGGAGGCGCATGGAGGAGGTTTGATGGCGCATTTTGGAGCAAAGAAGACTGAAGATGTGCTGGCCGCCCACTTCTTTTGGCCAAAGATGAGGCGCGATGTCGAGCGCTACATGGCTCACTGCACCACATGCAACAAAGCTAAGTCCTGTCTCAATCCACATGGACTTTATATGACTCTTCCTATTCCTAGTGCCCCTTGGGAGCATATTTCTATGGATTTTGTTCTAGAATTGCCTAGGACAAAGAGGGGGAGGGACAGTATATTTATAGTAGTAGATTGATTTTCTAAAATGGCACATTTTATACCTTGTCACAAGAGCGATGATGCTACGAACATAGCTGATTTATTTTTCAGGGAAATCGTTCACTTACATGGAGTGCCTAATATTATTGTCTCGGATCGCGATGCGAAGTTTTTGAGTCACTTTTGGAGATCACTTTGGAACAAATTGGGAACAAAGCTGCTATTTTCTACTACGTGACATCCCCAAACTGATGGACAAACGGAGGTTGTCAACCGCACGTTATCCACCATGTTGCGGGCTATTTTAAAGAAGAATTTGAAGATGTGGGAAGAGTGTTTACCACATATTGAGTTTGCTTACAACAGGTCGGTACACTCTACCACCAAGGTAAGTCCGTTTCAGGTAGTGTATGGTTTTAACCCCCATGCTCCTATTGATTTACTACCTTTGCCTACCTCTGAAAAAATTAATTTAGATGCTAAGAAGCGTGCTGAATTTGTTCTTAAGTTGCATGAAACAACTAAAGAGAATATAAAGTGTATGACTGAAAACTATAGGGTTGCTGGAAGTAAAGGTAGAAAAGAAATAAAATTTGAACTAGATGATTTAGTTTGGGTGCATTTGAGAAAGGATAGATTTCCAGAATTAAGAAAATCAAAGTTGATGCCTAGAGATGATGGACCATTTAAAATAATTAAGAAGATCAATGACAATGCTTATCAATTGGAACTACCTGCAGATTTTGGGGTTAGCCCCACATTTAACATTTCAGATTTGAAGCCATACGTGGGGGAAGAAGATGACCTTGAGTCGAGGATGACTCCAATTCAAGAGGGAGAGGATGATGAGGACATCACTCCTTCGGATATACGCACTACACAAAATCCTCTAGATCCTGCTAAACTACAAGGTCCTATGACAAGAGCTCGTGCACGTCACTTAAATTATGAGGTGAGCTCGTTTCTAGGTGCTAATAATTTATCTATGCAGATTGGTATGCTACCTAAAAATTGTGATCTTCTGTTACTTAGGAATGATGGAGAGGATCCAAACCCTCTACGACCAGTTCTTTGTGATCTGCAAGCTCTACGACCAGATCTGCCAGATCCACGACCAGGTCTCAAGCTCTAGGACTAGTCCTACGACCAGGCTACCAGATCTACGACCAGGTCTCAAGTTCTACGACCAGGCCCACGACCAGAGACGACCACGTTGGTAGTTAGTCAAAGACATTGAAATAAGGTGATGCGTCACCGTTTTGGGCCTAATAAGACCTTGTAAGCGTGGTGAGGTCAAAGCCCAGGATGTGTACGCCTCTCCACATGGCAGCACAACCCTTGGTCGACCTCCTCATGTTCTCCCCCCCCCCTATATATTGCATGCAGCCGCCACAATTTAGGGTTGGATTTTTCTTAGATTATTCTGCCTTTGCAGTTTCGCCGTTTATGGTTTGAGAAACCCCACTTTGTGAACTTCATATAAATCCGCAATATATTTCAGATTGCATTTATCTTGTTCTTGTGAGTTGCTTCGATTGCTTGCAGGAACCATAACCTTCGTGGTAAGGTCGATCGTGTGCGAGCGTGGTTGATAACGACAGTTGTGCGGGTGTAGCGAATTACGAGGTGAAGATCTACGGGTCAGAAACCTCAAAGCGTCAACGTCCTCACCACGAAACAAATCGAACCTATCAGAAGATCGGGCCGCCGTGTACCCATCAGAAGGGCCAGGCGTAATGGTCATCGGCGACGAGGTTTGGCGGCGGTGGATTTCGGTCGACGGCGGCGAAGGGGTCCCGGGGGTCGTGGGGCCGGGAGAAGATGCGCACGAGGATCGCCTTGACGTCGTGAAGCCGGTGATGTGGCCGGGGTGGTCGTAAGAAGCTTGACGGCGCCAGAATCAGAGAAGATCGAGATTTCGACCAACGGTGAGGAGATTCGAATTGCAGCCGCTAAAGGAGAATTGGAGTAACGAGAGCTGGGGCGATGAGATGAGGGGAGAGAGGCGCAGCTGGGGCTGGCTTTTATAGAGCAAGGGGAGGCCGAGAGGCGAGGAACGTGCCCGGAGGTCACGGCGGCGGTGGCGAACGCCCGGCGTGAATGCGGGCCTTCAAGAGGGGTAACGGCCGGGAATGAGCACAGCGCTAACGGCCGACTTGATTGCGCATGATGGTGATAGAAATGGAGGAGGGAATCACGGGATTGATGGAGGCAATGCTGCGGTAATGGTGGTCGGGTGCGGGAGCCAGAGGAGGAACAAGGTGTGGAAGGAGATGACATGTAGACGGGCCCACTTGTCGGCGGGAGGAACTAGTCGGACGGAGCGATAGCCGTTCGATTTTGATCGGACGGTCCACGCTGCGAGGAACTGGTCGGGCGGAACGATGTTCGTTCGATTAGCGATAGCACGCAGGGGAAGTGGGCCAACGCGCGAGAACAGTGTTGGGCTGGAATGAATTCGGCCCAGCTACTGTGCGTAGATTTTTAATTCCTTTTCTAATTTAAATACTCCCAGAAATTCAAAAAGGCTTTGTAAAATAGCAAATAAAATCCAAAAAATATGAGAAAATTCACAGAAATTCTCTAGGGCATTCTGGATTTAAGTAAAATAATTCTAACTTATAATTGGTTATAAATTTCTCAAATAAATTATTTTAGCTTTAAAACAATTAAGGAAAAGTTTTTTAAATTTTTTAGAAATTCCACCAAAATAATTAAAGTTTTATTTTCAACTGAAATTTGAAATTTGGGTTGTTACAGCCAACACAAAAATTAAGTTCGGGAAAAGGACTCTCATGCTCTAGAACACACAATGACGCGGGTGGCGAGGGGAGAGGCTCACCGGAGCGAGGAAAACGGCAAAGGTGGTGCGGCGGCTGAAAATGAAGTTCGCTCTTCGGTTGAATTCGGTGAAACGAGGGATGGGTAGGGAAATGGCGAGGTGGTCTGGGCTCTTATAGCTACAAGGAGGGGGGAGAGGGCTGTTGGGATGGCTTGAAGGCTGCGCAAGGTCCCGAGGGTGACACAGTGTCAGCGTGTGGCGCGGGCAGCACTGATGGCGCAGACACAGTGGGCACGGCAGGGCAGAGGGGAGCCAAGGGGTTTGGGCGAGGGTGCTGACATGGGGGGGTCGCCGACGTGAGCAAGAGAAGATGGGCGAGGTGGCACATCGCGGAAGGCAGCGAGCTAGGTCTGGGCGCGCTCAAGCGTGACTGGTGCGCATGGTGCATTCCAGTATGGCGCAGGCCGCCTGGGGCTGGGCTGGGCCAAAGAAAAGGGCAGGGGTTGGGGTGGGCTGGGATAGGCCCAAGAGAGGATTGAAACTTTGAATTTTGATGTTTGGAGAGAGTTTTGATATTTGCACTTTGGATTCAAAAACAAACTTTGAAATCTTTACAGAAACCAAAAAGGGGTGCTACAACTCGTCAAGTGTATATTATTGTGATGTATTACTTTGTTACTAGTCTCCTAGTTGGTGTACATGCCATTGACATATGGTTGTTATTATCATTTATCACTGTATGACAATAGCCTAGGGCCTACTAGTCATTTGGATCATGTGCGTTTGTATAAGCTCAACCATGATTATATCATTTTAGGTCCTAACTACATGGGTTGATCACTTTAGTTTTATTCTTAGTTATCTAAAAGATATTCCCTAATTAAAGATATTACTCACTCACATTGAAGTGTTGGCAAAGTTATTAGTTTAATTTGAATTAATTTAAAAAATTCAAATGAACTCCAAAATGAATGTTTTCTAGTTGATTGGGTAGGATTTGAATTTATATGAATTTAGAAATAAGAATCGTTAAATTTGGATTTAAAACAAGAGGAAACGGGCTCTCCAAAGTTTTAAATCTAGATAAATCCCATAAATAAACAAAGGAGAGAGGATACTCTCTCTGGCAGGTCGGACCCTTGCATTTTGAATTTCTTTTTTATTTATTTTCCATTTGGAAATTGCTATAGTGATTGACAGGTGGGGCCCTTGGTATTTTTATTTATTTTTATTTATTCCTTATCTGAAAATAGTCACATACAATGACATGTGGGGCCGGCCATCATGGACTTGGTGCATGCGAACAGTACATAGACCACGGTCCACGTGGCATTGTGTTGGTCCATGGTCGGTCTACTCTGTGCACTTAAAGGGGCTGGGCCCACACATCATAGACTCCGAGAATGTTTTAATTTCTAATGAGCTTATTAATTGTATCGGGCCTGCATGTCATACTTCCCTTAGTACCTAATTAACCCTTCCTAATTCTATTGTTAAGCGTTAATGACTGAGCTACAGTGTGTCTTCTTCCCCGTTTTGAACAGGAGTGGAGGTGCTCTTGGGCCATGCTGGCCGCCGACGAGTTGGGCCATGGGAGTAGCCGAGGAGGCCCAAAATGGGTTCCATGCAGGCATGCGTACCCATTGGTGCCAGGAGCGAGGGCCAGGGTGGTCCACAGCGGCGGCGTGACGACATCTGGTGGTGGCGGCACTCGGGCTTCGGTGGCTATCACATTCCAGCGACGCCCTAGGCTAAGTAGTGAGCACATGAGCATCTAGGGGACATAGAGAGTGTACCGGTGCCGAGAGGGATGACGGAGGTGGCCGGAGGAGGCTTGGCAACAAGGACCTGAGGCGGTGTGACGGTGTTCACACGGCAGTGGAAACCTAGGAAAGGGGATGCGCCATTAGCTATCGAGGAAACTCAAGGGAGGTGAGGAGGTGCTTAAGGCAAGAGCAATCGAAAAGGGGCTCACCGAGCGAGGCACGTCAATAGAAATCGCGGAGTTGGCTATGAGCAAGGAAGACAAGGTCGTCGACGAGAACCTGTGGATGAAGGGCAAAATCAATGGAGGGGATTTGAGGAGCACGCTCGGGAAAACATTTCGACGCAGATAGCTTGGGGAGAGGAGCATCGGGCAGGTCGAAACGGCAGGCGAAGGTGACGGCTGGCACTCAGCGAGGCGGCATCGCGAGCTTGAGCTGGCTCAAGGAGGAGCAGAGACTAGGGGAGTTGGGGGAGGAAGAATGGAGTGAGGGGAAAAACAAGAGAACGGGAAGGGAGGTCGGAATGGCTTTAAGGGGAGAAGCGACGGGCGACGACGCGACACGGGTCGTTGGGGCAGCATGGGGTGCGCTCGGTGGTAACGCCTTGCACAGGGGCAGTGGCATGGCGAGCGGTGCGTCTTCAGTGGTAGGGAATGGATGGGAGCAAGTGGAGGCGAGGGCAACGTGAGTAGGTGGCGGCATGGGCGCGGTAGTAGGTGGCGCGTGTGACAAGAGCGGTTGGGAATGGCTCTAAGCATGGGAGGAAGATAGGGGGCTGGCGCGTGTGTTACTGCTGGGAGTAGGGAGAAAGGGAAACCGGAGGCGGGCTGGTGGGCCTGGGGAGGAGAGGGGGGTGAAAGAAAAAGGAACGAAAAGGGAAGAAAGAAAAGAAAAAGGAAAAGAAGAAGTCGACTGGGTCAGGTGGCTTTCGGTCCAGACCGTACTCTTGAGGTATCCATTTATTCTGTTTTTCTTTTTCTTTTTAAACTCATGTTTGAATTCGATTTTCTATTTTTTGAGTTGAGATTTCAATTAACGACTTAAAATTTTGACCATCGCCAAAGCGTAATAAAAAGTTTTAGAATCCCATATTTTTAAACAACCGAGCTAAAAGTGAATTTTGGGGTGTTACAGTACCTCTGGTTTTTTTTTTCTATTTCTGCTAGATATGTTATACTAGAGTCCCTATATGTGTAATTAGCTAGAGATGGTGCTATCACCAGTGGCTTCATCAGTGCTTCCAATGAAGGGAATGGCAAGAGTGATCGAGCTCAATTCATGGTAACATCAGCATCTACAGGGGTATAAGGCACACCTATCCTACAAGGTTATACCACACATGTGGCAATGTTATTAGGTTTTTTTACTATTCCATTCTAATGGGCATAGTGCCCAAATATATATTGGTTATTTTGCTCTGTTGTCTTTCGTGCACATCTACATTTTAGATATATCATATATGTACATTTGTTAATTATTTGTGAGGAATATGTTAATTCGTTTAAAGATATACTCTCTATTTAAGAAGAGGTAGAAAATGAAAACATTACAATAATTATCAAATATTTCGAAGGAAGGACTCTGGGGCCATGGACAAATATTCTTCTGAAACCTCTTTTGTACCGATGAACTACGAAAAAAAATGAATTATTTGTCACTGTACCAAAATGCAAGTGAACCAACAATAACGCCGCTACCTTAAAAATATGCTTTCGAAGCATCTTTTGTTTCTTAATTCTTCACGGGGAAGTGGGTGTTACAGAGGGGATTATCCTTGGTGGGGAAATTGCTGCAAGATGTATTAAGAATTGATGTTCGACTTGTGATTCCTCCTATGTTTCGGAGAACTGCTCGCAGAAAACGAAAGAAATCTTAGCCCGTTTGAACTGAATTCGCTGACCGGAATTAGATTGGACTACGTTCACACGTACGGCCCAAATACCCCAACGCTCATCATCCGCAGGTAAACGAGGTGGTTTCCGCTGCTTCTTTCTCTTTTGGTCCTGCTTGTTATGATACTAATTCAATGCCGCTACGAATTCAAAAAAAAATTATAGTCTTACTGTATCGGGTTGTCAACCGACATTGTGTTCAACGACGTGATCTAGGTTGTCGATGCAATAATCGTTGATCCAATGGACATCGAAAAAGCTATCACCAACTCTAATTTTTAAATAGTAAAAATCTGTGTTAGTTGGTCCTGCTTCAGAGTTCGGATTGGAGACCTTAATTTCAGCTCTGCTGATATTTTGAGAGCTTCGGTTAATTGGATTGGTGACCACCCATCTTTGATGTGTTAGTTTTCAATCTTTTGTACCGACGAGCTACGTCTCTTATAAATGACGACGAAATGAGCTGTCTCTTGACCAAATTGCCATCTTTGACTCGAAAGCAAGGCCATTGTTTCTTGAGACACGCTGCTTAAGAAAACTATGTACCTGTGGATATATTATGGGAATATGCTTATAATCTTAGAATGATATTACAATTAGCAATGACGTTGAACGTTTGTCGAATTATGTGTTTTCGGCCAAGTTCAGGTGCTGTCAGGTCTCTAGCAGTCGGACCGGCCGGGCCTTGGGCCTAGAGGCTGGCGGTCGGACCGGCCATGGGTGGTGGTCTAACCAGCCAGTAGGGGTCTTTGAATTTGAAGCTGTACCAAAAATAGAGTGTATAGGCAAGAGAGGGGATTCTCCTACACTTGGTCTCATATTTTTTGGAGCTTTGAGTCAAAAGTTCTATTCGTTTAAAATTTTCAGAGAGGTTTCGGATTTCTAGGGAGGAATTTTGGCTAAGTCCCTTGCTGGGCGGTTAGACCGACCAGAGGGCGGTTAGACCGACCAGAGGGCGGTTAGACCGGCCCTAGGTGGCGGTCTAACCGGTTTTGAGTTGTTCGCCGGCCAGCGTGGCAGTGATGTTTGTTGGTTAGTTCAAGTTCATGGGTTTCAGTGCATATATGTTGCATGATGCATGTTTTGACTAACGTGGGTCAAGTTGTAAAAACATTTTCCTGAAATCGATTACTTTGTCTATTATTGTACAAGAGGCTTGGAGGTCAACGACGGTCAACGACGAGGATGATCGGGGCTAGGCTTGGAGAGCTAAGGTTCAGAATGATCGAGGATGCCGGGTGAAGTTGGTGGACTCCAGCATGGCGCAAAATGGACAATGATGACCGAACGGGAAGTTCAGTGCGACAGGTTGTATCAAGAGGCACGGGGGTCAGTGCAACTACCATGGTGGTTTCGGTGGGAGCCGGATGGGAGAGACTTGCCGACACGAAGAGAATCGTTGATCAACATACACGTGGCGAAGCATGGGATTGCTTCATGAAGATTGGACTCGGTCTTTGGAGAAGGATCAAGAAGGGGTATTTTGGTAACTTTACTAAGATACCGTCTTAATTGCTTTTGGCTAAACCGCGGCGCAGGACGGCGCAAGAATAAGTGTTTTAGGTCAAGAGAAGATAAAAACGGCTCTTTGAAATGCGTGCGTGAGTGAAACTCGTTTGTGTGTGGCCTTAACAGGTGCTCATTAGGGAATACCTTTTAGAAGCTAGCCTCCACTATAAATAAGGGAGGGTGCTGGTTGTGCACCTCCTACCTCTTGTGTTTTCGGTTGAAACTCTATTTTTTGTGTTTAGTGAGAATAGTGGAAAGGTTAGATTTCTATAGATTGGATTGATTGTGTGCTCAAGTGTTGAGTATTCGTCCTCTATGATGGAGTGGTTGTAAACCAACATCTATCTCGAATCAATCCAAACAAGATTCCTCAAGATGATCTTCTTCTTGTTCTTACTCTCTATTTTGTGATTTTTGGGGTTTCTTTGATCCTTCGATTTTTCTTTTGTTTCTGGTATGGATCTTGCTTGCTGTGACATGTGGGAATACATATAGGATCATCTTTAACCTACGAGCAAATTTTTGCATCATATTTCGGTTTTGACTCGGTTTTGGACCAACCTTCACTCAAATGGAAAAAGGTCAGAACTTTGACAAAGATTTTCGCGATCTTTGATTGAAATAGGTTCCTAACATCATAGAGAAGGTGTGTTCCAAGTTTCGTGAAGTTTAGAGTTGTGGATCAAAAGTTAGACATATCTGTGATTTCGTTTTTACACTGCTGGAGGTCAGACCGCCCCCTGTGAGAGGCCAGACCGCCCATGGAGAGGTTAGACCGCCCATGTTGAGAGGTCAGACCGCCCAACTCTTTGAGAATTGAGTTTTTGATGATTTTAATTGTTTTGCTTCGGGATTTCGATTGGATTTAATACAAGTCTTCCGCTATGCTTGTACTTTGATCTTCATAGCTCTCATAGTTATTGGAGTGAAAAACGTGTTGAATCCGATCAAGATGAAAAAGAAATTATGTTCCTATTCACCCTCCCCCCCCCCCTCTCTCCCCCTCTAGTCGTCATTTTGGTTCAACAGTACCTCATCTGAAGCCATTTTTTGTGGGCTAGTCTTGTGATTTTCTTTCACCTTTTTCATTGTTTTGACCACTTTAGCTGAAGGTGAGGTAAAAATACGATTGATTGTAACCATTATGGTATAGCCTATAGGCACATCGGTAGTTTGTCTTTTTAACCCTTCAATTAAGTGAATGTGATAGAAGGAACATTTGCATAATGAGGCACATTTTCATCTAAAAAATGAAACCACGGGTGTGGTTTGACAAAAGCGATAGAGTCCATGCAAGTCTTTTGTAACTTATCCTTTTCTTCGTCCATGGATCACATGTGTATATAATGATAGCAGTATTACTTCCCTTTTGGACACATGGTATCAAATTCATAAAGCAGTGCATGTAGCAATGCACTGTCAGAAATGAGAATTTTTTTTCTTCAAAATAGCACTATTTGAAGTGGGATTAACAAAAATAATGCTCTCGCAACCGTAAGTGCAAAATGGCGCTCAAGTCCAACCGACCACGGGGCAGACGGGACGTCTCGTCCGCCCCGTGGCCAGCCGGACTTGAGGCCACATGCCGCGCCGCGGCAAGTCCGTCCTATGGCCGGCCGGATATGAGTGTTATTTTTGCTATTACGGCTGTGAAGATGCTATTTTTGCTAATCACGCTGTAAATGGTTCCATTTTCACCAAAAACTCCAGAAATTGCAAGTCTTAACCCTAGGAAGGAGAGCAATAGCTAGTTAGAATCTCTCTCTCTCTCTCTCTCAGGCAAACAGACATACAATTCCCTTTCAAGAATAATTTTCACACTCTGTCTATTGCCATCTGTGTGAACGAGTGAAAACATGCAGACGAATTATCAGCCCGATCGTCACCATCAAGATGGGAATTTGCCGAAGTTTAGCTAAGGGCATGATGATTGGAAGAACATATTTTGACTTTACAGTTACGAAAAAGAGGGACAACATGTACATAGAGATAAAATTTGATTTTCTACAAAATTAAGGAAGTTCCAATTTGGTACTCCAAACTTACGGCTACGCTTCAATTTAGGACCTAAACTTTTTGAAGGGTTAAAAACTATCCTTTGGCCAGCCTTGATTCTTTTTTAGTTGCATGACACATATACAGGTTGTGTATTGCAAAGAATTATCCTTTTCTTGTGTGATCTTTACCTGTTTATGGCTTGTAAGCCCATTTTAGGATTAGCTCTACACTTGGAGGGAGCTTTAGTTTAACCAAACTAAGTTTCTTAATTTTCTTTTGGTAAAATTATCTCTTCTTTAAAGCATGAAACGTTGAGTGATAAATGCTTTATCTATGATTCCTTAAAGACTAGCTACATCTTGGATTCCTCGTATTTAGAAGCTGGCTTATATTATTTCTTAATTCCAGTATATTATTTCTTAATAGCATCTGGACTACAAAGTAATTAACAAGTGAGTCACATGCTGTGTGATGACGTCAGATCATCCGTGTGATTCTCAGATTCCCAACGTGTGGAGACCTCATACAGTCACGATCATGCGGTCTACTTGGTCTTCAGGGAACAAATGGACTCATGGACTCACGGGTATCATGGCTTCGATCCAAGATATTTCATGGAGCTCGTTAAAGGTTTATTTAGATACACTGTGATTCGACTAGATCTTTTCGGATTGACTCAGAATTTAAACTAAAATCCGTTCTAATCCGAAGAGATTGGTTCTAATCTCTGTCTCTCTCCAAACAAACTCTTAAGGAAACTCTAGCAGCATTAGAGTTACCACGGGAGCAGGAGGTTGCCCAAACAGTAGCTCTTGTTTGTCCATGGGAACGGCCACCTGAAGGATGGACAAAGATAAATGTTGATGGAGCAATTCCACAAGCAGCGGGATTGGCAGGTTCAGGAGGTGTCGCTCGTTCTTACAATGCCTTCCTAGGTGCTTTGAGTAAATCTTACCAGGGTAATTCAGAACCAATGGTTGTTGAGGCACTGGCCTTTCAGGACGGTGTCGTTTTCGCCTGTCAACATGGCCTTGATCGGGTAATTGTCGAGCTGGACTGTCAGGAGATGGTGAAGTTACGGGAAGAGCGACCAAGAAACAGATCATTGGTTGCTTCAATCTATGATGAAGTTTGTGAGCTTAGTTCTGGATTTTCTTCCTTTGTTGTTCAGATTGCTAGGAGGTAGGCTAATAATGTGGCTCACTGCTGTGCTAAGCATGCTTGCACGCAAGGAGTTTCGCCGGAGTGGCTCAACTCGAGTCCTAGTTTTCTTGTGCGTAGCCTCCATACTGATTGTATCCATAATGTTTTAATTGAATGAAAGCCTCCTGACTTCCCCTAGAAAAAAGTTGTCTGACATTTCTGTGCCTTACTACTGTACTACATGTTGCCATCCATAATTCTAGATGAATTGACAGCAGCAAATGGGTGCCAATGTCGTCCTTCTAGATCTCGTGCAATGAATACTCTTCATTTCATCGAAAACAAGAAGTCTCATCCGAGGAATAAGTACCAAGAAAAGATAATTGCTTAGGAATTAATGGATAAAACTTGCAGAACAACTAGGCAACCTTTCCAATATTGCAGTGGACAAAATCCATCTTTGATGCTTACCTTTAGTGATCCTCGATCCCTAATTGCATAACTCAAAATTATTTCGAAAATCCAAGTCCAGTTTTATAGTATATACTCTAATACAGCATGTTTGATATATGGAAAAAAAATTTGTAAAATTAAAATGAAACTTTGAAGCACAGATTGGCTTGTATAAACAAATTTTGGCAGGAGCCTGGAGAAAAGTCAACATGCAAAAGAGCCTCTTTGTTTACATTATACAGTATGGAACCTTGCAACCATTAACCATAGGCACATAAACAATGTCACTATGTACTACCTAATTATGGATGTGTCACCACTACTGGCTAAAAACTAAAAATATCAGCGATTTGTAGTAGGGGAATATAGGTTGTTCTTGTTAGTGTTAGATGCAAGTATAACTAATGAAATACTACAATAATTCTAGAATTAGTTTAATTTACTTTGATAACTATTCGGGTAGCAACATGCAATTAACAGTAGTAATTGAGTGGCATGAATAGGCAAATAGATAATCTCAACACTGTGTGGTGCCCTGGTCATCATGACAGGTACATTTTGGCACTGTGGACCTGTAATTTATCTATCAAAGACTGTCGTTTTAAGACCATGGAATATATGGTTCATAGATCAACATCAGCAGGAAGACTGAAGCGAGCAACCTCACTTAGTTTCTTCAAGAAAATATATACTAGATTGCCTAGTACACTTGCTCCAACCACCATCCATGTAGACATGCTTCAAAAATGCAATCTCAAAGTACTGTAGTAATACTGTAGCAACAGTAAACTATCTAATGCATTGCTTTCATTGTGGTGAAAAAAAACTATAGCTATGATCTCGACCTTTGATTTTTTTATCGGACGGTAAAAATTGCTTTCTAATGTGATGCTCCATTTCCTAGTCAATGGGGGAAGGAAGCAGAGTCTCCTTAGACAATTTTGAGGCTCAAAATCCCATCATTTTAGTTCAACACTCTCTATACTCGCACCTAATAATCAACTAGCTCCCCCAACAAAATCTAATGCCAAAGATAGCAGGGCCAATGTATTTGTCATTAGATTTAGAAGATCTATTAGTCGGCTAATTAAGTAGGATAAAGCCCTAACAGAAAACTTTCGGTGCTCCGAAGAGTGAGAAAGGTTTTTCCAGTCGTTGGATCTCCAGTGGATGGCTCAGATCAAGAGAATCTGTGAGATGTTCTATCTGAGCCGTCCATCGCGCGAGCCAATGAAATGGCCGGAAGGACTCCACTGCTTCCTCCAGGAAGCAGCAGCGCCCTGATAAATTTCACCCACTCAAGTGTATGTGTGTCCAGTACACTCTGCAGTTCTCTAAGCTCAGAGCTGAGACCCCAGTCTACTCCTAAGACACAACATAAAGAAGAAAGTTCTAAGAAGCTAGGAGCACCGCATGCTTCCCCAACCCCTTTTCTAGGTAAGTTCTTGATACTCTTCCTTTCATATATACACAAATCCTTACAACATGGTTGACTTCTGAATCTTT
Source organism: Hsuehochloa calcarea (assembly GCA_036346395.1). NCBI lineage: Eukaryota > Viridiplantae > Streptophyta > Magnoliopsida > Poales > Poaceae > Hsuehochloa > Hsuehochloa calcarea. Next base: position 35,127,688 of record CM070614.1, on the reverse strand, counting down.
GTCCTTCTTCTTCTTCATCATCATCATCATCAGTGAATTGCTTGATTTCCATTAGAGTGGTTGTGTGGTTTTCAGATGGTTTTAGTCTATTGCTTCCCTTGTGTTGAATGGTTAATGGGGAACTTGAGGGAGGAGTTGGGGATGTTTACTTAGGAAGAAGGGACTCCATTGGATGGATGGGTTGTGCTTTTCTTCAGCTCAAATACTCACCTTTAAAATAGAGCAATGGATTGTACTGAGAAGCTCACATGCCAGCTGCACTCTACTGATGTAACATCCCAAGTTTTGCCCCTTTAAAAAAATTCAAAAATAATTATTTCAAAGATTTAAATTTAAATGGGATTTTTTGCGTAATTAAATGCTAAATCAAATCCAAATTCCAATTCTCAATTCAACTTCAAACCAATTTCCTTCTTCAATCGCAATTTGAATTCCAAATTTCTTCATCTCAATTCAAATCTCGTCTCCAAAAATCAAGATTCAAATTATCCTCATTTCTTCTTTCTTCTTTCCTTCTTTTTCCTCTCTGCTTGCTCTCCTTGCTATGTCTCGTGCGCACCCGAGCACCTGCGTCTACGCCTGCTTGCATCGCTCGTGCCGCACCAGTGTTGTGCCCGTCGCACCTCCTGCGCCCAGGCCGCACCCCGCACGTGTGCCCGCACCGCACCGTGCACGTCCCACCCAAGACGTCGTGCCTCGGCCATGCTGCTCACGCCATTTGTGCCACAGTCGTCGCCCGTCATCACCATTGCCATCAAGTTCCTCTCGCCCTCCTCTTCGTTTTGCTCCAAATCGCAACCCCTACCTCGCCTCCGCTAGGAATGCACCGCGCCGCCACCTTCTTCCCGAAGTCCGGTCGCCACCCCTTCTCGTGTTCCCTCTTATCCGGTGAGCCCCTTGCTTGTCCGTGCGTGTCACATCATGTTCCTGAGGCCATTTTCCGTAGTGATTCATTGGAATCGGGCCGTCTTCTTCCCCTCCAGCCAAGCCGCCGCCACTGCTGAATCCGTCTTCCTCGGTGAGCTCTGTCTCGATTCCTTGCACCAGTAGCACCTCCTTCTTCCCCTCTATCTATGCCCCACCTCCTTTCCTCCTGTCGCATTATCGTGGAACGCCGCCACCATCTCCCTACTGTCGGTCACCCCGCCTCCACGGACTCTCTCCGGCCTTCCCGATCAGTTCAGCCACTTCCCCATGCTGCCACCCAATGCGTGCACGCACCGCTTTCCTCGTCGTACCGCTGGTGCCATCGTGCGGCCACTGGCGCTATCGCCGCCGTGCCCTCCGCATCGGCGCCACTGCAGTAGGAACCCTTGGGGTTCCATTTTTTCGGTCAACACCTACTCTCACGCTGCCACCAGCGCCCTCCTCTGTTCTTCCTCTATTTTGGCTTTCTTCTTCTCTCTATGACAGCATGGCCCCACATGTCATCCTCTTTAATTCTTGCGCTCATTCCATCTCTCTCACTAGCATGTGGACCCCAACTGTCAGCTAGTTGTTTTAATCTGTTAATTCCAAAAAGGAATATTCTAGGGAATATTCCCTCCTTCTCAATTTCTAGGAATTTCCAATTCTGATAAACTTCTGAATGCTCGTCCTCCTTCATACGACCTCTAATTCCATCGATTCTTGTTTCAAAATTCATATAAATTCAATATATCTCTATTGGTACTAATTTTATTATTTTTAGATTTTATTTGATTTTCTATTTTTTCTCATTTCGCTGGTATAGAATCCAACGTTGCCGAAGCAAATTTGGATCAACCGGAACATGTGACCTCAACCTTTGACGAATGCAAGTCTCCTTTGATCATGTTGTACCTATATTTTTTTAAATCTTGTTTTAAATTTCAAAACTAGTATGCATTACTATTTACATAAAATGATAAGTTCAAATCTTAGGAGTGTTAGTTAATCCTAATTTGATTATACCTCCATTTGATGTTGTTACCCTTGAATCATTATCACCCTAGTTCATAAAATCATGAGTAATGATTACATTATTATCGGATAATGGGAATACAATATTGCGGAATTAGATGAATACCGTGAAGGACATCTTCGTGGATTATATAGATTGTTAAGAACGAATACAAAGTTTAACTTGGTGGAACCAATTATATCATAGAAGTATCTAAACATGAAGCACTGATTTGATTATCTGGGATCAAAAGGAGAGATTGGATTTAAACCAAATTTTAGTTGAATTAAATTGATTATAATAAGTGATTGTTGGAGAATTAGTATTGTGAAATTAATCCAATAAAGGTTGTGATTAAAAGAAGAAAAGGACAGATTTTCTTAACAATTCATGGTGATAATTTTTGGTGAATTGGTTGAATCGTGTATAATGTGTAAACTTTGTGTAATTAATTGGATTATATAAATACATCATTATTGGATTATAGAAATACATCATTGTTGCATCATAGGAATATATCATTATTGAATTATAGAAATATATCCTTGTTGGATTATTGGAATATATCATTATCAGATTACTTCATTGTTGGGTTATAGAAATATATCATTGTTAGATCATATGAATATATCTTTGTTGGATTATAGGAATATATCAATGTTGAATTACATGAATATATTATTATTGGATTATAGAAATACATTACTGATGGATTAGTATAAAACGGTAGAACTGCTTAGACAAGCTATATCGATCATTATCATCCTATGGGTGGGAATTATTAATACCATTTATACAAATCAGTTTGAAAAATATATGGCAATAGGTATTGCCTTTAGTTTTCAAAATAAAATAAAATAAAACAAAATAGTGAAATTTTGTTTAGAGTTGGGCGGATGGTAAGTTCAGGCGGGTGCATCTAGAGCACGAGAACTTGTATTGTGTTAAGTTTCGCCCAAATCATATTAAGGACCAACACTTGTGACTATCAAAACTGAGCATTACTATACAACCACATGTCCAGAATGGGGAGGACCTGGCCAATTAATTTATCATGTTCTAGTATTACGCCTGCAGGTTGTAGTTGTTAGGTGTTCTTTTTTGGGATTGTGCGGACGATGGTAGTTGACGTCCATGTCTATCGGGTCTTGCTCTGGGCGATGGTAACAGATGTTCATATCCGGGCAGGTTATCCCCCACAACGATAAGCTCTGGGTCGATGGTACATATGACATCCATGACTTGGGGTTAAGCTCATCGGGCGGGTTGGTGTTAGAGCGTGGTATTGTAAAGGTCTTGTGATAAACACTTACTCGCACACCTTTGGAAGTGTGTTAGACGGACAATATAAGACAGTTATCTCGTGTGAGTCAAGTTGTACAACCTCTGCAAGGTGTAAAACTATTTGAATAGCCGTGCCCATGGTCAAGGGCGGGTAAGGTGCGTTTTCACATGATAGATTTTGGTTTTGATTCAAAAGAGTAAATTTTGGGAACCTGTGAGCAATTGGGACCCTTAGGTAGATATTCTAGCAGCTAGAGCCCTATCCTTTGAACCTTGGTAGCTAGAGCCTTGATACTATTTGTTGGTTGGTAGAACCTCCATTAGTGATATAATTAGTTTAATTATTAAAACAACTTTTGTCATATGTTACTTTACGAAAATTGTTAAAACTTAAAATATGGCTTTATGCAAAAGAACCATATAAGCCCCATTTGTTAAGCCTCGTATATTGCATTTTTTTCCCAAGACATGCAGAGTACTTTACATACTCACATGATGCACTCAAAATAAATCACATAAGCCTTCCAAGTTGCCGATAAGGTTTACAACTTCTGCGTGTGTGGCTACAACGAAGGACGTCGGGGTACTAGGTCGTGAGTCCCCCATTGATTGTATGTAAGGATATGGAAGGGCCATCAATTGGAGTAATCTTCTTCTGCTGTAGTTTATTCGAGTTGTTTAGTCTGAAAGAGCGGTAATTGTAACCTTCGACGTCATTGCTCTTTTGTTCAATATTATACAATAGTTTGATGTTTGCAAGATATGTATTGATATTCAATGATGTAACTATGTGCACTAGCTACTGATTCAGTGACTAGTGCAGTTATACATAGAGGGTTCCGGATTCGGAAATCCGAGTCCCGACAACTGAGCCCAAATGGCTAGGAAAGCGAGGGAGGAAGTTGACTAGCATATCTTGATCTTGGAAGTTTTTAACTAGTATTCAGAACATTCTTGTGAACTTTAAGAAGTTGCTATGTAATGCAAAGAAGAGAGGAAACATTTTTTTAGCTCATTTTTTCCATATATCACGGTGCTTGTGTAGCTAGCAAAGTATTACATTTTGTTTAAGGTTCCAACATTTATGAAAACGGTGGGTCCTAAGAGAATAAAGAAAAGAGATTAAAAGAGGATGTGTTGTTTGTCTTGTGTTGTGACATGTAAACAAGAAAGAACATTTCTGTTGTGGATTCATTACAATGTATACATCAAGTGGCTGCCTTTATTCCTGTAGGCGAATATGATTCAGCACGTATATTCGATGTATGAGGTGATACATATAGACATACAAGTACAACCGTCTCCATGAATCAAGGAGAGGATAAGGAAAGCACTAAACTACCTTGGAATACAAGTAAGATAATTATACACATGCCTCATATACAAAGCTATGTTAGGCAGGTGAAGATATGCGCTAATGCCCTACCACAATCGAAGCATTAGAAGAATGAATGCACATACTGGATCAAAATTCGTCGAAGATGGCTGTCGGTAGTCCTTTTATCATCACATCTGTGAACTGCTGACTGGATGGCACATGCAACACACGAAGTTCACCAAGAGTGACCTTTTCGCAAATGAAGTGGACATCAAGTTCAATGTGTTTTGTTGCGCTGATGATGAACAGGATTAGCGGACATGTAGACAGCAGAAACATTATTGCAATACATGATGGTTGCCTTGGAGAGCGACTGGTGGAGCTCATGCAGAAGTTGACGTAACCAGCAGCATTCGGCAACAGCATTGGCGACGGCACGATACTCAGCTTCCGCACTGGAACGAGACATAGTGGGTTGTCACTTGGAGGACCAAGAGATCAAGCAATCACCAAGGAAAATGCAGTAGCCGGAGGTGGCTCATCGTGTGTCGGGACAACCGGCCCAGTCCACATCACAGTATGCCACAAGATCCGAGGACAAGGATGTGTGAAGCTATAAACCGTGAGAGGTGGTGCCACTAATATATCGTAAGTTGCGCTTGACAAGAGCCAAGTGACAGGCACCAGGGGAATGTATATGAAGACAAACTTGTTGTACGACATAAGAAATGTCAAGATGTGTCATCATGAGATATTGTAAAGCGCCAACTAAGCTCCGATAGGAAGATCCATCCTCAAGAGGAGAACTTGACATGGAGGCAACTTTCGATTTGGTGTCAATAGGCGCGGTGGCAGGTTTACATGGGGTCATGCTTGCCCTGCCAAGGAGATCCTCAGCATATTTCTTCTGAGAGAGAAAGAAACCAGTTAAGGAGCCAGTGACAGAGATGCCCAAAAATAAATGAAGGGGACCTAACTCCTTCATAGAAAACTCATCATGAAGACGAGAGATAATAAGATGAAGGCGAGAGGTGGAAGATGTGGTAAGAACAATGTCATCAACGTATAGTAGAAGGTAGGCATAGTAGAAGATAGGCAAAGTCTGAACCACGTAAAGCAAAAAGAGACGGATCAGACACAGTAGTATGGAAGCCAAGTGTGCGGATGAAGGTGGCAAACCGGGTGTACCATGCACAGGGAGCCTATTTTAATCCATACAAGGACTTGGAGAGAAGACAGGCATGATCCGGTTTGGACGTGTCGACAAAGCCGACCAGCTATTGGCAATAGACTGTCTTGTAAAGAACTCCATGAAGGTAGGCGTTCTTGACGTCAAGTTGGTGCACGGGCCATTGTCGAGAGGCGACTAGACTGAGCACAGTGCGGATGACGGGTGGCTTAATGACCGAACTGAATGTCTCGTCAAAGCCCACGTCTGGGTGTGGGGAAAATCCACACACAACCCAAAGGGCTTTATATCTGTCAAGAGATCCATTGGAGTGTAGTTTATGGTGAAAACTCCATTTACCGGTAACCACTTTGACGCTAGAAGGACATGGAACGAGGGCCCAAGTGTCGTGGGTGTGGTGACCGCCAGGAGATGATGGTGGCTGGGCAACGGAGTGGAGAGCAATGGCAGCGGCCATCTTGGTGGTTTACGCAAACCGGTGTTCTTCGAGAAGAAGATATGACTGTGTGTGCAGGAACGTAGGAAACGGTACCTGCATGGTTAAGATAGAAATTGTGTTGCGGAACTTAGGGTTAAGTCCACGCAGCGTGTTAAGCACCAACATTTGATCCGAGACAGATTGATCCACATCGCAGAGACTATCAGCAAGAGTCTTGAGGCGATGACAGTGCGCCTTGATGGTCATGTCGCCTTGGTAGAGATTGCAAAATTTAGACTCGATGTAGATAGCGCTGGTGGGTTTGTTGTCTTGGAATAATTTGGCGATGCTAGTCCAGACGGAGTAGCAGTGTCTTCTGGTTGCATGATGTCGGAACCCAAAAATACAATTCTGGACCCTCTGTGTATACTGCACTAGTCCAAGATTACGCTAGTGCACACAGTATCAACGTGGATGAATATCGATCCACACAAAACGATTAATAGAATAAATGACTAATTTGAATAGCAAATAATAGTTTTGACCTTATGGTCGAGTTTATATTTATTAAGCCACACAGGGTCGATAATAAATAAATAGTAGCTGCAGAACAAGGTTTAACTCCAGTGGAATCCCATCAATTCACCACAAGCAACCGACTGGGATCAAGACCCTAATGATCAGCACCTTCGTAGAACTCCTCCTCAAATGCAGGCGAAGACTCCTCCACTTCTGTTGATTGTTTGAAGCAAGCATGAGTACACAACCGTACTCCCAAGTCATACCACATAATGCAATTTATAGATGATGGCTTATTCCAAAGGAATGGCTTCTGTGGTTATTTTGTGTAAAGCAGCACTTGCAATTGAATATAAATAAAAGATTGAGAATAATATTTAAAACAAATAAACAGTAGTAGTTTAACATTTATTTTCACACAGAACACACAGTCTAAACAAGTTATTCACACAGCCATATGACTTAGATCACACAGCTCTCTTCCCAAATGTTTTATGAAAATCTACCCCTCGTGCGAAATCCCCGAGCATGTCTATGATCGCGGACGCGGCTATTCGAATAGATTGATTAAACACTCTGCAGAGATTATACACTTTACCCACAAGATGCAATCAACTGGATCAGAGTTGATCACAACAAAACCTTTCAGAAACTTCATCTCAAGTATTGACACTCCCGATATGCTTTACCGTCGTCCAATGGATACACACAGCGCTTGGCACGACACACACCGTTGGATCTGAAAACGACGAACCGCTTATAGATGTGACCCAAACACAGTGGTACACACCTTCCACCCTGGCACACAGCAAACCTATCTGCCTGAGTAGTCAATGTCAAGACTCCATAACCTACTAAGTTACCAGCCATGTGGTCGTACAGTAAGGCTCGGTTCAATGATGCACAAAGTTAAGTCCTTAATTGACCAAGGCAAGACTTCCAATTTCTAACTAAATGTCGTACAGACTAATATTCCCATTCACACAGTTTCCACGATATCACACAGTTTCCACCACTTGCCTGTGTCTAAATCTTTTCCCACCCTGTTGGTTAAGTGCAACACATTCCATCAACGAGTAATAGCACACAGCACACACAGTTTTATCACACAGTTCCATAATCACTTAGTCAAGTTTATATTTACAACTCACATGAAATGATGACTCGTAGCATGGCTAAGCAATCTACTTGTATCTAACTAACCCACGCTGGTGCTGCAATAATACCAACTAGTAATGAACTAACCTAGGGTGATAAAAGATCATGGCATAACAATCGACAAGGTGGATATATCAATTTGGATTAATAACTAAACCCAAAAGTATTTAAATAAATACTTGAAATAGAATGCAATAATTTGAATCAAAGTGTTTTGAAAACTGTGTACAATATGATCAAAGGTATAACTTGCCTTGGAATAGGTCTAGGTACTAGTCCTCGATCTTGGTGTACTCATTTTTCTTCAAAAGTCCTCAAGAATTAACGCCTACTCGCAAATAAAGAAAATAAATAACAGAGATAAAACAAACTCCAAAAATTTAATAAAAATCACAAATAAATATATCTCGAATTTAGATGAATTTAAGAATTTGAATGGGCTCAATCGGAGTTCTGATGAAGAAGATATGGGCTTTGGAAGATTGAATCTAAAGAAAACCCTAATTTTGGATTTAAAAGAATTTTGAATTATTTTTCTATTTAAAAACTAGATTTTTGCGCAACGACGTCGTGAATAAATTTCTAGAAAAAAGATAAATAAAGAAAATTCGACATATGGAACCCACATGTCGGTCTCACGGGCTCACGGTGGACCAAGTTCACCAAGCCAATTGAATCGGATTTGGTGGACCGGACACGCAAGCACCGACGGCGTACACGCAAGCAACACATCGGCACAGAGGGTGACGCCGGCCCTAACGCTGCTCGCCACGCCGGACCGAAGGTTCATTTGATATTGACAAAGATCATATGATTGTTTCATAGAAGTAATCACGATGATAGTTTGCAATTGAACCCAATTGTTATAACTGTAGACAGGATTCATTAACCTAAATTTTCTTCAGAGCTTTATTTCTTGGCTTGTTCGGGTTAATCACCCTCCTTGCTTTCCAGTTGTAGGATCTTGTCAGACTTCGCTTTGAGCATTACTGCTCTCCGTTCTTCTCAGTTTGCTCTCTTGGTCTTCTGAATCTCATACACTTCATTTTGTTTTTCAGCGATGCAGCTATCTGGCACTGATCTTGCTTGAGAGTTCTTCTGCTTTCCATCAAGGAAACAGATTCAGAATAAATTCAGCAGTGCTTTTGTTCTTGAAAATCAAACGAATTGAGAATAATTTCAGAAAGCATGATGCTACTAGCTTTTGGGTATCTCTTATTGGGGTTATTACAATCTTTTGCTGCTTCTGACTTCCAAGGTAAGGCTTTTATACTAGGATATATACCTTTGCCACATCAAATATTCTTTTGTGCCGGCATTAGATAAGTCAATGACATATTTAAATTGAGAATTTTGACTGTGTACTGGCAAAGTGGCAAGCATTACAAGGGACTCAGAAATTTTTGTACTGTTCACTATTTGACTAGACTATCTTTACTGAATACTCAAGTATCTGTTGGGTATTTTCCTTCCTATCCTTGTCATCAGTCAAATGTTTGAATTAGCAACACTAACAAAGAAAGCACATAATAGATCCTAAAGCACCAGTACTTGCAAGTAGTCTAGTGCATATCGACTACCCTTTGGTACATTTGCAATTTTCTTTCAAGAGAGAATAAAAACATTTCTATTGAGTATTGTTCATTTTCTTTAATTGATCTGGATAGCTCTTGGATAGGCTAAATGCTTTGGCATGCTCTAAAACAGTTAAGCAATCCAGATTGCAAATGAGACACTGAATAGATGTCAATCAGAAGGATATCAGCACTTTTAATTCTATTATGATGCACAAAGTTAAGTCCTTAATTGACCAAGGCAAGACTTCCAATTTCTAACTAAATGTCGTACAGACTAATATTCCCATTCACACAGTTTCCACGATATCACACAGTTTCCACCACTTGCCTGTGTCTAAATCTTTTCCCACCCTGTTGGTTAAGTGCAACACATTCCATCAACGAGTAATAGCACACAGCACACACAGTTTTATCACACAGTTCCATAATCACTTAGTCAAGTTTATATTTACAACTCACATGAAATGATGACTCGTAGCATGGCTAAGCAATCTACTTGTATCTAACTAACCCACGCTGGTGCTGCAATAATACCAACTAGTAATGAACTAACCTAGGGTGATAAAAGATCATGGCATAACAATCGACAAGGTGGATATATCAATTTGGATTAATAACTAAACCCAAAAGTATTTAAATAAATACTTGAAATAGAATGCAATAATTTGAATCAAAGTGTTTTGAAAACTGTGTACAATATGATCAAAGGTATAACTTGCCTTGGAATAGGTCTAGGTACTAGTCCTGATCTTGGTGTACTCATTTTTCTTCAAAAGTCCCTGAAGAATTAACGTCTACTCGCAAATAAAGAAAATAAATAACAGAGATAAAACAAACTCCAAAAATTTAATAAAAATCACAAATAAATATATCTCGAATTTAGATGAATTTAAGAATTTGAATGGGCTCAATCGGAGTTCGGATGAAGAAGATATGGGCTTTGGAAGATTGAATCTAAAGAAAAACCCTAATTTTGGATTTAAAAGAATTTTTGAATTATTTTTCTATTTAAAAACTAGATTTTTGCGCAACGCTGACGTCAGCGAATAAATTTCTAGAAAAAAAAGATAAATAAAAAGAAAATTCTGACATATGGAACCCACATGTCAGTCTCACGGGGCTCACGGTGGACCAAGTTCACCAAGCCAATTGAATCGGGATTTGGTGGACCGGACACGCAAGCACTGACGAAGCAGACACGCAAGCAACACATCGGCACAGAGGGTGACGCTGGCCCTAACGCGGCTCGCCACGTCGGACCGGCGGAGGCAGCGCTCGGGAACCGAGGGTCGACGGCGAACGGCGGCAACTCGCCGGCGGTGAGTGGTACCGACGGGTAGCTGGCGTTATTACGAATCTGGTGACGCATTTACCGACGCTCAGAACCCACAGCAGCGGTCGGCGGCGAGCTCGAAGCGACGGAGGCAATCTAGTGTTGTAGGACGGATGCTCCGGCGATGCTCCGGCGGCGGGGAGGGACGCACGAGGTAGCCCTGGCAAGGGCGAACCCGACGGCATGCTCAACGACGACGGGGTGTCACTGGCGGCGGCGCAATTGAAGAAAACCCGACGGCAGCGACAAACCCTAGAGCTTTGATTGCGGCTGCTCTCGAGTTCTTTGAGGGCGGCGACTAGAGGGTTTGAGGTGCGGGGACAAGGGTGAACCCAGGGGTGCCTTTTATAGGGACGGAGGGTGCCGGATTTTGAATATCCCAATTCGAGTTCGTAACGAACACAAAAGAACAATCCGAGATTCTTGGGGATAGAGGTCGATCGGGATTTGATTCCATCCGAAACAGGTGCGAGAGAGATAGAGGTGAGATTTGGCGCGGAAATCCAGAGCGATTCTGTTGCAAAAACGCATTGTCGGATGGAGCTTCAAGCTCTGGCAATGGCGACGATGCGCGGCTTCGCAGGGAAGAAGACGGCGCGAGGAGGAGGACGACTCGGCGGGTCCACCTGACAGCGACACTGAGACGCGGGCCCACCCGTCAACGGACGAAGGCGCGAATGCACGCGGGGGGAGAGAAACCGACAGGTGGGGACCACCTGTCAGCGAGAGGCAGGGCGCGCGTACGGGCAAGCCGAGCCGCACAGTGCTGGACCACGCGGAATAGAGTTGGGTTTCGGCCCAACACTGTTCCGGAGATTTTTAAATGACATATCTTTATAGAAAATTCCAGAAAATCCAAATAGCAATTAGAAAATAGGAAATGAACTCAGAAAAATTCTAGAAAATTCTAGAAAATATATCCAAGCACATAGAATCCAAATAAAATAGTTTTGACAATTGTTGATGTTGGGATTAATCATATTAAATTATTTTGATGCTAAAAGTCCATATTAAGCTTTAGTTAAAAATTCATATAAATTCCAAATGGTGAAACTTGTCCCAAACTTGTCCCTACTAACTGTTCAAATAAGTTTTAAGACTCGGAAAATTGGGATGTTACACATGACAATCCCTAGGATTTCCATGGAGATTGTGGAACAGAACCAGGAGATGATGTCGTAGTCGTCTTGTGCCCAGGTTGGGTTGGCGAGATCGGGCTTGGAGCCATTGATGTGGCCGGTGAGACCAAACTTGCCGAGAACAACCTTGAAGAAGCCATGCCATGCTGAATAATTTGACTCCTGGAGATCCAAAACTACGGGAACATGGGTGCTGATATTTGTTTGTGACTTGGGCGGCCTACGATGGGAGGTTGCCGATCGGATAGATGCAGCGGAAGGATTGGTGGAGGAGCTGGAGGAGGAGGACGAAAATTGGAGGGGGGGGGGAGTGTTTGGGCTAGCCATGGCGCCATCGGGAGGGAAGAAAACAGCGCGCCGTCAGGAGCGAATTAGGGCAAGAGAGGACCCGAGCACTCTGAGACCATGTAGGCGAATATGATTCAGCACGTATATTCGATGTATAAGGTGATACATATAGACATACAGGTACCACCATCTCCATGAATCAAGGAGAGGATAAGGAAAGCTTGGAGTACAAGTAAGATAATTATACACATACCATATATACAAAGCTATGTTAGGCAGGTGAATATATGCGCTAATAATTCCAACATTAGCATAACTTTGATTTTTTAAGACAACCTTTTAGACGGCAGATAGGGGCATTCCGGCGTTGGGTCCATCTTTATAGAGTTTATACAGGTAGTCTCACTGGGGTCAATTACTGGACTTAGATGTACATGTCTCTACATGTGGACGAACATTTCTTTACGAGAACGGAACTTTCTGAGAAAAAATGCAGAAAACTAATGATGTCCAGTGACCCAACTAAGGCTCATTTGATATTGACAAAGATCATATGATTGTTTCATAGGAGTAATCACGATGATAGTTTGCAATTGAACCCAATTGTTATAACTGCGGACAGGATTCATTAACCTAATTTTTCTTCAGAGCTTTATTTCTTGGCTTGTTCGGGTTAATCTCCCTCCTTGCTTTCCAGTTGTAGGATCTTGTCAGACTTCTCTTTGAGCATTACTGCTCTCCGTTCTTCTCAGTTTGCTCTCCTGGTCTTCTGAATCTCATACACTTCATTTTGTTTTTCAGCGATGCAGCTATCTGGCACTGATCTTGCTTGAGAGTTCTGCTTTCCATCAAGGAAACAGATTCAGAATAAATTCAGCAGTGCTTTGGTTTCTGAAAATCAAACGAATTGAGAATAATTTCAGAAAGCATGATGCTACTAGCTTTTGGGTTTCTCTTATTGGGGTTATTACAATCTTTTGCTGCTCCTGACTTCCAAGGTAAGGCCTTTATACTTGGATATATACCTTTGCCACATCAAATATTCTTTTGTGGCCGGCATTAGATAAGTCAATGACATATTTAAATTGAGAATTTTGACTGTGAACTGGCAAGCATTACAAGGGACTCAGAAATTGTTGTACTGTTCACTATTTGACTATACTATCTTTACTGAATACTCAAGTATCTGTTGGGTATTTTCCTTCCTATCCTTGTCATCAGTCAAATGTTTGAATTAGCAACTCTAACAAAGAAAGTACATAATAGATCCTAAAGCACCAGTACTTGCAAGTGGTCTAGTGCATATCGACTTCCCTTTGGTACATTTGCAATTTTCTTTCAAGAGAGAATAAAAACATTTCTATTGAGTATTGTTCATTTTCTTTAATTGAACTGGATAGCTCTTAGGCTAAATGCTTTGGCATGCTCTAAAACAGTTAAGCAATCCAGATTGCAAATGAGACACTGAATAGATGTCAATCAGAAGGATATCACCACTTTTAATTCTCTTGCATTGAGTGTCTACCTCATAATCTGCAAATAAAAGAACTTTTTTCTCCACAGTCATAGCACTGATTGAAATGAAGGTGATGCTCAATGACAGTCGCGATGTTCTGAAAGAGTGGAGGGATTATCAAGTTAGTCCCTGCTATTTTCCTAATGTTGTCTGTCAAGACGACAAAGTGACTGGAATGTAAGTTGAGATTATTCATCTCAATTGTCTGAACTCAATTCCTTCCCAAGGCAGCCAGCTATGCTTAATTAAATTCACATTCTAGCATTCGAACATAGGGAAACCTCCAATACTTTTAGTAAACTATATTTGAAGTGCTTGATCCCAACTTTTCATTAGAGGAGAAGAATTTCACCTGGACAAAACATTCTTCATGCTCCAGTCTTTCCTAATTTTACTATTATAAGTTTGTAATGCCTTGTACTAGTGTTCAGATGATTATTTGCTTAGTTTCTAATTTCTAAATTTGCAGAACTTTGAGCTCATCAGGGTTAACTGGAGTCTTGTCACCCAGCATTGCAAAGCTAACAACTTTACAACAGCTGTAAGCTCAACGATCTATTGGCAAATATTTAACATTTCAAGATTATTCCTTAAAAAAAGGTCTAGTCATGGATAAAATCTGCAAATTGTTACATATTTGGTTCCAGGTTATTGGATGGTAACAGCATAACTGGGGGAATTCCACAGGAGTTAGGGAACCTATCAAGCTTAATGACCCTAAGACTTGGAAGAAATCACTTAAATGGCTCGATACCTGAATCTTTTGGCCGTCTTTCAGAGCTCCAAAATCTGTAAGTCAGCCCACAACTCATCTTATCGTGGTTGATCAACAATCCTAACAATGTGATAACTTGGACAGGGATCTAAGCCAAAATCTCTTAAGTGGCAACATTCCAAGCTCTTTGTCAAATCTTACATCGTTGAAAGATATGTAAGTTGGCCTTTTCATTATGATAAAACCATTAAACTTACCAAATATCATTATTTTTATTACTTATTACTACTATTTTATTTGTTCAAATAAGTGAAGAAAACAGTTGCATTATCTGATGATGTATCATAACTCATTGGGTTTTGCAGTAATCTAGCACATAACAATCTTCGTGGTGAAATACCAGAACAGCTACTTCAGGTGTCTCGCTACAAGTACGGCATATCTTTAGTATAACAGATAACAGTATACAAAAAAAGTGTGCGTACTGCTTTACAGTTTATATAATTAGTCAAATCTTGTCTTTCCAGCTACACTGGCAACCATTTGAATTGTGGTCAACACTTAATTTCATGTGAAGGAGGCACCACTAAGACAGGTAATTTAGAAAGCAACATGGAAATCTATATTGAATCCTACATTTGTAGCAAGAAACCATGCACTTTTTTGTTAAACTAAATGCCTGGTAATACCAACAGGTGGATCAAGAAACCCCACACTCAAGGTGGTTCTCGGAAGCATTGGTGGAGCAGTCACTCTCCTTGTTACCGTCGTTCTTTTTCTGCTATGGTGGCAAAGAATGCGTAACCGACCTGAAATATACATTGATGTTCCAGGTTTGTTCAGCAGCAGCACTACATGTGTTTAACACTACCATATTGAAACTTTTGAGCCATGAAAACAATTTTCCATGGATCAAAATGGCTCAACATATTGGCATTCCAGAAGAAACACTGAACTTTTTTCAACCTAGACATGATAAACATGTACAACAATTTCCAGGTCAGAATGATCACAGCCTAGAGTTTGGGCAGATAAAGCGGTTCTCATGGAGAGAGCTCCAGATTGCAACCAACAATTTCAGTGAGCAAAGTGTTCTTGGCAAGGGTGGTTTCGGTAAGGTGTACAAAGGAGTGCTTCCAGGTCCAGACAGTAGAAAGGTTGCGGTCAAACGACTATTTGAAGTGGAAAGGCCTGAAGGGGAAATGGCTTTCCTCAGAGAAGTTGAATTGATAAGCGTTGCTGTGCATAAGAACATATTAAGATTGATAGGGTTCTGCACAACACCGACGGAGCGGCTCTTGGTCTACCCTTTCATGGAGAATCTGAGTGTTGCTTCCCGTTTAAGAGGTAATACTATGCTAAGATCATCTCTCTATCATTATATTAGACTATGCACTTGTCTATTTGATATGTCTTTATTTAGATGTGCCAGTTGAAGCATGCAGTTGTATTATATCAGGCAGTGTATTTCCAGAAACTAGGACCAAATGTTGTAAATGTTGAATGCTGAAACTGTGACAAAATAGAAAGTATAGATAATTGAATTATCTCTAATTTTTATACAGGACACTATTTAAAAAAATTATGTAAGTCCTTTTCGGGTTATTAATATACCATATAAATCATTTGCTCAACACTGCTACTGATGAAACTTATGAAAATATGCAGATATAAAACTGAATGAATCAGCATTAGATTGGCCAACGAGAATGACAATCGCTCTTGGCGCTGCTCGTGGTTTTGAATACCTTCATGAGCACTGCAACCCCAAGATCATCCACCGTGACGTCAAGGCTGCAAACATCCTGCTTGATGGGAACTTTGAAGCAGTGGTAGGAGATTTTGGATTGGCGAAGATGATGGACATAGGGAGGAACACAGTGACGACAGGGGTCCGTGGGACAATGGGCCACATAGCCCCCGAGTACCTGAAGACAGGGAGGCCATCAGTGAAGACAGACATATTTGGATACGGTGTCATGTTGTTAGAAATTGTGACAGGAAAGTGTGCAATCTTCCCTGACTACTTGGAAGGAGCAGGCGAGGTCATGCTCATTGATCAAGTAAGACAACATTACATAATGTCATTATACTACCATTGTTTATAAGCACTCAAAGTAAACATTAGATTGCATGATGTTACTGATAGCTTATGAAAATGGAGTAACAGAACTACAGAAGCATGTTGAGATCTCAGCAGTCAGTGTTGCTCACCTTAGTAATTAGTATGGGTAGCAGTTAGGTATGAGCATGACCATGAACGATGTTTGACTTGTGGTATAAACAATGAAATCTCCTTGCATTTTCTGGTCAAATGTTGCCTCACATGTTCACATAGTTGACTCAGATGAGATTGACTGATTGAATGATGTGAAGGTGAAACTGTTGATGCAAGAAAGGCGATTGGAAGACATCGTGGACCGCAATCTTGACTGTGCATATGACCTCGAAGAGCTGGAGAAGATTATCCAGATAGCACTCCTCTGCACCCACATGGACCCTGATCACCGCCCAGCGATGTCGGAAGTGGTGCAGATGCTGGAAGGAGCTGTCCCCGCAGATCGGTGGGAGGAGTGGCAGCTGGCTGAGCTTACCCGCCGGCAGCAGTATGAGATGAGGCAGAAGCACAGGTTGTTCAGCTTCAGTGAGGAGTCACTCAACATCCAGGAAGCTATTGAGCTGTCTGGTAGTAGATGAGCTAAGATCATCAAAATGTAACATGATTTTCACTTGTTTCTTCAGCACAAACTTCAGCGGAAAAGGTGGAAGGAAACATCAGAAGTATCTTCTATAGATGCTTCTATTGGGAATAGTCTATAGAATCATTGCATTATAATTTGCATAAGTAATTGTATCTAATCTGTATGTTGTGAACACCTATGATACCCGATACTTCACTCAAAGCCGTTCCCGTACGCGATACGTACGCAATATGGCGATACGCCGTGATACGCCTCTCCGTCGCCGCCGCCGGCTGGAGGTCACGCTGCCACCAGGAAGCCACTCTTCCTCCCCACTCTCGGCCGCCGCTGCCGCCTAGAAGTCACGCCGCCGCCGCCGCCGCCACTTGAAGGTGACCTCGCTGTCTCTCACCCTCTCCTTCGTGGCTCCCTCTCGGCCGCCGCCGCTTGGTCACCTCTCCGTCGCCGCTGCCGGACGGAGGTCACACCACCGCCAGGAAGCCGCTCTTCCTCCTCGCTCTAAGTCACCACTGCTGACTGGAAGTCTTGCCACCGCCGCCACTTGAAGGCGACCTCGCCGCCTCTCGCCCTCTCCTCCCTGGGTCCCTTCCGCCGCCGCTTGGTCACCTCTTCGTTGCCGCCGCCGGCTGGAGGTCACGCAGCCGCAAGGAAGCCACTCTTCCTCCTCCCTCTCGGCCACCACTGCCACCTGGAAGTCACGTCACCGACGCCGGAAACGGCGTATTACCGGAAATCCCAAAAAAAAATTAAGGTGAAGTTCGTAAACTGAAATTTGAATTTATTTAAAATCGGTCAAAATTCAAAAAATAACATTTGAATTTGCTAAATCGAACAAAAATCATCTGGTTTTGTGATTCCCGATCCCCACCAGTAAAACCGGTTACCCGCGGTAACTGACCGGTTTTTTTAATGCTTCTTATACACTTGCATTTTTCTATTGTAGCATCTCCACATTATTTTTTATTTTTAAATACATATATACTCAATCGGTGTTTTCAAGAAATGACGTCGTATCCGTGTCGGGCTAACATAGCTGAACACAGCGGCGTGCAGCTAGTTCAGACCTTCACCTTCAGATGTGTATATATAGACGATATACAATTATACATTTGATTTGATAGTGTTTTTGTTGATGAATTCTTTCTGACTTGGTAATGTCATCTTGCACATGAAATTCACTAATTAGTGCATATTATTGCTGTTGAGATATGCCCCAAACGTAAAATCTTGAAGGAAAAAAAAAACTCAAATTCAAATTTAGCCAAAAAAAAAAACATCAGGCTTTTCCTGGAAACCAGCCCAAAACCGCCTGGTTTCTGGAACCGCCCTGGTGGCTATTTTTTGCATGGTTACAGTTTTAAAATCCTGACTACAAAATTGTGTTACCTCTCAAGCAGTTCACGGTTTCCTTTCCCACAGCAAAAACTGAATGAAAAGACAAACTTTTGGAAAGAATTGTAAGTGCTACAGGAGCAATGAAGGTAATCCATAAAGATACAACCAACAAACACAAGGGATCATACTATAAGAGTGTAAGGACATGTACAATACGAAATGCTTATATATAAGTGTTTAAAGAAAGAGAATATAGTTACGTCATCAAACACCTATGTAAAAATCATTTTCTCCAATGCAAGCATCTCTTCTGTAGGTGTTTAAATGATTGTATTATCTATTAATTATACATAGTTATATACATAAGCATCTCTTAAACATCGGTGTCTAATTAAACATCGATACTATAAAATAAGCACCTCATCTGTCCAACGTAGCAAGAAAAATTAATTTTTCTTTGCTAAGTACCTCTCTAAACACCTACATTATACATGCTCTAAGGTGTCAATCTGGTCAACGTGGCTTCCGTTAAAAAGTCATACATGTATAGATACAATCATACAAGCAACGATCATACGGAGCTCGACATTAAACATGTTCAATGAGAACCCATAAAAGGAGGTCAAGAAATAAGAAAGACATCTTCAGTCACCAACTGTCGGGGCAGCCCACATTGGATAATCAATATTGTTAAAGATATAAGGGTATTTATGGTATTTCCTATTGTATTAGAGTTTAGACTTGTCCCTTGTACCCTATATATATAGCCTATTGGGTCTCTTCAATATACACATAATATTCATAACATAGTATGAGAGTAAGGTTAGGATTAGGGTTTCTTAGCTGTGCCGCCTCCTAGCCTCCGGCAGCCGCCGCCGCCCCAGGGAGGAGCCATCTTAACTCCTGGGGGCGGCCTTCTCCAGGTGCTATTCATAACAAACATAACTGCCTATTCACCACCAGTTTCCTAAAATACCAGCAAGCACCAAGATTTTACTGACTGGGCACGAATTTCTTCAAGTTATGAGCATCCTCATTGGCTTTGGTCATTTTTCAGGATGCTCTCACCTAAAGACATTTTTTTAATAATATTACTTGTGATGGGTCAATATTGTAACTAGCCAGTTCCCAGTTTTTGCAGGAATTTGCTGATCTGCAACCAGCTAGATATTAGGGGTTAGGGCAACAGCCCTGTCTTATGGGAAACAAGCACCCAGTCACCTGCAGCCCAAGTGTTGCCATATCTGGCATAGTTTTATAACCACTGAAGGCAGCACAATGAGCGAGGTTCAAATACCAAGAATCCGGTCTGCAGAGAGGAGAACAACGATCAGCAGAAACTATGATGTGTAAGGTTTCAAATTCTGCAGCACAACTATGTTAAATGAATCGTATTTGCAATTTATAAACACAGAAATCCTAAAAAAAATATTTCCAGTAAGTATTATAGAATGTGAAACAACGAAGCTAGGAAAGAAAACATTATGCTATGAAAAAATCTAATCAAGAAGTCTAATCAAGAAGTGAAAAGCTAACAGCTACTCCCTCCACCCCTTTTCATTTGACGTTCCGTGCTGTCAAACTTTCTTAAGTTTGACCACTAATATGTTTAAAACTATCTAGATTGGCTATATGAAAACTATATTATTGGATTTGTTGTTAAAAAATATTTTCATAATATTATAAATTATTAGCATCTATTAATATAAAGTTGTAAAAAATAGTAGTCAAAACCACATTTCAAAGACCGAGAAAGTAAAAAACGTCAAATAAAATAAAAAGGACAGAGGGAGTAAGGGAGTATGGTTTATAGTGAATGCTGAATGCAAAATGGCAGTAAGAATAAATTCCATTACCTTCCTACTTATTAGAAGATATTTCTGAAGGAGAATTGAGACAAACTGGATCAAGGATTAAAAAAACCCAGCCGATCACCGGCGGTAACCGGTCTTACCGGTGGGGACCAGGAAAAACAATCCCGGCCGGAAATGTTCAAATTTAAGTTCAAATTCAAAATCCCGACGGTTAGATCCCAAATTCAAATATATTCAGCTGAAATTCCGGTTACCGGCCGGTAACCGATTTTGGGCCTCCGACCAGGATTTCTCCCGGTTCTGGTTGTCCAATCCTTGGACTGGATTTTGGCCATATGATGATGAAAAACACATCTTTGTAAAACAGTACAGAGAAACTATCTTATCTACATTTGTAAGAATAAGCATAGAATCAAATTTGTTAACCATTTGTGCAGCATAACCTTCAGATTCTAGAAAATGAATGACCTTCTCTGTGAAACACTAAACTGCTGTGAATAAGCATAAAGTCAAATTTGTTCTTGAGAACCAGGAACAGTGTGTTGTGGACGAGTTTGTGGGCCGTCAGTACCAACGACGACCCCACGCCACAACACAACCGGCGCACCAGCCACACCCAGAGGAGGTGCCACCGTGCCAGCCAGGGATACATAGGTTCCTTTGCTTGCAAGTTAGGAATTCCTATTTCCGTGTTTAGATAAGATCCTTAAGATCCTCAGGATTGATTAGTTGCTATAGGTTAGGACTCCTCTATATAAAGGAGGTTTGGGGCATGAATAAAGCAAGCAAGAATTAATCTTCCTCTACCAGAGTCTTTCCCTTCCCTGGTGCTTTCTCTTTCTATCCCAATTACCAGCGCTGCAGCCATCGGCCTTCACCGCGGCTCCTCCCCGCCAGCGAGTTCTTCGCTCTCGTCCTCCCATCTCTCACCACTACAACCTTCGCTCCCATCCCGTACATATCACAGTAGGTAAAGAAATAGCCTTCATACAACACAGAGATCGATTTTGTTAGCTTGAATATCTTCAAAGTATTCAAGAAAGACGTGTTCCCCTGTAGGAACACAAACATTCAGAATGGTAAATGATACAAGAATGTGTGTCAGACCAATTAAAATTAGACTCGTAGTAAAGTACTATTGAAGTACTGAGCTAACACAGTTTCTCTCAAGAGTTTATGCAAAGCAGACGCCATTCCTGTATTCAAGCAGGTTTCACCCAGTCCACTGAAGAAAGTCAGGTCATGTGGACCTTGGCCTGGATATTTTATAAGACTAGTGGGTATGAAAGAGCAAAATTTTGACCAACAAATACTGGAAAAATTTTATGCAGGAGTCATGGCACAAATAAGAAAAGCATGTCATTTTGTCACCATTTGATTAATACAGCAGCAGCAAGAGCATATTGAGCACCTACTGTAGAATTTATCTTTTGTATCAGTAGAAGCAATTGGATCGTTCTTCCTAATCAAGCAATGGCTGTAGCATCCTTTTCTTGAAATCTAAAGATTCTTTTTGAGATCTTTTCAGATATTTCGGAAGCTAGGGCGTATCTATTGTTGCCATAGCATGAATTGATGAAGCCAGTATAAGTTACATGGTCAACAGCACAATCCTTGTCCAAAACTTTTTTAAGGAAAATACTTGCAGCATCCATATTTCCCACAGCACTGAGCTTTCTAACTAGTACATTTGCTGTGTGAGTCCATTTCCGTTTGTCCAATCTATCAAAGATCGATACAGCAATGCTTGTCTTCTCCCTCCTGCAATATTCAAGAGCTAAAGCGACAGAAGTTACTTCGCATGGCACCAAACGTTTATCAAGCATGCCCTCATATAATGCCCTTGCTTCCTCTAGCCTTGATTCCTTGCAGAGCCCACTTAGTAGGGCCCCGTAAGTTACAGAATCAGCAAGGCATCCATTTTGAACCATCCTCTCAAAGACCCTCAAAGCCAAGGTTGATTTGCCAACTCTACAGTATCCTGCAATCATTGAGGTATAAGTTTGTTTGGTTGGCATCAATCCTATCGCAAGGCACTTGTCAAATAGCTTCTGGCTTTCTTCCATTTGCCTCTGCTGGCAATATGTAGCAATGAGGGTGGTGTATGTGTCTATATCAGGATGGCAACCATTTTCTGCCATCCGGTTGAACAAATCCAAAGCATATGTTATGTGGCCATGTTTGCAATGCCCAGTTATTAGTATAGTATATGTCACCTTATCAAGCTGGAGTCCCTGAC
Source organism: Hsuehochloa calcarea (assembly GCA_036346395.1). NCBI lineage: Eukaryota > Viridiplantae > Streptophyta > Magnoliopsida > Poales > Poaceae > Hsuehochloa > Hsuehochloa calcarea. Next base: position 35,105,223 of record CM070614.1, on the reverse strand, counting down.
TAGTGGCCATCCGGAGCACCTTGTAAGCCTCTTGAATCTTTCCTTTCTTGCAGAGACCATCAATGAAAGCATTGTATGTGCAAATATTGGGCAGAAAGCCTTCCTGCGCCATCTTATTCATGAGCTCAAAGGCACGGTCAAAACTGCCTCCTTTGCAGTGCCCATCAATCAGTGTGGTGTATGTGTTTGTGTTGGGCGCCAACCCCTGCTCAACCATCCTCCCCAACAGCATCTCAGCTCGAGCAAGCTTTCCCTCTTTACAGTACCCTCCAATCATCACAGTGTATGTATGCACATTCGGCTTGTATGAGCTACTCTTGATGAGCTTCAAGAAAAGCCGGAATGCCCGCTCCGTCCACCCAATCTTGCAGAGCCCATCGATCAATGACGTGTGTGTGTACACATTCGGCTTCAACCCTTTCCCAACCATCTCCTCCAATACATGGAACGCCTGCTTGACATGGCCTCTTTTACACAGACCGTCAATCCACGCAGTGTAATTCACCACGTTCGGCGGCGTGCCCATCTCCAACATCCTCCTGAAGAACTCAGACACATCCTTGAACCAACCCTTCTGGCATAACGCACGCACAACCAACGTGCACGTCGCGTTATCCAGGCAGAACCCCTGCCCCCACATTGCCATCAGCAAGGCGTCGACCTCCTCCACCCGCCCTTCCCTGCAGCATCCCACGACCAGCGCCCGGAAGCTGCGTGCGTCGGAGCATACCCCGCCCCGTGTCACCATTCCGTCGAACACCTTGCGCGCGTAGGCGAAGCTCCCGGACTCCAGCCCGACCCCGAGCAGCCAGTTCGCTGTCTCGACGCAGAGCGGGAGCCCGTGGCTCCGCATCTCAAGGACCATATCCGCTGCCTCAGGGAGCCTTCCGGCCTCAGCGAAGGCGGCGACCATGCGGCGCATAACCTCGTGCGCCATGGGGAGGCTGTCCCTCGCGACGAAGGTGGTCGCGGCGGTGACGTACAGGCGCATGAGGTGGCGCAGGTCGGGGCGGGACGCGAGGCGTCGGAAGAGCGCGAGCGCGGCCGCGGAGCCGGAGGAGTCCGCAAGGGAGGAGAGCGCGGCGATGGCGTCGTCGGGCGCGAGCGCGCCTGGGTCGCGATCGCCGGGGGAGGTGACGTGGGAGGCGGCATCGGGGGTGAGAGCAGGGGGCGGAGCTGAGGCAGTCGTTGTGGTTGTGGAGAGAGGTGGGAGTTTGGGGAGGCGGCGGAGGCCATGGCGATGGCAAGAGAGCATCTCTGCATGGAGCTTCCTCCGCTACCTGCTGCTCCAGTGCTCCTCTTCGGAAGAGAAGCGATGTAAGTCAGAATCCGCCCTCAAGAGGCGAATACGGATCACACGTACACTAAATATGCTTTGGAGAGGCGAATACGGCCCGATTGCCATCAGTAGAGCTGGACAGATGCCCATGTCTGTCGGACCGGTCCGAAGTACGGTATGTATGCCCGGTCCGAGCACGATACGATCTATATTGTTCATGGTCGGATCGGCACGGTATGACGATCTGTATCGTGTATAGGCTGTCACCCCAGCATGGTGGGCCGTACCAGGCACGACACGAGCACAAAGAGCTCGGGAACGCCCATCCGCCCGAGGAGAGCCACCGCCAGCGACCAGAGTCGAGAGGCGGGAGCGCGCGGGGTGGCGCCGGCGTGGGGGAAGAAGGGTGGTGCGGTAGGTTCGGGATGAGGGGGAGAGGAAAAATGGCCAGCGGCGCGGAGGTGAGGAGGCGGGGAGGCGGTGCGGGCCGTGCGGCGAGGAGGCGGTGCCCGAGCCAGAGTCGGAGAGGAGGCGGTGCGTGCGTCGCGCGCGGCGCGGCCGTGGGGAGGTGAGGAGGCGATGCGGGCCATGCGGCGAGTAGCCGAGGAGGCGACTTGGCGCGGCGAGGCGGCCACGGAGGAGGCGGCGGCGGCGGAGCGAGAGGAGGCGACGCGGAGGTCGGAGGGGAGGCACAGAGGCAAGGTGGGCGTCTTGCAACACAGACCGCTTAGTGCCGCGTGGCAAGACGGTGGCAGTGAGGCGGGGCATGGGGAAAAGAAAGGAGGGGGCAGCGGGGCAAGCCGGGAAGACGGCGGGGTAGGCCAGACAGTCGTTCAGGCGGGCTCGTACGACCCGGCCCTAGAAGAATCCGACTGTTGGGGTATTTTTCCCTTTTGTGGCCATTTTTGGCCGTTTGGGTCATAACAAATAGCAAAAAATCCCAAAAAAAACATTCTATAAATAGCCACCAACCCCCCCCCCCCCTTTGTTGAGCTAATTTGGTAAAATTCAAAAAAAAAATATGCGAAAATTTGGGGAAAAAATCATTTTTCAGCAGCAAGTCAGCGAAAGAGGTACAATACTATTTTTTACATACTTTTATTGTTAGTGTTTGTTATGCTAATATGAAAGTAGTAATAGTGTTAGTTTCAACTTTTAGTTATGTACAGATCTTCGATGACTTTGCTCTTGCCGATTGCGTCTATGGAGGCGATTATACGCCTCAAACCAACCAGAGGTTTCACTGGAAGGTCAAGGCAGAGTTCCATCATCAGACTCCACGACAGCATCAGGCTCCACGCCAACCGGAGCAAAGAGCTCGAGATCGTCTACATCGAGAGTGTAAGAGAATTTCGACATGACAACCAAGCAAGATGCAGCGAAAAATGAGGTACCATATGCTATTTGTAAATTTTGTCGCAGTGAATTGTCTGCAAAGTATACAGGTGGAACGGGGCACTTTCTTAGAGATGCTACAAGATGTCGAGCACATTTTTGGTGGCACTGACCTCGGACGTATGGAGTGGGCGGGTGTAAGATCGAGGTGGCCGACTAGAGGGGGGTGAATAGGCGGTTTTAAAAATCTTTCGCGCTAAACCAATATATAAATGCGGAAGCTAATAGCCAATTGGTTTTGCACAATTAAAACCTAAATCAACTAGGCTCAACTAAGTGCACCGACAATACAAGAGAGCAATCATACAATGATATATAAGCAATTAAAGCATGTAATATAAATTGCTCAAAGTAAAGCACAAGTAAAAACAAGATGGACACAATTATGTTTTACCGTGGTGTTCGGAGACTTGCCGGTCTCCCCTAATCCACGTTGAGGTAAGCCCAACCCGCGTTGGACCGGCTCCTCAAATGAGCACACACCTCCGAGGTAAGTCCAACACTAGGACCGGTTTCAAACCGAACCAACACCTCGCTCAACTATGGTTGCTCTTCCTCCACTCCGGAGATGGCGAGCACCAAACCACTCACAACCGTCGGGCCTTCTCACAAGCTTCTTGAGAAGGTCACCGAGCACGACGCCTCCACGCCGTCTAGGTGTCGGCAAACACCAAGAGAAACAAGTCTCAACGATCACTTGAACTAATCAAGTGTCAACGCTCAAGTGGATACTCAATCCACTACCTAAGGCAACACATGCACTTAGGATTTGCTCTCAACACTCACTAAGTGCAACACATGCACAAAAGAGATGAGAGGCTTGCTCTTAGCTCAATAGAATGAATATGGGCACCAAGAACCTCTCCCAACCGCCAAGGTGGCTATATATAGCCCACACACAAAAACTAGCCGTTGGAGGCAAAGTTGCAGAAAAATCAGGGAAATCGGAAGTTCCGCCAACTAAAATGCGGAACTACCGTTTTCTACTGTTCATGGGCCGTACGGGTGCATAACGGCTCAAAAACTAGCCGTTAAAAAGTTTGGTGCGGAAGTTCCGCAGTACAAATATCGGAACTTCCGATAATATCGGAAGTTCCGCAGTACAAAAATCGGAACTTCCGCAGCCCAGTTTCAGCACAGACGATACTCGGTAAAAATGTCATAACTTTTGACTCCGATGTCGGAATTGAGTGATCTCGGACTCTATGGAAAGCTTATTCAGAGGGCTACACAACCCACCTATTTGATTGATCTCAAACACATTTGATCAAATCAAAAATCACAACTCCAAAGAGCCACTATCATGATCTAAGTCCAAATAAATAGCAATAAGCAATCTTAGACCATGCCAAGGGAATATGCATGAATCCCAACAATTTGCAAAACACATTTGCAAACTTAGATCATGCCACAAGGTGTAGGTACATGGACTTCAACCATTTGCAAAACACATTCGCAAAAGTATAGTCACATGCTACAAGGATTAATCGATAAGCCTCAACTATTTGCAAAACACATTCGCAAATAATAGCATCATGCCATGTAGAGCTAGAGCAAGCAAGATTGAGCTATCAACACATGATGAGACTCAAGCTACTAGACAAGACCCCTCTTAATAGTACGGCAACCTATACTAGCAATCCGGTCTTCCAACCAAACACCAAGACCGGTAAAAGACTAGGAACACATCCTTAGCCCTAGCTAGTCATACCTTTGCCATGAACATCTTCTTGAAGCTTGATGACGCACATCTTTACTTCAAGTCCGGGTCATCGTCTTGACATGCATCAACCCATGATGCATCCTTTACTTGACCTCCATCAACACATGATGGGTCTTCTCTTGTCTTGACGATCAACTCATGATCATCTCCTTCTTCGATATCTTGTTATGCATCAACACATGATACATCCTCTTCTTGAACCTTGACTTGATGATGATCAACTCATGATGTCATCCAAAGTCTTCGTCACCCTAGAACATAGCCTATTCATCCAACTCATGAAAAATGTTAGTCCCACAATGATTAACAATAATTATCAAGATATACATGCAACAAATGCTTCTAAACAAACTATTGTAGAAAGGTGCGGTACTACCGCCAACTATCATGCGGTAGTTCCGATTATCGGAAGTTCCACTCATTTCATTGCGGAACTACCGCACTTGCGAAAATGGCTAAGTCCCTAAAAAGGGTACTCTCGGAAAAATCAAACGCGCATTTTTGGACCATCCGATAATCGGAACTTCCGCTCTTATCATTGCGGAACTTCCGCACTCGAGAAATCGGCTAAGTCCCGAAACCGGATGCTCTCTGGAAAAATCAAGCCGCTGGAAATCGGACCGTCCGATAATCGGAACTTCCGCACGTATAACGCCGGAACTTCCGATTGTGCACAGAGAGAAAGATTTTGCTTTTAAAACCAAACCAAAAGACAATGCATGATCCTAAGTTGATCTTTTACTATCTTTGCATTTCCTTTTCATGTCTTCATTCAGACTCCGGGACTAAGCCTTGAACACATCTTAGCACACACATTAGTCCCACAACACAATTGCAAATAATTGAATATAAAGCAATATGAGTATATATGAACTACACAAGTTTTATATACTCAAAGGATTTGTTTCAAAGTAATGATCCTTAATATGTGAGGAGAATGGAATATGGATCAATACTTATGAAACCACAAAATATAGACTAAACTCCCCCTAAATGTGTGCATACACATATGTGTAATAGAAACATATGCACATATTCAAGTTTTACTTATGGTTGAGTTTAACCTATATTTTGGATCCGAGGAATGCAACAATATATAAGATTAAGATGTCGATTGCATACCTCATTGAATTTCACCTTTATATCCAAATGAGACTACACAAGATATTACTAGATAAAAGAGTTAGTCTCATATTTGGATTTGTCATTAATCACCAAAACAATCCATTAACTCATAATGGCGGGTCTAGATCTTTCAGCGGGTTAGGGAGGATTACCTTAGTGTAGTTGCGCATTATATTAATGATGATTGGGTAAAAAAGAAAAGGATTATAGCTTTGAAATTAATTGATATAGCACACACGGATGAGAATATTGTGGAAGACGTTGGTCTTACAGATAAAATATTTGCAATTACTTTAGACAACGCTGCTTCAAACTCTAGGGCTATGGACATTCTTACTCTAGTATTGAGTATATACGTCGATTCCTTCTTGCTACATAAACGATGTGTTTGTCATATTTTCAACCTTATAGTCAAATGTGATTTGAAGAGGTTGAGTCCGTATATTAAAGCTTGTTGCGATGCGATTTCTTTCTTGAATAATTATAACATAGGAATAACACAATATAAGAACTTTTACAGAGCGATGGGTGTACGCTCAAGAAAGTTCAGTTTGGACATGGAGGTATGGTGGAACTCAACTTACCTCATGCTTAAGAGTCTTTTACCATACAAGAGTATTTTTTCTATTTTTATTCAAATGCACTTACGGTAGTATACTATTAGCTGGGTAACATTGGTTCATTGCTGAGAAGATACTACAATTTTTAGAAATTTTTTGAGATAATTGTTGCTTTGTCCGCTGTCTACTATCCAACATCTCATATCATTGTGCAAGTATTTTACAGATTGCTACTCAATTAAAAATGTACGAAAATAACTTAGTTTTACATGATGCTATTGTTTCCATGAAATCTAAATACCTTAAATATTGGAGAGAAATCGCTTACCTATATGCATTTGCATTTTTTTATATCCTAGGGGTAAAATTTATGCATTTGGTAGTGTAATTGATCTTCTTAGTGTTGCTACAAGGCTAGACTATACTGACTATTTTTCAAAAGTTCGTTCTCGGTTATATGAGGTTTACCAAAGGTATAAAAATAAGTTCCGGGGAGTCCGCTCGCAACGACCTCCAGTAGCCCCTGCCTCGAGTGGGAAGACAAACATGTGGGGCACGATCTTCGGTGACTCTTCCTCCAAGTCCAGGTCTTCTTCTTCTACACTGTCGCCTCTCAGCCAAGACCCACGAAGGAATGGGGAACTATCTACCTATCTAGACATCGATACGGTGGATTTCAACTCAAAAGGCTTCGACATCTTGCAACAGTGGCAAGCCCATAAGTTAACATATCTCGTGTTATCCATACTTGCACGTGATGTGTTAACTGTTCATGTCTCTACGGTTTCCTCCGAGTCTGCTTTCAGTCTTTCTAGAAGAATATTGGATGAGAGAATAATAAGTCTCACAAGTGAGATGGTGGAGATACTTCTAACTATAAAGGACTAGGAACAAACTAATTCACGAACACAACACTCTGTGGAAAATCCAGAGTTGTCGGAGACGTTCGAAAATATGTACTTAGACAATGACAATAACACCGACACATAGAACAATGATGTATTATGTATATAGAGCAATAGGTTGTACTCTTTTTCCTTTGCCAAGGTTTTCTCATTTTTAGTTTTTACTTGGTGGATGCTTTAACGAGGCAGCCAATTGGATATTAATAAAACTCTTTATTATATTTTCAATATGATTATTTTATTTTTCTAAATTTTCATGCCTACTTATGAATTCTATACATTTTTCTAATTTTTTGGATTTTTTTTATTTGTCGGGCCAAACAGTCTAAATGGGCCACACCTGGCCTGATGAGCTAAACGGGCTTGTCTTTGGCGCCCGCAGCACGCACTAACTACCGATAGATCGTGCCTAAGTCGCCACCCGCAGATGACCCATCTAATGTACCGGGGACGGAATGGGACGTGCCGAGATGGGTCGTGCCTGGTTGTGCCGGGCCGAGCTGCCCATTTGGCCAGGTCAGGCCATCAGTGATCCGCTTTTGGAGAAGCCATCTGGATCACGAATAAAATCTGCGATCGTGATCTGAAATGTTTGTTTGGCATCAGTGATCCGCTTTGGGAGAAGCCATCTGGATCGCGAATAAAATCTGCGATCGTGATTTGAATTGTTCATTGGACCATGGACGTGGGTGGGATTGTTTTTGGTGTGACATAATCGGATTGTAGAATCACAATTCTATCTGAATTTTAAAAGTGTGTGTGTGTGTGTGTGTGTATATATATTGAATTATGTTTTCAGACATGTGAGGCTATAGTATAATTTTTTAATTTAGTTTCGTAAATTTGGGTACACTTATTCATTTTACATGCAATTAAGTTTGTTTTTTTTAAAAAAAACAATTGTTTTTAGTAAACTAATCATTTAAAATCCAATATATTAATGGTAATATTTTTTACCTTCGAACAACATGTAAACAACAAAAACAAAGCAAATTAAACTATTATAACCTAAATTACCAATAGATACAATGAAAATTTTATATGTTGATATAGTTTGTTATCAGGATCATAGTCCTATCTTCATGATCACAATTCTATAAAATTCTGATCCATATACCCTCTCACCTGCTTCGTCGAGGTACCCTTGGATTCCCTTGAGTCCTAATCATGCATCCAGTCATCAAATTACCGGTGTATCTACCTAAACAGATACTTGCTGATGTACTGTTCGGAGACTTCGGTTCATATACATGGATAGCTTGTTCGTATACTAATTTGATGTAGAGGCTGCTTACAGTGTGATGTACTGTGTACAAAATTGAAGTTATGATTATCTTCCTAAAATGTACATAAACTTTTTAATTTCTACTGGGTGATTCAACAAAATATATGGTGGATTCTAGCCTGGTAGGGGCCCTCTGCAATATATTAACATGCAGAAGATCACCACACAAAAGTCATCCTCATCCAGGTCAATGTGAATTGCACCTATATAATAACAATATCAGGGACAAATGGTCCAAGAGAACAAGACAATGGAGACCAACTGAGTCTGACCACCTCGGAGTCCAATTAGGATAGGAAATCATTCTCTTGCCAATGCTTATAATACACTATAGCTGACACTAATACACTGCCAGTGTAGTCCACTGCAGAGCTGGCTCTTCCATGCACTGCCCTTGTGCTGGTAACCGTTTTTCATGCTGAGATTCTTAGAGAAGTTCAGAACTGTTGGAATTGAATTTACACATTTGTTGTGTAGGGAATGAATCAAAGTGGAAATGCCTAGAATATCTAACAGATAGAACATGCTCCTTCCGTTCCTGAGTACATGTTATTGTAGCTTTTAAAATTTGTTTATAAATGCATGTCATTCTATATCTCCAAGGTAACTTTTTACAATTTTTCCTTTCCATACCATCTAATTCCTATTTCCAATATCATTTACTAACATGGACTAGAGTAACACACAATATCCAACAACAATGACTAGGCCTTGGCGACTTATAGTCTTGTTACGCAATACAACTTCACTCGATTCAGGAAATCAATAGTTCAAACCAGCCCACTAATAGCATAGATAGTGGGCCTTCCACTTTGATAGAGTTGACCCTACCTATTGAGTCAAGGTTCATGGGAAGTGGGAACCCATACGTAGTGGAATGTAGGCTTCAGTGTTTTGGTACTTTTTCACTGTGTTTTTTTTAACTGGCTTTTCACCGGTAGATCTGTAGGCCTTTTAGAAGGCAAACAAACGAAAGATCTCCACAGGCACTAACACTATCTTGTTCTCTTTTGCCAACTGAGGTCGCACGTAGCAGGACCAAATAAAGAGGACCAAATAAAAAAGAAAGCTAGACTGTAGGAAGGGGGCCCTCGGTGTTCTCGGAGGGATCAGAGAGTCCTCCTTAACAGGACACTTGATATTACTATCTTACCCCTAAAAAGATCATATACGCGTAGGGGCTACAGGGGCTTGGTCCACCCGGTTGGTGTACTTGGTCCACCGGCGCCCGAGACACCTTACGGGGTATAGGACGCCCCCAGACCGAGGAGACCCAGGGCATCCTTCGCTTCTCCCGAGATGGCCCAGATGAACCGTAGCTTCTAGTCTTGCGGTGCTCTGGCGCCTGGTGGCCCCCGGAGGGGGGGCCTTTACGCTTGCGGGTTGCGGGGTCTGTCCCGCAGTCTTTGTCAGGTCATTGGGGCCGGTGGGGTCGTCCCTACGACAAGCCCCTCGCGATCGAGGTCCTGCTTCGTCACAGCTGAAACCATGCCATTAACCTGAAGGGTCCAGGCACACTGTCCCCTTCGCCGTAGCGAAGCATGCTTGCGTTATTTCCTCCGGTGCACATCTCCTTCAAGGATGTTTGGATGCATTGCTCTTGATCTGCTTTCCTTGCAGTCGAACCTCGTTCGACCAGGTAGTCGAAACCTTCTTGTCGCAGTCGTATTCGGTTGGGCGACAGTCTTGATAGCGCCTCTTCGGGTGAGGCGTGCCACCGTTGGTTGTCGCGCTCTGACGCCATTTGTTGGGCTCTATGCAATATAATGGCGTGTAACTGTTGCTCCGTTTAGGGTACACGTGTCAACTAATGATTGGCGTGTGGCTCTTCGGCTTCCGCGCCTTATCGTTTCGCGGGCGTGGTGCGGGTATAAATAGGGGGTGGTATCCCCCCATCTGGTATTCCCCTCCCTCCGGAAACCCTAGGTGTTGTTATTTGTGTACATTGCTTCTTTGAGGGTCCTAGCTTCGGTGCCTTTGCCGTCTATGTGGTGTCATGACGAAACAACCCAAGGACGGTGGTGGGGGGTTGCCTATACCGACGAGCTTGGTAGCTCGTCGGTGACATAGCATGTCCTGCGTACATTGAAGAATGAGGTGAAGTTGTCGGACCTTTCGTTGGTGCAAGTCCCCGGCGCGGAGACAGTGCCGGAGCCCTGGGATGACGAGGCTGTTGTCTTCTTCGCCTTCTTTGATGCTGGCCTTCGCTTTCCCTGCGTGGAGTTGGTGGCCTATGTGCTCCAGCTGTACCGGGTGGAGCTAGCGCAACTGACGCCCATCTCCACCGTCAAGCTCAGCGTGTTCGAGTTGGTGATGCGGTCCGCGGGGGCGAGCGGGGAGGGTCGACTCTTTGCGTACCTTCACGACGGACTATGTCAACCGAAGAAGGAGGAGGATACCAGGGAGATGCTCAACTTTGGGAGAGTCAACTTTCAACCAAAGGCACGTTGTCTCTGGTATTTGTCGGCTCCCGCGTCTAGGAATTGGTGGGAGACCGACTGGACTCGACGATGGTTTTACCATAAGTCCCCGGCGGACAACGGCTTGCACTCGACCGGAGGGCCTATCCAACTCACCCCCTCCCCAGAGATTGACTTGACGTCGAGAGAGGTGGCGCTTCTGCAGCAGTTGCTAGCTGCGATGCGGAGAATCTCCACGAGGGATCTTGTAGAGGAGTTATACGCGCTTTGGGTATGGCCCCTCGTGTAGGGGTGGAACGTCAATCTTGGGGCGGTGAGGGGAGGCCTCCCCTCCTTCGATCTGACAGGCAGTGTGGGAGGTAATGATTATTCTCTTTTTTTTACCCTGGTATAAAGGTGCTCATGCAGTGTTGCCCATCGATGAGGCTGCACGGGTTGCGAAGTAGCTTCTAGGCCCCTATACTGGGGAGGAGTATGCGAAGCGGGGGCTAATGGTGCGTGAGCCTCACCTGAACCGGGGCATACCTAGACCCGACTGTACGCCTAGCGGAGCGACCCGACCCCAACGAGGGGTGGAAGAAGAAGAACCGCGTGCTGGAAAAGCTGAATGCCCCGAGGCCGATTGGCACATTGCCCTTGCAATGTGCTGGTGTTGGGAGCGCGGGCGGCCCCCGCTGCGCGAGGGTGGACGCTGCGGGACGTCCGCAAAATGTGGCGCGGCGTCCCGCGATGCGGCTCGAGCGTGTGAGCTCGATGGGCTCTTCGTCGAGAGTGCAGCCGTTTTCTCTGGTGACTGCTGCCGAGGGTGAGGAGGCGGCGGAGAGGGTGGCCAGCTCATTTTGTGTGGCGAGTTTGACCCTCGAAGAGTCCTCGGTTGGGACGCCTTTGCAAGTTCATGGTCGAGGGTCCGAGAATACCATGGTGGGGGTATTTGTTCCTGCCCGGGACACGACCGGTGAGTTCCTCGTGCGCTCATTTTTTTCTATTACCACTATGCTGACTTGACATGTTCCGTAGTGGTGAGCGATGAGGAGGTCGATGACAACGGTTCTAGTGCTGGAGGGGTTAGAGGGTGACTACAGTGCCGGTGGGGATGAGGATGGCTCCAGCGCTGGGGGATCTGGGGTGGTGGGCTCGGCTGCTGGCAAGTCCGGTGCCGCTGGTACTGTGGACCTCGGTCCGCTATGTACCAATGATTTTAAGGTTAGCACTAGGGCGGCAACTGTTCACGAGGAGGTGGCTCACTTCACTGCCCCTCACTGATGCGTGGAGCAACTTTTCCGAAGTATGCCCACGCACCGGATGTTTTCCTATCCCCTTTTCTGTCTATGCCTTTTTGACCAAGGTATGCTCTGCGCAAACCTTGATGCTATCCCACGCGCTCGAAGGGGACATCCGCCGCAGCTACGCAGAGATCCAAGAGCGAGTTGACTCGGAGCACACGCAGAATGAGTCATTTTGCTCCGAGCGCTTGGCCCTTGTCGAGAGAGCGAGGGAGCTAGAGGCGCGGGTCGATTACAACTCTGTTTGCTATTACAATATTCTTCTCTTCTTATGTTGCAAAATTCGTTGATTGGGATGAGGTTTTCTTGGTTATTGGGATGCCCTATCGAGCATGAACTGAATGTTAATGATTCAGTTGCAACAATCATATATAGCTTTCGATTTGTGATGTTTCAAAGCATATAGGTTGTCCTAGGAATGATTGCCAGAACCGGGCAGTGTCCATACCCCCCCCCCCACCCACCCCCAACCCCATGACACCCGAAAGTTTGGCATACTGTCTAATCGTTAATGCCCTGTAGGAAGTTGTTTTGCATATCGTTGTATTCATGTTAAGTGTTCATGCTTTTTTGTTAACGATGTACGTGTGCTGTTAAACTCATAGTAGCCATCTCATCTCTGTTGATTTCATGTACCGTTGGTTCCGTACGCTCTCAATTTTTGTTGTTTATTTAACTCGAATTCGATCTCTTCTGTTTTTAGCAGGAAGATCCTTCCGCTCTATTATACTGGAAACCACAGATAACAGAGTTCAGACTAGAAAAGCCTGAATTTGATTGTGAGGTTCTGTCAGTGAATGCCAGTTTGGTAGAAGTGGAGAGAAATAACTAGAACCAGATTCAATCCTTGAAAACTGCACTCGCGAAATTTATCATTTCTCTAGCAGTTCACGGTATCGACCGTAGGCAGTAGGCTAGGGGTGGAGCATTATATAGTAGCAATTTTAGCCCATACAACGCGTAGTAGGATCGATATCGAGTTTTTCTTATAAAAAAATTTGATACGGTTTGATTTAATCATTTTATTTATAATTTTAATATAATTTTAGAACCGAACTAACAGGCTGAGCTACCCAATTCGTGAATCACATTGCCTATTTGCTATATAGCCAGGCCAACTCATTGTTAAGTTGTATTTTGGTATAGCTCCTGAGTGATTTACACGTATACGTCACTCATACATGTATTTTGTAACCGCCTAACCGGCAACATAGATATGAACAGTCTAAATTCTCCGAAGACGTCTAGTTATACTCCTTTTTTTTTAGTATGGTTTAGCATTTGAATACTTTGCGTTGACCTTTGCCCTTGAAATTTCGCTCAAGCTCAGCCAGTGTTGTAGGCCTTGACAACTGATCACCGGTGTACCCACTCTCAGTCTTTTTAAGACAAGACGGATCACGTTCGGCTGAGCTATAGCTTAGAATATCTTTTCATATTGGACATAGATGTTCACACTATATATACACAGTTATATTTAAATAATAATATTTTTTAAAATTGATATTTTGTGCACTCTGCTATGGTACTATAGATCAGACCTTGCCCTCGGCAACCGAGTCCTCCTTCCGGCCGCGGCCGCGGCCGCCGCCCTGCCTCCCCTTCAAACTTGTCATGACCCACCATGGTCTCTTCTTTTGCATCCAATACTTAACGCGATTTTCCCATACATCTCAAGCTTATGGACAGTTGCAAATAAACCATCATAACATCTAAACCGTAACTCCAAATTGAGTGATCTTTGTGCATATAGAAAGCTAAGAACGAGCACTACAACTTTCTAAGAGACAACCAAACCGAAAACACACGTAACCTACCCAAAATGGCGACCAACGTCATTGTTCCAAACCGATCTACTCATCGATAGCATCAAAACGAATCGATTAATCAACCAAACGATCGGGGATCGAGTTTACACTTGTCGAACCGCTGGATATCGACGTCTCGCTGCGTGAACGCACCCTTCCACTCTTCTCTCCTCCTCTTTCTTCTCCCTTCTTCTCTTGGCCGACCATCACAACGCAGAACCGCCGAGCACAGGAAGCAATGACAAGAGCACTCGACTTGGGGAGGAGGAGCACCACAACCGGAGAGGCGATGTTAGGGTAGGGCGGCGCCAGTGGGGATGTCGACTAGACATATTTACATGATTGGTTGCCGGAGGAAGTAGCAAACCTACCATATATAGTACATGATTGGTTGCAAACAAGAGAATATATGTTACAACAAATGTAGCAATCCAAATCTCCAAGACATGTATACCACCCCTTCAATGCTTTTCTTGCTTTTTACCATCAAACAAGGCCAGCTAGAGTCTTAGACTCCCAAGAATGCAGAAACATAGGGCCGATCAAGGTAACTTAGTTGTATTTGTTTCTATTATTTAATCGATAACAGCTTATTAGCAATAAACACTAAACTAACTGAGCATGGAAATAAGATGTGAGAACAAAACCGATAACAAAATTCCTTAACAAATATGTAGTCTCCGTGTTTTTGTTGCCAAAGGAAGTCGTAAACTCTTGCCTCAGAGAAAGTTGTAAAGCTTTTGAGCTAAATCTTGCTGCTGAAGTAGTCGGAATCAAAATGGTGCAGCCTAACATATCCACTGAAAAGCTATTACCATTACATAGATAAACAAGATTAACAGAATTAGATGTCAGCATAGTAAGAACAGAAGTTGAAATAATAATAAAAACACTTCCTCAACAAACATAACCTGGGACAACATAAATTAGGCAGCCCAAAAGAAAGAATATTTTATTTATCCACTTGCTACACAATGATGCCCGAATAGGTAACACAAACAAAAGGCTGTCCGAGGAAGCTAAAGAAGCTCTCATAAATCTAATTTTCACCAGCAGAAATCAGAATAGCGTATATGACCAAATCTGATTGGCAATAATCAATGAGCCGCAATATTATCGAAGTGTACAGCAATCGCTAGACAATCCGCTCAGTACTCACTAAACCAAGAAAAAACAAGTGGCACAAAGAAGTACAAACTTTCATCAATGGAACTGCAACATTCCATAATATTCCTTAAAAACACTTTACCATTCCATAATACATTATGGCTTTTGGAGAAATCAATGGGGCACTCTCATAGGAAAATGCCAATGCATTAATTGGTCCAAAATGACCTTTAACACCATTCCTCTTGCAAAATCTAAAAGAAATAGCAGTGTCTTATTTCTGAACAGTTCAGAATATAATCTGCATACCGAAAGTAAGTTCCCAAAAAAGTCAATAATACCTTGTGAAAGAACATCTCAGCCTCGAGGCTTGCCATGGTGTTTATTCAGTTATCCTCTAATATCCCAACTCCTACATTAATTTGGAGACATGGCTGGCTGTATGAATTAAGTATGAACATAACATATCCTCAAACTTGTTCATAGCTAGGTACGTAGTACTTCGATTATTTATAGATCCAAACCGAATATATTCTCTCATCAATCATGCATGAGACCTCTAGTGACAATCTTTTCACCTTTAATTCATGCTTTCCGGAGCTGGTCACATGCATAATGTACATGTCTGATGAGTTGTCATTTTGTCATGCATGATTGTATGGACACCACATGCCTAAAGCCGTAGTGAGATCTACATGAAATGCATGACAAAGTCTAGTCTGTCATACACAAGAACATGATCGAGAGCAATAGAGCTCAGGGAATAGAGATGATCTGAAGTTGTTGCACCCACTACGAACTATTTGGACCAGGGAAAACGCTAACCGTTTGCAAAATTTTTAACGGAGAGTAGCGGTAGAATCGGTAACCGTGATTATCGGATTTTTCATATGAAATTTTGAATTTTTCATATGTAGAAAGAAAAAAGTTTAAAAACAAAACTGGCAAAGCCAGCGCTCAAGCACACGACCAGGCCTACCCAGACAGAACCTTCCCGCTAGGCTATAAGCACACCTGTACTACAAATGTGTTGCAAATTTCCTGTATACATTGATGAAAATTAGATAAATGCAAAATCTTTTGCCCGGTTTGAATTTTTATGGGACCCCAGTTATTTCGGGGTAAGATTTTCCCAGATTTGGACTAGAAATAGTGCATCTTATTTAATCAGCATAGTACTAACTAAAAGAAAAAGAAAAATCAATCATGTATGGATGGAAGTGCATTTAACGGAGACATCAAGTGAAAAATCACAATCAGGCATTCAGGATGTGCTGACCTCGCCATCACCTGTTAGTGTGGAGCTAGGAATCTCTGTGTTCGTTCCAAGATAAAACGGAGTTTAGATTTCATTGATCATGAATTATTCGTGACCATGGATACAAGCACAAATGAGTGCGTTTCCTTAGCATACGCTTAGAAAGACGTAGGAAAGGGATAAAATCTACAACCTTACATAATTCATATTGAAAACAGACTCGCATGTGTATAAAGGTAGACACCAAGATTTGAACCCTAGTGGATAGAGTATTACACCCACAACTCCACGGTCATATCAAGATGTGGTTCCACACGGCCACTCATGCTACTCTATTAAGTAGCAAGTTTCTAACGACTATACCAAGATTACGTTTAGAACACTCACCTTGCGGAAATGTTTTGGTGCACGAGCTCATTATATATATATATATATATATATATATATATGAAAAATACCGTTCTTAGTCTATACAGGCACATAAGCAATCGGTTGAAAAAGATTGTAATAATCGCGGGTCCACGATTGTTTGGTCGAGCAATTCATGTCGACAGAGGGTTCATTGCCGTCTCTCTGTTAAATCTCCCAAACAATGTGGCGGTGCCAATTAAGCACTACCGATGTTCAAGACGAAACACGGCAAAGCAGAGGTGAGTTCGACCTCGGGCCATATTAATTTCTTTGAAAATCTGTAAAAAACAATTTAGACTCAAATCATTGGACCGATCTAAGGCGTGGCCCGTGGCCTCTCACGACCTTGCTGGCGGCATGTCTTGCCCTTCCGATTGCAATCTGCGTGTGCGTTCCTCCCGTAACGAGAGATGAGATAGGCGCGTTCACTCCGACAAGCGGATTGATCCGAAGCTTAATTATTCATTTCGGCTTTATTAGTGTTTGTTATTTACCTCCTTTGGTGTTAATTGATTGCTTGATGTCTTCCTTTCGCCTCACCTAGTTGTCAAGCACGGTCCTTGTTACTCCTGCGGTTCACAAAAAAATAGTTTTGGATACGGACAATGTTCTCAAAATACAACTTTAACCACTAATTATTATTATAATTATTTGCAAAACTCAACAAAATTTGCCAAATTTTTCAAAATTTGTCTGCATGTACTCCAAAACGATGTGTTTTTGTGAACCGAAGGGACTATTGCGGGTGATTTAATGCAGTTCATGGGTCTTTATTAATTCATCGTTTCAGTTAGATATGGTATTTTGTTACATTACAAAAAATATTTTTGTTATTATCTTACTAGACAGAGTCTCGTATGTAGGAATAGCATCAAATGTTTTGATTCGGTTCTGTTTGGATTGATGATTTGGTGCAAGAGGGGACCGGATTTAAGCGAAACCTTAGTGAGCATAATTGAGTCAAAACAAAGCTTTGTGAAAGTCTTATGATAATCATTTAGTCGTACACATTCGGAAGCGTGTCTTGACCGACATTATAAATTGATTATCTCTTGTAGGTCAAGCTGTACAAACTCTGTAGAGTGTAAAACTATTCAAATAGTCATGTCCCCGGTTATGGACAATACCTTGTGATTTCACGAGGGATATATTTTATTAAAAATATTGGAATGGTAGTTTGGTTGGAAAGTGAATGGATAGTTCCTTTGGTTGTTTCAAAATACTTGTTTACTTATGTATTTAATCTTTTAAATTATGATTAATATCAACCTGACCAACTAATTACCAATGTTTTGATTCGGTTCTGTTTGGGTTGATGATTTGGCGCAAGAGGCGGCAGGTTTAAGCGAAACCTTAACGAGCAAAACTGGGTCAAAATTGAGCTTTGTAAAAACCTTGTGATAATCATTTAGTCGCACACCTTCGGAAACGTGTTTTTTCTTACATTATAAATTTATTATCTCTTGTGGGTCAAACTGTACAAGCTCTGCAAAATGTAAAATTATTTGAATAGCCACGTCCCCGGTTATGGTCAATGCCGAAAAATTTCACACAAGGTGTAGATATTATTAAAAATTTTGTAATGATGGTTTGGTTGGAAAGTGAATGGGTAGTTTACTAGTTGTTTCAAAGTACTTGTTTACTTATGTATTTAATCTTTTAAATTGTGGTTTTTTCAATCTATTTACTGTATTTAATATCAATATTACTTTCTACAAAATAGCCATACAATTATTCTTGTTCAAGCTTTGCACGAATACTATTTGCATATATTTTCTTACGACTTGCTGAGTATTTTATGTACTCACGACTATACATCATTGTTGATCAGTCACCGAGGATTACAGCCGCCTTTAAGGTACAAGAAGCACAGAATCAGGGATAACAGGGAAGTTAAGATTACAGAAATTATATACCAAATATATACAGATGCTATTATTTAACAGACGTCAGCATGGGGAACATCGTCCAACACGTGGCGGTTCGGTGCGCCACCGGCGACGACGGCCACGTGCACGGAGGTTGCCACCTGAGCCCCTTCAAGTTGGCACTGTTGCGCATGTGCGATGACTTCACGAATCGTCGTTCACCGCCTCTACGATTAGAGTAATGGTGTATAGGGCAATGTCGTAACACTCTGTCTATGCGAAAGCCAAGATGTTACATAAAACCTCTACCACTAATCATCAATTTGAACAAATTCTAACGTACTAACCATTAAGAGCAAACTATTATTTATTTCGCAAGGCATCTAGCATAATAAATAGCCTAATCTCAGCAATAAACAAATAACATTTAAATTCAAACATGATACTCCATTCGAAAGAGAACTATTAAGACTAAAACTGGAGAGCATGAATCTATAACTCGTATAACCTAAGCATAATAATATCCAATAACGATCATGAAAAGAGTTATTTATTATCACAGTCCAAACTCCTAAATGCAGTATAATAACAAATATTTATTTCAAATGTGCGTGCAACCGTGTGTCTACTCCCTCCCATAAATGCCGTCATCATGGTTCACCTAAAAATAAGAAACACAGCAAGGATGAGTCCATGACTTAGCAAGTACAAAAAAATACTTTGAACAAGACAGGTATAATTCATCAAGCATACAGTGAAACCAAAATATAAAATAGTAGAAAATACATGAATGAATGAATGTGCATACCCTTCACTTCTGCTCATATCGGTATAGCTAGCTAGTGAACACCTGTCGGTGTTCACTTATGCCCGCATTATCCAAAATGCGGGGATCCAAGGTCCGTTTGAAAAACATTTCAAAACGAGGATCCAAATTGCCCACATTGGAATGGTGAGTCTTACTTGCCAATGTTGGAATGATGAGACTTCACTACCCACTCCTGTGGGTGTAGCAAGAACAAAACTTGCATGCATGAATGAATACGATGAATAAAGAAACATCATTAACAGAACTATGGTAATCAGATACTACTATGAACAAGTACGTATCAAACATTATTCATCATGTAGTCATCGAACAAGGAAGAACACATATCAATCACAAACATACGATTGTACTTTCCTTTTCGCTCGACGTGCCAATGTTATGTATGGTTGTTGAAAATATGGACAATTCATGAATAATTGTATTGAATAAACTAATTATAAGTTTTCGTTTTGGCATATAATTTAAGGGTTTTCATGTTTGAAAAATATATGCGGCCGTATTCGTTTCAATTCAGTATTCGCTCCGTATTCGTATTCGATATTATCCGTATTCATATCCGAGTATTCGTATTTGTATCCGGATCGAAAAAAATGAAAACAAATATAGCAGAACCATTATCCGTCCGTATCCGATCCGTTTTCACCCCTACTTCTAATATACCAAATGATCCGGTGAAGTTTCTGCTCCTTCAATCTGTCAGTCAGAACTACAACGGTAGAAAAAAATTCGTATCTTTTGATTGGCTCAATCAAAAATCAAGTTCCCTACCATTCTTAAAAGCTTAAAGGATTGCCTGTAACTTTCATGTTGGTAGAACTTTTTGATTCGGTCTCTAACTAAATCATATTGGCTACATAAAGTAACTGCTAATCCTCGTCAGCTCTTATGGACAGTTGCAAATAAACCATCATAACATCTAAACCGTAACTCCAAATTGAGTGATCTTTGTGCATATAGAAAGCTAAGAACGAGCACTACAACTTTCTAAGAGACAACCAAACCAGAAAACACACGTAACCTACCCAAAAATGACGACCAACGTCGCTGTTCCAAACCGATCTACTACTGATAGCATCAAAACGAATCGATTAATCAACCAAACGATCGGGGATCGAGTTTACACTTGTCGAACCGCTGGATATCGACGTCTCGCTGCGTGAACGCACCCTTCCACTCTTCTCTCCTCCTCTTTCTTCTCCCTTCTTCTCTTGGCCGACCATCACAACGCAGAACCGCCGAGCCTGGGAAACAGCAGCAAGAGCACTCGACTTCGGGGGAGGAGGAGCACCACAACCAGGGAGGGGCGACAGCAGGGGGTAGGGGCGGCGCCCAGGTGGGGATTAATCGACTAGACATATTTACATGATTGGTTGCCAGTAGGAAGTAGCAAACCTACCATATATAGTACATGATTGGTTGCAAACAAGAGAATATATGTTACAACAAATGTAGCAATCCAAATCTCCAAGACATGTATACCACCCCTTCAATGCTTTTCTTGCTTTTTACCATCAAACAAGGCCAGCTAGAGTCTTAGACTCCCAAGAATGCAGAAACATAGGGCCGATCAAGGTAACTTAGTTGTATTTGTTTCTATTATTTAATCGATAATGACTTATTAGCAATAAACACTAAACTAATCGAGCATGGAAATAAGATGTGAGAACAAAACCGATAACAAAATTCCTTAACAAATATGTAGTCTCCGTGTTTTTGTTGCCAAAGGAAGTCGTAAACTCTTGCCTCGAGAAAGTTGTAAAGCTTTTGAGCTAAATCTTCTTCTTTGAAGTAGTCGGAATCAAAATGGTGCGACCTAACATATCCACTCGAAAAGCTATTACCATTACATAGATAAACAAGATTAATGAATTAGATGTCGACATAGTAAGAATGAAGTTGAAATAATAATAAAAACACTTCCTCAACAAACATAACACAGGACAACATAAATTAGGCGACCCAAAAGAAAGAATATTTTATTTATCCACTTGCTACACAATGATGCCCGAATAGGTAACACAAACAAAAGGTGTCGAGGAAGCTAAAGAAGCTCTCATAAATCTAATTTTCACCAAAGAAATCGAATAGCGTATATGACCAAATCGATTGGCAATAATCAATGAGCCGCAATATTATCGAAGTGTACAAAGAATCGCTAGACAATCCGCCGATACTACTAAACCAAGAAAAACAAGTGGCACAAAGAAGTACAAACTTTCATCAATGGAACGCAACATTCCATAATATTCCTTAAAACACTTTACCATTCCATAATACATTATGGCTTTTGGAGAAATCAATGGGGCACTCTCATAGGAAAATGCCAATGCATTAATTGGTCCAAAATGACCTTTAACACCATTCCTCTTGCAAAATCTAAAAGAAATAGCGGTGTCTTATTTACGAGCAGATTGAATATAATCGCATACAGAAAGTAAGTTCCCAAAAAGTCAATAATACCTTGTGAAAGAACATCTCAGCCTCGAGGCTTGCCATGGTGTTTATTCAGTTATCCTCTAATATCCCAACTCCTACATTAATTTGGAGACATGGCTGGCTGTATGAATCAGGGGCGAATGTAGTGTAGGTGCTATTGGGTGCTCAAGCACCCCCTCTTTCCACCACCGTACCCCTACAGCCCTACTACTCCCGCTGGCCGCTGCATACCGACGGAGCCACGGAGGAACCGAGGAAGACCCGGCCGGCCAGCCGAGGACCCGAGGTTGAAGAAGAGAAGCCAGTCCAGACAGCCAGAGCCCAGAGTTTGAAGAAAGCCGTTTAAGGGCTAAGGCCTACTCAGTGGCTTATGGCCCAGCGCCCCAGCCGGCCCAAATTTGTGGCGAATGCTGGCCCAAATCAGATCTAAAACACGAGGAAGAGGAACAGTCACAGGCGAACAGTAGCAGACCATTCGCCACTGGCCGGAACAGTCACACTCACAGGCGAACAGGAGAGAGACTCACCGCGGCGGAGGGGGAGGCAGTCGACCACTCGGCGCGGAGCCGCGGAGGAGGAGGCCGGAGGCCCGAGCCCAGAGGTCGAGAGGCGGCCGTGACTCAGCGTAGAAGGGCGTCTGGCCATGTGCAGCAGGAGGGGAGGCGAGAGGCCACGAGGCGGCGGTGGCGGCGGCATCGGCGCAGATCGCCGCACCGCGACGCAACTCCGATCTCAATTCCAGCCGAAGCGGTTGGCGACTTCAGCGAGCGCCGCACGGGCCGCGGAGGCAGAGGTGGCGGCGC
Source organism: Hsuehochloa calcarea (assembly GCA_036346395.1). NCBI lineage: Eukaryota > Viridiplantae > Streptophyta > Magnoliopsida > Poales > Poaceae > Hsuehochloa > Hsuehochloa calcarea. The sequence continues at coordinate 35,082,728 of CM070614.1, read as the reverse complement.
GACGGCATCGGCGCGTCGCCGGTCGCCCGGTCGCCGCATCGGAGGACGGAGAGGAACGCGGAAGAACGCCGGCGGAGGACGGAGAGGAACGCGGAACTGCGGAAGGACTGAGGCGTGAGGGTGAGGTACTGAGGTCTGAGGCGTGAGCCGTGAGGTGAACTGGTGAAGACGTGAAGTGAACTGAAGAAAGAAGTCCTGACTCCTGAAGACTGAAGTAATCCCCAATTCCCCATTTGATTTCAGTCTTCAGACATCGGTGGCTTCGCCGGTTCGCGTGACGGGCTGGCGCCTGGCGGGTCCGCGGGTGACGGCGTGAGTCGGTGAGTGCGTGAGTCGGTGAGTGCGTGAGGGAAGCTGTGGGCCTGTGGGCTGTGGCTGAGGCTGAGGGTTCACCGTGTGACCGTCGAGCCGTGTCATTGTGACACGTGTCTGTGGTCGTGAGGGAAGCCGAGGTCGAGGCCGTGTGTGCAGTGCAGTCTTGGTAAGTGGTAATTAGTTGATTAGCTAATTTGTTTAATTAGTGATTGGCTGATAACGGGTAATTGTTTAATTATTTTTAGATTTGCGAAAATGGAGAAGCGAACTTTGCTCAAATATTTCTCAAATAATGCAACGAGCAGTAACCCTCCAACTATAGAAAGGAGAACTGAAGCAAAAAAAGCTCGGCATGAATTTAATCCAGATGATATTATTGCCGATCCAGCATGTCGCAAACCAATTGAAGATTATCCTAATGAGATTAGAGATCAAGTTAGAAGAGCCTATTTGTTGAAGGGTCCAACTCAACTAATTGGTCATGATTTTCCAAAAAAATCGCAAGGTTCAATTTCAAGATCCTTTCAAGAATCATGGTATAAGAAGTTCGATTGGTTGGAATATAGTGTGGAAAAGGATGCCGCCTTTTGTTTCTTTTGCTTTCTTTTTAAGAAACCGTCACACCCCACTCACTTTGGGAGGGATGTCTTCACAAAAGTTGGGTATGTGAATTGGAGAAGTGCTATGGAATCTTTCAATCAACATGTTGGTGGACCTACTAGTGTCCACAACATTGCAATGCTAGATTGTGAAGATTTTCAGAATCAAAGAGCATGTGTAGATCACAAATTAAATACTTATAGCAAAGAGTTCGAAATTGCATACAAGATTCGTTTGACTGCTTCTTTAGATTGTGCAAGATATCTCATTCAGCAAGGTGAAGCTTTTCGTGGACACGATGAATCTTCTACTTCCATGAACAAGGGCAATTTTAGAGAGATGGTGGATTGGTACATAGATAAAAAGGCGGATGTGAAGGAGGCTTTTGAATTTGAGGGTGGTGGCAATTGTTTAATGCTTTGTCCGGATATACAGAAGGAACTCGTGAAATGTTGTGCACAGGAGGTCACACAGGTGATTAAGGATGAGATTGGAGATAGGAACTTCGCAGTGCTTATTGATGAGTCCGTGATTCATCAATAAAGGAGCAGATGTCCGTGATTGTGAGGTTAGTTTTTTTGTTGTATCATTTATGATTTGTGCATTGTGGTTTTGTTTTAACCTAGTAAATTTCATACTATGTAGGTTTGTAAATAAAGAAGGGAAGATCATGGAAAGGTTTATTGGTATTGAGCATGTCACTTTGTGTACATCTGTTGCACTGAAGGAAGCTTTGGTTCGTGTGCTTGCTAAGGTTGATCTACCTATTTCTAGGCTACGCGGACAGGGTTATGATGGAGCTTCAAATATGAGAGGGGAATTTAATGGCTTGCAGAGATTAATACGGGATGACAATCCGTATGCTTTCTATGTCCATTGTTTCGCCCACCAGTTGCAGTTAGTGATTGTCACTGTCGCAAGTTGTAGCGGTGCTATTGCTGATTTCTTCAACTATGTTCCCTTGATAGTGACCACTGTGAGTGCATCTTGCAAAAGAAAGGATGCTTTGATGGAAAAGCATCAGGAAGTCTTATTAGAGAAATTGGAGAATGGTGTGCTTTCAACAGGAACAGGCTTGAATCAGGCAACTAGCCTAGCTAGACCAGGAGATACTAGATGGGGCTCACATCTTAAAACATTGCTTCGTATATACCAAATGTGGGAGTCAGTGCTTGCGGTGTTAGAGATTATATGTAAAGATGCAGCATATCCTTCAGGTCATGGTGGAGCAGCAGGTTTGATACAAAAGATGGAGAGTTTTGAATTTGTGTTCATTATGCATTTCTTGATAGACTTGTTGAGCATTACACATGAGTTGTCACTTTCTTTGCAAAGAAGGGATCAAGATATTATTGAAGCTATGGGTTTGATTGTGGATGTGAAAACGCGCTTGCAAGACATGAGGGACAATGGGTGGGAGCCATTGTTCAACACAGTAAAAAGCTTTTGTGAGTCAAATGAGATTGATGTGCCAAGTATGGATGATCATATTGGAGTAAAGGGTAAATCTGCACGTTGGAAGCATAAGGTTACTCTCCTTCACTATTATCGTATTGATATTTTCAATGTTGCTCTTGATGCCATTATGACAGAGATAGATCATCGTTTCAATGAAGTTTCTTCAGAGTTATTGGTATGCATGTCTTGTCTTGATCCAAGCAGCTCCTTCTCTAAGTTTGATGTGCAAAAGTTAGTCCGTCTTGCTGAGATTTATACTGCAGATTTCACCATAGCTGACTGTTTGTTGTTAAGAAATCAACTTCAAACATTCATTCTCAATGTTAGAAGAAATGTTGAATTTCGTGAATGCCGTGATCTTTCAAATGTTGCTCAAAAGATGGTTGAAACCGGAAAAAATATAACTTTCGCATTGGTATATCGCCTCATCGAGCTCACATTGATCCTTCCAGTGGCAACGGCGTCAGTTGAAAGAGTTTTCTCAGCAATGAAAATTATTAAAACAGATTTGCGCAACAAGGTATCAGATGAATGGCTCAATGACTTGATGGTGTGCTACACTGAGCGAGAGATATTTAGAAGCCTTGATAATAAAAGAATCATTCAACGCTTTCAAGACATGAAAACTCGTAGAGTGAAATTGCGTCGTAATCAGATTCAGTAACTTAGTGGTATGTTTTCATTTCATCTTTAATATTTATGAATATTCATAATTTAATATTGTATCACTAAATTTGATATTTCTTATCTACAGATTAATACTCACATATTTATGAACATTTGGGGCACATATCCATTAGCGAGGTGCTAAATTTATTGTATTGTATATTTTCAATTTGTTCTATTCCTATTTATGTATGAATTTGATATTCCAATGGTAAAAGATCAGTACATGTAGTTTTAATATACTTATGTTGTGCTATATCCTCAACAGTAGAGCCCCCCCTCTATTTTCATCCTGGATTCGCCCCTGGTATGAATTAAGTATGAACATAACATATCCTCAAACTTGTTCATAGCTAGGTACGTAGTACTTCTATTATTTATAGATCCAAACCGAATATATTCTCTCATCAATCATGCATGAGACCTCTAGTGACAATCTTTTCACCTTTAATTCATGCTTTCCCGGAGCTGGTCACATGCATAATGTACATGTCTGATGAGTTGTCATTTTGTCATGCATGATTGTATGGACACCACATGCCTAAAGCCGTAGTGAGATCTACATGAAATGCATGACAAAGTCTAGTCTTGTCATACACAAGAACATGATCGAGAGCAATAGAGCTCGGGGAATAGAGATGATCTGAAGTTGTTGCACCCACTACGAACTATTTGGACTGTGGAAAACGCTAACCGTTTGCAAAAATTTTAACGAGAGTAGCGGTAGAATCGGTAACCGGTGATTATCGGATTTTTTCATATGAAATTTTTGAATTTTTCATATGTAGAAAGAAAAAAGTTTAAAAACAAAACTGGCAAAGCCAGCGCTCAAGCACACGACCAGGCCTACCCAGACAGAACCTTCCCGCTAGGCTATAAGCACACCTGTACTACAAATGTGTTGCAAATTTCCTGTATACATTGATGAAAATTAGATAAATGCAAAATCTTTTGCCCGGTTTGAATTTTATGGGACCCCAGTTATTTCGGGGTAAGATTTTCCCAGATTTGGACTAGAAATAGTGCATCTTATTTAATCAGCATAGTACTAACTAAAAGAAAAAGAAAAATCAATCATGTATGGATGGAAGTGCATTTAACGGAGACATCAAGTGAAAAATCACAATCAGGCATTCAGGATGTGCTGGCCTCGCCATCACCTGTTAGTGTGGAGCTAGGAATCTCTGTGTTCGTTCCAAGATAAAACGGAGTTTAGATTTCATTGATCATGAATTATTCGTGACCATGGATACAAGCACAAGTGAGTGCGTTTCCTTAGCATACGCTTAGAAAGACGTAGGAAAGGGATAAAATCGACAACCTTACATAATTCATATTGAAAACAGACTCGCATGTGTATAAAGGTAGGCACCAAGATTTGAACCCTAGTGGATGGAGTATTACACCCACAACTCCACGGTCATATCAAGATGTGGTTCCACACGGCCACTCATGCTACTCTATTAAGTAGCAAGTTTCTAACGACCCTACCAAGATTACGTTTAGAACACTCACCTTGCGGAAATGTTTTGGTGCACGAGCTCATTATATATATATATATATATATATATATATATATATATATGAAAAATACCGTTCTTAGTCTATACAGGCACATAAGCAATCGGTTGAAAAAGATTGTAATAATCGCGGGTCCACGATTGTTTGGTCGAGCAATTCATGTCGACAGAGGGTTCATTGCCGTCTCTCGTTAAATCTCCGAAACAATGTGGCGGTGCCAATTAAGCACTACGATGTTCAAGGCGAAACCCGCAAGCAGAGGTGAGTTCGACCTCGGGCCATATTAATTTCTTTGAAAATACCGTAAAAAACAATTTAGACTCAAATCATTGGACCGATCTAAGACGTGGCCCGTGGCCCTGCCTACAGCCTCGCTGGCAGCATGTCTTGCCCTTCCGATTGCAATCTGCGTGTGCGTTCCTCCTGTAACGAGAGCAGAGGCGGTTCACTCCCGCAAGCGGATTGATCCGAAGCTTAATTATTCATTTCGGCTTTATTAGTGTTTGTTATTTACCTCCTTTGGTGTTAATTGATTGCTTGATGTCTTCCTTTCGCCTCACCTAGTTGTCAAGTACGGTCCTTGTTACTCCCTGCGGTTCACAAAAAAAATAGTTTTGGATACGGACAATGTTCTCAAAATACAACTTTAACCACTAATTATTATTATAATTATTTGCAAAACTCAACAAAATTTGCCAAATTTTTCAAAATTTGTCTGCATGTACTCCAAAACGATGTGTTTTTGTGAACCGAAGGGACTATTGCGGGTGATTTAATGCAGTTCATGGGTCTTTATTAATTCATCGTTTCAGTTAGATATGGTATTTTGTTACATTACAAAAAATATTTTTGTTATTATCTTACTGGACAGAGTCTCGTATGTAGGAATAGCATCAAATGTTTTGATTCGGTTCTGTTTGGATTGATGATTTGGTGCAAGAGGGGACCGGATTTAAGCGAAACCTTAGTGAGCATAATTGAGTCAAAACAAAGCTTTGTGAAAGTCTTATGATAATCATTTAGTCGTACACATTCGGAAGCGTGTCTTGACCGACATTATAAATTGATTATCTCTTGTAGGTCAAGTTGTACAAACTCTGTAGAGTGTAAAACTATTCAAATAGTCATGTCCCCGGTTATGGACAATACCTTGTGATTTCACACGAGGGGATATATTTTATTAAAAATATTGGAATGGTAGTTTGGTTGGAAAGTGAATGGATAGTTCACTGGTTGTTTCAAAATACTTGTTTACTTATGTATTTAATCTTTTAAATTATGATTAATATCAACCTGACCAACTAATTACCAATGTTTTGATTCGGTTCTGTTTGGGTTGATGATTTGGCGCAAGAGGCGGCAGGTTTAAGCGAAACCTTAACGAGCAAAACTGGGTCAAAATTGAGCTTTGTAAAAACCTTGTGATAATCATTTAGTCGCACACCTTCGGAAACGTGTTTTTTCTTACATTATAAATTTATTATCTCTTGTGGGTCAAACTGTACAAGCTCTGCAAAATGTAAAATTATTTGAATAGCCACGTCCCCGGTTATGGTCAATGCCGAAAAATTTCACACAAGGTGTAGATATTATTAAAAATTTTGTAATGATGGTTTGGTTGGAAAGTGAATGGGTAGTTTACTAGTTGTTTCAAAGTACTTGTTTACTTATGTATTTAATCTTTTAAATTGTGGTTTTTTCAATCTATTTACTGTATTTAATATCAATATTACTTTCTACAAAATAGCCATACAATTATTCTTGTTCAAGCTTTGCACGAATACTATTTGCATATATTTTCTTACGACTTGCTGAGTATTTTATGTACTCACGACTATACATCATTGTTGATCAGTCACCGAGGATTACAGCCGCCTTTAAGGTACAAGAAGCACAGAATCAGGGATAACAGGGAAGTTAAGATTACAGAAATTATATACCAAATATATACAGATGCTATTATTTAACAGACGTCAGCATGGGGAACATCGTCCAACACGTGGCGGTTCGGTGCGCCACCGGCGACGACGGCCACGTGCACGGAGGTTGCCACCTGAGCCCCTTCAAGTTGGCACTGTTGCGCATGTGCGATGACTTCACGAATGCGTACGTTCACCTGCCTCTACGATTCAGGCACTGGTGTATAGGGCAATGTCTGTAACACTCTGTCTATGCGAAAGCCAAGATGTTACATAAAACCTCTACCACTAATCATCAATTTGAACAAATTCTAACGTACTAACCATTAAGAGCAAACTATTATTTATTTCGCAAGGCATCTAGCATAATAAATAGCCTAATCTCAGCAATAAACAAATAACATTTAAATTCAAACATGATACTCCATTCGAAAGAGAACTATTAAGACTAAAACTGGAGAGCATGAATCTATAACTCGTATAACCTAAGCATAATAATATCCAATAACGATCATGAAAAGAGTTATTTATTATCACAGTCCAAACTCCTAAATGCAGTATAATAACAAATATTTATTTCAAATGTGCGTGCAACCGTGTGTCTACTCCCTCCCATAAATGCCGTCATCATGGTTCACCTAAAAATAAGAAACACAGCAAGGATGAGTCCATGACTTAGCAAGTACAAAAAAATACTTTGAACAAGACAGGTATAATTCATCAAGCATACAGTGAAACCAAAATATAAAATAGTAGAAAATACATGAATGAATGAATGTGCATACCCTTCACTTCTGCTCATATCGGTATAGCTAGCTAGTGAACACCTGTCGGTGTTCACTTATGCCCGCATTATCCAAAATGCGGGGATCCAAGGTCCGTTTGAAAAACATTTCAAAACGAGGATCCAAATTGCCCACATTGGAATGGTGAGTCTTACTTGCCAATGTTGGAATGATGAGACTTCACTACCCACTCCTGTGGGTGTAGCAAGAACAAAACTTGCATGCATGAATGAATACGATGAATAAAGAAACATCATTAACAGAACTATGGTAATCAGATACTACTATGAACAAGTACGTATCAAACATTATTCATCATGTAGTCATCGAACAAGGAAGAACACATATCAATCACAAACATACAGTTGTACTTTCCTTTTTCGCTACGACGTGCCAATGTTATGTATGGTTGTTGAAAATATGGACAATTCATGAATAATTGTATTGAATAAACTAATTATAAGTTTTCGTTTTTGGCATATAATTTAAGGGGTTTTCATGTTTCGAAAAATATATGCGACCGTATTCGTTTCAATTCGTATTCGCTCCGTATTCGTATTCGATATTATCCGTATTCATATCCGGAGTATTCGTATTTGTATCCGGATCCCGAAAAAAAATGAAAACAAATATAGCAGAACCATTATCCGTCCGTATCCGATCCGTTTTCACCCCTACTTCTAATATACCAAATGATCCGGTGAAGTTTCTGCTCCTTCAATCTGTCAGTCAGAACTACAACGGTAGAAAAAAATTCGTATCTTTTGATTGGCTCAATCAAAAATCAAGTTCCCTACCATTCTTAAAAGCTTAAAGGATTGCCTGTAACTTTCATGTTGGTAGAACTTTTTGATTCGGTCTCTAACTAAATCATATTGGCTACATAAAGTAACTGCTAATCCTCGTCAGCTCTTATGGACAGTTGCAAATAAACCATCATAACATCTAAACCGTAACTCCAAATTGAGTGATCTTTGTGCATATAGAAAGCTAAGAACGAGCACTACAACTTTCTAAGAGACAACCAAACCAGAAAACACACGTAACCTACCCAAAAATGACGACCAACGTCGCTGTTCCAAACCGATCTACTACTGATAGCATCAAAACGAATCGATTAATCAACCAAACGATCGGGGATCGAGTTTACACTTGTCGAACATTTGGATATCGACGTCTCGCTGCGTGAACGCACCCTTCCACTCTTCTCTCCTCCTCTTTCTTCTCCCTTCTTCTCTTGGCCGACCATCACAACGCAGAACCGCCGAGCCTGGGAAACAGCAGCAAGAGCACTCGACTTCGGGGGAGGAGGAGCACCACAACCAGGGAGGGGCGACAGCAGGGGGTAGGGGCGGCGCCCAGGTGGGGATTAATCGACTAGACATATTTACATGATTGGTTGCCAGTAGGAAGTAGCAAACCTACCATATATAGTACATGATTGGTTGCAAACAAGAGAATATATGTTACAACAAATGTAGCAATCCAAATCTCCAAGACATGTATACCACCCCTTCAATGCTTTTCTTGCTTTTTACCATCAAACAAGGCCAGCTAGAGTCTTAGACTCCCAAGAATGCAGAAACATAGGGCCGATCAAGGTAACTTAGTTGTATTTGTTTCTATTATTTAATCGATAACAGCTTATTAGCAATAAACACTAAACTAACTGAGCATGGAAATAAGATGTGAGAACAAAACCGATAACAAAATTCCTTAACAAATATGTAGTCTCCGTGTTTTTGTTGCCAAAGGAAGTCGTAAACTCTTGCCTCAGAGAAAGTTGTAAAGCTTTTGAGCTAAATCTTGCTGCTGAAGTAGTCGGAATCAAAATGGTGCAGCCTAACATATCCACTCGAAAAGCTATTACCATTACATAGATAAACAAGATTAACAGAATTAGATGTCAGCATAGTAAGAACAGAAGTTGAAATAATAATAAAAACACTTCCTCAACAAACATAACCTGGGACAACATAAATTAGGCAGCCCAAAAGAAAGAATATTTTATTTATCCACTTGCTACACAATGATGCCCGAATAGGTAACACAAACAAAAGGCTGTCCGAGGAAGCTAAAGAAGCTCTCATAAATCTAATTTTCACCAGCAGAAATCAGAATAGCGTATATGACCAAATCTGATTGGCAATAATCAATGAGCCGCAATATTATCGAAGTGTACAGCAATCGCTAGACAATCCGCTCAGTACTCACTAAACCAAGAAAAAACAAGTGGCACAAAGAAGTACAAACTTTCATCAATGGAACTGCAACATTCCATAATATTCCTTAAAAACACTTTACCATTCCATAATACATTATGGCTTTTGGAGAAATCAATGGGGCACTCTCATAGGAAAATGCCAATGCATTAATTGGTCCAAAATGACCTTTAACACCATTCCTCTTGCAAAATCTAAAAGAAATAGCAGTGTCTTATTTCTGAACAGTTCAGAATATAATCTGCATACCGAAAGTAAGTTCCCAAAAAAGTCAATAATACCTTGTGAAAGAACATCTCAGCCTCGAGGCTTGCCATGGTGTTTATTCAGTTATCCTCTAATATCCCAACTCCTACATTAATTTGGAGACATGGCTGGCTGTATGAATTAAGTATGAACATAACATATCCTCAAACTTGTTCATAGCTAGGTACGTAGTACTTCTATTATTTATAGATCCAAACCGAATATATTCTCTCATCAATCATGCATGAGACCTCTAGTGACAATCTTTTCACCTTTAATTCATGCTTTCCCGGAGCTGGTCACATGCATAATGTACATGTCTGATGAGTTGTCATTTTGTCATGCATGATTGTATGGACACCACATGCCTAAAGCCGTAGTGAGATCTACATGAAATGCATGACAAAGTCTAGTACTGTCATACACAAGAACATGATCGAGAGCAATAGAGCTCAGGGAATAGAGATGATCTGAAGTTGTTGCACCCACTACGAACTATTTGGACCAGGGAAAACGCTAACCGTTTGCAAAAATTTTAACGGAGAGTAGCGGTAGAATCGGTAACCGGTGATTATCGGATTTTTTCATATGAAATTTTTGAATTTTTCATATGTAGAAAGAAAAAAGTTTAAAAACAAAACTGGCAAAGCCAGCGCTCAAGCACACGACCAGGCCTACCCAGACAGAACCTTCCCGCTAGGCTATAAGCACACCTGTACTACAAATGTGTTGCAAATTTCCTGTATACATTGATGAAAATTAGATAAATGCAAAATCTTTTGCCCGGTTTGAATTTTTATGGGACCCCAGTTATTTCGGGGTAAGATTTTCCCAGATTTGGACTAGAAATAGTGCATCTTATTTAATCAGCATAGTACTAACTAAAAGAAAAAGAAAAATCAATCATGTATGGATGGAAGTGCATTTAACGGAGACATCAAGTGAAAAATCACAATCAGGCATTCAGGATGTGCTGGCCTCGCCATCACCTGTTAGTGTGGAGCTAGGAATCTCTGTGTTCGTTCCAAGATAAAACGGAGTTTAGATTTCATTGATCATGAATTATTCGTGACCATGGATACAAGCACAAGTGAGTGCGTTTCCTTAGCATACGCTTAGAAAGACGTAGGAAAGGGATAAAATCTACGACCTTACATAATTCATATTGAAAACAGACTCGCATGTGTATAAAGGTAGGCACCAAGATTTGAACCCTAGTGGATGGAGTATTACACCCACAACTCCACGGTCATATCAAGATGTGGTTCCACACGGCCACTCATGTTACTCTATTAAGTAGCAAGTTTCTAACGACCCTACCAAGATTACGTTTATAACACTCACCTTGCGGAAATGTTTTGGTGCACGAGCTCATTATATATATATATATATATATATATATATATATATATATATATATATATATGTGTGTGTGTGTGTGTGTGTGTGTGTGTGTGTGAAAAATACCGTTCTTAGTCTATACAGGCACATAAGCAATCAGTTGAAAAAGATTGTAATAATCGCGGGTCCACGATTGTTTGGTCGAGCAATTCATGTCGACAGAGGGTTCAGCTGCCGTCTCTCTGTTAAATCTCCCGAAACAATGTGGCCGGTGCCAATTAAGCACTACCTGATGTTCAAGACGAAACCTGGCAGCAGAGGCTGAGTTCGACCTCGGGCCATATTAATTTCTTTGAAAATACAGTAAAAAAACAATTTAGACTCGAAATCAGCTGGACCGATCTAAGACGTGGCCCGTGGCCCGCTACGGCACTGCCTGGCAGCATGTCTTGCCCTTCCGATTGCAATCTGCGTGTGCGTTCCTCCTGTAACGAGAGACAGAGACTGGGCAGTTCACTCCCGGCAAACGGATTGATCCAGAAGCTTAATTATTCAGCTCAGCTTTATTAGTGTTTGTTATTTACCTCCTTTGGTGTTAATTGATTGCTTGATGTCTTCCTTTCGCCTCACCTAGTTGTCAAGTACGGTCCTTGTTACTCCCTGCGGTTCAAAAAAAAATAGTTTTGGATACAGACAATGTTCTCAAAATACAACTTTAACCAATAATTATTATTATAATTATTTGCAAAACTCAACAAAATTTGCCAAATTTTTCAAAATTTGTCTGCATGTACTCCAAAACGATGTGTTTTTGTGAATCGATGTGTACTTCAAAATTTGTCTGCATGTACTCCAAAATTTTAGAACCAAGCTAACGGGCTGAGCTATCCAATTCGTGAATCACATTGCCTATTTGCTATATAGCCAAGCCAACTCCATTGTTAAGTTGTATTTTGGTATAGCTCTAGAGTGATTTACACGTATACGTCACTCGTACATGTATTTTGTAACCACCTAACCGACAACATAGATATGAACAGTCTAAATTCTTCGAAGACTGCGAGTTATACTCTTTTTAGTATGGTTTAGCATTTGAATACTTTGTGTTGACCTTTGCCCTTGAAATTTCGCTCAAGCTAAGCCAGTGTTGTCGGCCTTGACAACTGATCACCCGCGATCGTACCCACTCTCAGTCACTGATGGATCCAAAACGAAAATGATCAGGAGTTTTTGAGACAAGACGAATCACGTTCGGCTGAGCTATAGCTTAGGATATCCTCTCATGTTGGACATAGATGTTCACACTTTATATACACAGTTATATCCAAATAATAATATTTTTTGGAACTGATATCTTATACACTCTGCTATGGTAGAGATGTTTAGTCTTGTTGAGTTGATTTGGTAATCTTGCTGTTGAAGTAGTCGGAATCAAAATGGTGCAGCCTAACATATCCATCTTCACCACCACTCGCAAAGCTATTACCATTACAAAGATAAACAAGATTAACAGAATTAGATGTCAGCATAGTAAGAACAGAAGTTGAAATAATAATAAAAACACTTCCTCAACAAACATAACCTGGGACAACATAAATTGCTTTCTGATGTCCATCTTCCTTGTCTGACTCCTTCAGCAGTTTTCCAGTCTACATGTCAAAATAAAATAGAATGTAAAAGCATCCCATTAGTTCCTTCTTTATTCCAACACATAGTGAATAAATCAATAAACTGACACAAATCACCATTGCCTTGTTGGCAAAAAAATTATAACGTAGGATTGGACCGAGTATTATGCAAGGTATCTGTGGCCAGTTCTACAAATATTAATTGTTTGTTGTCTTAATTTACTGTGTTGGTAGTCAATCCAGAAAATGCAACCACTACATCAGCATTCATACTACAATACCACTACAAACCCATATCTATCCATATCTATAAGCAAATTTTCAATTACCCAAAAGGCGCCCTAGTAATAGTGTGTATAACTCAGTGAAACTAGCACAAGTGGTCAGTAGAACTCGGTACAACAGTGTGCAAGTATGGACATGAGTGCTAACCTCCGAGTCCCAAATGCGTATGGTGGCGTCCTCGCCGGCGGTGATGATGGTCCTGTTCAGCGGCCCCCACACAGCTCTGTTGATCCTCCCTTGGATGCCGGTGATCACGAGCAACGAGTCCTCCGTCTCTGCAAACGACCAACACACTTGAACAAAAAAAACCACAAATCCAGAAACTCCCAAACGGAAGAGGCGAGGAGGGAAACGAGCCGTACGGTCGTCGGGGTCCTCGGCGATGCGCTTGACCTGGGCGGTAGGCGCGTTTCCCATGAAGTTATCGGTGGTGATGACCGCGAGCGCGTCCCCGACGGCGAAGTCGACGGAGCGCGCGGGGGCGTCGAACCGGAAGGTGAAGAGCTCCCGGCCCGACTGCACCTCCCAGAGCTTTGCGGTCTGGTCGGCGCTGCCGGTGACGAGGCGGGTGGAGTCGCGGGAGACGTCGCAGGACCAGACGGCGCCGTTGTGACCGCGGTAGGTGCCGAGGCGGTCGCCGTTGTCGGCGAACCAGACGGTGGGGGTGTGGTCCTTGGCGCAGGAGAAGAGCAGGTCGCCGTCGCGGTTGTAGCGGAGGAAGGTGAGCGGGCGCTCGTGCCCCTTCATCAGGATCGGCCTCATCTCGCCGCCGCCGGAAGGAGTAGGGTGGGGATCTGGATCGCGTCGTGCGGCGGAGGCGCAGGAAAACCCCTAACTTGCGCGTGGACAAGGGCTTTTGTGTTGTGCGCGCCTCCTAATCCTAATGGGAGAGAGCTTATAAGTAGCGGAGTCCCTGGGCCGCTTCGGCCCAACAAAGTGATGGGCCAGGCCCGTCGTGAGAGATTTCGTTATTTCGTATTCTCGGCGATCAAAAGCTTTTCACGAATTGTCAGCTTCAGTTTTCCTTCATCAGACTCTTGTTCTGTCTGACATTCAATTTTGATTCAGCTTCTATCCCTGGGTGCCTTTGTTCTCGAGCGAAACGGATCCTCTGCAGTTGTGAATAAATTTCTCACTGCTATAGTACTATGCATTAGCGACCGGTGACGAGAAGAGGAGGCCATACGTCCTGCGCTCCCTTCGTCCGATGCTCGGTTGAAGGTATGGCGTTGCTCCTGTAAACCCTAATTCCGCCGCCGCCCTATCTTCTTCCGTTTGCCGGACCTTCTCTTCACCTCTTGCTCTGCTCGCACTCCTTCTTCTCTTTTGGTTCCAAGCCATTTCTTCCTAAGTTTCATTCGTGGTGCCCCGATACGTCCTTCTCTGAGTCGCAGGCACGATGCAGCACAGTGGCATTGTCCCTGTTGTGCGGTGTGGTAGTTTCAACCCAGATGTGATCGCCATCTTGTATTCGTAGCCCCAATTGGGTAAAATTATTGTTCCATGTAATGTTTAAAGTCAAGTGGATTACTACTTAGAAGCCATCTATGTTTGAACATTGCACAGCCAAGTTTTTATCGCAATAGTTCCTTTTGATGTTAATGCTACTGTGTTAATGTGTAAATACTATGTAGGTTAAGCATTTAAATACACTAATTAGGTTTTTCCTGATCTGAACCCGATGTTATTCACATTGGAATGTTGTACTTCCCCAATTGGTCTTGTGCTGCCCTTGTATGTGCTACTGCTGCTACCTTGGCCTATGTCCACAACAACATATTTTTCATATAAAATCAGCTTTTAGTTGTGAGTTTGCACAAAGACATTGCCTTGAATCACCTACGTGTTTTTCAAGCTTGCAGAAAATTGATGTTGTTCTCAATGACCTCTAAAATAATGAACCATCTTGAGAAAAAACAGAGGCCACTTGTTTAGTAATTTCTCTCAAGTAGTTTGTGATCAAATCTGATTCCTTGCCATGCCATATAGAAGTGTTCTACAACATTGAAGTATGCACTATTTTTTTATCGGTTTATTTATCTTGAGAGATTTCAGATAATATGAATCCCACTTGGCCATAATTAAGAGTTTGTGCAATGCGTTGATTACATGGAGTTTGGGTAGTTTTAGGTGAAAAACTGTATGTTGAACTCTCAACCACATGGTTGAAAGAGAAATTGGTTGTCGAATACTGACGTCCATAATTTTGCATATTTCTTGCGGACATGGTGGACACATTGCAAAAAAATATGTTTATGTAAAGAAGTTGTTCATTATTTTTTTAACGCTAAATGTAAATAATGGCATGTGAGTACTAGTACCAGATGATGTATGATGTTCAATTGACCTAGTGGAGAATTGTAATATAATTCTGTGAGTAGTGGTAGCATATGTTGTATGTTGTTAATTGACTTAGTTCCCTGAAAAGATGATGTATGATGTTCAAAATATAAAATACTTCTATGTTGAGTAATGTTCTTCCAAATCTTGATGATGACTTTCTCTGGATGACATCTGCAGGTGAGAGTTTCAGCGACCAACCTAGCCTATGGTTCAATGGTCAAGCAATAATACAGTCACAACAAGTTATTGGACTTCAGTCATCAAGAACAGATAGCTTTGACTCGAGTTCATGCTGTCAACTCATAAAGAGCTTCTTTTCTCAGATTTCTGGCGATGAAGGGTTAGCGACACCATTGTTGCCACGCAAGTGAATCAAGAGCAAGGTAGCATTGAAGCTAGCAAGCTGTTGGGCGACTCTCCAAGGCCTCGAGAAGGGATCTGCATCGTCCCCAGCACGGCCAAGGCTTGTACCAACAATATGGCCCTGCTGACAAGTATGGACAGGGATGTAAAAGAGTCAATTTTGGATCAAAGATCCATCTTGGCGTAGTACACCATGATATCGTCGAAGTAGGTACTCTCGAGACATATGACTAACTGAAAATAGCAGTGATGCTATCAATCACATAATGGAGCTTGTATTTTACTTTTGTTAGTAACAGTATTTTTAGTGGAGATTTCTAGTCTCTTGGTTGTCATTTATGAATTCACGACCATGTAAAAAGCATGTAGTTTCTTCATATTCTTGAACCTGAACTTTCTCTGTAGAAAGTTTTTTTAATAAAAAAGAGTGCTTCTATTAGATGTAGTGAAAAAGTTGTAATTGGTCTGAGATTGACAATTTATCTCGATACATTTTATTGAAAAAAGGAAAACAAATACTCTAAACGTAGCCTATTTCTATTACAAGCAACTACTCACAAGATGTCGTCATGGTCCATGAACAAATGATACCTTCTGCTCCAGTGCTCCTCTTTGGAAGAGAGGCGATGTAAATCAGAATCCGCCTTCGACAGGCGAATACGGATCACATATAAACTAAATACGCTTTGGAGAGGCGAATACGACCAGATTGCCATCAGTAGAGCTGGCCAATGCATCTTCATTAATGTGTCTTCATTAAACACCCTACATGCTCACACCTCCAACAGTCAAGATCCAGATCCAACATTTAAGATTGGTTTAGCACATTAGCACTGAATTACCCATTAGCACTAGATATGTTCCCATATATATATATATATATATATATATATAGACACACACACACACACGTCAGATCAACCATCAACAAACGGTTCGGATTAACTCACAACAAGCACTAAACCCTTAAAGTTTTAACTTATGAATGACACTAGGGAGATTGGTGAGATGTAACAACATATTCTATGCTAAAAATAATTTTCCGTTGCAACGCCCGGGCACATGACTAGTATAATATAAAAATTGAATTATATTTTCAGACATGCGAGGCTATAGTATAATTTTTAAATTAAGTTTCGTAAATTTGGGTACACTTATTCACTTTACATGCAATTAAGTTTGTTTTTAAAACTTTTTAAATTATTTTTTAGTAAACTAATCATTTAAAATTGAATATATTAATGGTAATATTCTTTACCTTCAGACAACATGTAAACAACAAAAACAAAGCAAATTAAACTATTATAACCTAAATTACCAATAGATAAAATAAAAAATTTATATGTTGATATAGTTTGTTGTCGAGATCACAGTCCTATCTTCATAATCACAATTCTATAAAATTCTGATCCACATACCCTCTCACCTGCTTCGTCGAGGTACCCTTCGATTCCCTTGAGTCCTAATCATGCATCCAATCATCAAATTACCGGTGTATCTACCTAAACAAATACTTGTTGATGTATTGTTCGGAGACTTCAGATCATATACATGGATAGCTTGTTCGTATACTAATTTGCTGTCGGGGCTGCTTACAGTGTGATGTACTGTGTACAAAATTGAAGTTATGATTATCTTCCTAAAATGTCCATAAACTATTCAATTTCTATTGGGTGATTCAATGAAATATATGGAAGATTCTAGCCTGGTAGGGGTCTTGCTGGGAAGCTGAAGTCCTCTGCAATATATAACATGCAGAAGATCACCACACAAAAGTCATCCTCATCCAGGTCAATGTCCTGTCTTCCTTCGTGGATTTTCTCCGTGATGTGAATTACACCTTTATAATAACAATATCAGTGACAAATGGTCCAAGAGAACGAGACAATGGAGATCAACTGACCACCTTGGAGTCCAATTAGGATAGGAAACCATTCTCTTGCCAATGCTTATAATACATGTACTACTGTCAGCAGTACTACTATAGCTGACACTAATACACTGCCAATGCAGTCCACTGCAGAGCTGGCTCTTCCATGCACCGCCATTGTGCTAGTAGTTTTTCATCTTTGAAATTCTTAGAAGTTGAATCGTTGGAATTGAATTTATACATTTGTTGTGTAGGGAATGAATCAAAGTGGAAATGCCTAGAATATCTAACAGGTAGAACATACTCCTTCCGTTCCTGAGTACATGTTGTTGTAGCTTTTAAAATTTGTTTATAAATACAAGTCATTCTGCATTTCTCAGGTAACTTTTTACCGTTTTTCCTTTTTCATACCCTCTAATTCCTATTTCAAAGATCATTTACTAATATGGACTGGAGTAACACACAACATCCAACAACAACGACTAGGCCTTGGCGACCTATAGTCTTGTTACGCAATACAACTTCACTCGATTCAGTAAATCAATAGTTCAAATCAGCCCACTGATAGCATAAATAGTGGCCCTTCCACTTTGTTATAGTTGACCCTACCTATTGAGTCAAGGTTCATAGGGAGGGTGAACCCGAACTTGATGGGATGTAGGCTTGATGTTTTGGGACTTCTTCACTCGTTTTTTTGTAGCGGCTTTTCACCGGTAGATCTGTAGGCCTTTTAGAAGGCGAACAAACGAAAGTTCTCCACGGGCACTAACGCTATCTTGTTCGCTTTTGCCAACTGAGGTCGGCCATAGCATGACCAAATAGAGAAGACCAAATAGAGAAGGGCAAGATGGTCTTTTGTATATATAACTCCTCCTGGGCGCTATCTTCCTCCTCACAGGCGTACTACTCCATCTTGTCGAAGAGCTCGCCTTTGGCGGATGGGCTTATGAGCGATCTTTTTGTGGGGGCCTTACGAGTCCGTAGATTGTTGCGTTTATGATGGTGGTTTCGTTGACCCCTTCACCTGGCACTTTTCCTCTGTGAACTTTTTGAAGAAGCTACGAAGGGACTCGCCCAGGGCCTGTTTTATAGTGAACAGGTGCCCTGCATCCTTTGGCTCTGTGTAATTCTCCTGGAAGTTGTTGCACACCATGTCTCGTTATTGCTCCCACGCATATACGAAGCGGGGCGGGATGGTGAAGAACCACGTCAGCGCCACACCCTTGAGTGCCAGGGTGATGCTTTTTACTTTTGTTGTGTCATCCCCCTCCCCCGGCTACCTCGATGGTCATCTCGTACACGAAGGAACTATGAGGGTCCGTGCACCCTCGAAGGACGACACCGGCATTTTAAAGCTCTAGGGCCAACGGGCTGTCTCCAGCTCGGCGCTTAAGGGGGAGTTGGGGTCCCCCCGAAGTATTGGAGCCAGACAAATGGGCGCTGATGCCTGACGGGCGGCTCTCAGTGCTTCGGTTTGCGCGGGCCTGAGTGGAACCACGAGGGACCCTCCCGAGTCGTCGGCTCCATTGGAGGACTTCGTGACGCTTCGCGTTATGCACCGCCGCCCGTGCTACGGGCCTATCGGGAGGTTTCCGGGGGGAGGACGCCTCGATATGCTGGGTGTCGCCCCTGATAATGTTCCCGTGCATGGAGTTGTTCGCCTCTTCCTCCGTGGCTGGAGTAGTGGCCGCCGTCTCTTGGGAGCCCCTGCTTCACTTGGCCCTCGGGGTCTTTGGTGTGGCCACCGTAGCGGCCTCATTATTGAAACTTTGGCGCGACTTTTCGAGGATCATACTAGTGCTTGAGTGTAGCCGTGACTTTCTGTCGGTCCCCACGAGCAGCGCCAGCTGTCGTAGCAAAAGAATGCTAGGCGAGAGAGGGAACCCCGTGTCCTCGGATGGATCAGAGAGTCCTCAAAGAAGGGACCAGTTGCCAGGAAAATGTATGTGTATTAGTTGCTCCAAAAAAAACTGAATTCATCTTGTTACATGGAGGAAGGTGGCTATTTATAACCTCCTTAACATGGTACTTGACATTACTATACTACTCCTAAAAAAGTCCTATACGCGTAGGGGTTGTAGGGGCTTGGCCCCCCTACGCGTAGCCTTCGGCCCATAGTGGACCCTCCTGGGCTTGGTCCACCCGGTTGGTGCACCTGGTCTACCAACGCCCGAGGCATCTTACGGGGTATAGGATGCCCCCAGGCCGAAGAGGCCCCAGGCATCCTTCGCTTCTCCCGATGTTGCCCAGACGAACCGTAGCTCCTGGTCTTGCGGTGCTCTGGTGGCCTCCGGGCTTCACCAGGAGCATACCAAAGGGGCGCCTGGTACCGCCGAGGTGGAGTCGGTCGCGGACCCCCTCTGACTCCCACAAGGTGGCCCTGACCCCAGAGAACCCGAAGCTTCTGGCCTCGCGGTACCCCGGAGACCCTTCGGGGATGCTCCGGATCTTCCACGGAGCCTCCCGAAGGGCACTGTGCCCCAAAGGGGACCTTCGCTCATGACCTCGCAGGATCATCTGCGGTCTTTGCCGGGTCGTTGGGGCTAGTGAGGCCGCCCCTACGACAATGTTATTGATGCATCCATATCAATCGTTATTGATACTATGATCTTTGTCGCAGCTGAGTTACGTTTGGCACTGATGAAGGCCAAGAATAATGTAATCTACCAAGTTACAACTCTCTGTTTGCTATTACAATATGCTTCTCTTCTTATGTTGCAAAATTCGTTGATTGGGATGAGGTTTTCTTGGTTATTGGGATGCCCTATCGAACATGAACTCAATGTTAATGATTTAGTTGCAACAATCATATATAGCTTTCGATTTGTGATGTTTCCAAGCATATATGTTGTCCTAGGAATGATTGCCAGAACTGGGCAGTGTCCATACCGCCCCCACCCCATGACAGCTGAAAGTTTGGCATACTGTCTTGTCGTTAATGCCCTGTAGGAAGTTGGTTTGCATATCGTTGTTTTCATGTTAAGTGTTCATACTTTTTTGTTAACGATGTACGTGTGCTGTAAAACTCATAGTAGCCATCTCATCTCTGTTGATTTCATGTACCAGTGGTTCCGTGTACGCTCTCAATTTTTTTGTGTTGATTTATTGGAGACGAGCTAACTCTCCCGATAGGTTGAGCTGTTTCTGTAAGAGTCTGCATCGAGTTCCAGTGTGTATATTACTGCATGTAATCTTTCAGTTACAAGCAGATAGTGGCATACTAGTTGTAAAAGTACAGCATCCGGATTGCAATCTGCTCACTATTCACTATTTCTCTGATTGACTTCGCTTTTGAGCTGAGCATAGTCTGTAGTTGACCGCTGAAAACCTCAGTTATTCCTTGCTTTCCAGAGTTGGGAAATCACACGATGGCTCTTGTTCACTGGTCGCACCATAATAGTCTGAAATGTTCATATTTAGTTGGAAATCTGAGCTGTTTGCGCTTGGAGCTTCATGCTTAGTCCAGCAGTACTGATTTCTGAGTACTGAGTACTGAGATGTTTCCACTTAACTGCGTGCTAATTGGGCATGCATAAATAACATGTCGTTCCCGTTACATTATTGAGCCCTTCCAGTACATATGGTGTTAAGAAATTTTTACGCGGACCGGCTTTATCGTTGGCTTGATCATTGGAATTTGGAGAGGAAGAGAGCGAAATAGGAGTCGATTAGGGGAGACTGGGGAGAACAGTGAACAGAAGGATAGAGATATCACACTTTCGGTACCGGTTCCGGTTCATTCTCCGCCTGCCTCTCTCCTTTGTGCTACAGATGTTTAGTCTTGTTGAGTTGATTTGGTAAACTTGGGTGGGTGGCAGCAACCGACTCATGACAAAAACTGAGTGCGGGCATTGTATATACAAGCAAGTTAAGTTACGTAGTTAAAAGTCTAAATAACATCATGTGTCGATGTACTGATTTTAGGTCAACAGAGACATCAACGGTGGAAATTAGTATAATACTGTTACAGACCAAAATTGAGTGGGCCCCACTCAACCCTACATGTATGCGCCCTGATGAGTGGTGCGAGTGTGAGGCGTCCAATGTGTTAAGGTGATCTCAGTAGTGCCTTATCAACAGTATTTTTGGCATCTTCCCAGGCCTGTATGAGTTGTCTGGTCTACCTGCTGTCTAGTAAAAGAAGTGTTAGACGTTTTCTTGTTGTACAGTTGCATGAAACAAGAAGCCAATGTATGCTTGCCAAGTTTTGTAATTGTTAGAATGACATGGCTAGTGATTGAAAGGAAAGGCAAGACAAAGCTAGTGAAGCTGCAATTTTTGTTGTTTATTTAACCTGAATTCGATCTCTTTGTTTTTAGCACGAAGATCCTTCCGCTCTATTATACTAGAAGCCACAGATAACAGAGTTCAGACTAGAAAAGCCTATATTAGTGAATGCCAGTTTGGCAGAAGTGGAGATAAATAACTAGAACCAGATTCAATCCTTGAAAATTGCACTCGCGAAATTTATCATTTCTCTAGCAGTTCACGGTATCAACAGTAGGCAGTAGGCTAGGGGTGAAGCGTTATATAGTAGCATTTTTAGCCCATACAACACTAGTAAGGTCGATATCGAGAAAAAAAACGCTGATACAGTTTGATTTTATCATTTTATTTATAATTTTACTGTAATTTTAGAACCAAGCTAACGGGCTGAGCTACCCAATTCGTGAATCACATTGCCTATTTGCTATATAGCCAAGCCAACTCCATTGTTAAGTTGTATTTTGGTATAGCTCCCGAGTGATTTACACGTATACGTCACTCGTACATGTATTTTGTAACCGCCTAACCGACAACATAGATATGAACAGTCTAAATTCTTCGAAGACTACGAGTTATACTCTTTTTAGTATGGTTTAGCATTTGAATACTTTGTGTTGACCTTTGCCCTTGAAATTTCGCTCAAGCTAAGCCAGTGTTGTCGGCCTTGACAACTGATCACCCGCGATCGTACCCACTCTCAGTCACTGATGGATCCAAAACGAAAATGATCAGGAGTTTTTGAGACAAGACGAATCACGTTCGGCTGAGCTATAGCTTAGGATATCCTCTCATGTTGGACATAGATGTTCACACTTTATATACACAGTTATATCCAAATAATAATATTTTTTGGAACTGATATCTTATACACTCTGCTATGGTACAGATGTTTAGTCTTGTTGAGTTGATTTGGTAATCTTGCTGTTGAAGTAGTCGGAATCAAAATGGTGCAGCCTAACATATCCATCTTCACCACCACTCGCAAAGCTATTACCATTACAAAGATTAACAAGATTAACAGAATTAGATGTCAGCATAGTAAGAACAGAAGTTGAAATAATAATAAAAACACTTCCTCAACAAACATAACCTGGGACAACATAAATTAGGCAGCCCAAAAGAAAGAATATTTTATTTATCTACTTGCTACACAACGATGCCCGAATAGGTAACACAAACAAAAGGCTGTCCGAGGAAGCTAAAGCAGCTCTCATAAATCTAATTTTCACCAGCAGAAATCAGAATAGCGTATATGACCAAATCTGATTGGCAATAATCATTGAGCCGCAATATTATCGAAGTGTACGGCAATCCCTAGACAATCCGCTCAGTACTCACTAAACCAAGAAAAAACAAGTGGCACAAAGAAGTACAAACTTTCGTCAATGGAACTGCAACATTCCATAATATTCCTTAAAAACACTTTACCATTCCATAATACATTATGGCTTTTGGAGAAATCGATGGGGCACTCTCATTGGAAAATACATTATTGGCACTAAAAACATGAAGCCACTATCTTTTGCATATACAATGAATCAAAAATACAAAATTGCATTAACATAAAACTATCGAAGGTGCCAGCTTCTTTTTTTTTCCCTACAATGCCATGTGGATGTTGAAGTGAGGCAAGGAAGCTCTCATAAATGGGAAAAAAAATCAACAGTAGCAATCAGAATTGCGTATATAACCAAAGTGATTGGTTGAAATCACCAAGCTCCCAAAACCATCAGCTACACACAAGGCTTAAAAAAACGTGTACTAAACAGAATGTGAAAAGCATGATTCATTGGTACAGATACAGGTAAGATACTTGAAAATAAATTTTGAACAATATGTAGCTCTCATATTCTAACTTTTCATCAAACTAAGGTCAGTATAGCGTATATTGCCAATGTAATTGGCTGTAATCACTGAGCTACATATAAAAGAAATTTGACACAAGGAAAAAACACTTCAACAAGATAAAATCAGAAAGAAATACCAATGGAGACCAAATATCACATAAACAGATAAAAAAGATGAACAAATGTGTTAAGAGAAAAAGCAAAAACTAAATACTTAGATCTAACAAAATGAAAAAGCTAGAGAAAGGGTGAATTAGAAAGGGAAATGGTTACTCATTTCTTAGCCTGAAGTGAACCAGATGTAGAAACCAGATGTCACAAAAAGGAGAGAGAAATGCCCATGAAACTTAATCCCATACAAAATTTAAAAGATATATATGAAAAGCTAAAGCAAAATGAATATAATATATGCTCTCATAGCGTTTATGGCATCCTAATGTGACTCAGAATAGCGTATAGTGCCATGATTTGACATGGCTTAATCATTGAGCAGATAACCACAAAGAAATATGAAACACAAGTGCATCCTGAACATAAAGTGCACAGTGGCAACTGTAGACATAGAAACATTGATATAAAATACAGACACTGTTGGAATAAGAATCTCACCTCCGCCCATCAGGATTAAATGCCAATGCATTAATTGGCCCAAAATGGCCTTTAACACCACCAATTTCGTCTTGCAAAATCTAAAAGAAATAGCAGTGTCTTATTTCTGAACAGTTCAGAATATAATCTGCATACCGAAAGTAAGTTCCCAAAAAAATCAATAATACCTTGTGAAAGAACTTTGCCTCAAATTTACCCGCACGACGGTCTGTCATAGTCACATTCATCGCATCCTGACCACCTCCAATAACCACCTAACAACAGAAAAAATAACCTTTATATAACTAAAAATTGGTTTAATCATGATAAAAAAAAATTAAGTGACTAGAAGTCTAGAACTAATGAAATGCACCAGCGTATATCGTACCACCTAGCTCAGAATCATACATGTATAAGTAATCTTGTCATTAGTGGGAATACAAACACTCCTTCAATAAATTCAGAATCAAAGCCTTAATCCATGGGTACACAGAAATGCACTACACAGGGCACAAAGCTATTTTTTGCTACCAGATGTAATAACCAATTACTGTTTGCAAATAACATACATGTGAGAAATATCGCCTTATCAAAGCTAACTTAGATGGGCATTGACAAAAACGTGGCACCCAGAAACAGAGCATATGAATGCACAGAGGGTCCTATCCGACTTAACGAATTAATCAGAAGGCTCATTGCAAAACACACCATAGGAGACGGCCATAGTTATTTCCAGATCATATACACACAGAAAATATATGCTTTTAGTGTGTAACAGGACATAATTTAAGACAAAACCATGTGCTTTGAGTGAAAACTATCTAGTACTCCTCACAACTTAAGAACATGGGCATAGATAAGAAAAAAGTCTCTGATATATGAACATACATGATCAAGAAGCGGAGAAATGTCAACAGCGTTCACAGGTCGCTCCGTGACATACGTCTTGATCAGGGTCAGTGTTCTTGTATCCCAAAGCTAGCCAGATAGCAAATGCATGTCAGAAAAGAAAACCCGTATAAATGCAGTATAAAGTACGGACGCATCATAATGATAGCAACGTCAACAAAATATCACCTTAGCAGATTTATCAAGGGAACCTGTAAGGAAATGAGACCAGTCTGCAGATTTAGCCAGTGAAGAAATTGCTTTCTGATGTCCATCTTCCTTGTCTGACTCCTTCAGCAGTTTTCCAGTCTACATGTCAAAATAAAATAGAATGTAAAAGCATCCCATTAGTTCCTTCTTTATTCCAACACATAGTGAATAAATCAATAAACTGACACAAATCACCATTGCCTTGTTGGCAAAAAAATTATAACGTAGGATTGGACCGAGTATTATGCAAGGTATCTGTGGCCAGTTCTACAAATATTAATTGTTTGTTGTCTTAATTTACTGTGTTGGTAGTCAATCCAGAAAATGCAACCACTACATCAGCATTCATACTACAATACCACTACAAATCCATATCTATAAGCAAATTTTCAATTACCCAAAAGGCGCCCTAGTAATAGTGTGTATAACTCAGTGAAACTAGCACAAGTGGTCAGTAGAACTCGGTACAACAGTGTGCAAGTATGGACATGAGTGCTAACCTCCGAGTCCCAAATGCGTATGGTGGCGTCCTCGCCGGCGGTGATGATGGTCCTGTTCAGCGGCCCCCACACAGCTCTGTTGATCCTCCCTTGGATGCCGGTGATCACGAGCAACGAGTCCTCCGTCTCTGCAAACGACCAACACACTTGAACAAAAAAACCACAAATCCAGAAACTCCCAAACGGAAGAGGCGAGGAGGGAAACGAGACGTACGGTCGTCGGGGTCCTCGGCGATGCGCTTGACCTGGGCGGTAGGCGCGTTTCCCATGAAGTTATCGGTGGTGATGACCGCGAGCGCGTCCCCGACGGCGAAGTCGACGGAGCGCGCGGGGGCGTCGAACCGGAAGGTGAAGAGCTCCCGGCCCGACTGCACCTCCCAGAGCTTTGCGGTCTGGTCGGCGCTGCCGGTGACGAGGCGGGTGGAGTCGCGGGAGACGTCGCAGGACCAGACGGCGCCGTTGTGACCGCGGTAGGTGCCGAGGCGGTCGCCGTTGTCGGCGAACCAGACGGTGGGGGTGTGGTCCTTGGCGCAGGAGAAGAGCAGGTCGCCGTCGCGGTTGTAGCGGAGGAAGGTGAGCGGGCGCTCGTGCCCCTTCATCAGGATCGGCCTCATCTCGCCGCCGCCGGAAGGAGTACGGTGGGGATCTGGATCGCGTCGTGCGGCGGAGGCGCAGGAAAACCCCTAACTTGCGCGTGGACAAGGGCTTTTGTGTTGTGCGCGCCTCCTAATCCTAATGGGAGAGAGCTTATAAGTAGCGGAGTCCCTGGGCCGCTTCGGCCCAACAAAGTGATGGGCCAGGCCCGTCGTGAGAGATTTCGTTATTTCGTATTCTCGGCGATCAAAAGCTTTTCACGAATTGTCAGCTTCAGTTTTCCTTCATCAGACTCTTGTTCTGTCTGACATTCAATTTTGATTCAGCTTCTATCCCTGGGTGCCTTTGTTCTCGAGCGAAACGGATCCTCTGCAGTTGTGAATAAATTTCTCACTGCTATAGTACTATGCATTAGTCACCCAACCGATAAATCATGAATTAAATGCATCGATGTTTGTAGCGATTAGCTGAGTCGTACCTACGGTCTTATGCCCTGTTTAGTGCAACTCTCACTCCGAGTTTCTCGTTTAGATCTCGTGGAGCAGTACCAAACACTCAGCTTCCCAAAACGATATAATGCTGCTTCTCGCGACGAGCTGTCTCGAAAATGAACTAGCAACGAGAAGCGACCTTGCCGTAGATTCTCGTGGGAAGCCAACCCCATGGGACATGTTTGCCCTTGGAAGTTGCACTTATTTACCCGTATTTTGCCACCCATATACCCTCAATGCCCCATCCCATCCCGAGTGGCCTCGCGTACCCCTTCGTTCGTCTCGTGTATTGCTGCTCTCGATTCCCCTCTGGCGATGGCGCGTGCTGGGGCGACGAAGTGGCTGGGGTCGACGGCGGCGACCGGTGACAAGAAGAGGAGGCCATACGTCCTGCGCTCCCTTCGTCCGATGCTCGGTTGAAGGTATGGCGTTGCTCCTGTAAACCCTAATTCCGCCGCCGCCTATCTTCTTCCGCTTTTGGGACCTTCTCTTCACCTCTTGCTCGCTCGCCTCCTCTTCTCTTTTGGTTCTAAGCCATTTCTTCCTAAGTTTCATTCGTGGTGCCCCGATACGTCCTTCTCTGAGTCGCAGGCACGATGCAGCACAGTGGCATTGTCCCTGTTGTGCGGTGTGGTAGATTCAACCCAGATGTGATCGCCATCTTGTATTCGTAGCCCCAATTGGGTAAAATTATTGTTCCATGTAATGTTTAAAGTCAAGTGGATTACTACTTAGAAGCCATCTATGTTTGAACATTGCACGACCAAGTTTTATCGCAATAGTTCCTTTTGATGTTAATGCTACTGTGTTAATGTGTAAATACTATGTAGGTGAAGCATTTAAATACACTAATTAGGTTTTTCCTGATCTGAACCCGATGTTATTCACATTGGAATGTTGTACTTCCCCAATTGGTCTTGTGCTGCCCTTGTATGTGCTACTGCTGCTACCTTGGCCTATGTCCACAACAACATATTTTTCATATAAAATCAGCTTTTAGTTGTGAGTTTGCACAAAGACATTGCCTTGAATCACCTACGTGTTTTTCAAGCTTGCAGAAAATTGATGTTGTTCTCAATGACCTCTAAAATAATGAACCATCTTGAGAAAAAACAGAGGCCACTTGTTTAGTAATTTCTCTGAAGTAGTTTGACAATCAAATACAGTTCCTGGCCATGCCATATAGAAGTGTTCTACAACATTGAAGTATGCACTATTTTTTTATCGGTTTATTTATCTTGAGAGATTTCAGATAATATGAATCCCACTTGGCCATAATTAAGAGTTTGTGCAATGCGTTGATTACATGGAGTTTGGGTAGTTTTAGGTGAAAAACTGTATGTTGAACTCTCAACCACATGGTTGAAAGAGAAATTGGTTGTCGAACACTGACGTCCATAATTTTGCATATTTCTTGCGGACATGGTGGACACATTGCAAAAAAATATGTTTATGTAAAGAAGTTGTTCATTATTTTTAACGCTAAATGTAAATAATGGCATGTGAGTACTAGTACCAGATGATGTATGATGTTCAATTGACCTAGTGGAGAATTGTAATATAATTTTGTGAGTAGTGGTAGCATATGTTGTATGTTGTTTATTGACTTAGTTCCCTGAAAAGATGATGTATGATGTTCAAAATATAAAATACTTCTATGTTGAGTAATGTTCTTCCAAATCTTGATGATGACTTTCTCGGATGACATCTGCGGTGAGAGTTTCAATGACCAACGGCCTATGGTTCAATGGTCAAGCAATAATCTGATCACAACAAGTTATTGGACTTGATCATCAAACGAGATAGCTTTGACTCGAGTTCATCTTGTCAACTCATAAAGAGCTTCTTTTCTCGATTTACAGCGATGAAGGGTTAGCGACACCATTGTTGCCACGCAAGTGAATCAAGAGCAAGGTAGCATTGAAGCTAGCAACTGTTGGGCGACTCTCCAAGGCCTCGAGAAGGGATCCGCATCGTCCCCAGCACGGCCAAGGCTTGTACCAACAATATGGCCCTGCTGACAAGTATGGACAGGGATGTAAAAGAGCCAATTTTGGATCAAAGATCCATCTTGGCGTAGTACACCATGATATTATCGAAGTAGGTACTCTCGAGACATATGACTAATTGAAAATAGCAATGATGCTATCAATCACATAATGGAGCTTGTATTTTACTTTTGTTAGTAACAGTATTTTTAGTGGAGATTTCTAGTCTCTTGGTTGTCATTTATGAATTCACGACCATGTAAAAAGCATGTAGTTTCTTCATATTCTTGAACCTGAACTTTCTCTGTAGATAGTTTTTTTAATAAAAAAGAGTGCTTCTATTAGATGTAGTGAAAAAGTTGTAATTGGTCTGAGATTGACAATTTATCTCGATACATTTTATTGAAAAAAGGAAAACAAATACTCTAAACGTAGCCTATTTCTATTACAAGCAACTACTCACAAGATGTCGTCATGGTCCATGAACAAATGATACCTTCTGCTCCAGTGCTCCTCTTTGGAAGAGAGGCGATGTAAATCAGAATCCGCCTTCGACAGGCGAATACGGATCACATATAAACTAAATACGCTTTGGAGGCGAATCGGCGGATTGCCATCGGTGAGGTGGCCAATGCATCTTCATTAATGTGTCTTCATTAAACACCCTACATGCTCACACCTCCAACATCAAGATCCGGATCCAACATTTAAGATTGGTTTAGCACCTTAGCACTGAATTACCCATTAGCACTAGATATGTTCCCATATATATATATATATATATAGACACACACACACACACACGTCAGATCAACCATCAACAAACGGTTCGGATTAACTCACAACAAGCACTAAACCCTTAAAGTTTTAACTTATGAATGACACTAGGGAGATTGGTGAGATGTAACAACATATTCTATGCTAAAAATAATTTTTCACTTTGCGCCTTGGGCACATGACTAGTATAATATAAAAATTGAATTATATTTTCAGACATGCGAGGCTATAGTATAATTTTTAAATTAAGTTTCGTAAATTTGGGTACACTTATTCACTTTACATGCAATTAAGTTTGTTTTTAAAACTTTTTAAATTATTTTTTAGTAAACTAATCATTTAAAATTGAATATATAAATGGTAATATTCTTTACCTTCAGACAACATGTAAACAACAAAAACAAAGCAAATTAAACTATTATAACCTAAATTACCAATAGATAAAATAAAAATTTTATATGTTGATATAGTTTGTTGTCGAGATCACAGTCCTATCTTCATAATCACAATTCTATAAAATTCTGATCCACATACCCTCTCACCTGCTTCGTCGAGGTACCCTTCGATTCCCTTGAGTCCTAATCATGCATCCAATCATCAAATTACCGGTGTATCTACCAAAACAAATACTTGCTGATGTATTGTTCGGAGACTTCATATCATATACATGGATAGCTTGTTCGTATACTAATTTGCTGTCGGGGCTGCTTACAGTGTGATGTACTGTCTACAAAATTGAAGTTATGATTATCTTCCTAAAATGTCCATAAACTATTCAATTTCTATTGGGTGATTCAATGAAATATATGGAAGATTCTAGCCTGGTAGGGGTCTTGCTGGGAAGCTGAAGTCCTCTGCAATATATAACATGCAGAAGATCACCACACAAAAGTCATCCTCATCCAGGTCAATGTCCTGTCTTCCTTCGTGGATTTTCTCCGTGATGTGAATTACACCTTTATAATAACAATATCAGTGACAAATGGTCCAAGAGAACAAGACAATGGAGATCAACTGACCACCTCGGAGTCCAATTAGGATAGGAAACCATTCTCTTGCCAATGCTTATAATACATGTACTACTGTCAGCAGTACTACTATAGCTGACACTAATACACTGCCAATGCAGTCCACTGCAGAGCAGGCTCTTCCATGCACTGCCATTGTGCTAGTAACCGTTTTTCATGCTGAAATTCTTAGAGAAGTTCAGAACTGTTGGAATTGAATTTATACATTTGTTGTGTAGGGAATGAATCAAAGTGGAAATGCCTAGAATATCTAACAGGTAGAACATACTCCTTCCGTTCCTGAGTACATGTTGTAGCTTTTAAAATTTGTGTATAAATACAAGTCATTCTGCATTTCTCAGGTAACTTTTTACCGTTTTTCCTTTTCATACCCTCTAATTCCTATTTCGAAGATCATTTACTAATATGGACTGGAGTAACACACAACATCCAACAACAACGACTTGGCCTTAGCGACCTATAGTCTTGTTACGCAACACAACTTCACTCGATTCAGTAAATCAATTGTTCAAATCAGCCCACTGATAGCATAAATAGTGGCCCTTCCACTTTGTTATAGTTGACCCTACCTATTGAGTCAAGGTTCATAGGAAGGGTGAACCCAGACGCAGTGGGATGTAGGCTTCAGTGTTTTGGGACTTCTTCACTATGTTTTTTTTTGTAACTGGCTTTTCACCGGTAGATCTGTAGGCCTTTTAGAAGGCGAACAAACGAAAGTTCTCCACGGGCACTAACGCTATCTTGTTCGCTTTTGCCAACTGAGGTCGGCCATAGCATGACCAAATAGAGAAGACCAAATAGAGAAGGGCAAGATGGTCTTTTGTATATCTTCCTCCTCCCGGGCGTACTACTCCATCTTGTCGAAGAGCTCTGCCACTGAGCGGATGGGCTTGCGGGCCAGTCTTTTTGACAGGGGGGGGGGCCTTCTGGAGTCCGTAGATTGTTGCGTTTATGATGGTGGTTTCGTTGACCCCTTCACCTGGCACTTTTCCTCTGTGAACTTTTTGAAGAAGCTACGAAGGACTCGCCACAGGCACATTTTATAGTGAGCAGTGCCTGTATCCTTTGGCTCTGTGTAATTCTCCTGGAAGTTGTTGCACACCATGTCTCGTTATTGCTCCCACGCATATACGAAGCGGGGCGGGATGGTGAAGAACCACGTCAGCGCCACGCCCTTGAGTGCCAGGGTGATGCTTTTTACTTTTGTTGTGTCATCCCCCTCCCCCGGCTACCTCGATGGTCGTCTCGTACACCGAAGGAACTATGAGGGTCCGTGCACCCTCGAAGGACACGACACCGGTATTTTAAAGCTCTAGGGCCAGCGGTGTCTCATTTCGGCGCTTAAGGGGGAGTTGGCGTCCCCCCGAAGTATTGGAGCCAGACAAATGGGCGCTGGTGCCTGATGGGTGGCTCTCGATTGCCGGTTTCTGTGGCTGAGTGGAACCACGAGGGACCCTCCCCCTGGCCGCGGGAGGTCGAACATCTCCCAGAGAGTCGTCGGCCTCCATTGGAGGACTTCGTCGCTTCGCGTTATGCACTGTCGCCCGTGCTACGGGCTGTCGGGAGGTTCAGGGGAGGGCGCCTCGATATCTTTGGGTGTCGCCCTCTGATAATGTTCCCGTGCATGGAGTTGTTCGCCTCTTCCTCCGTGGCTGGAGTAGTGGCCGCCGTCGCTTGGGAGCCCCTGCTTCACTTGGCCCTCGGGGTGCTGGGCGCGGCGGCCACCGTAGCGGCCTCATCGTTGAAACTTTGGCGCGACTTTTGAGGATCATACTAGTGCTTGAGTGTAGCCGTGACTTTTCTGTCGGTCCCCACGAACAGCGCCAACTGTCGTAGCAAAAGAATGCTAGACAGTAAGAGGGGAACCCCCCGTGTCCTCGGATGGATCAGAGAGTCCTCAAAGAAGGGACCAGTTGCCAGGAAAATGTATGTGTATTAGTTGCTCCAAAAAAAACTGAATTCATCTTGTTACATGGAGGAAGGTGGCTATTTATAACCTCCTTAACATGGTACTTGACATTACTATACTACTCCTAAAAAAGTCCTATACGCGTAGGGGTTGTAGGGGCTTGGCCCCCCTACGCGTAGCCTTCGGCCCATAGTGGACCCTCCTGGGCTTGGTCCACCCGGTTGGTGCACCTGGTCTACCAACGCCCGAGGCATCTTACGGGGTATAGGATGCCCCCAAGCCGAAGAGGCCCCAGGCATCCTTCGCTTCTCCCGATGTTGCCCAGACGAACCGTAGCTCCTGGTCTTGCGGTGCTCTGGTGGCCTCCGGGCTTCACCAGGAGCATCCCAAAGGGGCGCCTGGTACCGCCGAGGTGGAGTCGGTCGCGGACCCCCTCTGACTCCCCCAAGGTGGCCCTGACCCCAGAGAACCCGAAGCTTCTGGCCTCGCGGTACCCCGGAGACCCTTCGGGGAGGCTCCGGATCTTCCACGGAGCCTCCCCGAAGGCACTGTGCCCCAAAGGGGACCTTTACTCGCGAGGATCATCCTGCGGTCTTTGCCGGGTCGTTGGGGCTAGTGAGGCCGCCCCTACGACAATGTTATTGATGCATCCATATCAATCGTTATTGATACTATGATCTTTGTCGCGGTGAGTTACGTTTGGCAGCGATGAAGGCCAAGAATAATGTAATCTACCAAGTTACAACTCTCTGTTTGCTATTACAATATGCTTCTCTTCTTATGTTGCAAAATTCGTTGATTGGGATGAGGTTTTCTTGGTTATTGGGATGCCCTATCGAACATGAACTCAATGTTAATGATTTAGTTGCAACAATCATATATAGCTTTCGATTTGTGATGTTTCCAAGCATATATGTTGTCCTAGGAATGATTGCGAGGCTGGGCGGTGTCCATACCGCCCCCACCCCATGACGGTGAAAGTTTGGCATACTGTCTTGTCGTTAATGCCCTGTAGGAAGTTGTTTTGCATATCGTTGTTTTCATGTTAAGTGTTCATGCTTTTTTGTTAAACTCATAGTAGCCATCTCATCTCTGTTGATTTCATGTACCAGTGGTTGTAGCGGAAGAAGGTGAGCGGGCGCTCGTGCCCCTTCATCAGGATCGGCCTCATCTCGCCGCCGCCGGAAGGAGTAGGGTGGGGATCTGGATCGCGTCGTGCGGCGGAGGCGCAGGAAAACCCTAACTTGCGCGTGGACAAGGGCTTTTGTGTTGTGCGCGCCTCCTAATCCTAATGGGAGAGAGCTTATAAGTAGCGGAGTCCCTGGGCCGCTTCGGCCCAACAAAGTGATGGGCCAGGCCCGTCGTGAGAGATTTCGTTATTTCGTATTCTCGGCGATCAAAAGCTTTTCACGAATTGTCAGCTTCAGTTTTCCTTCATCAGACTCTTGTTCTGTCTGACATTCAATTTTGATTCAGCTTCTATCCCTGGGTGCCTTTGTTCTCGAGCGAAACGGATCCTCTGCAGTTGTGAATAAATTTCTCACTGCTATAGTACTATGCATTAGTCACCCAACCGATAAATCATGAATTAAATGCATCGATGTTTGTAGCGATTAGCTGAGTCGTACCTACGGTCTTATGCCCTGTTTAGTGCAACTCTCACTCCGAGTTTCTCGTTTAGATCTCGTGGAGCAGTACCAAACACTC
This sequence comes from Hsuehochloa calcarea, assembly GCA_036346395.1. Classification (NCBI taxonomy): domain Eukaryota; kingdom Viridiplantae; phylum Streptophyta; class Magnoliopsida; order Poales; family Poaceae; genus Hsuehochloa; species Hsuehochloa calcarea. Next base: position 35,048,373 of record CM070614.1, on the reverse strand, counting down.
AGCTTCCCAAAATGATCTAATGTTGCTTCTCGCGACGAGCTGTCTCGAAAATAAACTAGCAACGAGAAGCGACCTTGCCGTAGATTCTCGTGGGAAGCCAACCCCATGGGACATGTTTGCCCTTGGAAGTTGCACTTATTTACCCGTATTTTGCCACCCATATACCCTCAATGCCCCATCCCATCCCGAGTGGCCTCGCGTACCCCTTCGTTCGTCTCGTGTATTGCTGCTCTCGATTCCCCTCTGGCGATGGCGCGTGCTGGGGCGACGAAGTGGCTGGGGTCGACGGCGGCGACCGGTGACAAGAAGAGGAGGCCATACGTCCTGCGCTCCCTTCGTCCGATGCTCGGTTGAAGGTATGGCGTTGCTCCTGTAAACCCTAATTCCGCCGCCGCCCTATCTTCTTCCGTTTGCCGGACCTTCTCTTTACCTCTTACTCTGCTCGCACTACTTCTTCTCTTTTGGTTTCAAGCCATTTCTTCCTAAGTTTCATTCGTGGTGCCCCGATACGTCCTTCTCTGAGTCGCAGGCACGATGCAGCACAGTGGCATTGTCCCTGTTGTGCGGTGTGGTAGATTCAACCCAGATGTGATCGCCATCTTGTATTCGTAGCCCCAATTGGGTAAAATTATTGTTCCATGTAATGTTTAAAGTCAAGTGGATTACTACTTAGAAGCCATCTATGTTTGAACATTGCACAGCTAAGTTTTTATCGCAATAGTTCCTTTTGATGTTAATGCTACTGTGTTAATGTGTAAATACTATGTAGGTGAAGCATTTAAATACACTAATTAGGTTTTTCCTGATCTGAACCCGATGTTATTCACATTGGAATGTTGTACTTCCCAATTGGTCTTGTCTTTGCCCTTGTATGTGCTACTGCTGCTACCTTGGCCTATGTCCACAACAACATATTTTTCATATAAAATCAGCTTTTAGTTGTGAGTTTGCACAAAGACATTGCCTTGAATCACCTACGTGTTTTTCAAGCTTGCAGAAAATTGATGTTGTTCTCAATGACCTCTGAAATAATGAACCATCTTGAGAAAAAAACAGAGGCCACTTGTTTAGTAATTTCTCTGAAGTAGTTTGACAATCAAATACAGTTCCTGGCCATGCCATATAGAAGTGTTCTACAACATTGAAGTATGCACTATTTTTTATCGGTTTATTTATCTTGAGAGATTTCAGATAATATGAATCCCACTTGGCCATAATTAAGAGTTTGTGCAATGCGTTGATTACATGGAGTTTGGGTAGTTTTAGGTGAAAAACTGTATGTTGAACTCTCAACCACATGGTTGAAAGAGAAATTGGTTGTCGAACACTGACGTCCATAATTTTGCATATTTCTTGCGGACATGGTGGACACATTGCAAAAAAATATGTTTATGTAAAGAAGTTGTTCATTATTTTTTAACGCCAAATGTAAATAATGGCATGTGAGTACTAGTACCAGATGATGTATGATGTTCAATTGACCTAGTGGAGAATTGTAATATAATTTTGTGAGTAGTGGTAGCATATGTTGTATGTTGTTTATTGACTTAGTTCCCTGAAAAGATGATGTATGATGTTCAAAATATAAAATACTTCTATGTTGAGTAATGTTCTTCCAAATCTTGATGATGACTTTCTCTGGATGACATCTGCAGGTGAGAGTTTCAGCGACCAACCTGGCCTATGGTTCAATGGTCAAGCAATAATATGATCACAACAAGTTATTGGACTTGATCATCAAACAGATAGCTTTGACTCGAGTTCATCTTTGTCAACTCATAAAGAGCTTCTTTTCTCAGATTTCTGGCGATGAAGGGTTAGCGACACCACTGTTGCCACGCAAGTGAATCAAGAGCAAGGTAGCATTGAAGCTAGCAACTGTTGGGCGACTCTCCAAGGCCTCGAGAAGGGATCCGCATCGTCCCCAGCACGGCCAAGGCTTGTACCAACAATATGGCCCTGCTGATAAGTATGGACAGGGATGTAAAAGAGCCAATTTTGGATCAAAGATCCATCTTGGCGTAGTACACCATGATATTGTCGAAGTAGGTACTCTCGAGACATATGACTAATTGAAAATAGCAGTGATGCTATCAATCACATAATGGAGCTTGTATTTTACTTTTGTTAGTAACAGTATTTTTAGTGGAGATTTCTAGTCTCTTGGTTGTCATTTATGAATTCATGACCATGTAAAAAGTATGTAGTTTCTTCATATTCTTGAACCTGAACTTTCTCTGTAGATAGTTTTTTTTTAATAAAAAAGAGTGCTTCTATTAGATGTAGTGAAAAAGTTGTAATTGGTCTGAGATTGATAATTTATCTCGATACATTTTATTGAAAAAAGGAAAACAAATACTCTAAACGTAGCCTATTTCTATTACAAGCAACTACTCACAAGATGTCGTCATGGTCCATGAACAAATGATACAACAGTAATTTCTCCTGTGAAAGATATACACATCTCAAATCGGAAATTTCCTTCATGTTTATCATCTTTTTGACCTCTTGGAGGTCTTCTTTCTATCTTCAATGTAATAAAAATGATTCATTCATCGACGTGTAAATCACTCTACATTTCCTCAATGAATAGAAGATTTTGCATATCACTATTATAATGCATCTTTAAATTTCACCTTATGTCGTGCATAGACATAGTTCATTAGCTTAAATTCTCTCTTATATCTATGTATATCCAAATGTTATTATTGATAAAGGATTTGTTATCAATCACCAAAAAGGGGGGAGATTGAAAGATCTAGACCCGCCATTATAAGTTAATGGAGTGTTTTGGTGATTAATGATAGATCTAATTGTGAGACTAATATTTCCATTGTCATATTTAGTGCATAGTCTCATTTGGATATAAAGGTGAAATTCAACGAGGTATGCAATCGACAACTCAATCCTATATATTGTTGCATTCCTCGGATCCAAAATATAGGTTAAACTCAACCATAAGTGAAACTTGAATATGTGCATATGTTTCTATTACACATTTGTGTATGCACACATTTAGAGGGGGTTTAGTCTATATTTTGTGGTTTCATTAGTATTGATCCATAATCCTTTCTCCACATATACTTGGGATCTTTACTTTGAAACAAATCCTTTGAGTAATACAAAACTTGTGTAGTTTTTGTAATACTCATGTTATGAGTATATAGAACTTATGTAGTTCTTGTATACTCTTGTTAGAGTATATATAATTTGTGTAGTTCATATATACTCAATTGTTCTCTCATTTATTAACATTCAATTTATGTGTAATTAAGTGGTTATCATCAATTACCAAAGAGGGAAAGATTGAGTATCTTGTCCCACCATTATGAGTTAATAGTATAGTGTGGTAATTAATGATAATCATATTGTGGAACTAACATTTTCCATGAGTTGGATAAATAGGTTATGTTCCAGGGTGATGAAGACATATCATCATGTGTTGATGATATTAAAGTGAAGAGCTTGAAGATGAAGAAGCCATCATGTGTTGATGGAGATCGGTTGAGAGAATGTATCATGTGTTGATGCATATCAAGACTCGGGATGAAAAAATCATCATGTGTTGATGATGTTCAAGACAAGATCCCGAAGCAAAAAGAGATCATCATGTGTTGATGATTGTCAAAGTTAAGGACCCGGACTTGAAGTGATGATGTGTGTCATCAAGCTTCAAGAAGATGCAAGGCAAAGGTATGTCTAGCTAGGGCTAAGGATATGTTCCTAGTCTTTTACCAGTCTCGGTGCTTGGTTGATAGACCGGATTGCTAGTATAGATTGCCGTACTATTAAGAGTGGTCTTAACTAGTAGCATGAGTTAGTCATGTGTTGATAGCTCATTGTGTTTGCTCTAGCTTATCTAGACATGATGCTATTTATTTGCGAATGTGTTTTGCAAATAGTCGAGGCTCATGCATTTGATTCCTTGTAGCATGCGACTTTAGTTTGCCAATGCGTTTCGCAAATGGTGTAAGTCCATGTACCTTACTCCTTGTGATGAGTATTCATAAAGTTGGCAAATATGTTTTGCAACTTGCTGAGAATATCATCTTTAAACCTTGTGTACTCAAATGGGTGAATGTGTTTTGCCACTTGAGCGAAGCCAATACGTTTGGCATTTGTGATTGCTCTCTGGAGCCGGTCGGTCTGACCGGCAGTAGTCACCGGTCTGACCGGTGGCCAATCGGTCTGACCGCCATGTGTTGATCCCCTGTGCGGAAGTTCCGGCATTGAGTATGCGGAACTTCCAAAGATAGGAAGTACCGCGTTGGTCGCGGTATGTTTTTTCCAGAGAAGCACCGTTTTGGGACTTAGCCGATTTTGCGGTTTTCCCTCGGGCAGTCAGACCGGCCACCATGGCCGGTCCGACCGATTTGGCGGCGGTCAGACCGGCCATTAGTTGGTGGTCCGACCGGCCAAAGGCTCAACGGCTAGTTTTATAGCCGTTGAGGCACGGGCGATCCGACCGGCCATTAGTTGGCGGTCAGACCGGCCCTGTGCTGTTTCGACGAAATCTCTCCTCCAACGGCTAGTTTTTGTGTGTGGGTATAAATACCCACCTTGGCTGGTTGGGAGAGGTTACTGGTGCTATTGTTGAGTGCTATACTCATTTTTGAGCTAAGAGCAAGCCTCTCATCCTCTTGTGTGCATGTGTTGCACTTAGTGTGATTTGAGAGCAAACTCTAAGTGCATGTGTTGCCTTAGGTAGTGGATTGTGTATCCACTTGAGCGTTGACACTTGATTAGTTCAAGTTAGAGTTGAGATTTATTTCTCTTGGTGTTTGCCGACACCTAGACGGCGTGGAGGCGTCGTGCTCGGTGACCTTCTCAAGAAGCTTGTGAGAAGGCAGGCGTTTGTGAGTGGTTTGGTGCTCGCCATCTCAGAGCAGAGGAAGAGCAACCCTAGTGGAGCGAGGTGTGTGCTCGTTTGAGGAGCCAGTCCAATTGATTGGACTTACCTCGGAGGTGTTGGCTTAATTAGTGGAGCCGGTCTAATTTGTTTGGGCTTACCTCAACGTGGATTAGGGGAGACTGACAAGTCTCCGAACACCACGGTAAAACATAATTGTGTCATCTCGCATTTACTTGTGTTTTACTTTGAGCAATTTACATCACATGTTTTAAATTGCTTATATATCATTGTATGATTGCTCATTGAATTATATTCATATTGTTGGTGCACTTAGTTGAGCCTAGTTGATTTAGGTTTTAATTGTGCAAAACCATTTGTTATTAGCTTCCGCATTCTTAAGTGGTTTTAGTGCCAAAGGAATTTTTAAAACCGCCTATTCACCCCCCTCTAGTCGGCCACCTCGATCTTACAACGTCCTCGATGACGCCATTGTTCATCAGCTTGACCGTGTACTTGTCTCCTCACGGCGTCGACGACCGCCTTGACGCTGCGGCTGTCGATGTACCACGGGTCGTAGCGGAGGGCGACTTGCTCGAGGCTGAAGAGGTTGCCGATGCCTGACGGCACGCTCTGCTGGCTCGCTGGGCCTGTGGAAAGTTTCAGTTCAAGGTCTGCCAGCGTCGGCATCGTTGCTTCCTTGAATGTCAGCCATGGCACCTTCCAATCGACAGAGAATCTCAGGAGTTCACTGACCCCCCCCCTTTCAAGTTTCAACCACTGTAGCTTCTGCTGGAAGGAAATCCAACACTAGTACAAGGCACCACAATCTTTGTGAGCTCCCGAGGATCTTTAGATCATATGGCAATAGTTTGCAGACTGTGATCTGCGAGAAAGCGAAGTGGTTCAGCCCTTGGATCCATTTGGGAACTGTGGATATCGTGAGGATATGTGCACGATCTCAGAATGATGAGTCAAATGGCAATGGCTTTGTTGGTTTGCAAAATCTCGCGTTTTCGGGTTTGCTCCAAAGCTGTCAGACCACAGGCGGTCTGACCGGTTGTGTGGGGCGGTCAGACCGCCCGTGGAGAGGTCCGACCGGCCGTGGTGACTGGTCCGACCGATATTTTTAAAAGTGGTTTTTGGAGCTAAGCCAAAAATAGGTTGTGTAGGCAAGTGAGGGGAGTCTCCTGGATGTGGTCACATCATTTTTTGAGCTCCAGTCAAAAGTTCTATTCAGTTGAAATTTCCAGAAGGTTTCAGATTTTCACGCTGAAATTTTGGCTAAGTCTTTTCGGGCGGTCCGACCGCCGTTGTGGGATCGGTCCGACCAGCCTGAAATCGGTCAGACCGGCCTTGTGGGGCGGTCAGACCACCGATGACTTGGAGGATAGCCAAGTTGGCATTGAGTTGATTTGAATGTGTTTATTGTATGAACTTCAATGCTTTATTGTTGCATATTGCATTGCGGAACTAACGTGGGTCAAGTTGTGAAGAACTTATTCCCGGAGACCATTTGTTTGTCTATTGCTGTGCAGGTGGCTTGCAGGTCAACGACGTCAACGGTGATGTGGATCGGGACTACGCTTGGAGAGGCGAGGTCCGAGCGATCATGGATCTGGGTGAGGTCGTGTGACTCAAGCATGGTGCGAATGGGCAAGATGGATCGAACGGTAGTTAGCATAACCGGTTGGATCAGCATGCGAAGTGGTTGGAGTCGAGATTTCGGATTCGCATAAGAGCGAAAGTCGGTGATGAGAACTGGCCGATCAACCTACACGTGGTCTGAAGGGCGATTTGAGAGACCATGGGATTCCACACGAGTGATGAGTAGAGGCTTGGCGACATGATGAGGAACCGTTTGATCAGCCTGAACTACGTGGTGAAGATTAATCTAATCTACCGGCGGTGCAGTAGTCGTGCACAACAAGGTGTACGGAGGCTTCGGTAAGGTGCGCAAGGGCGAAGGGTCTTTTCGCAAAGCGGCAAAAGTGGAGGCGGTTCCGTTCGGGTGTAGCGGGCTTAATGGGTTGGAGGCCCATTAGCAGAGGCTATAAATAGGGGAGAACCCTGGAGTTAGGGTTAGACCTTGAGAGAGAAAATTAGGGTTAGCTCCACCAAAAGGGTGTGTTTTGCTTTTTGAGTTGTGGAGTTGATGAACTCAAACCTATTGTAATCATTCCTCTTTGTGTTACCTCTGTAATCCATGTTTCAATTCAATGAAATCTGAGGTTTCGATTACTTGATTTTGCAACTCTCTCTCTCTCTGTTCATGTTGAATATCTAGGGTTTTGGCATATCTTTTGATTTGTTTTATAAGATAGCATGAAACTTCATATCTAGAATCGTTTTGGTATTGCTATTACTTCCTCAAAGTTTCATGCTCTAAGAATCGAGAATCTCGCTTATCGAACAAACAAACTTGTTTTTGATTGTTTGATCTTGCTTCATTTACTTCAATAGTTATGTGTGTGTGGGTCCCATGTGTAAGTGGGTCCCAAAAGTGAAACCCTAGGCCTCTAGTATAAATAGAAAGGGGGGAGATGTAAAACCCTCTAAGCATTCATTTGGCCCCCTTCTTCATTTTCTAGGGTTTGGAGGAGAGGAGATGAGAAGCTAGGGTTTGGAGAGATTGTGAGTGTGCTCTTGTGTGAGCTCTTGTCCTCTTTGTTGGAGTGGCTTTGTAAGCATCTAGGGTTATCGAATTCAGCACAAGGCTTCCACTGTGCGCTTACTGATCTTCTTAGCTTTTATAGCTAAAGGAGTTAAGTTCGTGTTGAATTTGATTTAGGTCGGAAAGTTGAGAAAGCGCCTATTCCCCCCCTAGTCGCCTTTACGGTCCCACAGGAACAGTGAGAAATCTTTCGGTTATTACGAGATTCTGCAAACCCTGAGGCATATTAGGCAGGGAATCCTGGAACTCCATGGAACAGCCAAACTCACAATGAATTATCTGAGTAAAGCTTTCTGGTATTCTTGGTCATAACACTGGAAAGACCATGTTATTGCCACTGAACAAACCCCACCCCCAGCTCGCCCGAAACCCTAACACTAGCTCGCGCCGGCGGGCAGGCCACACTGGTCCTCACTCCTAGCTGCTCCCTCCTCCCTCTTCCTCCTGAGCGCGGCCACCCCGCCTTCCTCCTCCTCCGCGTCCCCCGAGCGGCCGCTGCCCACCTCCTCCTTCTCCTCCGACCCACTGCCGCCGCGTCCCCCGAGCGGCCGCCGCCCACCTCCTCCTTCTCGTCTGAGCCACTGTCGGCGCCGGTGCCGCCGTTTTTTATTTTGTTTGTTCAAATTTATTTCTTGTTTTTTCTGTTGTAAAGGAATTATTTATGTAATAAATATTTATTGTAATAATTTTTTATGCAATAATTAATTATGTGATAATTGTTTATTGTTAATTGTCATTAATTATGGTAGTTGCCGGCTATTGCGTTAATTGTTGTTAATTGTGGTAGTTATCGTAAAGTGTTGTCAATTATTGTTAAACAACATCAAACAAGTTATCATTTGCCTTAGGGGCATTTCAGATATTTTCCAACTCAAAGCTTCAATCGGCCGATCTAAAAAGCTAGACTGTCAGATACCAAAAGTCTTTAGCTCATAGTTCACTCGTGCAGGCTTACGGTCTAGCCAGAAGTTGCTTTTCAAAAAAACTAGAGTCGTGCCAAACACGGGATAGTAGGATCGGTATTGTCAACATCGTAAAAATGGACCGAATGATTAGGCAAGTCCTGCTTCGTGGCCCAGGCTGAGTCGACCCGTGTCCTTATAGGGCTGGGCTTATACCAGGGCATCTTTTCAGCAAGTCAAATGAGAAATGACTCGTAATTCTCACCCTTTTTTTGTTGAGGAACTAGCTCGTATCCTCCTCTCTCTCTTTTGCAATTGGCGCGCAAAATTTTGTAAAATGTTTTGTTTAATATAAAAAAACATGTATTCCGGCCTATTTCTATAACACATGAAAGTTTTTTTTGTGTGACATTGCATTAAGAGATACAAATACCCAAGGGTTGAATCTAGGGTGGACACAAGCCGAGCTGAGTCGACTCGAGCGAGGCTCACCCAAGCTCGTCTGAAAAGGGGGCTCAGCCCGGCTTCGTTTCAGGAACAAGCTAGGATGTCGGCTCGGCTCAACTGGGCTCAAATGCAAGCTCGAGCTGGCTCGCGAAGCAACCAACAAATCGAGGTGGCTCGTGATCCCTCGGCTCGGCAGCTCAACTCGGTGAATGCAGAAACAAAGCCAGAGGCCCGAAGGATGAAATGCATAACAAGCCAAGCCAATTGAAAATGACAGAAGGAAGTGTGCTCGGCTCTAGTCCAATTGAAAATGCAGAACAATCCAGAAGTAAAAAGTATTTTCCTGATGAAATGCAAGACAAAATCACAAGTTTACAACAGTTTATTCAATTGCATTTAGCCATTCACCATAATTCATTTAATCAATAAGCAACGGTGAAAGACATCATGGTGATCATCATCAGCATTGCAATTCATTTTAATTCTTTAGTTACATGCTTGTGCAGAGCACTCCATACAAAAATCCATACATGATTGTGCAAAGCACTCCATACTCTTCAGTTAACATGTAGACAATTATCGCAACTAAGACACTTAATTCCAGCAAATTTGGATCTCAAGAAAATCAACTGAGACACTCACCGAGGCTGCCAAGGTAGTCGTCGCCAAACTGCGACGAGGAAGAGATGAGGATGTGTTGATCGGTTGCACAGTCGGCCGCTAGTGACGAGGCCGAGGCCCCGACATCGGCAGGCTTCTTCCATCGCGCGCAAGATTTCATACCCCGTTGGTGATCCATACATAGAGGTGGATGAGGAAGCCATAGGCTCATGGGCCACAGCAAATGGAGGAGGGGGCGACAGATGGTGGATGGTGCGACTGAGGCCTGCGGATGACGTTGCGACTGGGGAAGTGAGGAGTATGGGGGACGGGGCGGAGGAAGGGGCCTGGTGTCGTGGAGGAGGAGGACGTGTGGGGAGGATGGGGGGCGGCGGCACGAAGGATGGGGGACAGGGCGGCGGCCGACGGGGCAGGAGTCTAGAGGACGCAGTGGATGGGATCGGGAAGGGATATGGACATGGGGTGATTTGGGGGAATTGGGGGCACATTGACGGTTAGGGCTGGTTAAGGAGATGGGGGACGGGACGACTGGGCCTCAATACTATGGACTATGGAGCTACGTGGGTCAGAGGCAATGAGCTCACGAGCCCAACGAGCCCAACGAGCGGCTCGAGCTCGACTCTAAAATTTAGTGAGCCAGGCAAGGGGTTTGGCTCGCTTGAAAACTTTACAAGCCGAACTTGATTCGAGCTGAGCCAGCTTGCGAGTCTCGAACTATTTTTCCAACTCTAGTTGTATCAGGACACCCACCAACACAATAATCAGAAAAGGAAAGTCTTAAAAAAACAACCAAACTACGACGTCACAAACTACCTTAACCAATTGCGCAAACAAGAAGCTCCCAAAAGGTGGCGTTGTGCAACTATTTCATGGTCTTTCCAGTGAAAGAGATCCTCTCGTGCTACCCGTTATCTGGCCAGCCCCTTATTGTCTCACCAAAGAAAAAAAATAGACGATTGTTTTCATTTCTTTTTGCAAAGATATTGACCCTTGGCTTCTGTCATTGTGCTCGTTTCATGGATTAGGACTACTGTTTCTATTAGTGTTATTGTCGTAACCAGTGGTGCCTAGATGGGCACAACATGGCCCTAATTAGACTCAACACGACCGGTCTGAGTATCGTTGCTGGGCGTCGCCGCCAGCCTGCCACATCTGCACCCCGCCGTCGTTGTCGCTGTCGTCCCTGCACTCCGCCGTCGTCGTCCCTTCCGCACCCCCACCGCGCTTGGCCACCTCCTCCTTAGCGCCGGGCGTGCCAGGCACGACCTGTAGGTGACATGCTGGTCCGACCCGCTAGGTCAGGGTGCCAACCCAAGCACAACACATCCAGTTGAGGCATACCGGCCCGGCCCAATAACAATGTCTAGCCGTGCCGTACCCAGACCGGTCCAACAACCCTATGCTTCGAACAAACCGGTACCATACGGCCTATTTAGCCACCTCTAATGGTAATATTTACCCAATATATGCATGTGAAATTATACTGTTGTTGTATACAGCTGAGCCAACCGAGAGAGAAGATTATCCTTTTTAAAAAAAATCAAGAGAGAAGATTTGCTTTGTTGATTCGGAGTTCGAAGTACGCACGAAAAAACGAAGGAAAAAAATATCGCGGGATAGAATAAAGCAGCGCCGGAAGGGACGAGACGGGTCGGGGATGGGGTGCCCGCGTCAGCATCCGCATGCGCATCCGCATCCGTCCACATCCGAGAGCGCGCTACGAAAAGACCTCACCCATAACGAACGGGAAAGGAGGGGCACCACCACCCGTCCCACCACGTTCCCTGGTATTCACTGACATGTGGGGTCATTAAAGTGTAGCGATAGCGCGACCTCACCTGTCAGTTACATTGCGTAAGCACGAAGCCACGAACGCTAGCTTGTGAGAGAAGAACCTTATCTCCACATCGCCATCCGTTCCCTGACACGTCATCCCGTATCCTTCTCTTTCTTCCATGCCTTCGCCGTCCTAACTACAGAAATATAGCAAAGCACCCCTAAGAAACAACGAATTACTACACCTCACTCTGAAAGTACACTAGTATGTATTCCCGAAAGCAAAGAAACAACAGAAGGGTGTAAATGTAATATAATGAAGTTTATAGGGACCTATGTGCGAGTAAGGTTCGCGTCCCGTGCCCATCAAAGCAACGTCCTAACGTAACGGCACCAACCTACGACTTCCCCCCCCTTTCCCACTCCCGCACACGTTTCGTCGAACACCTCCACGCCTCGCCATCGCCATGGCCACCACCTCCCGCTCCGGCCCCGGCTCCGACGACGACTCGCCGCCGGCGATGCGTCGCCTACGCCGCCTATCCCTCCACCTGCTCCAGCCCTCGTCGCCGGCGCCTCCGGAAGGGGCGCTGGCCCTCTCGGCGTGCGCGGGGAGGCGGCTGGCGGCGGGCGCGGGCGCGGACGCGGCGGCGCTCGCGGAGTACCTGCGGGGGAGGCACCGCGCGACGCAGGAGCGGGTGTACGAGTTCCTCGTCGCGCGACCGGATCTCCAGACGCCGGTGGAGCTACCCACGGCCGCGCACCGCGAGCTCTGCTTCCGCCAGATGGCCGCGCTGGTACGGGAGGCCGGCGTGCGCCCGCTCAGCCTCATGGCGACTGACCCCGCGGCGTACTTCGCCCTCATGGAGGCCGCCGGAGGCATCGACATCTCCCTCGGCATCAAGCTCGGCGTCCAGTACAGGTAGGCGCGTGCGTGCGTTTTTTCCGCGTGTTGTGATTAACTAACTGCTACAACTAACACCAGTTGATACTGATGCTTCCGTATGTTTCATGTGTGGATTGTTAGTTGTTAGTTAACGAGAGGATTAGTTTCATAACTGTATGATGTTGCGAGGGTTACTAATTAGATTGAACTTCTCGTTTAGTGGAATTGACAATTTCTGATGTGACGGCCGAAATCATCGAATCTACTTCATTTATGGATCAATTGATATCATTGTAGGTACGAGTAACTAACTATGATGCTGATGTTAAAGTTTGGTTTTTTTAAGAAGATTTTTACTCTTGAATGTGAGTGACATAAAGTATGAGAGGTGGCTACTGTCCTAGACTACGTGACCTGTTTGCTATTGGTTTTATCACATTCATGAGAATCCTACCATGGTCATTGTGAGGGTGGGGCTTGGATCTATCGATATCTGAGTCCTGACAATGCTGAATTGCGTCATGCAGTCTTGCTGCTGTCCACGGCAGGATCGCAGTTGCATTCTTTCGCGAGGGCAAGTACTTTCGAGTTTCAAGAAACAGGGACTATGAAAACGAACTTTATGAATTATTGCGTGTACATATGTGTAGGACCGGAAAGGCGACTAGAGGGGGGTGAATAGATGCTTTCTCAATTTTCATCTTAATTAGATTCAACACTAACTTTTCTCCAAAAGCTATGAAAGCTAAGAAGATCAGTAAATGCATAGAGGAAGCCTTGTGCTTAATCCTAATAACCCTTGAAGCAAAAGACACAAACTACGATGATCAAACCCACTGGAGCGGTCAGACCGACGGCAAACTGGCGGTCTGTTTGCCGTCGGTCTGATCGGCGTTGTGGAGCCGGTCTGACTAGGGATGGCAATTGTGCCCGATTACCCGCGTGCCCGCGGGCGAATACCCTAATGGAGGCGGGTATGGGCGTCTTTCTTTGCCCACGGGTATGAAAACGGGCACAGTTCCTTACCCATCGGGTAAACGGGTATGGGCATGGGTAAGCTCCACTGTTCGCTTCGCCCGTTACCGTAATCTACCCATGTGTAAGAAACTATGTCAATTTGTATTTGTATTTTATTTGTTAAACTTGATTAGTTGTCTTGTCGAACATGATATGTGAATTGTGATGAACTTTATTAGTTGTTGAATGTGTGATGCACCATTGATGTGTGAATTATGATGAACTTGATGTATGCATTGCTCGTGGGTAACGAGCATGTACGCGGGTGATGGGTACCACGCGCGATGCATTATTCGCGGTATGCGGGTATGCCGCGGTATGCGCGGCGGCGGGTATGGGCGAGGTTTTTCGCCGTCGTCCTTCGCGGGTATACCGTGGGGAATTCGAGTCGCGAATGCGGGTATGGGCGAGCACTACCCGTACCCGCCGCGCCCGATTGCCATCCCTAGGTCTGACCGGTCCTGTCCAAAAACAGTGCAGCACAACTGAAACCAAAACGAAAATCGGTCTAACTTTTGATCTACACGATGAAACTTGACCAAATTTGGAACACACCTTCCTAAGGATATCTGGAATCCATTCCAAGCAACGATCGTCCACATCTACGTCAAAGTTTTGACCTTTTTCTGTTTTACCGGAGGGTTCAAAACCGAGCAAAACGAAAAACTTGATCCAAAACTTACTCGTGAGAGATTGATGATCTTGATGATCCTAGATGAATTCTCACATGTCATAGCAAGGTAAATGAGGTCAAGAAACCAACCAAAAATCACAAGATCAAGGAGCACCCAAAATCATCAAAAGAGAAGGAAGAACACAAGAAGACTCATCTTTGAATGATCATCCATAGATTGATCCAAGATGTTTGCTGGTTACAGCCACTCCCTCAAGGAGGACAAGAGCTCAATCCATGAGCACACACCCAACACATCTCTCTAGGGCCAAAGCCTCTCCTATCCTCTCTAATCCCTAAGACAAAACTAGCGTTTTCCAAATGAAGTGCTTAAAGGCTGCTGGACAGCAACTCCCTCTATTTATAGTGAGGCCTAAGCTTCTAGAAGAGTTCACCTAATGTGCTCCGTTAAGGCCCAATACAAACGGAACACATACGCACGCATTGTAAAGCGCTGTCTTCATCTTCGATTGACCTAAACCGCTTCTCCAAGCGCCGACCCGTGCCGCGGTTTGGTCAAGAGTCACAAAGGCGACATTTGGTGAAATTACCAAAATACCCCTTCTCGATCCTTTTCCATGGACCGAGTCCAGTCCAGTCGAAGCAATCGCCTGCTTCGCCACGTGCAGGTTGATCAATGGCTCTTATCTTGTCGACAAGTCTCTCCCGTCCGAATCCCATCGGAACCTCCAAGGCACTTGTACCGACCCCCGCGCCGCTTGATCCAACCAGCTGCATCGAACTGCCCGTTCGATCCGCCTTATCCATTCTGCGCCATGCTTGAGTCACTCGACCTCACCCAGCATCCATGATCGTTCTGGACCTTAGCTTTCCAAGCTTAGTCTCGATCCTCCTCGCCGTTGACCGTCGTTGACATACAAGCCACTTGCACAACAACATACCAAGAAATCGTCTTCAGAATAAGTTCTTCACAACTTGACCCACGTTAGTTCAAAACATGCAATATGCAACACATATTCCAAGATAAACATGAATATGACATATCCCATAAACAATTTTCCAATAATATCACAATTCAGCATACAACCGGTCAGACTCCCATACACGGCCGGTCTGACCGATATCCGGCCGGTCGGACCGCTCGGTCTTAGCCGGTCGGACTGCCCGCAAGGGACTTAACCAAAATTTCACCCTGGAAATCCGAGAGCTCTCTGGAAATTTCAAACGAATAGAACTTTTGAATGGGAGCTCCAAAAATTATGAGACCAAGTGTAGGATACTCCCATCTCTTGCCTACAAACTCTATTTTTGGCCTAGCTCCAAAATCAACCAAAAGTTCTGGCCGGTCGGACCGCCGCACAGAGCCGGTCGGCCGACCGCCAACTTATTCGGCTCGGCCATCGGACCGCCTTGATCTTGGCGGTCGGATCGCCACACACGGCCTAATCACGGCTTTTGGCCCGACCTACCGAGGCATGACAAAGACAAATAGCTTTGCCGAAAACGCGTGAAACGACAAACCATCAAAGCCATTGCCAATTGTATCAGCATCCTAAGATCATGCACATATCCCCATGATATCCACAATATGTTTTCTCTTTTGTTCTAATTATCAATAAATGATGTTCTTCCGCTGCAACTTTCGAATGTGGATATGCTTTAGTAATGTGGACATGCTTTAGTGATATGATGTAATGAGCCACATTAATTCTTGGATAGCAATTGCGGTGATGGGATAGTTTGGGAGTCTTTTGATTGACTAGAGGGATGATTATGTGTCAAATCATTATTGAGATTTGCTAGACAATATTCGACTGGTTTTTTTGGGTCAAAATACTCGAATTTTCATCCGTCCGATATGCTTTGAGATTTGCACTTCTTCTCATATGATGAATTGGATCTGAATTTATTACGATTTTTTTTCGGAACATAACGGGTTCATCACATTACCGTATTTTGTTGGTATATAATTTCATTTTTTATTTTTTGTCTTTGTTTTTGCTCAATATCTCAAAGTATATGTTAGATTTTGAATCATGTTATGGAAATATGAGTTATTAAGACTTTCGATAATAATTACAGTGACCGAGAATAAAAATTGCATAAATAAATTACTGTAATTTATGTATAATGAAGTTGTAAATGAACTAAAATTTGACTGTTTTGAACTGAAAAAACAGTCGAATCTTGTATAGACTGGACCATCATTATTGTCAAATGCCAACCAACAAAGGCACTTTATGTTCCCAGGCTTTGTAGCTAGTAATTATGGAAATATGAGTTATTAAGACTTTCGATAATAATTACAGTGGCCGAGAATAAAAATTGCATAAATAAATTATTGTAATTTATGTATAATGAAATTGTAAATGAACTAAAATTTGACTGTTTTGAACTGAAAAAACAGTCGAATCTTGTATAGACTGGACCATCATTATTGTCAAATACCAACCAACAAAGGCACTTTATGTTCCCAGGCTTTGTAGTCAGTAATTCTGTTTGAGTCGTCTTGGGATTGTACTGGTTTATTTGGTGGTTCATACACCTTCAAACTCCACAGACATATCTTAGTTTTACATCTTAGTATACTCGAATACAATGTAAAGATCCTCACGGGTTGTGTCAAAATGATTTTGTGGCTGATTATATAGTTTGGTGATCTTTATAGGACAATAACACAACATTTGCAATTATTTGCTTCTTTTATGTACTAGTTTTCTATTGTTGGAAACTCACTAACTTTACCTGCTTGTTGATGCAGTCTCTGGGGAGGTTCTGTAATAAATCTGGGAACAAAAAAGCACAGAGATAAGTTCTTTGACAGAATTGACAATTTGGACTATCCAGGCTGCTTTGCTATGACAGAACTGCATCATGGTTATATTCTCCACTTATTAATTCCATCAGTAATTACTGACCTCTCCTGTTTGGTTGCTTTGCATTTTACCAGTTTCCAGTTCAATTACAGAGTTTCACTTCTATTGTGTACTACCCAAGGATTGAAAAACTGGAACCGGTTGAAATCCCGATTGGCGGCCGGTTACCGGAAATCCCGGAAATAAACCGGACGAATTTCAAAAACGAAATTTGAATTGCCGATTTTGAAAACCGGCTACCGGAAAAACCGGTTGTAGGATCAAGGATAACCGACTAGAGGGGGGTGAATAGGAGGTTTCTAAATTTTTAGGCCAAATTTATACAAATTAGCAAGATGGACTAAGCAATTCTAAACAACACAAGATATATATCACAAATAATTGCAAGAAGTAAAAGACAAGAATTAACCGAAAGGGAGACAATGAGATTTTTCCCGTAGTATCGAAGATTTGTCGATCTTCACTAGTCCACGTTGAGGAAGCTTGACGCGATCAAGCCGGCTCCACAAATTAAGCCTTCCCTCGTTATCACTAGGTTGTTCTTCCTCCTCTCCGGAGTTGGTGAACACCGACCAATCACAAATTGGCGCCGGGCCTCTTCACAATCTTCTTGAAGAGATCACCGCGCAACCTCCGCCAAGCCGTCTAGGTGCCGACAAGCACCAAGAGAATAGAACTTGACCTTCGCTTGACGGCAACCAAGAGCCAATGGATCAACTAGAATGCAATGCTCTCGGTTTTGCTCAAACCTCACAATTTAATGCAAAGAAGTGAATGAAGAGTGAGGAGAGTGCTCAAAGCTCAAGTGTATTGAATGAATGTTCAGCAAGCCTGTCCTTGAGCTGGTGGGGGTGTATTTATACCCCCCACAACCAAATACGACCGTTGCACAAAAGATTCAGCAGAAATCAGTGAAATCGGAAGTTCCGCCAACTATCGGGCGGAACTACCGCCCTTGCATCGAGTGCACTGTAACGGTCAGAACAGTGGCATTTAATGCTCTGAAAATAGCCGTTGGAAATTAATGCGGAACTTCCGCCAACTAAGTTGCGGTACTTCCGATAATCGGAAGTTCCGCTCATATCATTGCGGAACTACCGCACTTGCGGAAAATGGCTAAGTCCCAAAATGGGAGCTCTCTGGAAAAAACGTTCCGCAAAACTTTCGGACCTTCCGATAATCGGAAGTTCCGCACATTGCATGGCGGAACTACCGCACTTGCGGAAAATGGCTAAGTCCCAAAATGGGAGCTCTCTGGAAAAAATGTTCCGCAAAAATATCGGAGGTTCCGATAATCGGAAGTTCCGCACATTGCATGGCGGAACTACCGCACTTGCGGAAAATTGCTAAGTCCCAAAATGGGAGCTCTCTGGAAAAAACGTTCCGCAAAAATATTGGAGGTTCCGACTATCGGAAGTTCCGCACATTGCATGGCGGAACTACCGCACTTGCGGAAAAATGGCTAAGTCCCAAAAATGGAACTCTCTGGAAAAAACGTTCCACAAATATATCGGACGTTCCGACAATCGGAAGTTCCGCACAATGCATGCCGGAACTTCCGATTATGCACTGAAGAAATGATTTTGATTTTGATTTGAAGGAGAGTGCATGCAATGATCCTAAGTTGATCCAAAGACATAATAATGTGCATTCAAGCTACAAGACAAGCTCCCCCTTAATAGTACGGTATTTATCCTAAAATCCAGTCTTCCACCATACTCCAAAGACCGGCAAAATGCAAAAGGGTCCTATGCTATTTCATACCTTGTCCTTGAGCCAAACTTTGTCTTCTTGTAATTCTATGTCATGCAACTCCATATACTGACAATGTCACTTTAGGAATAACCTTGTAATGTCATAATGTCATTAATTACCAAAACACAATTTTAGGGGCCTAGATGCTTTCACCGGTCAAAAAAAGGGGAAAACCAGCTGGAATTTTGAATTAGAAAGTGTTTAATGAAGTGCATATTTAGCTCATACGATACGTAATCTAGCATATTTAGCTTATATTTAGCTCATACAATACGTAATCTAGCATATTTAGCTCATACAATACGTAATCTAATATATTTAGCTCGTATGAAGTACAAACGGTCAGAAATAATAATTCAAGCATATTTAACTCATACAATACGTAATCTAGCACAAAATAGGTCTAAACCAACATAGGAAGTTCATTATGTATTCAAAAATTCAAAATTCAAATTGAAATTTTCTGGGCGGTTATTGTTCACTCAGTCCCCACCGGTAAGACCGGACCAGCAATAGCCGGCTGGGTTTTTTTTTTCTCCCCTGGTACAACCCCTTTTTTGAATGGACTAAGACACTGGCGGTAACCAGCCAGGCCCCCTCCCCCCCGGGGTACTACCCCTTTTTTTGAATGGACTAAGACACTGTTTGCAAAAAAAATTTCAAAAGATTGCTTACAATTTTTCTCTTCTTTTAAACAGGATCCAATGTCCAAGCTCTACAGACTACTGCTACATTTGATCCAGTTACTGATGAGTTCATTATTAACACCCCAAATGATGGAGCTATTAAGTGGTGGATTGGTAATGCAGCGGTTCATGGAAAATTTGCTACTGTTTTTGCAAGGTTAATTTTACCCCTTCAAGGAAAAGGAGGGAACCCTGTTGATATGGGCGTTCATGCATTTATTGTGCCGATACGGGACCTTGAAACACATGCTGTTCTTCCTGGAATCGAGATCAATGATTGTGGGCACAAGATAGGCCTAAATGGTGTAGATAATGGTGCACTGAGGTTCTGTTCAGTTAGGATACCTCGTGATAATCTTCTGAACCGATTTGGTGATGTGGCACGAGATGGAAAATACACAAGCAATCTCTCCACAATTAACAAAAGATTTGCAGCAACCCTTGGCGAGCTTGTTGGGGGACGAGTCGGTCTTGCATATAGTTCTGTTGGGGTACTCAAAGTTGCAGTAACCATTGCTGTTAGATATGCTCTACTGCGTCACCAATTTGGACCACCTAAGCAGCCTGAAATCAGCGTGCTGGATTACCAATCTCACCAGCACAAATTAATGCCTATGTTGGCATCATCGTATGCATTTCACTTTGCCAGGGCATATTTGGTGGATAAGTACTCTGAAATGAAGAAAACCAATGATGAGGATGTTATCGCTGATGTCCATGTTCTTTCATCTGGGTTGAAAGCCTACATAACTTCGTATACAGCAAAATCTATTAGTATATGCCGAGAATCTTGTGGTGGCCATGGTTATGCTGCTGTAAATCGTTTTGGTGTTCTGCGCAATGACCATGATATATTTCAAACATTTGAAGGAGACAATACAGTTCTTTTGCAGCAGGTAACCAATCAGCGTCCTCTACAAAGTCCACTGGTGGTGACTTGTATCTCAGACTGACCTATGTACTTGACGGGCAGATTTTCTGATAGTTGAAGGAGTAATATATCTTAAGAACACACATACATAATTATATTTTATGGGTTAAAGGGTAGTTTGGATGTCACTAAAGATTGCTATGAAGTTACTTATCCTTCAATTAATGTGCCTCTTATCATGCTACTGTAGGTTGCTGGAGATCTCCTGAAGCAATACCAGGAAAAATTTAAGGGAGGGACACTCTCAGTCACCTGGAACTACTTGAGAGACTCCATGAGTACCTACTTGTCCCAGCCTAACCCTGTCACTGCTCGATGGGAAGGGGAAGATCATCTGCGGGATCCTAACTTCCAGCTGAATGCATTCAGAGTGAGTCATATCCTCATAATAATCGCAGTACCTATTGGATAAAATTCATGTACTGATTGCATAAGCTTTCTTCTTAGTACCGAACATCCCGATTACTGCATAGTGTTGCTGCTCGACTCCAGAAGCATAGCAAGACGCTTGGAGGTTTTGGTGCTTGGAATAGATGTTTAAACCACCTGCTCACACTCGCAGAGTCACACATCGAGTCCATCATCCTTGCGAGGTTTATAGAAGCAGTGAAAAGGTATATTCTTCTACTGCATTGTGTTTCTACGTATCCTCAGTTACACTGTTGTTTCCGTCATTACTTAGTAGTAGCTTGATACTTTAAAAGTTAATTTCTTTTGTTAAATTACTTCTTACGATTTGTTCGGTTGATTTAATCAACTGCAATGTCCAACCTACTCCCCTGAAATGTGCATGGACAATGCTATCGCCTATCGGTGCAGCAGTGAAAAACCCTCCTGTTGTCCTGGTTGTATTTTTTTTCCATCCAGCTTTGATCCTGATTCTTTGCGCTTGAGTTGTAGAATTCTTTCTTGAAGTACCATACCACCAAGCACTGTATAGCTGAGAGCACTGAGTCCTTTATACATTGTATTATTCTGCTAGTGATATCATTGACTTTATCCTCACTTTGTTGTTTAGCTGAACCACGACGAATAAAGCGATGTTAAACCAACAAAGCTTACTCAGCATTCAGATGTCTTTTGTGTCCATTTTTACTTATATCCAGTGAAGTCAATGTGACAACAATGACATGATGCTGCACCATTGATGCATATATGCAGTTGCCCTGATGAAAAAACACGGGAAGTGTTGAAGCTGGTGTGCGACCTTTACGCACTCGATAGGATCTGGAAAGACATCGGAACATATCGGAATGTAGACTACGTAGCCCCAAACAAAGCCAAGGTTTGTTTCTGCTTTGCTGCAATTTCAGCTAACTTCACACTGGAACCAGAACCTGACAGTAATCCCCTTCATGCCTGCAGGCTATCCATAAACTGACGGACTACCTGAGTTACCAAGTGAGGCTCGTGGCGCGAGAACTTGTCGACGCTTTCGATCTTCCGGATCTCATCATCCGTGCCCCAATCGGCATGCAATCGGAGGCTTATGCACAGTATACCCAGTACGTCGGCTTCTAGACAACGACATTATATACCCACCATACTACTACCAATCACCAACATGAAGCAGGGTACATATAGTCAGTACAAGGTCATTCATATATACAGCAAAACTTCTGCCGTAAATCTAGTACTAAGTCAAAATGAAGTGTATAAAGTAAATAGTAGCTGGGCAAATAATGTATATTTAGACAGTGGTCTCATTGTGAAGAATAAATTTTGTCAGATTGAGTTTTGGCACAACTGCTGTGAACAAAGTTGCTGAATTGTATTATAATACTTTTAACGTGGAAATTCCGTGAGATATAATATTTGGTGCATATTGTTTCAGAAAAAGAAATTTTGTTTATTGTTGGACTGTCCCTGGTTTTCGCTGTGTTTTGTCCGATGAATATCAAACTTCAGTTGTGAATTTGTGATAGTAACTTGGCACTGTGTAAACATAATTATGATGAAGGAAATCGATAAAATTTGCGATAATAATAATTTTCACAGAACCGTCGGCCCTCCCACCATCATGCAGAATTATACCTGTTACTTTTGCCAAAGCTGAAGAGAGACCAGATGCATCCTAATCAATTATCCGCTGTCATTGTGATAAAGGCTTTGATATTCGTGGTACAACTCAGAGATACGTGAGGAAGCTAAAATCTTCCTAACACCGAAGCATAATTGGCAACACTAATACTTGGCCAAACATATGTATTTAATCTGACCATTAACAAGCTATATACCAGAGTACTCTCAGTTCAACCAGAATAGAATTTGATGGGGAGAATTTATACACCAGAAACATCATCTGGCTAAACAAGATGAGCATTTGATCCAACAGTCTTGTACGCATCGCGAGCCGTCTCATAGTTCTGCTTTAGCTCCTCGTAGCGCTTCAGCGAAGCCTCTGAGAACTTCGTCAGGCGATCGAGCACCGTCGTCAGTCTTGACTGTAACCCTTCAACCGCTGCTGCTACGCTTCCACTCGTCTTCTGTTCGTCGTTCTCCAGCATCCCACATTCCTGCGACTCGCTTTTCGGTTTGTTCACTTCGGTTTGGTGCTCGAACGAGTCACGCAGGAGCTGCATTACGTCTTTAATGGACTTGCATAGCTCGTCGGTGGGGAGTGACTCCATCATGGCAAGCCAGTCTGTGCAGAGGACGAATATTGGAGGGGAGAGGGCTTGGCGGGGAGGGAAAGAGACCTTCCGCCGCCGCCTGCGGCGGTCCTGGGGTGGCTGCAGGACGCATTTCTGGAGCCATGCGTTGAGGGCATCAACGTATGACCTGTGAGCAGCGACCCATATCTTGAAGCTGGATGAAAAGCAGTCCATCTCGTTCCACAGATGCATTGCAGCCTGGAGGTGGTGCTCGCCTTGCTGCACAGAGGTTGAACTTATGACATGGTACGCCAGTGAGATTGTGATGAATTGTTTGTGGTGGCATTCCAGCATTGCTTTCCACATTCTGATTAACCTGCATGAGGTATGTATGGTCAGTTCAAGGTCAATATGGACATGAAAAATAGATTTTGATCAATCCAGACTGAAGTTGAAATGTAGGCATGAGACTTCATCAAAACTAGTGTTCTTTCGAGAAAGAACTCGTAAATTGTAATCTTCTGAGTTTTAGTATTACACTGCCATTAAATTTAGATTAACATCGACAGTTCAAAAAATTATATAACATACACTAAAAAGAAATAATTAAGCAGCAACGAAGGCATTGCATCCAACGGTTTAGATTTAAAAAAAAATGCAAGACCAAGTCTATGTACATATTTGCTATGTGCTATATTAGGTATATACCCTTGAATCAGCTCAACAAGTTGTGGCTGCAGTTCTTCATCTCTTATCTTCTCAATTCTTTTTGAGATTGCATCAACAGCCTGGATTGCAACAGATACCCTGGAATGCAGATCCTTCACAACAGCTCTAGTCTTATCAATCAGCTGTGCATTTAGACCTCGTGCAAATTGGCGCCTGAGAAGGTTACACTTCTCGTCGTAAGTCTTTCTGACATTTTCACTTGCCTATAAAACCAAGCAATGCAGTATCAGTGATTCACCGATTCATTATGCCAATGACAGTCATACTGGCAGGGCAAAGGTTTCCTAATAGCTATGGACAACAATCAGCCTGCATGCTATTCTTTGCTGGTTAGCATACAACAATTGATCTAAAAACTACACTTGAATTAGTAAGCAAATAAATTCTAGGATTAATACAAATCAAATACTAAGTATGCTCCAATTTGTCAACACTTATAATAAGGGACATCATTTGTCTCATAAACATAATATTGAGAATTGCAAGATTCAGTTGCACCAATTTTACTTGAATATATGAAACAAATGACATTTTGTGTAGACAAGCTACAATAATAATGAATTCATGATCACTAGCCAAGAGTTAGTTTCACACATTATGCTAGAAGAGCATACTACATATGTACGAAAATGTACCTTGATTTCATCGTAAAGTTTTCTCTCCCATGCGTGTAGCCTGTCCAACGTAGAAGAGTGGCTTCCAGATACCATGGCAAATTCCTCAACAAAATCGCTATTACTATCACCCACATCATCTTTAATTATCGATGTTGTAAGTAGACTCTTAGATGATGATGATAGAGATGATACTGAACGTTTCCAAGTGACAACCTTCGAAACATGCTGTGCAGTTTCTACAGAAACCCTCAAAATTAGTACTTCAAGCAAAACATTATGGTAACAATAATAAGAAGATGCCAGCTGGAACATCCTTCTTACCCTGGTTAAGGAGAATCTCACGATTGCAGCAGACTCGAAATGCTGACACGAATCGGGCAGTAGGCGGTTTGCCTGGAGAACCTACTATTTGACGAATAAAACAGATAAAGTTTCATCAGACAATGCTGGCAGAATCCAGGAAAAAAGAAGACAAGATAACGAGTCCCATCATGATTATCACCTGGTATTTTAGCACATATGTCAAGTCTTATCTTCTTTGTTTCAAGCATTCTGGAAACCTCATCCCCTGCTTCCGCTGCACGTATAAACCTGATTTCAATGTCCTTCATGCTTGACACAAAATCTTTTGCTCGATGAGTGATGAACTCCGAAGGATCTTCTGTCTCTGTGCACAATTCCTTTTCCATCTCATCATCCTCCGCTTTGCTATAACCTTCCCAGAAGTAGCTTCAGCTGAAGCATCAACCGATCCACTTGGTTTACTCATCCCACTTTGCTTTGGTCGGGTTTCCTGCTTAGGTGCCACATTATCATCAGGAAGCTCTGGATGCATTTTATCAGACACGTTTGCTGCTTCTTCTCTCAATGACAGTACTTCAGCTTCCCTTAAATCTCTCAAACCCTTCAATCTACTAAAGTTCAAGGTTAGCCCATTATCATTGTTTGAGGTAGCACTACCAGCAGCATCAATGGGATCAAAGAAATCCCATGAGGTACATAATTCTGGGGGCAATGGCGGTGGCGGTGGCACAAAAGCAGAGACCGGGGACTCTTGCCCCACAAATTCAGTAGCAGATGGATCAATCGTGATTGTCAAAGGAGTAGTTCCTGCTGCTTTCATGTAATGGATCTTTGTTGAGGGAGGAGTCAATTGACTTCCTCGCACCGGGGAACCAATGTTCTCTACTGCTCGGGAAGGCGAGGGAGAAGCCATAGAGGAATGTGATGGCGACTTGTCCACTTCTGAAATGGATAGCGATGACTCCGGTGAGATCTCAGACTCCGCATACCGCCGCAGTGCAGTCCCCACACTACGGAGAGATTGAGTATACGATAAGTGTGCTGCCGACAGAGCATCTCTTGAATCAATGGCTCGCTTGATATGACGCATTCGCTCCTTGCATAGAACAAGGGCATCCTCGCCAGTAGCTTTGGAGGGTGAAGAACCCATTGAGTTTCACAAACCCAAAATATTTCTCGCAACTAGCAGTAGTCTTCCCTCCTCAGATCTTATCAAAACAATAAACAAGATTGCAATATTGGTCAAATTACAGAACATATAAATGCAAATAAATCTAACAACATGGTCTTAAAACAAAATTCAGAAAACATAATTAGACCGGTAACGCAACAATTAAAAAATTCTCACATTTCCTGCCAACTTGAGCTAAAGTGGTGCAGTAGAAAGCCCCACAACAATCTATTCAGGCAGGTAATTAGCTTACTCATAACAGAGAAAACATTGCATAGAAAGCCATTGTTTCAAGAGCTCAAACTAAAACATTGCACCAGGGGCGGACCTAACGTGGGGCATGGGGGAACAGTTGAACCCCCAAAATTTTGGAAAATAAACTGCTACTAGTACTCCACGCAGCAAACAAATCCGCAACAAACTGCATGGATTGGACCATCCGTCCCAGAAAGAAAGATTTGGATGAGATTACTCACATCAAAGAAAAGATCCCCCAGGACAAAGCTCGCTCTTAGAACCGAGTCCTACACACGGCCATAAATCAAACTATTTTCAGATCTAGGCAAATCCAAAATAGGACCAAATCCTGCACATCACAACAAAAATACTTCATCACATCCTACACATTTTGCTCTGATCTACACATTCCAAACAGAAGAGGAGGCGGCAAATAGGACAAGAGGAGGGGCAGCAGGTCAGTTCTTACCCTGAGGAGATGTCGACCGGCGGCGACTGACGAAGAGGCGAGGGGGGAGCATCTATGTTCGACTCCGGCAACGATGGACTCCGGCGACCGGCTGAGAGGGAGTCATGGTCCAGCGGCGAAGAAGATCCAAAGCCGGTTGCGAGCGATACCGGCTGCCGGGATGGCGAGCGATACCGGCGGCGGGAGGGTCCCGAGGCGGCGGCGCTAGATTCTGCCCAGCTGAAGCAGCGAGCAGGCGAGAGGGGCGCCAGTGAAATGAGGGGAGTGAGCCCAAGGATTTAGGCCGCTTCGGGATTTATGAGTGGCATTCCGTGGTAAATACTCCTCAACTTCGTGCGCAATTTGGTAACAGGTCCTTGCGTGGAGTTGCCCTACGGTCGCTCCGTGTTTTTGTATCGCGAGATCGCTCACGTGATCCTGATTCTGGGAGAAGTTATATCAAATAGGTCTTAGTTAATAGGATTTAAGTTTCTGGTATGATTGCATATCTAAGTATAGTATGGTGGTAAATTTTTTTTCAATTCTTTAGTATCCTACTATTTGAAAAAAAAAATTCTCATATTCTTGTGTATGTTTGGCATAGAATCATCCTAGGTATTGGCGGTCATCCGATTTAGGTGTCTTAAAATTAAACCTTGAACTCTACTACCATCTAGATCATTGTTGTTGTCGTTACACCACATAAGCCATTATCACATGCTACCACGCAACTAGTTCGTGAGCCTTGCGCGGTGGCACCATCGCTGTCACTAGAGGCTCCTCCCAACCAAGGATAGAATCTCGCACGGCCGCTTATCGGCGGATGGTGAATTCAGAATCGTCTATTACGGATTTACTGAAAACCCGAATGAAATTCGTTTGAATTTGTTTAAAAATCAGTCAAAATTTAAAAACTAGAATTTGAATTTACTAAACCGGAAAAAACCGGCCGAGTTTTCCGTTAGCGGACCCGACCGGTAAACCGATAACCGGCCGCTTGGGCAGATCCATGACACCTCTCATACGCGTCATGTGGAGTCGCTGACACCCAACTCTACTATTGCACGGACGTTACTTTCTTTCCGTGTTCTCTACACAAACCAACATAGTTAGGGGATCAATCCCAGGAACCAAGCTGATTAAGACTTTTTTTTTGTTTTTAAATACCAATTTGATCTGGTTTGGTTTTGAAAGATTTCGATTTGGATTTACGGATGGTCTCCTGTTACTTTCTTTCTTTTAAGTTCTAATGGATTTGGTGGATGGCTGGATATGAATAAGTACATATGGTCGCTATTTGTGAAAATGATCAAAATGGTTTAAGATGTATATCTCAAAACATATTTGTTTAGTTAATACTCAATTCTGACAAAAAATGTGATTCCGAAGTATAATACTACCTTACCTTATCAAGAACATGCACTCAACTAGGTTATCAAACTGATAGAGATTAAAAAAATCCTAAAAAGGTACTAGAGTATCCAATTAAAATATTTGGATTTCTTTCTGAAATTCAGAAAATTTTCAAGAAATATCTAGATACTTTGGATGTTTTATTCGAAGGAATTTGATGGTGCCAATTGTCATGAATCTAGTGGTCGTAAGAATCTAGTGTTTTGCAAATACTTACATTTTAATTTTTTCGAAGTAATATGTTTGACAAAATGTCCATGTTAATTGTTAATTGGTGGTATAGAGAGAGAGAGAGAGAAACCATTAATGGAGGCAACATATGTCAAAAACAAAAAAAATGTACTACTTCCTTTTCTATGTGTGTGAAAAACCACCATTTAATATGCTAACGTAGAAAATAAGAAGAGTGTTAGACTTAATAATTATTCAAGGACAAAATGCACCATTGTGTTATAACCCAAAGTTGTAATAGTTTTACTCCAAAAAATTTGTAATTGTTTTGTCACAAAACAAAGTGTTAGTATTAGCTTATTACTTCGTAAATTTTTTAACGTTGTTGACTTTTAATAGACTTAGAAATGTATTTTTTAGTTTTTATAAACCAATATAAGTATATATTAAAAAATTATAACACAATTAAATTAGCAAACCCCCATTAATAAAATCCTAAATCTGCCACTGCATTACACAGGTGCAAGAACTAATCTCACATCCAAGAGAAGGACAAAATAACAACCTTTATCCCTTCAATTGCTAACCTCAAAATACTCTAGAAATAAGAATCCAATGATCAAATGCATTTCTTGAAGGCAAAGCTGCACAAGTCCCAGAACATGCACAGAACCAACTTTAGGGATAGCATTTGACCGATTATCAAATATTAAATCAAGGAACCAAGCACCATCCAGAGAAGCAAAGTGAACTTTCCTTAATTCCAAGCTCTGATCAAAGCGACTGCATCACAGGGGAAATATACCACCTCAAAAGCACACTTAAAATACCATAATTTCTCCAATGCAGACTAAGGAAATGCTTAACCAAACTAGATTCTTGAGGAAAAAAAGTGCCCTACCAGTAGGATAAAATGGGCAAAAGGGCAAAAGACAAAAAGGGCTAAATATTCCCATCTCCTCTTCATAATGTGGTCCTCAAGAACCACCATTACCACACAATCATCAATGTAACCCACCCCAGAGCTCAAATCAACCAAAATGTAGTATCAGAAAGAAACCAAGAACCCTCCCTCCTCACAAGCATCCCAAAACCCCACAAACTAATATTAATGGTGGTGGAGAGGGGAGTGATGTGAAGGGAGGAAGTGAGTGAGACAAAAGAATGAGAGCAGAGGAAGATTAATGGAGGTGGGGGCAGAAATCTGCTGGGGGCCTTGAAAGAACTTTTCTTTCTTTCACTCATTGAAAGAACAGATGATGGGTTGAGTGAGATCTTTTCTTTCTTTCTTTCACCTTGGCTTTGCATTGGTGTGTGTGCAATCTAAAGGTAAGGGTAAGAAGGGGAAGGGTTTAGGGTTGGAAAAGGATGTCGTATGCGTGCAATGCACTTTGAGGGAAATCAAATGAGATAAGCTGTGTGCAGAGCTGCAGATGCAAGCGAAGCGCAATGCAAAGAGGGTAGCAAATTGTATGGGCTTGGTGATTTGGAATGCACAAGGAACTTAGGACTAGGGATGGCAATCGGGTGCGGCGGGTACGGATAGTGCTCACTCATATCTATGCCCGCGACCCCGATTTCCCCCACGGGTATGCCCACGAAGGACGACGGGCGAAAAATCTCGTCCATGCCCGTCGCCCGCGGGTATGCCCGTTTACCCACTAATAATGCATCACCGCCCGTGGGTACCCATCGCCCGTGGGCATGCTCGTTATCTGCGAGCAATGCACACATCAAGTTCATCATAATTCACACATCAATAGTGCATCACGCATTCAACAACTAATAAAGCTCATCACAATTCACATATCATGTTCGACAAGACAACTAATCAAGTTTAACAAATAAAATAAAATACAAACTGACATTATTCCTTACACGTGCGGGTAGGTCACGGGTAATCGGGCGAAGCGGGTACGGGTGGAGCTTACCCATGCCCATACCCGTTTACCCGATGGGTAAAAAATTGTGCCCGTTTTCATGCACGTGGGCAAAGAAAGACGCCCATACTCGCTTCTATTATGGTATTTGTCAGCAGGTACACGAGTAATCGGGCACAATTGCCATCCCTACTTAGGACCCATTTGTAACTATATGTTTTTAGAAGAAATAATTCAATTCATCCGGGAATGGAGAAAAAAAACACCATGTTCCGAACATAATCTTA
This sequence comes from Hsuehochloa calcarea, assembly GCA_036346395.1. NCBI lineage: Eukaryota > Viridiplantae > Streptophyta > Magnoliopsida > Poales > Poaceae > Hsuehochloa > Hsuehochloa calcarea. The sequence goes on along the minus strand of CM070614.1, from coordinate 35,018,469 downwards.
TGTTCTAGATAGAACCACCTAGAAATTTCACATGAAACAATTACTTATGATTTATATACAACACAATAAGGCCAGTTCAGACCGCAAGATTTTCATAGGAAATAAAAAGATATATAAATTTTTCAATAAGTTGCTCATATCCTCTAGAGTTCCTTCAGGAATCTCACATTATTCCAAATGGGGCTATAATCCATCTTGAATTCGTAATTAGGAAAAAGCTACGTAACACATGGATAAAACATTGGTCAAATTGCAAGTGGTCACAGGATCAAATTTCAGCAATAACAAGCAAGTAGCTCATACCGTACGTAGCGAGACATATTTTCTAACCAACGAATAACCCAAATTTAACCGAGTGAATCGGTTACGGATAGTACCAGTAACCAGTCCTCGAGTAGGCATAAACAGGTGTGTGGGGCCACCTAGCTAGTGAACTTTACCATTTGGGTCATCATTTGATCCTCTCACTACATCCACTAAGTACCACACCCACTTAGTACCGGTTGAACTTTTTTTTTAAACCTATTTTTTAAAATTATTTTTATTACTGACTCGACGTCAACTTTATTTTTAAATCCGACCTTTTTGACGGTGACACAACACTGTCATGCTATAAGATAAGTCTAGCTAAATAGTACTTCTTGTCACACCACTATAATGCTAGCGTGAGAATGTTGTTTTGTCACCCTAGCCAAAATGATACGAAATAGAAATAAAGTTTGCGAGATGTTAATAATAAAAAATAAATTAAAAAGTAGGTTAATTAATTAAAAAAAATCATACCAGTTCCACTTAGGGAAATGCGATTATCAAGAAAAAGAAGCAGCCAAAGTATAAGTATCACCACACAAAGAAGCATCTCATAAGGTAAAGAGAAAGGGAAAGGGTTTAGGTAAAGAACTGTCCCTGACCAAAATGATCCGAATTCGCTAAAGGCATCCGTGCATCGTCCTTGATTCGTTATTATGCGTGTCATGTAACCCCTCTTGTCGGATCAATTGTTCTGTTGTTATCGTTGCGCTATTTCTCTAATATTGTGCACTGTGTGTGAATCTCTAGCACATCGCAATATAACTTATCTTCCTACTTACGAATCATTAATACCTCAATCGCCCTCACAAAATTCTCTAGCGCATCACAATATCACTTACCTTCCTACTTACAAATCATTGATTCCTCAATCGTCCTCGCAAAATCCTTTAGAAATTCACCACACTATAACAACATATGACAATCACAAAACGTTATTGCGAGTCTAACAGATTTCGTACCGTTAAAAATCTATGAAAATCACAAATAGACTAATCAGATTAGGGTTTCAGGTACTATCGCCAGTTGAACTAACGACAGGTACCTGAACCGGCGACAGGGGGTGCGAGGGTCCCTGTCGCTAATCACATTTTTGTAATTTTTTGGAGCAACTATTTATTTTTGTAATTATCTTTTTTAAAAAATATTATTTTCAAAAAAATCCATTTATTCATCTCATTAGGTAAAGAGAAAGGGAAAAGCAGGTTCGATTCCTGCCGGATGCACAGCCTAAAGGGTTAAGTATGACAACACATTTATTCATCTTACAAGGTAAAGAGCAGCCGGAGTCGACTCTAGTATATAGCTAGAGGGGGTAAAACCCAGGTACAGACACGTCCGTCTGCTACTAATAGTAGAACCAACTCTTTTTGTTGGAAGACAGATGGGAAAATCCACCACGGAATGCAAATACCAATAAGTTACCAACTGATGTGCACATAGGCAACAATATGTCAATAATGTCATCCTATAGATGAGAACCAACTGGCAGGAGGTAACATAACCCAGCAAACATGAACTAGGAGCTAGTAACAAGTCGCTTCTTCATGCAGCCACAACATCTCCAATTATCTAGTTTTGATTAACTGGGTTGATACATAAGGAATGCATAAATCACGAAGAGCTTCTGAGAACTACAGTACAGAACAGACAAACTTAATGTTACAAAAGAATGGGTCCTCATTTCATCTTCATTCTGAGTCAGAATCTTGAGCGGTTGAAGATCTAACCCTCCTGTTCTTTGACATGTCGGTATCATCATCTTCATCTTCATCCTCATCTTTCTTCTTTTTATCAATTATACCTACATTTTTAGATGTTAGCATATTTGCCATTTCAAATTGTGAAGGAAAATTGTATGGAGAAGTAACAGTGCCACTTCTACCTTTCATCTTGAGTATATTTTCCAATGCTCTTGTTGAAAAATCATCTTTACTTCCAAGGTCTTGAAACCCGGTTAACCGATCAGCGGCAATACCCTTCCTGAAGTACCAAAATATCAATTGGACTGCAAAAACAGAATATCCCAACTCGGATTGGCCCTTACATGATGAAATAGGAATAGCAAGGAGCACAAAATAGTTAATGGCGCATTATCCAGTGGGTAGAAGTCTTGAACAATTTATGCACTTACTGGAACAATATAACACAAGGCAATGTTTTGATTGCCAGTTTTGCCACAAAGAAGGGAGCATTCTGCATTAGTTATCGACAAAATTAGCCTTCATCATTGTAGTAAAATGGAAGTAACTTAAAACTAATAGCGATAGCATACGAACTTCAGCATCAAGCTTGATAAATTTAGTTCCCAAATAGACCGGTGCAAGGGCCTTCAAATGCTTATCCATGATCCTAGCGAGATTCACAGAGATATCCGTTAATATCCATAAGGGTCAAGAGTAGAGCAATTTATGTACAAAATGAGTTATGGCTTACCTGCAACGGTAAAATTCACGATGGTAGAAATGGCAGATGACCTTTTCACTGCCAGTGACCTCCCCTAGGAAGTCTCCTTCAGTTATCTCCCTGTATTCACTGTGACCTTGCCTTGTTAGCACTTCACGTTTCTCAACCTCTTTCTGTTGTGTAGAGAAAATTGAGAAACTTAATGAAATGACACAGCACTTCCACAAGCTTCAGAAGTGAAAGATGCAGACCAGTACCTTCAGAGCAGCAATTCTCTCTGCATGCAACTTCTCAAGCTCTGGGTCCTACAGAACAGTTACACAATATCATGATAATGTGATAGATACCAAAGTACTCAGTGCTCTACACCAAAGCCAAAATACTTTAACTCACATCCAATAACTCATCAAGATCAACTTCATCATGGCTTGCAGTTGCTGCTTGAGCCTTCTCTTTAGCTACAATTTCCTAACATTACAACTATGTCAGTATCACAAAAAGAAAAATCATAATGAATCCGACAGAGTAGTGTACTTATGCTTGCTTGGTATATAGAATTTTTTAAAATAATGCCAAAAATTTTCAGCCATCCAACATAGAGACCACCAGTTTACAGCACCGGAATTCAAAAAAAGCAACAAACATCTAATAATAAAAAATATAGTCATTTACCCCATTATACAAAGAACAGAAAACTGCAAGCGACTGAAACGAGAAGATAATATATTACCTTGACAATCACATTACAAAGAGTAAAAAATCAAGCATAGATAAAACAAACAAGTGACGTGGACCCAAAAAAACAATTGCATCTTTGAGTATGTCGCAAACCCCAACAAGTTTGTTTCTGCCAGCGTACGGAAAATCCATTTTGATATATAAAGAGGTACTTACAAATGACACGGCAGACTGTCATGCAAGAGCGTAGGCACCAGAGATTATAAGGTGAGGAGGCATAAAAGGTAACCCATTTCAATATATACAAGAATGCTCCGATGGAGCATCATCCACTCCACTTTGATGGCTCTAAACTTGCCAATTTCAAGCCATTTATAGCCATGTTTATTGGTTGAATGTAAAAGCCCCGATGCCATAAAGCACATAAAGCATCATAAGTCTCCTATTCAGCGTGAAATACACTAATCCTCTAGGCCCAACACTTCATCTGTAGTCCTGAAATACGAGAAACTAAACTAGAACTAATGCATTACATTCCAAAGTAAGCCTCTGCCAAGTATCAAAGATTAGAACACGTCACAGGAACATCAAAACAGAGCCACTGCCAAATGGTCCAAATCCAATGCACACCCCGCCTTTTTCCAAGACGAAAAAAAATCGCACTTTTGTGTTACCAGAATCATCCTCCACATTACCTAAAACCTAGTGTATCCCAACTGAACAAAGTTCGTTTGAAAATCTAATGGAATGATCTCCCTTGTCGAAGCTAACAACAGATCGCAGTCGGACCGAGTAATCAGGGACGAGCTCTGCGAGCAAAAGACGCGTGGTGCTCTCCCCAATCAAGGGCCGCAGCACGGCCGAGATCTGCTCGTGTGCCCACGCTCGTTCCGAGATCCAGGACGCGGACTTGCCACCTCCTCGGCCAATTCAGCGACACATCTGCCAGATAAGAGCGGAGGCGCGCGAGCGGCGAAGCCGAAGGAGGTGGGGGAAACTGGGAAGGGAGGGGTGTCGGGGGGTGGGCGAGTGGGACGCACCTTCTGGTAGTCGCGGGCGGCGGCCGACATGACGTTGCCGAAGGCCAGGCCGGAGAGCGTCGACTTCACCGCGTCCGGATCCATCTCTCCGCCGCCTTCCTCCTCCTCTTCGGCTCGTCGGAGATTTGCTCCGGTCGGGTGCCGTGCAGTGCAGCTGGCGTTTGGACTTCGGAGAGCGGAGTGTTGCAGCTGCGCGTTCAGGAGGGAATGTTTATACTCGCCTTAGCAAACCTAGGCCCAACAGGCCCGGACTGGCCTGCTACTGAAGTTGGGCCTGCAGAATCTGGGCTGCTTTGGGCCTGCATATTTTTGGGTTAAAAATATATTTTTTAGTGCAGAATCGACAAGAAATACCGCATACATGCTGTTTTATGTGCTGGGTACATCAACCCGTCGAAAGGGTAAAACGGCCGAGAGTGATCACCAACCCTGAGCAACAAAAAACCCTACTACGTGACAATAAAGGGTCAAGTGGATTTGAGCTCCGTGAAGTAAACCATTCGTTTGGTATAAAAATTTTAAGGTGTTGTCATTTTTGGAGATAGATACTCCCCTGTTACAATGTACAAAAGGAAAAAAAAAGACCAATGATATCGTATCGCCGCATTGGGCTGCGGATACAAGAAGCGCCCGTATTGCCTCCTGTACAGCTGGGTAGTGCCGCGCGGGTCCTAAATTTAAGGTCATGAGCCATCTGCCTGATCTGATGGCGTGGCGTGGGCTATAGAAGTCCCAGAGACTTCAGCTGCTGGACGTGCTCCGTAGGGAGTGGCGGCGGACACCAATCTGTGCGCTCGCCGTCGACATCTTCTACGACGTATTCCTGGAGAACACCAGATCGAACTTAAGTACAGCAAGGGGGTGAAAAAGAACCATGGGACATAAGCTGAGAAATGGGTACGATGCTCGCCTTCGTTAGCATTCGTTTGGCAAGAATGTGGTAGTGCCGCTGCCAGATCCGCTGGCCTATCATCGTCGCTACCAGAACGCTGTAGAAGATGCCTGCAACGGTGAACAGCCCGAGCACGATTACGCCCATGATGAAGAGCAACGGTAGCCCTGCTTCCCCAGCGCCTCCCAAGCAACCACCGCACTCCCCAGCAGTAGTTGCACAACCTTCAAAGCATGTAGTGCAGTCGGTCCACATGCAAAGCGTGCCAGGAAGATGGCAATCTGCACACATCCTGAAAACAAAACAGAAAAATGAGTGTACAACAAACCAAGCGTGTAGCATTAACGGCTAATAGATATAGTCACTAAATTAATTGAAGCATACCCTGGTTGGCAGCAACAAAGACATAATTCTCGACACGGCTGAGCCAAGTCATTCCGCACTCTTCGATCGTAACAAGTTATGAAGCATCCCGATAACCCGAGCAAAGCAAAAAACAATAACGCCCCTGTAGCCAGAAGAAAAGTGCTCAATTAAGTTCAGAATTGAAACAGGACGTGCAACAGAAGGTACAACATAAATTTTAGCAACATAGTGCTCCCAGTTCCCACAGACTATATAGGTTTGGCACATAATATAGATCATCACACATACCCGGTAGGAAGAAGAGAACACACATATATGGACACTTTCGGATGGAACCAGGTAACAAGCAATCTATGATGACAAGTCAATATCCTAACTTGCACCATCAGTCATAATACAGAAGGTTCAAGCATTGAACCATCTTTAGAAGCATGTTCCTGATTCCTCCAACCATGAGCTACAATCTGGTACTCTGGTAGTTTGGCTGATATTACTTTTGTTTATTTATATGAAGGAACATACTTGACTCTAGATCTCTGCCGAACAAAATTGTTCATTGCCGTTAGTGTTCCCGGGCGTTTGCCTCAGCCGCCTAGGCGCCGGGCGCAGGGCAACCGCCGCGACTCGGCCTCAATCGGCCCCCTAGGCGCTCGGCCCGCCTAGGTGGTCAACGTCGGTCCAAGGCGGGCCGAGGCGAGGTGGCGGGAACAGAAGGAGAGGAGGGGATGGTCCGACTCAGCGGCGCCGAATTGACCTCCCGCCAACGCCAAATCGACCTTCCCGCCGACGCCAAATCGACCTTCCCGCCGCTCGATTTGGCCACTCCATTGCTCGATTCAACCTCCGCCGCCGGTGGTGGAAGCAAGGCTCGGAGGGAGCAAGGCACGGAGGCAAGGGGAAGCGAGGCGAGGGGGGAGCGAGGCGCGGAGGGAGCGCAACAGGGAGACGAGGGAGGAGGCCGACTCAAGCGGAGGCGAGGGGGGACCGAAGCACGGGGAAGGAGGTGGGAGCGAGGAGGAAGAAGGTGGCGTGCGTGGGAAGGGTTGGGACTCGAGAGGAGGTTGACTTGTAGGGTTTCGGGGGACACATGTCGTAATATGGAGGGGGTGGGGTCTCGATCGAACGGCTCAGATTACACGAGAGTAATTTCGATCGGACGACTGAGAGCCCGAGATGACGCGACCACCTCCTTCCCCATCGCCTCCGCGCCTCCTGCTCTGCTCCCCCAAGCGTTCGCCTGGGTCGGCCGCCCGCCTAGCGCCTAGCGTCTAGAGGAACACTGATTACCTTGTTTTAGCATGAGCTCAGAAATGACCAAATTAGAGGCACTAGCAAAGTAGAAGTTTCTGAGCATGGTTTCATCACATGCCTACCCTCTTTTCATGAGGTATATATACATCATAGCATGCATAGGTGGGCTGGACATTACAAAATTAACTTATTGATTGGAAAAATGGAACTTCACAAGATCTTCTTTTCCTCCTTTTTTAGGAATATGATGCTTAAGTTGCAAGCAAAGCTTGACATGGCAATTTGCAAGTGGCCACTTCAATCATTGCCATGCATCTAACTGGGAAAGACAACTCACTCTTTCCTATTCAACATACATATTCTTTACTCTCATATTTTCTTTTCTACACTCTTTTTCCTTTCTTATAAGATTGAGGTTTGACAAACGGTGGTACACCCATTGCAGATTGCACTTTGTAAAAGCCACAACTCCCATGCAATTGAATTCTAAAAATCCATGGTGAACTACAATAGAGAGAATCCTCACAATTAGGGTATGATTTCATCAAACAGCTATGCAAAACAGGTAGAAAAAAATAACAAAAGATGCAAATGATTAAGTTGTTTACCACATATATAATAAAAACTAACTTCATTATCAAAACCCCAGGCCGTCCTCAACCAATATTGCTGGTACCCATCAATAATATGTACCAAATATGCCAATGCAGAGATGACCTGAACAAATAAATAACAAATACTCTTCATCACTCAACAGAATGTAGACAGTGGATACGCAGCAAAAAAATAAAATAAATCAAAGACTTACAAACTGGACTAGAGCAAAGATGAATAATATATCTCTAGTAACAAAGAAACGAAACTTCAATGTTCGCCATTTCCTGTCAGTGTGAACATGAACCCTCAAATAATAAGGAGCCTTGCAGGTGGTGCAATGAGAAAATGCAAATCCCTCCTGTATATGATGAAGCATCAAACATGGTCAGTTTTCTAACAAGACAAACAATTTTGTTACAAAAGCAAGCTTCAAATAACTCAGGCAACGAAGTGCAAAGAGGCAAACCAATGGATACTTTTACATTTACAACTCACTATTTACTTTGTTCCACAACATATTTCGCATTTCTGAAGAATTGAAAGGAAAAATATGCATCCTTCATTCGTCAAAAGCAATATGTTTCAGTGTCATAATATGAATTATCCAACCTCCAGCCCATCCCAACCTCCATCTTGCATTACCTACCAGCAAAACTTCTTATTGGACGCAGACATTCCAACACCCTAACAGAAAGTAGACTTTGCAATACTAACTACCAGAATTGGACCTGGAAACATCTACCTAACAACCTGGAAAGCCCGCATTTTAAAATTTTCAAATGAAGAGTATACTGTAAGCCAAGAAAAAGAAAACTGAACGAACTGTCATAGTTCCATCAAAAGTGAATATTGAAAGTAAAAGATCAAGGGGCAGGGTGAGTCTACACAGAATGTTCAGGCAATACAGAAATCAACGAATGCATCTTCAAAGCATATCCTTTTCGGTCAACTCAAGTGCTGTCATGTCAATGTTATGTTTTATTTGATTGCGCAAGAGCTTTGTTTTGTTATATGTGACTGGCTCACCAAAAAAATATTGGATTTCTAGTGAAAAAATGCACATCAACAAGACGAAAATTTATATACTTGCTTAGTTTTCATCTAAAAGATATGTTAATGTTGTAAAGTTTAATGATTTCCTTATATTTACCCACATAAGCATACCCTGCTATTAATTGTGCAATTTCCCTACAAAGTTACGCATAGTCACCAATTAGGAGTTACTCATCTAAAATCAAAACGGCAAACAGCATAACATATACACACAAGACAAAGGTTTTCACCAATTATACACATAAATCATGTTAGCATTCTGTCAAACTGGCTCACACCAACTGAAATTTGAGTTGTGTTTTTGGGATACTAACTGTAAAACTATACAAATATGCAATGCACCTTGGAAAATTATTATTATTTTCACAGATGCTGATTTCAATAGTAATGAAAACAAAGTTGCAGCCTTTCACAAGCACATGAGATGATTCCGGTAGCACATTACACAGAATATTACACTCAATACATCATTATGCAGCACTAACCAAACATAGGAAGACATGCACAGGTCGCCTCTAATAAGAAGTCAACAGTGCAATTCAACAACACCCAATAGACCTAAACGTTGAGAGGGGGGGGGGGGGATTCTGGATCTCTCATATTCTACTTGCTAGGTGATCGCATCAGTTGACTCGCCACTACACGGCAAAAAAAAACCCGCACCAACAAGTACATCTAAGCACAGCACGCATCCAGAAGGTAGTGCTTCCACGCATTCATATAATTAAACCAAAAAAGTTACAGTTGCAACATTCAATAGATTCATCGCATAATTCCGTCGCTTCTTAGCTCTCAGATAACACAAAAGTAGCTCACGGCTAATTACGAAGAATGCCGCTAAAACCACGACCCCTCTGCAACACACGACACCACCATTCCCCCCCAATTTTCGACGGAAGAGAAGACCCTGAAACCCGCAACGAAATAGCGGGGAGAGCGCTTTACCTTGACGGCCCTCCAGTTGTCGAGGCAGTCGCGGTGCACGTACTTGGACGTGCCCTTGCACTTGCACGGCGCGATGAAGTCCCTCCCTGCACACGCACACCGAGACAAGCAGTCAGACCCCCCTGCGAGAGACCGCGGCGAAATTAGGTGCGGGGGCTGCAGGCCCGAAGCAGCAGCGGCGGCGGTAGCTCGCGCGAATCTGGAGCCGTACCGTCGGTCTCGAGGCAGATCCGGCACTGGAACTGGTCCCCGGCGCCGGCCTCGAGGTCGATCTCCGACGGCGGCGGGATCAGCGGCGACGACGCCGACGACACCCTCGACGCCTGCTCCTCCATCGGGGCGCGCACCGCAATGCCACCCACCGCTCCAACGCCCCTCGACGCTTCTAGAACCTTCTCGACCCTCCCATCCGAAACCCTAGCCTCTCCTCTCTCTCTCTCTCTCTCTGATCGACGAGTCGTGGATGGGGAGGAAGACCAGAAGGGGTTGGAGAGAGTTCGGTTGGGGAGAGGAATCAATGTAGACTAGGGTGGAATCGAGGTATACAACAATGACCTGGAAAACTTTTGCGACGTGACGGTATGTACGTGCGGGAGAATGACGCGTGGGGCCCAGACGCTCGGGTAGGGCAGTCGTGGTGGGTAGCTGGTCGAGCGGGTGAAAGTTGACCGGAAAGCTTCCTAACGGGCTGCTCATGGATACCACGGTACTGCTGCCCGGTAAAAAAAACTCATTTCGTCGAAACGACAGTTAATCGGTTAAAATTAAAATATATCAATATAAAAAATTTAATGAGCCTTGCTCAACGGTGGTCGCAGCTCGCTTTTAAAATAAACATTTAAATAATAGATAACATAATTTTAATTCGAACTATATCAATTTGGAATTAGGTTAAATAATAGCTCGTAAAACTCGATATCCAACCTGGAAAACACGGCATATGTTCGTACTGATCTGGCTAAATAATCAGGTCGTGCCATGTCGATTCGTGGGCTAGAGGTGCACAATGCTTACCTAGTGCCACGTTAAATGTTTGATACATCTCATAACATAGGTTAGAGATGCTTTGCTCCTATTGATTAATTTGCTTGTCATATCGAAGAATGTTGTTACACCACACACTAGTAATCTGCTTAAGCAAACTGGTCGTTTTTTCCCCCCCAAATCTTAAACTTGATTAACTATGGACGGAATAGAACTCCCGTTGTTGTTAACGACAGGTTCTCCCCCTGTACGTACAAAAATGGAGCGACAAAAACACGGAAAAATGATAGGACAACGGGCGAGATGAATCATTGAACAAAGTGTAAGTGGAAGTACGGTGATGTTTTTTTTGTTGTTGTTAATAATGTGCTTTTTAATTAATATGGTAAAAAAAATAGCCAACAAAAAATTACAAAAATAATACTTTCTCGCCAACTCATTTGACGATAAGGTTTTATCGCCAAATGAATTGTCGACAGAGATTCTATCGCTAATTTATTTAGCGACAGGAGTCTATCGACCAAATGAATCAGCGACAAGGTTGTCGACCAAACAATACCTTATCCTCAAATGATTTGGCAACAAGGTTCAGTCGTCAAATGAATTAGCGACAGTTTGATGGGAAAGCTTCTGCCTGTCACCAATTCCTTTAGTGACAGTGGCTCTGTCGCCATATTATTTTTGTAATTTTTTGTGGGCTAATTATTTTTTTGCCATATTAATTTAAAAAGTGTATTGTTTTTTTATTTAAAAAAGCGTACGGTGATGTCAGAAATATTGCACTAACGGTTATTTTGTGAGCGGCTGGGCCAAGAATGCGTAGCACTAGACCTCTGAGTTGGGCCAAAATACTGCAAGACACGTATGTGCTTATGGAAACTTACATAAGCTTCTTCTCTGGTCCACTATCCATCGACGGTGATGTCGAGCAGTCACCCGATTAACCAGCAATGCTGGCTATCTTCTTTGTTCGTTACTATTTCCTCTTCTCTCTTGATAAAAGGACACGCAGATCTCCTGCGGGTTCTCGAAAAAAAAAGCTCACTATCTTTGATCCTAAGTCCTAACTGTGCTGAAGAAGAAGAGGATGACGATGATGATGACGACGACGATGATGATGAGATGCAGTTAGGGTTGAAAAAATAGCTCGAGACTCGCAAACCCGCTCAGGCTCGGCTCGGGCTTGTGAATTTTTGAGCCGAGCCGAGCCGTCTGTCCAGTTCGCCAAACAAACGAGTCAAGCTCGGCTCGCGAGCCTAGTATGGCTCGGCCTAGGCGAGTGCGGAGGGTGGAGACGGTCGCCGAGCTTGCTATTCTTGCAATTTCAGTTGTTAGGAATATGATGTGCTTATTTTGGATGAACTTATGCAATGGGTCTTATAACTATTGGATGAACTGAAGCAATGATAGAAAATTTTGTAATGCATTTTGGATGTACCACTGTTCTGGAGCTTGACTCGTGAGCTCAAACGAGCCGGCTCGAGCTTGATCACGAGCTGAGCTAAGCCACCCTTTTGACTCGTTTCTGAAACAAGCTGAGCCGAGCTTACTGTTCATCCGAGCCAAAACGAGCCGAGCCGAGCCGAGCGAGCCATGCTCATTTCCACCCCTAGATGCAGCAGCTGTGGTATCACAAAAGTTATCTCTTGGATGGCCCTGGGGGCCCATATCTGGGACATGTTGGGCTGTTGGGCCGGCCTAGCTTTGCACCGAGCATTAGATGACGCCCTGCTAATCTCGCTACTTGGCTGGGTTCCCCCGACACACACCAGGCTCCGCCGCTGCATTTCACGCCATTGGCGAACCTCTCCACTCGCGCGATCGACGGATCAATCCCCCACTCCGCACTCCGCACTTCGGCTACCGGTATCCGGTACTCTCCCCCTCCTCCTACTACTAGTAAGTACGCTGATCTCCTCTCATCAGTGCTCTTCTTGCTCTCGCTCCGCCGTGTGAGGTGTTCGACGCATTGCCTCTACCTTTGTTTGTGTCATTTGCGTGTGATGTTTCCGGTTTATTGGTGTGTTTTGTTCTGATTGAAGCAAAGCTAAGTCGCTAACACGCGTTGCTGTTGCCTTGCTCTTCTCTACAAGATCGTCTGGTGGCGGGGCCGCCACTGTGCCCGCCGCCGTCGTGGTGTGTTCGAGGCCGACTTTGGGCGGTCACAGTGGGGCAAGGTTGTGAGAATCCAGAAAATCAGACTAATCTAAATTAGCGTTAATCACTAATTGGCAGTAAATAAAAATTTTCTTAACGCAAGTAACACAAGAATTAATTACATCAGAGCAAATCATGTTTTACAACTTTGAGTGCATTACAAGTAGATTAATTAAAAACATGCATTGCATGCCGCCAAAGCCTTCTTTGAAATCTCGCGAGTCCATCGCCGTCCAATCAAACAGTCTTTCTCGACCCAATTTGAAACACCACTTCCATTTCCATTGTCCGCCAACCAACCACAAGACCATTAGCAGTTCAAAAGCAATAGAATAGAGTTAGAATGAAATGAATGGCCGTCAGAGCACCATAGAAATCATTGCGGTTCCCAGATCGACCTAGGTTAGCTGGCACCCTGAGTATCAAGACTACCGATACCAACCTAGGTTAACCGGTATCTTGATTTTCAAGTCACCTAGGCTAACCCAGACTAGTCGGCACCTGGATACCCATGATACCTAGACCAACCTAAGTAATCGGCGCCATCTTATTTCGTAGGTTTCATCACTCGGCGTTCTAGAATCCAACACCTACGTTTACCGACTTGTCTCAACTGCAGAAAATCACTCGCATAGTGATTTGCTAACAATGGACCAAAAGGCCCTCACAAAAATCTTGGCATGTGAAAGCCAGGTGGATAAGGAAAGGGGCATAGTGGTCATTAACCGGCCACTGCCCTTCTAGCCGAATGCATCCCCCCTGTAAAACCATATCCCCTTCTCATAAGGCAGGCCAAGCACAAAGCCAAGAAAACACCATCACTTCATCCCTTCATAGGCCAGCTGATATATCAAGCATAGGGAGACCAGCACAGGCCAGCCCCCAAGTTCATCCCCCAAATAGCAGCACAGGCAATACATTCCCCTCTGGAAGCCACTTCTCATTCACAACCTCACAAGGCTAGCACAAGCCATCTCCCCATTTTGCAAAGCCACCACAAGGCACAAGCCTCCCACTGCCAACCACAAGAGCAAGCAAGGCATCAAGGCGGCAAGGAGGCAAGGAACCAAAGGAAAAGGAAGTCAGTGCATCACCACAACCGCGACGACCGAGCTCATCTTTAGCCGAACCAACAAGGTAGCCCTTGCCCTACTTTTCAGTTTTGCCGACGTCTCATAGAACCACCCATGACCAGTATATCACATCTTTCACACATATCACCAGATCCCAGTAGCATCAACATGTAGCTCTCAGTTCAGTGTCATCACAGAGCATTTTGGGGCAAGGAGTAGAGATAGGGATTAAAGGGGGGAGCTTTACCTTAGTATAGTAGTGAGGCAGGACCATCAGTAGCACCCTCATCCGAATGCACCCAACTTGCATCAATCATTTTCCATCAAAAGTTAAATCGAACAACATTAGTAAAACCGAAGCAAAGAAAGAACTAATCAGAGAATTATGGTAGAGGGGGAAGGGAAGCCCTTAGCCTGTTGGGTAGGTCAAGAGGAGCAAGGGCCGGCGACCGCAGGCCAGGCCGGCCGAGCCACCGGAGCGGCCAGAGGGGAGGAGCTAGGGAGAGAGGGAGCGGAGCTGGAGGTGGGGCGCCGCTAGGAGTCGCGGGCGCAGAAGGGGGCACGTATGGGCCGCTCGCCGGCTGGACCCGGGCCGGTGGCGGTAGGACCGGGAGGCGAGCGGTCGACACATGTGGGGTTTGGAGCAGGGAGACCCAGGCTGAGCTGGGGTAGGAACCAGGAGGAGGAGGCGCCTGAGGGGGAGCCGAGCGACGGCGCTGGCCATCAGGCCGCGCCGGGGATGCCAGGGAGGAGGCAGAGGCGCCGGAGGCCGGGAGAAGAAGAACGGATGGGGGAAAGGCAGAAATGGGGAATAGAAAATAGCAGAAAGGAAAGGAAAAATTTATAGAAAATTTTGTGATAAATTTTTTGAATTAAAATCAGGTCGGGGGAGTGCTAACCTAACGGGGTCAGAAAGAAATGTTATTAAATTAAAAATCTGCTAGCACCCTAAAATTTACTAACATATGTATGTTTATATCACCCCAATAGTAACTAAGTATTTATTTATTTATTATTTTGCGTTGCCGCATTGCTACAGAGGACGAACTATCGCCGACAGGAGTAGCTGATCAGGAATTCTTCGATGCCAATCTCTTTTACATCTACGAAGGCAAGCTATTCTCTCGAACATAAATATAATTATCTTAAATGTAAACCGTATATTGCTGTATCATATATGTATTGCATCAAAACTATTTCTCAAAATTAAATTGGATTGAGATGAAAATGAGAAGATAAGAAAAGAGATGAGAAAGATGAAAGCAATGACAATTACTGGGTTGGTAAAGGGGGCCAGGGCAGGGGAAGAAGATGAAAAAGAAGATAATGATGATGAGGTAAGAGGTAGGACCCCTTTATATATGGTTAAAATAAAAGGACCAACAAAACTCTTACTCGGTCAGAGGCCGTAAAATTAGTGCCAACCATTTTCCCGTTTCAGCGGGCAGAAAATGCTACCTTGTTACGTAATTATGTTCTCCACAACGGGACACATTGGAGTGCCTGGGCATGGGAAGAGAGCCGCCCCAAGGTGGAGTGTTGGGCACAACGCTAAGGACCGCCCCAACCAACATTACCAGAACTCGGTGTGAAGACAAGTTCGGCACCGACGGAATGTAATGGGTGGAGACCTAATCACGTAACCTGGAAAATGTTATGTATTCTGAACTTGAACCCGCATCAAAGGAAATGCTGGGGACCTGGCTCATTTAGAGTTCAGAATAACTATGGGTAAAGTGGTACAAGCCTGCGCAGTGCTATACAAATCATGAATTCATGCTAGTCTCCTGGATTGGAGTCTACAGGAACCGCCTGGGGTCTATCCTCTATTCGAGTGACAAGAAGTATTTTCAGTATTAAAATTTGCCACTTAATGTTTTCACGAGTTGTTATTTTCAGAAAAGAGATGGTATAGAAAATGTGATAATGAACAGAGATAAGTCATACAATGCATCTTTTGCTATTAATGCTTGCTGAGTACTTTTGTACTCAACCTTGTTAGTATTCACCTTTGTAGATCCTAGTCCGGCTGAAAATTATCCCAAGTGGGACGAAGGATATGCATGTATCGAAGAGGCTGCAGGAGGAGAAAGCACAGGCTACGAGGACCAGGCGGGATGGGCGCCATCTTTGACGCGTGGGACAAATAGGAGAGCGGTACTCAGAGCAGACTACAGAAGCGGAGAAGATCCCTTTTGTGTTTGCGTAATATTTGTATTAAAGACCATAGCCTTGCGTGGCTACTACTGTAATAAAGATATACAGTTTCTATCTTATTGTTCTGCTGCGCAACTCTAATAAAAGGCTTGCTATTCGTCGGAGCAGAGTTCTACCGGGCAGACAAATAGTAATCCGTATGCCTAAGTGTGATTACCCCTGAGGTAATGACACGGGGCGTCACAAAGGTGAGCACCGTGGGGGACAGCCAGACGCTGTTTCTAGGACTACGGTGCTATAGAGCTGTGCGCGTGTCTCAGTATGAGATGCTGAGTGATCACATCTTCTTCTTGGATGACGATGATGATGAGGATTGCTACTGGCACGACGCGGAGAATTCGATTTCTTTCGTATCCAAAGATCACAAACGAACATGCATAATTATGGTTCAAATGATAATAAGTAATCAAGTGGAAATTATAACCAGGTAAATCATTCAAAGTAGCATCAACCAATGAATCCGAATTAATAAAGCAAATAATCTAGTCCAAACATTGTCCTAAATTTTATTCAACCACTAACATGTCCAAGTGTAAACCAATATTGAATGAAAAGATTATCATGGCGAATGATCAAGTGAGGTCCATGTGCTCTACTCGCTCTCAATTACGGCATCCTCGAAGATCACCTAAAGACAACAATAGAGCAAGGGTGAGTCCACGACTCAGCAAACACATCGATATACAACGATAATAATAAATCAACAGCAATCAATAACTTCATTATCATCACAGACACTTTCATTAATATTCTCAGTCATTAATCTCATTTATGAATGCAACTCTATTCTACATGTCCACATGCACTTCTTTCGCGATATCTACGGTATAGCGTGAGTGAATGCTCGCGACAACATTCACTCTCAAGCCCGTTCCTCCAAAAGGATCGGGGACCTCCTCCACTCCCGTGGAGTTGTGATCAATCATGATCACCTTCTCTTATGCAAAGATGCTTATGAATGCAAACATGCAAACTCCATCATAAACATCATATCCAACTTTTCATCATGCTCGTCAACAAAGATATAAACATACCAATTCATTGTTTGCAATTAAACCAAATAAAAGCACAACAATAATGGTAATAGAAGATAAAAAAGCGATGATCGATCATTGATCGGTGTCTACCATGCACTTGCCTTTACTAGTTCGGCCTTGATTTGACTCGAAGATGGCAACAAGTCTGGCGCTTCTCCTACATTAAATACACACATCTCAATACAAGCTACAGCATCATAAGAACAACAATCAATCGACATCGCTCCTACACGTCCCCAAATATACCACATTACGCCGATATCGAAAAAGTTACCCGTAGCTGTCCGGTTACTAAAAAGAGCGTAACTTTTGACTCGAAAATCCGATCACCACAAATCACCCCATTCTGGATTCTTCATCAAATTATCCACATTTTCTTAGATTACAAAGACTTCTAATTAAATCATCTAACCCTCCGTATTAAGCCCAGAAAGTCGGTCTGTCCGCTTCGGAACAGCAGCCTTACTAAAATCATAACTTTTGTTGTACTCAACCAAATTGCGTGTTCTCAGATCCTACAGAACCATTGGACAATTACCTACAACTTTCATGTAGATCAAAAACACTAATTAATCTGTTTACTATTTTTAATATCTGATCTACCAAAACAGCGCCGAAAGACGACAACCGTAAAAACAGCGGTCTTCCGAAAATCATATCTAGAAATCTAATTGTCCGATTGACATGATTAAACATGCTATAGACAGATATCGAAATTATCTACAATTAACTAGTAGATGAGATTTCCAAAATTCGCCATTACGATATCCGAATAAATCATTCAACGGAACAGCGTAATAAGTAGATCTATTAATCGGCACTTTGATTAAAACTATAGAACCTACTCTAATTACAACACTACGGAACCTAAAGCAATTAGCTAATCCTAGCGATGAAGCAGCCTAAAGAAATTATGGCGGCGCAATCACGTGGCGTGAGCACTCACGAGGCCAAACATCGATGGCGATAATGGCGGCACTAACCAACAAATGCTCACGGTGAAGGCGCCGGCGGCGAAGCGAAAGCAATGGCGGCGGCCCGCCGGTCGATCGGCAAGCCTGATGGTGCAACCTGACCTCTCGAGTAGACGGTAGCGGCCATGTCCTTTCGGTAGGCGGTTGGCTCGGCTCAGAGGCGGCGATCACGAGAAAATAGCGTGGTAACGCAGCGGCGCCAGGTCGGCCGGCAGGTGGCCGGTGGCGGCGCCGCAGCCGGATAAGCGTCTTGGCAACGACTGACGGCGCAAGCAACACAGCGGAGGCGGCGCGACACGGGAAAGAAAGAAAAGCAATCGGCTAGGGTTTTAAGAAAATCCACACTATTTATATAGCTCGAGAAAATTCCAAAAATAATCTATTCTTCACAAAATCTTTTTTATTTAATTACATAAAAGCCCTTAAGGCGGTTTTAATTAATTATTATTGTTACCATTTAATTAATTACTCTCAGGCCCTTAGTAGCGATTATTAATATTAATGTTATTTTAGGTATTACATTCAGCTGTGCCATGTGCACCTTTCATTAATTGTGCCCATGTGGCCCATGAAGACTTGAGACAAGCAATGTGGGACTAATCCCACCACACAACTCCTCATGGGCCACATGGCCACACTACGGCGGTAGGGGCATTACGGTGAATGTAATACCGAAAAATAACAGTAATATTAATAATGGCATGCAAGGAATGGGAGATATTATTAAATGGTAACAATAAATAATTAATTAAACCGTCTTAAGGGCTTTATTAAATAAATAGATTTTGTGAAGAATGGATTATTTTGAATTTTCGAGCTATATAAATAGTGTGGATTTTCTTAAAACCCTTGTCATTAACGCGTGTTTTCGCTGCAGCCTTTCTTTGGCGTGTTGCGTGCCTGCACTGCGCTTGTGCGCTTCGCGGCTACGTCGCTATGCGTGCCGCATTCGGCGCCGACGTCAACCATGTTGCTGCGCTGACCAAGTTCTGCTGCAATATCTGACGCCTGCTATCCACCTTCAGCTAACGGCCTGGCCGGAGAAGCGATCCGGCGACTATCTAGCCGATTGTAACGGCTTTGCCAATCGACATTGCAGCCGGCCTGTGCTTGGCATACGCCGCTATCCGTGGAGCATTTGATGATTTAGCCTCCATTCATTGCTTTCCGTATGTTTGGCCTGTGAGTGCTCACGTCGTGATTTGCCATAATTTTTTAGGTGTCTCTTACTAGATTAACTAATTGCTTTATGTTCACGTAGTGTTATAATTAAGTAGGTTCTATAGTTTTAATCAAAGTGCGATTAATAGATCTACTTATTACGCCTGTGTTGAATGATTGATTCGATATAGTAATGGCTAATTGGAAATCTCATCTACTAGTTAATTGTAGATAATTTCGATATCTGTCTATAGCATGTTTAATCATGTCAAACAATTAGATTTCTGATATGATTTTCAGAAGACGCTGTTTTACGATTTTGTCGCCGCGCTGTTTTGATTAGATATTAAATAATGGTGAAACAGAGTAATTATTTTTGATCTACATGAAAGTTGTAGGTATTGTCCAATGGTTCTGTAAGATCTGAGAACACGCATTTTGTTGAGTACAACAAAGTTATGATTTTAGTAAGGCTGCTGTTCAAGCGACAGACCAACTTTCTGGGCTTAATGGAGGGTTAGATGATTTAATTAGAAGTCTTGTAATCTAAGAAAATGGATAATTTGATGAAGAATCCAGAATGGTGATTTGTGATCGGATTTTGAAGTCAAAAGATACGCTATCTTTTTGTAACTGACAGCTACTGGTAACTTTTTCGATATCGCGCAATGTGATACAATCGGGGACGTAGAGCGATGTCGATTGATGTTGTTCTGTGATGCTGTAGCAATATATTGATGTGTATATAATAAGGAGAAAGCGTCGTACTGTTGCCATCTTCGAAGTCAAATCGTACGTGCAGTAAAACAGTATGGTAGCAATGATCAATGATCGATCCGCTTTCTTTATCTTCTATTACCATTATTGTTGTGCTTTATTTGGTTTAATTGCAAACAATGAATTGTATGTTTATATCTTTGTTGGCGGCATGATGAAAAGTTGATATGATGTTTATGATGGAGTTTGCATGTTTGCATTCATAAGCATCTTTATTACAGAAAAGGTGATCATGATGATCATCACTCCACGAGTGAAGAGGTCCCGATCCTTTGGAGGAACGGGCTTGAGAGTGAATGTTGTCGGCACATTCACTCACGCTATACCTATGCGATACTGAAAGTGCATGTGGTATGTAGAATAAGTTGCATTCATAAATGAGATTAATGACCGAAATATTAATAAGTACTGTGATGATATGAAGTTATTGATTGTCATTGATTTATATTATCGTTATATAACGATGTGTTTACTAGTCGGACTCACCACTACTCTATGTTGTCTTTAGTGATCTTCGAAATGCCGTGAATTGAAGCGTAGGCACATGAACCTCACGGATCATTCGCCATGATAATCTTTTCATTCAATATTGGTTTACACTTGGACATGTTAGTGGTTGAATAAAATTTAGGACAATGTTTGAACTAGATTATTTGCTTTATTAATTGATTCATTGGTTGATGCTACAAATGATTTTGTTATATTCCACTTGATACTTAATATCATTTGAACATAATTATGCATGTTCGTTGTGATCTTTGGATATGATTATCATTGTTATCTTCTTTGTAATTATAGTGTGTCAATACTTATTAATGGAAAGTAGTGTGGTAACATTCCAAGCTCGTGTTGGCTTGAAATGTTACAAGTGCCTACAACATGAGAGACGGCAAGGTCTCCTCCCCTGCCTATGGTATCCTGGAAGCGTGAGATGACTGTTGGGACATGGCTCCGCCCTCAGGACTGAAGTGGAGGTTGCGGATCCCCAGCCCCTCGAACTGAGTTGGGCAGCACACCGTTTGCCAAGCGACCAATCAATCTCCCGCGGCTATGTCATTCTTTCCTTTCCAAAGAAATGCACGACGACGCTTGTCAATTTGTTTGATGACCCAGGGAGGGGCCTGCAGCGCCATGAGAGTGTAAATGGGGATCGCAGTCAGGACCGACTTGACGATGACCATGCGGCCTCCACTCGAAAGGATACTGGCTTGTTAGGATGGGAGTCGACCGATCACCTTGTCAATTGAGAGGTTGGAAATCACTCTTTCTTGGTTTCCCGATGGAGAGGGGAAGACCTAAGTATTTGCGCGCAAAGTCGGAAATGGCGCAAGGTAGAGCCGTGACAATGAGGTCCAGACGTTGTTCAGAGCATCTGATGGGAGAGATGGAACTTTTGGAGAGATTAGTGTGCAAAACCCGACACCTCCCCGAAGGCCAGAATTATTAGCTTGATCATTTGGAGGTCTTGGGCAGTCGGAGAAAGGAAGAGAGTCGCGTCATCGGTGTAGAGCGAGACACGGTGAGGAATTCCTCGAGGCAGTCCAATTGGTTAAGGAGGGTGTTAGGAAAAATAGGGATAAGACGAGACATGAATTTTTACGTGAAAAACCTTTGTGGAAAAAAACTACGGGCGTTAACCGGCGATGATCACTATATGAGGAGTGTTTACAAATCGCAGGGGATTACAATAAGACATTTTCTCTCCCCGTGCGGCTTACAAGAAGTATATATAGTGGTAACGACTTAGAGTCCAAGTAGGAAACGAATCCGCTAATATAGAAACTGATTCGGACTTATCCATATTAGACAATTCGGATCACAATATCAACAATCTCCACCTTGAGACGAATTTTCTCTTGTAGCATAATGAAGAATCATCAATCACCAGGATAACCCCATAATAAGATAAAAATCACCGTGCACCAATTAGTCTCTAGGACTAAACTGTAATACAAACTAAGCTTAAGTAAAGCTCAAACTTAGTAATAGGAACTGACTTTGTCATCATATCAGCTGCATTATTATTAGTACTTATATTGCACACTTTGACATCACCTTAAGCAATAACACCTTGAATAAAGTGATATCTCACATCAATGTGCTTTGTTCTTTCATGGAACATCCGATCCTTTGTAAGACATATAACACTCTGACTATCACAAAATATAGCAGTGCAAGAATTATCTTCACAAAGCTCGGTGTACAAGCCTCTCAACCAAATAACTTCTTTACAAGCTTCAGAAATAGACATATATTCTGCTTCAGTGGTAGATAAGACAACAGTAGCTTGCAAACTTGCCTTCCAACTAACAGCACAACCACCAATGGTGAAAGCATAACCTGTGAGACCTCCTTTTATCCAAATCGCTAACATAATCAGAGTCAACATAATCAACAAATTCATCTCTAGAATTTCCAAACTGCAAACGAGTATTAGAAGTGCCACGCAAATATCTAAAAATCCACATAACTGCTTTCCAATACTCTTTTCAGGATTAGCCATGTATCTACTAACAACACTCAGTGCATGAGATAAATTAGGACGAGAACAAACCATGGTATACATAAGAGAATTAACTGCACTGGAATATGGAACTCTAGACATGTACTCAATATTATAATCTGAATCAGGACATAAAGCTGAAGATAATCTGAAATGCGAAGCTAATGGAGTACTCACTGGTTTTGCATCGTGCATATTAAAACGACGAAGGACCATCTCAATATAATCTTGTTGACTAAGGTCTAACTTGCCAGATTTTCTCTCTCTAACAATCTCCATGCCAAGAATTTTCTTTGTTGCACCTAAGTCTTTCATCTCAAATTCATTACTCAATTGTGCCTTCAGTTTTGCTATTTTCGACTTATCTTTTGCAGCAATCGACATATCATCAACATAGAGAAGCAAATAAATAGCTGAACCATTAACAGTCTTTAAATAAACACAACTATCATAATCAGATCGTTTAAAATTATGAGAGAGCATAAATGAGTCAAATCTCTTGTAACATTGCCTAGGTGATTGCTTCAAACCATAAAGAGATTTCTTTAATATACAAACAAGGTGTTCTTTTCAGGAATAATAAAACCCTCAGGTTAGTCCATATAAATATCTTCTTCTAATTCCCCATGTAAGAATGCAGTTTTAACATCTAATTGCTCAAGTTCATAATCATGTATAGCAACAATACTGAGTAAAGTGCGAATAGAACTATGCTTCACAACTTTGAAAAAGACATCATTAAAGTCAATACCTGGAATCTGACTATAACCTTTAGCAACCAACATTGTTTTATACCTTACTGGTTCAGTAGAAGAAATATCTTCCTTTCTTTTGAGAACCCACTTGCAATGAACAAGCTTCTTCTCCCTTGGTAATTTTACTAGTTCCCAAGTGTCATTCTTTTCATATGACTCCATCTCATCATGCATAACAGTTATCTACTTATTACAATCAGTGGAATCAATAGCCTTAGAGTATGATGAAGGTTCTGCATTACCTTCAATTTCTTCTGTCACACTCAAAGCATAAGCAACAATATTAGCTTCTTCAATCAACCTCTTGGGTAGATTAATCTCCCTCCTAGGTCTGTCAACTGCAATGGACCATTGTGGTTACTGCTCACAAATATGAGGATTCTCAACAATAGGTGCATCATGAACAACAATATTTTCCTTATCTGATGTGTTATCTGAACCAATAAGATGATCCACCTGAACACTTAAAATTATACTTACTCTCAACAGGAACATTAGTATGCAGTTTATCATGAAGCATAGCAGATTCATTAAAGATAACGTTTCTGCTAATCAAAACCTTACGTGTTTCAAGATTCCATAACTTATATCATTTAACACCACATTTATAACCAAGAAATATGCACTTAAGAGCTCTAGGCTCTAATTTTCCATTATCAACATGAGCATAAGCGGTACAACAAAAAAATTACAATTCTGAATAATTTGTTGGAGAACCAGACCATACCTCAATAATTTGTTGGAGAACCAGACCAGACCATTCTCACGTGAAGCAAAGCTTGGTGAGCTTCTAGAGACCTCCACGAGATTCCCTATTTTTTTTGTCTCTGTTCGCAGCACCCACGACTTCTACCGAACAACAATTGAACTTGAGCTGGCCAAGAATTGAATGCTTCACGTGAATTAATGATGTGCCAACTTTATCAATGTTGTGCCAACTTTGATCGGCGTGCGATCGCCGAAGGACCAAAAAAACCAACTGTTCATAGCGGCTCGAGGTGACACATGGGAACAATTGACGGGAGGCAAAGATGAGTCGCGGTGCTGCTTTGGTCCGTTTTTGGATGCCGCTTGTGGATGACGTGTCGAGGAAAAACGCACAAGGAGCGATGCGCGCGAAGGCGTTGCGAGCAAAGGAAGATGCAACAACGGGATGGCTTTGACCACATCCAACTCCGTGGGCAAGCAATGAGCCGACATCTTGAAAAGTTCTACAAGCGCCACCAAGTGTTCATGCTAGAGCGGTTGCTAGAAGAGTTTCTTGTAACGAGTAATAGTCGTAGGGCTTGTGACCTCAGAGACCGTGACACAGCCAAGCTTCTTTGCCAATAGGAGCTGGGCTCGCTGCTCCGCTGGGACCCCCGGATGAAAGGATGTAGCCAAATGGGCACTGCGCCGAGGTGTGATGTCCACTCGCAAAACTTTACAGTGGGAGCACTGAACATCAGGCAAGGGAAGGATTGGAGGACACGTGTCCTTCCGTACTCGACGAGAGTAGGTAATGAAGGCCGGCATTGTTGACTGGCAATTGGTGTTAGTTTCCGCCAACGGATCCACCTCTTCCGTAGTAGGTAACTCATGGAAGTAGCCTACGAAACTATTTATGCAGTACTTTGGGGATCCTGAATTATTTACATAGGATCATAATCTTTCAGATCATATGTAAATAACTCTAGATCATCGAGTTTTGAAATCTAACTTAATCCATGTAAATATGCAGACCATAGTAGTCGAGACCATGCTTACATGAATCAAGTAGCATTTCAAATCTTCGGAGAAGGACTTATATCCATAAGTTACAGCAGAGGCCGACCGACCAAATTTAACCATAAACATAAGTATGCAACGAAAAGTAAAGCATTAAGAACAAAAACTCCAGCAAGGTATGCCCTTCCCAAAGGCATCTGAGTGGAGGCCAGAAATAGTGCTACTCATTAGCGTCGCCGAAGTTGGCACTAACGAAATGTGTTGGACCGTAAAGGCGACTAGAGGGGGGGTGAATAGGAGCACGCTCACTTTTTCACAAATTATGAACTCAATACAATTTCACTCCAGTAGCTATTAGAAAGCTATGAAGATCAATATACGATCTGTGGAAGACTAGTATTGAATCTAATTAAACCCCTAAGCTATGCTACAAAAATCAACTAAGATTGCAAACACTCACGGCCGCAGGCGGTCGGCCAATTGGACCCAATCGGTCGGACCGGTTCGGGCGGTTTGGCCGGCGTTGTCTTTGGCGGTCGGACCGCTCAAAATCGGTCGGACCGGTGATGGCGGTCGGCCGGCCGACTCGAGCCGATCACACCTTGATAAAATCGGCCGATGGCGAAGTTGCAATTAGGTGAAACTTTGATTCTCAACTCTAATCTTTATGAAACTTTGCACACACCTTCTATATGCTTTAAGGACCTATTCCAATCGAATATTATGATAATTCTTGGAGCGATCTTGAGCAATTGCCAATTGATTAACGAAGGTCTAAAGCAGGGCAAGAGCGAAAACTTGATCCTAAAGCTTGTTCGTGAGGATTGATGATCAAGATGATGTTAGATAGATTCACACATATCACGCAAGCTAATTCCGTGAAAGAATCAATCACAAACTCGCGGATCAAAGAAAGCCCTAAAAACACGAAATTGAAAGCAAGAGCGAAAGAGACTTATCTCAAGCAAACCTTGCATAGATTGATTTCGTGATTGTTCTTTGGATTACATCCACACCATCATGGATCGAGTGGATAATCAAAGATCACGAAATTCACCACAAACCATCAAGAGCCCTAGCCTCCACCTCAACTCCCTAAAGACAATTAGGGTTTTGAAACATAAAAAGCGAGAGAGAAAAGAGCTAGGTGGTGCGACCACCACCTCCCCTATTTATAGTGGAGGCCTAGACTCCTAGGGTTTGACTCCATTGGGCTCCGTTAAGGCCCACTAACAAGCGGGTCACACACGCGCGCATAAGCGCCGTCTTTAACCTTTTGACCTAAACCGCTTCACCATGCGCCATGGATTCGCCAATAGGTCACCCTTGTCCATCTTGTGTCACGCTTGAGTCGTTGACCTCACCCGGCATCATCGATCGTTACGGACCTCAACTCTCCAAGTCTAGTCCGATCCTCCTTGCCGTTGACCGTCGTTGACCACCAAGCTACACGCACAACCATAGACAAGCAAACACGAATTCGGGAACAAGTTCTTCACAACTTGACCCATGTTAGTCAAAACATGCATCATGCAAATCATATGCCATGAAACCAATGACTTTGACCTAACAAAACAACATCGCCACGAAGTTGGCGGACGTTCAAGATTATTGCAGGTCGATCGCTCGGGTGGCCGGTCGGACCATTATGGCGGTCGGACCGCTCCACATGAGCGGTCGGACCGCTTATGAGACTTAGCCGAATTTCAACCTGAAAAACCGAAACCTTACGGAAACTTTAAACCAATAGAACTTTTCTTGGAGACTCCAAAATCATGAGACCAAGTGCATTGGGATCCCCTCACTTGCCTACAACACCTATTTTTGGCCCGGCTCGTTTTGACCACTTTGGTCATCGCGGTCCGACCGCCCCATGGCGGTCCGACCGATTTGGGACCGGTCGGACGCAGTGCAGAGGCCGGTCGGACCCCTGTCGATAAGCACTGTAGCTTTGTCGAAAACACGTGGAGCGACAAACCGTAGCGCCATTGCCAATTGTCACATCATCCTAAGATCGGAACATATCCCATGAAATCCACAATCTCCCCTTGATGAACACATTGGCAATTATCCGAGAAAATGTAAGTAAGAGGTTTGAAAGCGAGTTTACTCGGTTTTCGCACAAAGGCACAACTTGGTCCATAAGCAAGAAAAAGCAATGAAAATGACCAAGTGGCATCGAATAGTATAGGCATGTGAGACAAGGCAAAAGAAAGCATAAAAACTTTGATTTCGGAAAAGGGTCAAAATTCTCACATGAGGTCCATATGAAAGAACAATTGTTCAATTGACCTATGATCATTGTGAGTATAAAAGAATGCAATTCAAGTTCGAATATTCAATAAGACAATAAGAATGCAACTCAAGAACTCCCCTCACTATGATCCTTAGTTTTCAAATTTTCGGTTTCTCCCTTTGTATAAACTTCTCCCCAACAAAGAAATATCTTCTCATTAACACATCTTCTCTTTTCATTTAACACAACTTCTCCCCTTTGACAATGGATTCATCAAGGAATCACACCTTCCTCTCATCGAGAGATAACAAATAGAGAATAAAGGAAAAGCGAGAAACAAAAGAAGCATAAAGAGGAGTATGCATGAAGTGCAATGGGTGGCTTCATTTTTTTGTATTTTTCAATTTTGATTACAAGAAGCTTTGGAGATTACCCAAAAGAACAAGCTAGTATCTCTAATATTGCACAAACGACATATCAAGCTGACAACGCTAGCAAGATCATGGTAAGACATATATATCAAAGCTAAGCACAAAGGCTCAAAAGTAAAGCGATGAGATTTGATCAATTTAAGCAACGCTTCAAATTGACAAGTTCATCAACGAGGATCCTAAAATGAAATTGGCCATGTCAAAATGTCAAAGTGAGATAAAAAATCTAACAAAGACCACATTAAGAGTCAATCAAGTCCGTATTGAATCATTTTGCTCAATATTTTATAGCGCCCATTTGTCAATTTTTTTCTCATTTGCATTGAATATTGAAGTTGACTAATGATCTAACTTAGTGACAAGATCACGGACTAGGAGCCATCCACAAACTCATCCTAAGCTTGACTAAAAGTTGATTAAAGGTATATCTTAGTAAAGAAGATCACGGACTAGGAGCCATCCACAAACTCTTTCTAAGCTTCTACTGGGCGACAAATCTTGAGGTTCATGTCATTTCGACAAGCGGTCCCCATGAGATCGTCGGTTCATC
This sequence comes from Hsuehochloa calcarea, assembly GCA_036346395.1. Taxonomy (NCBI): domain Eukaryota; kingdom Viridiplantae; phylum Streptophyta; class Magnoliopsida; order Poales; family Poaceae; genus Hsuehochloa; species Hsuehochloa calcarea. Next base: position 34,990,370 of record CM070614.1, on the reverse strand, counting down.
AAACTATCTCCAAGTTTATGTCATTTGACAAGCGGTCTCGTAAGAATAGTTTGGCACAATTTAAGCACAAGACAATCTTGATTTTCATTTTTCACATGAGCGATTTTAGAATCTCAAGAACACAAAAGCTCAAGTAATGGTCAATTTTAGATCAAAGAGCTAACAAAGCAATTACAGCAGGGCCAATGTCACAAGAGGAGCACTAATTGCGCAACTCGCTAAAACATCCACAAATTGCAATTTCTTAGTTTGAGTTGTTTAAAGGTTCTAGCTCATATAGCAAAGACTTAGCTACACATGTAAAAGCATGATAATTCTAGCAAGTCAAAGAACTAGACATGACATTGAGCAAGAATTGAAATACAAAAGCTCCAAAGGGTAATAGGCAAAGCTTCATCAATTTTAAAAGATAAGCAGAAAATCTTATATTACAATGCATCTTTTGGATTTTTCATACCACTTTCTTGTAACCACTTGTTGTCACCACTTGTTGGATTTTTCATATGAATGCAATATGATACAATGAGATGCAAATAAAAGCCTAAAAACTTGAAAAGTTCAAAAAGATCACTAAGTTCGGAAAAAGAACAATAAAAGATCAAAAGAACAAGGAAAGATCAGAAAAGATCAAACTCCCCCTCAAACCAACCCATAAGGATAAATAACCCCTAACTCGCTTCTCAAGGTGGCAAACCTAGTTGGGTCTAAAGATTTGGTGAGGATAAAAACAAGATACAAGAGAAGAATCTAGTGGGTGACAAGCGCTGAGGTACTCTTCCTATCTAGCCGAAGTGACGCACAATTAGGATAAGAAAAACCCCGAATGGACAAGGATAAAGAACAGGAATATCAAATGCCATACAAAGAGAGTAGAGTGCAAATACCTGAATATGAGCTTAAAGGCCTGGCGATGGGAAGTTCTCGGAGATGCTTGAAACCCGTTGACCGCGTGAAGGAGGTGAACCATCTTGAGTCTCCGGCAATATGACGTGAACAGTCGGAGTCGACAAAGCACGTGCCCTTCCTCTTTCGCGGCAATCACGAAAAATCAAGGCCGCGAGAAGAGCGATGTGTCTCGATCTGGGGTTAGTTAAACAAGACTTAGGAACCCGATCTTGAGACACACGTCTGCGAGTAGTATGCAAAGCGAAGTGTTATCCTTGATTTCATCTAAAATTACATTATGAGCAATGTTTAAGTTAACATGGGAATTAAAGCATCGAGAGGCGATGTCGTTGGCGTTGTCTTTGGCGGTCGGGCCGGTGACTCAAATCGGTCGGAGCCGGTGACCACCAATGATCCGGCCGTGACTGAAGAACATGAGAATTAGGATATGTAGAAGCATGATGATTAGCATGTGAGAAAAATCATAATCGAGTTTATTCCTTTCGGTGTTACCATGTCTCATAAAAGCTCTAGGTTGCACGAATGAGATTCTATCAAGATTTTTCCTATCATTTTTCAACCTCATGTGAATTCAATCAAATGCCCACCTTTCTTGCAATAAGTGCAATGGTACTTGGTACCACTAGAAGAAGCACCATTTGAATTAATACAAGGTTGGGCAAAACTGCAGATTTAAAGATGTTTTTGCGAGGTTGGGTTTGAATTCAATTAAACCTTTTTCAAGACTTGAATGACTTTTGGGTTTGAATTGTCTTGAAAAGAATTGAATCCTAAACCTTGCTTCTTATAAGGAGTTTTAGACTTGTCAAGAATCATGTTTAATTGTTTCTTACCTTTAGAAAATTTCTCTAATGTATCATGAAGGTAAGCATTTTCTTTTCTCAAATTAACACAAGCATCACAAGTTTTATCCATAGATTTCTCCTTATATAAAGCAATTTCAAGCTTAAGAGTGGAACAAGAAGCACAAGTAGTATTTTCAATATTGTCCTTAAGCTTAGCATATTTGACTCTAGCAGCTTCTAAGATATCTTTGATTTCACGTTCTTTTTCTAAGCATGAAGTGCAAGGGCTAGAATCAATCACATCAGAAGCAATCAACTTGCTAGACTCTAAGCATTTTTCACAAGAAGCAGATTTTTAATTTCAATTAGCTCAGTTCTAGCATTTTCAAGTTGTTGTAAAGCAATATTGTGAGCAGATTGCAGTTTAGCCAATTCTGAGTGCATATCATGACAAGATAAACATTCATCAGGTTCAAGAGTCTTAACATTTGCTAGTTCTAGTTTTAGTTTACCAATTTTTGACTCTAGTTTCTTATTTTTAGTCATGACAAATTCTAGCGCTTCATCTTGACTAAGCACTTGCTCAACTATAGAATTATATTTAGCAGAAAGCTCATCATAAGAAAAAGATACCTCATCATTATCAATGTCGTCGGTGTCAGCCATGAAGCACATGCCAGTAAAGTCCTTGGCCTTCCCTTTCTTTTCCTCTTCGCTCCGAGTCCACATCACTAATGGATTGCTCTCCAAAAGCGGCAAGGATCCGGTGGCGGCCTTTATGAGTTTGTGACATCATACTCGAGTTGTTCTCATGAGGCTTCTTCCAAGTTGTCTTCTCCTCCTGTGCTTACCCTTACCTTTTAGCTTGGGGCAATTGGCCCGGATGTGGTAAAGCTCTCCACACTCATAGCAAATAACAGGACCACCTCTCTTTTTATTTCTCACATTGTTGTAAGCCCGTGTGAATTTTTTAGCTAAAAGGGCTAACTCTGTCTCAGGAATATTTTCAAGCTCCTCCTCAGAAATCGCAGATAAGCAAGCAAATGAAAATCCGGAAGAAGATTCAAAAGAGTCACCAAAAGCCTTTTTATGAGGATCGCTACAAAGCTAAATTATCTTTCTTGGGATGATCAACTCTTTTAATTTCATGAGTCTTGAGTTTACTATAAAGCAATTCTAAAGTAAGACTCGAAAGATCAACATTCTCTTCTATAGCGGTAGCCTTCATCTCCCACTCCTTGGTGTTGATTGCAGCCAAGAGGTGGGTGGCATTTTCAGATTGAGAATATTCAATATCAAGACTTTCATTTGATTAATCACTTTATTAAAGCGATTGAAAATGTCATCGATGCTCTCTCGGGACGCATCTCAAATTTGTTATAATCACGCTTATAGATTGTTTGGCGCACTTTCTTAATTTGAGGCGAACCCTCATGATATGTTTGAGTGTTCCAAATCTCGTCTTGTGATCATAAAATTGCAAATCCTATCATATTCTTGTCTACCAAGCGCACCATATAAAAGATTATTGGCCTTGTTGTTGTTAGCCAAAAGAACCACGAAGCGGGAGTTTCAACCTCGGGAATAATGGCGGGGATCAAACAACATCCCATATAGCTTGTCCTCGCTCTCAAGGAATACTGCATCGATTCTTCCAATAGGCATAGTCTTGTCCATTGAACATATGCGGTTTTGTAGAGAATCTATCCATCGCCAAAGTTCGGTGGACCGGTTAAGATCAAGATTGAACTAAGCGGGCTCGATACCACTTGTTGGACCGTAAAGGCGACTAGAGGGGGTGAATAGGAGCACGCTCACTTTTCACAAATTATGAACTCAATACAATTTCACTCCAGTAGCTATTAGAAAGCTATGAAGATCAATATACCGATCTGTGGAAGACTAGTATTGAATCCAATTAAACCCCTAAGCTATGCTACAAAAATCAACTAAGATTGCAAACACTCACGGCAGGCGGTCGATGCTGGACCCAATCGGTCGGACCGATTGCGGGCGATCGACCGGCGTTGTCTTTGGCGGTCGGACCGCTCCAAAATCGGTCGGCCGGTGATGACCAGGCGATCGACCGGCCGACTCGAACCGTCTGCAGTGATAAATCGGCCAGATGGCGAAGTTGCAATTATGTGAAACTTTTGATTCTCAACTCTAATCTTTATGAAACTTTGCACACACCTTCTATATGCTATTAAGGACCTATTCAATCGAATATTATGATAATTCTTGGAGCGATCTTGAGCAATTGCCAATTGATTAACGAAGGTCTAAAGCAGGGCAAGAACGAAAACTTGATCCTAAAGCTTGTTCGTGAGGATTGATGATCAAGATGATGTTAGATAGATTCACACATATCACAGCAAGCTAATTCACGTGAAAGAATCAATCACAAACTCGCGGATCAAAGAAAGCCCTAAAAACACGAAATTGAAAGCAAGAGCGAAAAGAGACTTATCTCAAGCAAACCTTGCATAGATTGATTTCGTGATTGTTCTTTGGATTACATCCACACCATCATGGATCGATGGATAATCAAAGATCACGAAATTCACCACAAACCATCAAGAGCCCTAGCCTCCACCTCAACTCCCTAAAGACAATTAGGGTTTTGAAACATAAAAAGCGAGAGAGAAAAGAGCTAGGTGGTGCGACCACCACCTCCCCTATTTATAGTGGAGGCCTAGACTCCTAGGGTTTGACTCCATTGGGCTCCGTTAAGGCCCACTAACAAGCGGGTCACACACGCACGCCATAGCGCCGTCTTTAACCTTTTGACCTAAACCGCTTCACCATGCGCCATGGATTCGCCAATAGGTCACCCTTGTCCATCTTGTGTCACGCTTGAGTCGTTGACCTCACCCGGCATCATCGATCGTTCTGGACCTCAACTCTCCAAGTCTAGTCCCGATCCTCCTTGCCGTTGACCGTCGTTGACCACCAAGCTACCTGCACAACCATAGACAAGCAAACACGAATTCGGGAACAAGTTCTTCACAACTTGACCCATGTTAGTCAAAACATGCATCATGCAAATCATATGCCATGAAACCAATGACTTTGACCTAACAAAACAACATCGCCACGAAGTTGGCGGACGTTCAAGATTATTGGTCGGCCAGCTCCGGGTGGCCGGTCGGACCGCCTTAGGACTTAGAATTTCAACCTGAAAAACCGAAACCTTCGGAAACTTTAAACCAATAGAACTTTTCTTGGAGACTCCAAAATCATGAGACCAAGTGCATTGGGATCCCCTCACTTGCCTACAACACCTATTTTTGGCCCACTCGTTTTGACCACTTTGGTCATCGCGGTCCGACCAGCCCCACATGGCCGGTCCAAGCCAGATTTAGACCGGTCGGACCGCCCGTGCAGGACCGGTCGGACCGCCCCATCGATAAGCACGTAGCTTTGTCGAAAACACGTGAAACGACAAACCGTAAACGCCATTGCCAATTGTCACATCATCCTAAGATCTGGAACATATCCCCATGAAATCCACAAAATGATTTATGTTATAATCTTTCTCACCTGAACAAATAGATAATCTGTTAAAGTACAAAGTTGTACTTGCAAGACTTGCACAAAGAAAATTTATACATGCTAGTGGTTGATCAAAGAGATGTTATAGTGGCTCTAGTTTTTGCATAAATACAGTATTACTCAATCTACACCTTCTTGTTGAGAAAGCAATTTTAGCAATAGTCTGTTTAACAACAAAATGTTAAATGACGTAAAGTTAAATATATATCAAACAATATCAAAGTGACAGCCCCACTTTAATAAGCTAAATTCATGACGAACCCGTCATGCGATACCAAGTTATCCCATGTCAAGTTTTAGTTTAGAGTCTAATAATGATGTCAGTCAAGGCTCAAGTGATGTCCATAATCGTGGACACGGCTATTCGAATATGCTATAACCCTGCAAGGGAGTACATCTTTACCTACACGACTTGATCACCCCGTAAGCCTCCGAATAATAACACACTTCCTTTGGTGTATCGGTTGGGAAAATCAAGACTCGGTATTTTTCAGCAAGAAACCCATATTGAAGTGAAACACCAATGCATGACCAAATTCTGCATAGTGCTAGCTATACCGCCTACTAACTAACCAGGCATGCAAGTTATGTCGGAGGGGCCAATGTAAGTAGTTAGCATGTGGGTCGACTGCCCAACATCAAAATAAAAATAGCGCTCACTTGCACATTATATATCCTTACAGTGGGTTCCTAAGAAACATGCGATTTCATGGTCTTATGTCCTCACACCACCTGTGTTTCAAATCAATACGACCTTCCCCTTACTTGACAAAGGGGCGCCCATACACCGCGTATCGAAGTACGAGTGATACTTGGAGTGACAGCCCAAAATTCGGTCCTTGATGATCCGGACAAGTCTTTCCACGATACCCGATTCTCGTACATGATAGCACCCTCACTACTAGCCACTTGTTCAGATCAAAATTCATCTTTAAAGAACAAAATTTAGACTCCACAATTAGATTCGAAGATCTGAACTGAAAGTATAAATACAATTATTTAGTGTCTCCCTGGATTGACAAGATAACCCCGTCAACTAGACTACGCGACTACTGACTTGCATGGCTAAGCATAAGAACCCACATTAAGTAATATCACATGTCAACTAACTTAGGCATATCTGTAAAGAGGAATTCAAGGTTAACTTGCAAGACATTGGGATTACACAAAATATTAATACCCGAAATTAGCATGCACGCGAATAATATTAACATTTCAAACAACTAATGTAGGAAATTATGGGATCAACATGTATGCAAGAATAAAGGTAAAAAGTGATGCTTTCACCTTTCTAAAATACCAATTGTTCACTCTCCGGTGGATATTCTTTTGCCTCAGTCAGTTCGGACTCTAAAGAAAACACGTTATCAAATAAACAACGAGAAAACCGAGAAAAATCCAAAATACTCAAAAATGCATGAGAATACCACAATAGGAAGATTATGATTTAATATGAATTTAGGTGAAAATTTTAGTTCATTTGGAGTTCATTTCGATTTTTTATAGATTTTTCAAGTTTAAATATATTAGTGTTCATGTATTTTAAATATCACATTTTTCTTTAATAGTAACATGTTCAAAACCTATTTCAAATTAAAGTACAAAAAAATGTAAACAAACAAAATTGAGTTTGCTCAATTAGGAGTTAAAATGAATTACTTTTGAATTTTTGAAGTTTATAATAATTTTTAGTGTAAAAACAATTAAATTCGGATTTTCTAATTGCGCAAAATACTTTTTACACTCACGATCGCCTAGCCACAGAGGATGATCGGTGGGACCATGCGAAAAATGTTGATTGGGTAGCTTTGACCCAGCCACGGCCAAACGACGTCGCAGGTGTATTCGACAAATACGTCTTCGGTTTTTTCAAAACGTACTCCGGTAAAACCATTTTAAAAATTACGCTTCCCAAACTTAGAAGACGTACTTCCTGTTTTGCGCAATTACTTAACCAGCTGTGAGGGCCCACATGTAATAGACTCAGGATTTAAACTAATCCCTAATAACAGTTATTATCGGTGGGGCCTACATGTCATACAATCATTAAGAAACATACTTAATGTTAATGACTGTCATTACCCTATTGACCGATGGCTTGACGGTAGATCGTGCCGGCCTTGGAGTGAGAAAAGCATTATGGTGCAACAAGGGTCCTCTGGGCTCGAGATCAACACGCCGCGGTGTGCACGGTCCCCGCGAACCGATGGTGGTGGTGCGAGTCAATGGTCATTGAGTTGAACTCGCGATGGCCGGAGGCGGAGACGAAGGGATGGCTCACGTGGAGATGATGCTCTGGGTGTCGAGAAGCTTCGGGAGAAGGTGCATCGGAACCGTTGTGACTCCAGGAACGAGGCGCCCAAGATCTTGACGGCTAAGGAAAGCGGTGGTGGTTGGAATCTATGTGGCGGCGCTTGACCATGCTTGGAGAAAACGGCGTCGCACGTCCTCGGTATTGCACCAAAAGCAAATCAACTTCACTAGAATACTCAGTGAGAAATTGTGATTCTTACGGACAAGACGGCATTGAGAATGACTCACTGGAACGCCAATGAGCTTTCAGGCCCATGGCCGCCGAAGTTGAGGACAGAGAAGTAGCTCTCGATGATTTAGGGGTCGACGAGGTCCCGGACTAGCCAAAATGGAGGCAGCGCGCAGAGAGGAACTCAGCGCCGGGGTCGTGGGTGCGGGAGCATCACCGAGGCGACGGCTAGTTCCTTGGCTTGTTCTCCTGCCGGAGTGAAGAATCGAGCGGAGATGGCAACATGGTGCGAAAGAGGTCCAATGGATTGGCTTGGGTGGTATATGAAGTCCCGGTGTGCTTCTCGGACAGACACGCATGAATGATATGGCGAGAGCAACACCGTGGCACACATGTGCGACGCCAGCATTGCGCGGCCGAAGCGGTGGGAGGAAGAAGGCGGTTCCGATAGGCGGGCCCCACTCATCCGTGAGAGGACGAAAACAACGCGGTCGGACAGGCAAAGCAGCACGGTCGAGTCAAGTCCAATGGCTCGGGTCGCTACAGTGTAGTCTGGTTCGAGTCGGTCGCATAGTTGACCGAATTGAAATTCAAACCTCCCAACTTTGACTGAGGTTTAAACATAGCAATTAAATTTATAAAAATCTAAAATTAACCCTATTTCGAACCAATCTGATCCCGCTAGCTGGTTAGCGGGCAGGGTTCGAAGGGGCAGCGCTCTCGGAAACCTTTTCGGGACATGAATCTTATTCACGTAATCGAGTCTTGGAAATCATCGAATTAATCATATTAACCCTATTCGAACCAATCTGATCACCGCTTGATACGACCACGCACTGCGGCATACTTCAATGGCGGAATTCCGACCGGTTGGAGTATCATGCAAGACAGTCGAAAACAAGTCGAGTAAATCATCTGGTCCTTTTAGCTCATACCTTCTTGTAAACCTATCTACTATCGCCGAACACTGATTGATCTCATCGATTAGTATCTAGACCGTTCCATCCACACGAACCAATCTAGGTTACCAGACCCGACCAGTAATAGATCCAATCTACTACTACCACATATCTAGTATATGCGACCGATCTAGATCAAAAAACTATACAGCACCACTGAAGAGATACAAGTAGGCTACACTAGCTTACAATTCAAAAACTATACCATCTAAACCAGGATGACATGCAAACAAGAGATCACAGATCATTACCACCAGACGCGCAATGCAGCGGAAGAAGAGTTGGAGCAACCTGGTCCAATGAAGAGCGCATCGAAGTAGTGGTCGTAGTCGATCGTCTTCGTAGTCGAACGTCCAGCGTAGTCGTCGCCGATCGTATCCTTGACAACGATCGCTTTCCTTGCAATGCCGCGAATCGTCTTCTAACGCAACAACAACCGCAGTAGCTCCTCTATGGTATCCACACGTCCAGGGCAGGAACACCATACACTGGTGTGCAAGCACTTAGTCCCACGGGAAGGCTCTCTCAAAATATAGTGGCTAGGATTTGGAGCAACTCATATCAACTCTTGTCATGTGTCTACTCTGTATCGTATATCTCCCAACAACCTCAAGCATCTCTTTAAATAGTACCTATGACGGATCATATCTGAACACGTTTGACGAATCGTATCTGTCCTGGTTTATTCCAACCTGTTAAGTGTGTGACCTTGTAGGTTCATGTGTAGTTTGGTTGTGACTCGAAAACCTTTTCCGACCACTTGTCGTTAGTGGTGCGTAGCAGGACATAACGATACACACAAATTATATCTGACGAACCTTAATGTAATATGATCTACGACCAGGTCCTCATCACTTACGACTAGCTCATATATTTATACGACCATATCCTATTTAGTCAAGACTAGTTCGTAGCTCCTTACAATCAGGTTTCGACCACTATGTGATTACGTTCAACCAGTCGACGATCAGCTCGTATCTCCATACGACTAGTCAGTAATTGATCAAACTAAGCGACCTACTCGTGTATTCTCCCTTTGCCTCATGGTATCTGGTTGAACTCCAGATGAGATTATGTCATCCATAGACTGTTTAATACTTTCTCGATCAAGTGTTAGATAACTTCATGTGGTCGAATTCTTCGACCACCAGTGGCATGGTCATGCACTTTCTTTATCCGACCACATCAAGGGGCCGAGAGACAACTCTCCTGTTATGTTAGGAGGGGCAAATCCCATATCCGACTAGTCATATTGCTCCGCATGTTTCATAGCATACTCGAAAGCTACCTTTATGACTACTCAGCTACGAAATAGCCTTTGACAACCCCAAAGTGTACTCTTACACATGTAGAAAACCATGCTGATACCGGGTCTAAGGATAATACATCATCATTACTTGAGACCAACTGATGATACATGAAATCATAACAATCTCAGCAGTGTCTCAAGGTGGGTCAATCCAACACCATGTTTTCTAACATGTGTCCACATTATTGATTCGATATCCTTATATCCATGACTAGTGAAACATGGTCATCAGTCAACACATATGTTGATCAATAGAGTCACACTAGTGTTCCGACCAGTGACCTTCGACCAGGGATACATTTAGAACGACATCATCATAAGTTAAAAGAGTTTCACCAACAAGTCACATACTCGTTAATCTTTATAACTGATGATTCATTCAATGAACAAAATAATATTTATTCAATAACTCATAAATATAGATATGATACAATCATCTTTTTGATTGCCTCTAGGGCATATCACCAACAAAAACAAAGAGTGAACTCCCCCTAAATGTGTGCATACACGAATGTGTAATAAGAACATATGCACATATTCAAGTTAGAATTTTAGCGGAGTTCAACTTATATTTTGGATCCGAAGAATGCAACAAGATATAAGAATATAATGTCAAATACATACATATTTGATTTTCACCTTTTCATCCAATAGAGACTAAACAATAGTGTTGGACCGAAATGGCGACTAGAGGGGGGGAGGTGAATAGGAGCACGATCTCTTTTTCGTAAAGATCGAATTCAACACGATTTTCTCTCCTATAGCTATGAGAGCTATGAAGATCAATATCTAAGCACAACAGAAGTCTTGTATTGAAGTATCCTAAGTGTTGGGCGGTCTGACCTCTATATCAATGGCGGTCGGACTGGTCACCTTGAGCTTTAAAGTATTGGGTACCAAATTACGCTTTAAAGCTTAATAGGTACTTGGAGAGGCATTGGAGGTTTGGCTCGCACAAGAAGAAGTGGATTCCATCATATATCAAATTGGAGCCAAACTTGAAGATTATCATTTCACATCAAGAACCAATGCTATCTCAGAAACAAGTACTTACATTGAAATATCTAGCCCCTTATGCCTTGTGTAGGTTGTATTTCATGAAAATCATATTAAAAGGGGTGTTCTTGCTCTATGTTCATAATGTTCATTTTTAATATCTTGAGAAAGATGGTTAGTGGTACATTAAGGGGGGGGGGTGCTAAATCATTATCATGTATATCACATCCCTATGTATGCCCAAATAAATTAAGTGTTGGTATTGTTTTTTAAAAATGAGCCTTTTAGCCAAAAGTCAAAAATTTCATAATTATTAGTAATTCTTTGAAAAATTAGTTGAAAAATGTATACAAATATTTTTCAAAGGTTTAACAAAGGTTTTGGCTCTAGAAAAACCTATTTTGAGTGAAAATACATTTCTAGCCAAAATCCAACATTATAGTATCTTGTTTTTTTACATAAACTAGATTTTTTGTGTAAAATCTATTCTAAAAAGAATTTGAAAATCTTACCAAAATAAAAATCATAGAGTTGGTTATTCTAAATATTTTTGGTATTCAAAATATTTCTAAAAAACAAACCTAGAAAAAGTTATTTGATTTCTAAATTCGTCCAAAATATTACTTTGACCTAAGTGGTCACTTTCTAGCACTTAAGTGAGTTTTGCCATATGAACCAAAATTCTTCACATGAATATGTTCATAATGGTATTTATGATTCATACATGAAATTGGATGCTTTAAAATTCATCATTTGCTCAATTTGGATCTTTTGGTAAAATTTCTTGAAAATATGTATCATTTGCGAAAACCAAAAGCTAATTTTCAAAAAAACTATTTGAGATTTGGATTTTCAAGGGCTATATAAGTTGGAAATGCTCCAAATATGTTTGCTTGATTGATTGTGTAAAAATTTAGAGCTAATACAACAAATCTCTCTTCTCTATCAAGAACTGAAACTGTTTGTCAGTTTCAGGAAAAATCGATCCGACCGACTAGCATCGGCAGTCCGACCGGTAGCCCAACCGGTCCAACCGCCGTTATGCCAGCGGTCAGACCGGAAACGCATGAAGGTTCTAAAACCCCTTCACCCGAGAGCTCTCTCCCCTCTCTCTCTATTCTCAAATCCAGCCGAAGTCTTCTTCTCTTGTCACCCTCTGGCCGCCACCACCTTCTCCGACCCGGATCTCCTCCTCTGGCCATCCCTTTGGTGCTCCAAGGTATCTACTTGCTCTCCTCCATTCCCTCTTCCATTCCGTCTAATTACTTTGTGTTTTGGATGTGAATGCTCACCGAGTTTTGGAACCCTAGGTGAGGGAGGAACTTCTAATACCCAGCTTTCGGCACTCTAATCTCTTCAAGGAGTTATCTCTCGTGATTCTCCTCTCCATCCAAGCCGGTAAAACATCCTTGTCAACTTGCATTATCCTCACATTGTATTTTGCCCCTAAATTCTAGGGTTTGGCAAAATTTGCTATGCAAGTAGTTTGTGAGTAAACCTATGAATATCCACTATGTCATTCTGTGATTGTTGCACATTTGTGGGATTATCCCAAAATACGCTCTCTCTTTGGTCACCGGTGATCCGTCAGTGCAGATTAGCGGTCCAAGCCGGCCTTAGTGGCGATCAGACCGCCTTGAGTCCAGCGATCAGACCACGGTGACTGAGAGAGTGACAAATGGCATTTTGGTATATTCATGAGTTTATTCCTTAATATTCCTTGATTAATCCTTAAATTATCTTCCCAGGAACCATGCCGAACAAGCAATTGGCTAATCGCTCGAGGGCTCCTCCTTCCTCTTCAAAAGGGAAAAGTCTAGTCGACGATGAATTTGAGGATGAGCATATGGAAGAAGTCGAGGATTCAGGAGAAGACAATGGCGATGGCGATGAAAACTATGAGGAGTCATTGGTGGTAATGAGGATGATGATGAGGAGGATGCTCTGATGAAAGTCGATTCATTGGGCTTGATGTGTCAAGGATTGGAAGTGAGCAGTATATCATTTTGAGGCACATCAACCAATTTAGATTTCCAAGGTCAGCTTCGATGAATATGTTTCATACAAAATTGCAGCTAGATGTGTATCAGATTATTTATGGGAAGAAGCATTTTGCAAATCATCGTTTTATCAAATGGAGCTACCTTGCCCATAATCCAACCTACAACGGGCTCTACCGTCTTTTCAAAAGTGTAGGTTTGGACTCTTTGGTCTCTCTTCGTTGCAATTTCCATGCCAAGGCTATCAAGCAATTTTATGCTACGGTGTTCGTATCTCCTGATCACGATCACCTCATTTGGATGAGCGGGCAACAAAGGCTAGAAGCCTCTAAGGAAGACTATGTGCAAGCCTTAGAGCTGAGAGATTCCAGGGGCCTCAAGATACATCTTCAAGAACCCTTGTCACTCACCTTGGTGGATGAATACTATGATCAGAATCATCATTATTCATGTGGCAAGGTAACTGGCCTTCTTCCCCTCCCTAGCATCATTAACAGGATTATAAGGGCACCATTCTTCCCTAGGAGTGAGAATAATGATGAGATCCATGGGACGGCCTGGAACGTGGTGAAATATATTATGGAAGGAACAAAGTCTGATGTGATTGATTTGATTATCAGAGAAATAGCTACTTCCAAATGAGATAAGTCAAAAAGGAAATATTTTGCTCCTTACATCATGAAGTTAATAAAGAGCATGATTGATTTTGATAGCCCTATGATATAGAGCATAAAGAATACAGACCAAGGGATGCTCCTCCTCCTCCTACTCCTCAGATGCCAGCTCCGGTGCCTCCTCCACCTCCTCAGTCTCAAGGACATGGCTCTTCATCTCAGGGTCATCAGGAACAAGACCCTGTCCTAGCAGCAATTCTTCATCTTCAACTGAGTGTTGATCAGCTTCGTGCTTCCCAGGATGAGACTAGAGCCATGATGGACACAAGGTTTAATGCGCTGACTGCTCAAGTGACAGATTTGCGAGGGGAGTTCACTGAGTTTTAGGAGCAGCTGACGCCTATATATTATCAGCGATATGGACGTGGATTGCGCCCGCCTCCTTCTCTCAGCGGGGAGATCAGCATCAGTCTTCGTCATAGGATCCTCCTGCAGATCAGTAGCTTTAGTTTTATTTAGGTCATTAGACCTTGTAATGAAGAACAATTGTATTATCTTTTATGCATGTCTGCATGACTCTCATTAAACTTGGCTATGATGTTCTGTTATCTTTGTGAGAATGTGGATCTTTTATGTTATAATTTGTCTTTGTATGGTTTATGGATGAGATATGATTTTGATTGAACGGTCATTGATATTGTTTGCTTGATCATATCTTATTTATCATCTGTCATGTTTTTGGATTCATTGTTTACAAAAGAAACTCTGTCAGTTTTTTTAAAAGGACCTCTCACAAGCATAAATTTGAATGTTCATCTCAATAGACTTTGTGAAAATTGTTTATTGGCTAAATTTTTATTGGTCATAAGTATCAATTTAATATTCTTTGTGACCAAGCTCCTCAAGTTGAAAAGATCTCTCTTTTGACCTTCTTTATTTTTGATGATTTATGTCAAAAGAAGAGCATATTTTAAAGATCAATAAAATGATTTCAGTAGCCAAGTTGTTTGCTTTGCAAAACTTATTTCTTGGCTTTAGATTGGTTTTGGACTTTTTTGTGTTTAATGCCAAAAGGGGGGGAATTTTTATGTTATCAATGTATATCCCCACATTTGGATTTTTGATTTATGCCAAAAAGGAAAGAATATTTATGCTATCAATATTCCCTTATTTGGATGATTAATACATTCACCTCATTTGGATGATCTATATATTCTCCTTTGTTATTTGATTTATACCAAAAAGGGGGAGAATTCTTTTATGGGAGAATGCATTATTTTTACAAGCATATTTTTCTTATATGCATATTGATTGATACTTTAAATTTCACCTCATGATATATATAGACATAGTTCATTAGCTTAAATTCTTATATTATGAATGCTATGTCTATTTATATCCAAATGTTATTATTGATAAAGGATTTGTCATCAATCACCAAAAAAGGGGAGATTGAAGAATCTAGACCATAATTATGAGTTAATGGAGTGTTTTGGTGATTAATGACAAGTCCAATTGTGAGACTAACATTTCTATTGTTATATCTAATGTGTAGTCTCATTTGGATATAAAGGTAAAATTTAACGAGGTATGCATTCGACTTATACTCTTATATAATGTTGCATTCCTTGGATCCAAAATATAGGTTGAACTCCATCATAAGTATATCTTGAATATGTGCATATGTTTTCTTTACACATATGTGTATGCACACATTTAGGGGGAGTTTATTCTATATTTTGTGGTTTCATTAGTAGTGATCCATATTTCGTTTTTCACATATATTTGAGATCTTTACTTTGAAACATATCCGTTTGAGTATATAGAACTTGTGTAGTTTTTGTATACTCATGTTTTGAGTATATAGAACTTGTGTAGTTCATATATACTCACGTTGTGTTACATTTATCTACATTCAATTTATATGTAATTGAAGTGGTTATCATTAATTATCAATAAGGAAAAGATTGAAGTATCTTGTCCCGCCATTATGTGATAATGGTTTGTTGTGGTAACTAATGGTAATCACATTGTGCCTTAGGTAGTGGATTGTGTATTCAGTTGAGTGTTGACACTTGATTAGTTCAAGTGAAGGTTGAGATTTATTTCTCTTGGTGTTTGCCGACACCTAGACGGCGTGGAGGCGGCGTGCCCGATGATCTTCTCAAGAAGCTTGTGAGAAGGCCCGGCGAGTTGTGAGTGGTTTGGTGCTCGCCATCTCCGGAGTGGAGGAAGAGCAACCATAGTGGAGCGAGGTGTTAGTTAGTGTTGGAATCGGTCCAAGTGGTTGGACTTACCTCGGAGGTGTTGGCTTAATTAATGGAGCTGGTCCAACGTGGTTGGGCTTACCTCAACGTGGATTAGGGGAGACCGGTAAGTCTCCGAACACCACGGTAAAACATAATCGTGTCATCTTTATTTGTCTTGTGCTTTACTTTGAACAATTTACATTACTTGATTTACTTACTTATATATCTTTGTATGATTGTTCTCTTGTATTGTATTCATATTGTTGGTGCACTTAGGGAAGCCTTAGTTGATTTAGGTTTTAATTGTGCAAAACCAATTTGTTATTAGCTTCCGCATTATATATTGGTTTTAGCTCAAAATAATTTTTAAAACCGCCTATTCACCCCCCTCTAATTGGCCACCTCGATCTTACAGAGTTCCTATTGGGCACCCGTTAAGCCCACACACAAACGGGTTTAACTCACGCACGTATTTTAAAATGTCGTCTTCATCTTCTCTTGACCTAAACCGCTTCTCCTTGCGTCGTCTTGCGCCGCTGCTTAGCCAAAAGCAAGCAAGGCGGTATTTTAGTGATATTACCAAAATACCACTTCTTGATCCTTCTCCAAAGACCGAGTCCAATCTTGATGAAGCAGTTCCATGCTTCGCCACGTGTAGGCTGATCAGCGGCTCTCATCATGTCGGTAAGTCTTTCCCATCCGGCTCCCACCGAAACCACCATGGCACTTGCACCAACCCCCGCGCCGCTTGATGCAACCCGTCGCACCGAACTTCCCGTTCGATCATCCTTTCCACTTTGTGCCATGCTTGAATCCATAGACTTCACCCGGCATCTTCGATCGTTCTGAACCTCAGCTCTCAAGCTTAGTCCCGATCATCCTCGCCGTTGACCGTCGTTGACCTCCAAGCAACATGCACAACAATAAACCAAGAAATCGATTCTGGGAACAAGTTCTTCGCAACTTGACCCACGTTGGTCAAAACATGCATCATGTAACATATATGCACTGAAACTCATGAACTTGACCTAACAAACAAACATCCCCGCTTTGAAAACCGACGAATCATGTGAAACCTGGTCAAACCGCCACCTATGGGCGGTCGACCACCCTACGCCGATCGACCGCCCGATTAGGGACTTAGCCGATTTTTGCCGTGGCCCGAAACCTCTTTGGAAATTTCAAACGAATAGAACTTTTGACTGGAGACTCCAAAAATTATGAGACCAAGTGCATTAAAATCCCCTCTCTTGCCTACACCCTCTATTTTTGGCACAGTTCCAAAATCCACTTTTTATATTGGCTGGTCCGACCGTCGGCCTTACAGAACTGAAATGATGCCGAAAACTCATGAATCGACAAACCTTCAACGCCATTGCCAATTGTAACATCATCCTAAGATCATGAGCATATCCCCATGATATTCACAAATAGATATAACAATCAAAGTGTTAGTCTCACAAATAGATTTGTTATTAATCACCAAAATACTCTATTAATTCATAATGGTAAGTCTAGATTCTTCACATGTAGGCCAATTGCTAAGTCTTTGTTCTGGACTTGTTCTGGAATTGTATGCCAACTGGACCATGTATGTTCTAGACATGTATGTCAATTGCCAAGTCTTTGTTGTGGACTTGTTCTGGAAATGTATGCCAACTGGACCATGTATGTTCTGGAAATGTATGACAATTGCCAAGTCTTTGTTCTAGAAATATATGTACTAATAAGATCATGTATGTATGTATGTATGTATGAACAGTCGGCATGTCATAAATCTATACAGTCTGTAGTAAGTGATCATGTATGTATGTATGCAAAGTCTGTAGTAAGTCTCTAGTTTCTTATGAATACATATTTTCAATCAACACACACATACAAGATGATCCACAGTCACCGTGTCAAAAATCCGATCACACAGTGAACTGATATGCAGATTGAATCGATCTAGACAGTTCATATCAACACACATATACAAAAGAGAGAATAGTCACACTGTCACAGTTGAAATGATCAACATAACACTTGCCATTTTCAATAGATGAAATTACACATGATGTTCACATTTCCATACAAAATGATCACCACCTTGCTGAAACCAAGCAACTAAGATTTTAATACTAACTGGTCCAACCTATTACACATCAAGTTTCCATTTCATGACAAAATGATCCACAACCAGGTAAAAGTGACAAACTACTTCCCCAATACAACAATGACAACCATGACAACTAAAGCAACTACCAACAAGTTGAGGGCACCAATTGTGATCGAAACTCTCTCTTGCTTCAGCACCTTGCATGTGGTGGCACCAGTGTTACCATTACAAGCCTTCAACTCTGCGAGCACTGCTTTCATGGCCTCAAAATTAGTCTTCAAAGTGGTTGTCGCTTTAACTAAATCTGGAATTACATCTTCAGGGGAACTGGTGTCCTCTTGAATAACCCCCTTCTTGGTCAGAAACTCCACATATTCTTCGGTCCACATGAAGAACGAGCAAGTTTTTCGGTTCTACAGCAAACCAAACATCAAAGGGATCCCAAGAACAAATGAAGCAACTCCCAAATCAGCCAAACCAAACCCTATTTGAAAAGGCCCAAATCGTTAGTTCCACGAAACCCTACTTACATTATGCTGGTTCATAGAGCACTTGTAAAATAGCTTTTCCTCATTTGCCCCCTTCTTGCACGTGAGTTCGAGTAACGCAGCCTTCTTTCAATTCGGGCACTTAACAAGGGGAAGTCCGGTCACACCCCGAAGAGAATGCGTAGACAAGTTCATCATTAATGAACCCGGAAAGTGTACCTGGGACCATCCCTTCGAATGCAAGGAGGCACTGCTCGACTGCGACATGATGTCCTTGCCAACCCGTCGCCGCTGTTGCTCTCGCTACACGAATCGCCGAAGACAAAAGAGAAGGGGATTGGGAGGAACAGGAGAAGCGAGGGGAATCGGAGGAGATGAGTGTGAGCCGGAGGGGTTAGGTGCGAACAGGCTTTAGCACGGAACGGGACCTGGTGCGACGAGGGGTAAAATGGTATTTTTGCGTGCCTTATAATGAGGAAACGTCCAGAAATGATGACAAAACAAAGAGGGTATTTAATGAAACAAAACAGTAAACGGGGGTAAAAAATGATTTACGTCCGGAATGAGTGTATTTTCTGAATACAGATCTAACAAGAGAGTAAATAATGAATTCCCCGTCTGTTAATTGTCACTTAAACTTAAGTGAATGAGATTGCCAGATAATCTGGATAATTCTGCCTGTAACTAGCAGGAACAAAAATAAAGAACAGTCGGATACAACAACTTGCCAAATGTAATTGCCACATGAAGAATGAAAGTTACAGCAGCTAACTCGTATCCAAACTTAAATAAAAGTAACTTGGATGTGAAGGTGAAAAAAATGGATGATTTGCTAGTATTATTAATACACTTCCAGTTTCCTTATGAAATAAAGAACAGTAAGATACAATTTTAAAAAAATAAAAGGGAAGTCAGATTTGTCTGAGCCCAGGTTCGAACTGGGGACCTCTAGTGTGTGAGACTAGCGTGATAACCAACTACACCACCCAGACAACACGGCGCACATGGTATCCATTAATATTTGTTTTATATTAGTGCCGTTTCTTGCCTATAGATGGTGACTAGGCGCGGTACATGCCACTCTCCGTTCCGCCGCCACCCCTCGACGGGCGACGGCGACGCCGGCATGGGGAAGAAGAAGAAACCCCGCGACCCCACCCCGGACCCCGGCTCCGGCTCCGACTCCGACTGCTCGCCGCCATCCTCGCTGGCCTCCGTGCGCCGCCTTCTCGAGCCCTACGCCAAGCCTCGCCTCCTCGCGTTCCTCACGGGCGCGGCCGCAGCCGACCCCGCGCTGCTCGCGCGCCTCCGCTCTGCCGCCGACGCCTCCCACTCCCACCGCCGGATCTTCGTCCACGGCCTTCCCCCGCACGCCGACGGCCCCGCCCTCGCGGAGGCGTTCTCCCGCTTCGGCCCCCTCGCCGACTGCCACATCGTCGCCGACCGCGCCTCCGGGCACTGCAAAGGCTACGGTTTTGTGGCCTTCTCCTCCCGCACCGCCGCGCGCCGCGCGCTCCGGGAGCCATGCGTCGTCGTCGCCGGGCGCATGGTCTCCGCGCAGTTCGCCTCCGCTGGCCCTGACCCTTCCGGCGGCGCAGGGAGGCGGGTTTACGTGACCAACGTCGCGCCGGACGCAAGCGCCGAGAGGCTGCGCGCCTTCTTCGCGCGGTTCGGGGAACTCGAGGGCGGGCCGTTCGGATTCGATGCCGAGACGGGGAGGTCCCGCGGGTACGCGCTGTTCGTGTACCGCGCTGCGGACGGCGCCAGGAAGGCGCTCGAGGAGCCGTACCGCGTGTTCGAGGGGCGCACGCTGCATTGCCAGCTCGCCAACGACCTCCCGCGGAAGAGCAAGGCGCCGGCGCCGGCGGCTTCGGCTTCGGCTGCTATGGCGCCGCCGCCGTCGGTCGCGACACTGCCGCTGCAACCGGTTCTTGATGCCGTCGTGGCCGCGGGCGTGGGGGACCTTGCAATGTACGCGCAGAACCCCGCACAGGCTGCGGCATTGCTCGGGCAGAACCCGATCCTTGCAGCTGCGGCGCTGAGCTCTGCATTAGTATCTGCTGGGGCTTTGCTGGGCCCGGCGGCTGCTGCTACTTCTGCGCGGAGCCCGGCAGCTTTGATTGCCCCCGGTCCGGCAGCTTCTCCTGCACCGAGGCCAGTAGTTGTGGCCTCGCGGAGCCTGGGAACTGCAGCAGCAGTGGCACCTTCGCCGGTAAAGGTTTGTGTTAGACCAAGTGGTGGTGCGGGGCTGCTTGGGCCGTACAGGCCACCGTCCTCGCCCACGGCGACCACCTCCTTGGGGAGGAACGGGACAGTGCCGGGCACCTGATGGATTTCCGGGATACCCATGGTAACCATCTCTTGCTGACAAGAGTGTGGCTGTTTTGGTGATTCTTCTTAGGAGTTCTGATCTGTCGGATTGCATTTCTAATTTAACTATCTGCAGTTGCTATTGGTTAGTGGCATTACATTGATTAGTTCAACTTAGGAGTTGTAATCTCTGTCACTGGGGTAAAGAGCGGGACGTTAAGAAAGCATAGTTGAAGAAAATGGTAAAAACTAAAAAAATGTCCTTAGCCTGCATATAGAGACGGCAAGCTTAACCTATGGATACCTTGCATAATTTTTAGGCATGTGAACATTTATGTACCCCTAATTTCGATTTATGAGTCCTAGTGGAACTAGTGAGTAATTAGTTGATCATGTAGCTTCCTAAAATCCTGAAGATAACATTCTTCAGGATTTATCCCTCAAGTTCTAATATATGTAGGGGGTGGGGGGAATTAGTCAATTGTTGTCCTGAAAATTGGTCACATTTGGCAGAAAACAATGTTTACATTTTGTGATCTCTTTAGTTTTGAGATTCATGTGCAAACTTACTACTAGGGTGGGCTTAGCTGAAATATTTAGCTGACTTATTTTGGCTTGTTTTGGGACTTGAGATGTTTATTTCGAATCTTTATTTGGCTTACTTTGGCTAAATGTACCTGGATATGTTGTTTGATGTGTTTATTACCCTACTTAGATTCTTCTTGACTGAGATTTCTTCAAGGCTTGGCTTGTTCCTGTATTTGGATACTGGTGGGCAGGGATGGACCTATGGACACATCAAATCTGGGTTACTCTCAAGCTCCAGGCGGCCTCTAGAGTGTATGTCAATTGCTTCTGCTTTTGCGATCTGGAACCATGGATGCGAATCTGGTTCAAGGAGCCGTCCATGTGATCATCTCTTCACTTCATGGGATTTTGTATAGTGTTTCTTGATGACGCACATACCAAGGAGCTTTCTTGCTTCTTAGCTTTAGTAGTTTTGTCCTTCGAAGTATTCTACCATCTTGTGTTAGTCTGCTTGCTTCATCAACTGAACTGAGTCTAATTTATGCAGCTGGCTTGCTTGCTTGCTTCCCTTTATTTAGCTATTGCCTTAACGTTGTCTCGAGAAAATAGCTCTGGACCATGTGGCAACACTGATTTCTGCATGTTAGTGAAGCAGTGAAGGATGATATAGACTACTGTGGGTGTACAGTTCCTCAGTAGCCATCTTATCAGCGGATCATCCTTGCACCTGAAATGGTTTTTATCGGAAATTCAATCTCACTTTTTTTTCTTCTGAAATGACATGGTTGACGTTGTGATTAACAAATTTAGCTCGCCCCCGAAATCTATAACAAAAATAGCACTGCAGATCTCCACGCACTAGGTAGAAACTAGTTTGTAACCGGCTGAAACTAGTTTGAGGGGCACGGTGCTAGCAGGGAAGGCTGAGCCCCCGGGCACAATCGAAACTACACTTTTGGCAAAAAAAAAAGCTATATTATATGAAACCTAGGACACGGTATCCAAGCTAGTTGGTCATCACATACACATACACGCACGAGCATGCAGTTTCTCAAGAACACAGTGAAACAATTAACGGGCATGGGCTACCTAGTTCTGCACTTTGATTGATTAGGTCTTTCAAGGAAGACAAATAGAAGTAGCTAGTTTCAATCGATTTTCACTCGTGTTGTAGCAATATATAGCTTTGCCAAAAGTGTAGTTTCGATCGATAGAGGGACACCATGTCCGAGCGTACTGAGTAGGGCTCCACCGTACCCAGAGCAACGGCAAAAGCAACACCTCGCTCCTGTGCACGGACAAGCTAGCTTCAGCTCCTAGGGACACGGACTTGCTACGTGACGCATGGAGGTGACGTCCAGCTTCCTGATGAACAGACAAGGGGACTCCGGGCTCCTGGGGCACGAATGAGCGGGGTATGACCACCTTAGCGACATATCAAGCATCGCTAGCTTCACGGTGCCATTTTTGCTATTGATTTCAGGAGGGGGCTAAATTTGTTAATCACGATGTCAACAGTACCATTTCAACCAAAAACTCCTGCCACCCTTCCAAGTAGGGGTTCAATCGAAGCGGATACGAACAGATATCACCCATCCTGTATCATATTTCATATTTTTTTTTTGTTATCAGAGTCGGAGTTGGACATGGATAGTGTCGGATACCCATTTCTTTATCACATATTCGCTCTGCGAGCTTTTGTTCAGTTAGTCAGACGAAAATTATACACTTCTTTTGCACCCCTGCACAGGACATTAGACAACAAGAATACAATCAGAGTAAACATGGAGAGACTAATTATTGAGATGTCGAATGAAAAATAATCAGTATCTCCTATCTGCTCAGATGCAGCAACTCACCTATCTGTTATTGTGTTCCTAAGTGAAGTCACAACATGCTTTTTCATATCACTTGATATGCGGAAACATACGAACGGATATCGCTCATCCCGTATCATATTCCTCATTTTTTTTCCTCAGAGTCGGAGTCGAACACGGATAATGTTGGATATCTATTTATCCATTCCATATTCGCTCCGCAAGCTTTGCATTATTTCCACGCGTGCTTTAAACCTTCCCGGTGCAGTGAGACTGTGAACTTAGGATTTGAGCTGGGAGCATCATGAAATTGTAATACGCTATGTCCTGGAGTTGCAGAACTGTCAGATTTGTAATGTTCTTTACTGCATTGTATAGATGGTTATCATTTTTACACCATTGTCCTTGCCAGGTAATCTGGTGGTCACTGATTCACCGCGCTGATTTAAAGTCTTTTCTATGTTTTCTGTTCTTCCGTATATTAGACATTGTTGTATTTATGATTGTTCATAATATATGTGTTGCGGAGTAATTCGTCATCAGAGAATTCATTCATCATAATTCATTTCCAACAGCAGAAACTCTTAGTTTCCTGCAGTATATTCATGTAGCTCACCATACATCAATCCAAATCGTATCTTAATATGCAGGATAAACCAATTTGAACCATCCTAGTGTGCATCCTTTATCTTCAGTGGGGTACCAATTGGTACAGATTTTACATGATAATAGAATTGCTCAACAGCAGTGGCATTGTACAATTTATGGTTCTTCTGTGGGAGTGACAAATCTGGAAGAACAAAATGGCATTTCTATTCGTTACAAAATAAACCATGCCTCCATCAGAAACTGCCTGTATTATGTACAAGGTTACATATCATTTCCTGCTTAGTTACAGCATTTGGTCTTCTATGATGCTACTTCTAGGATTACTTCCTTGCTGATGTAATGTATGTAAACCGGTGCTTCTGTTCATATAAGGATTATAGCATTACAGCACGCCAGGCACCGGTGTTACGGATGGTATACGGCACTGGCAATGCCACTATAAATCAGGAACTATGACACCTCAGTTCCACCTTTTTGCGTTCTTCAGCGATTTCGATTTTTGCTTGGTTTGTTGGAAGGCCTGCACCTTCTGTTTCTTTCTAGCAATTTTCTCTGCCTTCATTGCAGTTCAGAGAAAGGAAACATCAGTTTGGCAAGCTAAACCATAGCAGATTTAGTGTAGTTCACACCCAAGCTTGCATTGGCAACGGATAGTAGAGATATTCACCTTTGACATTTTTGACTTGGCTTTTACTTTGGGGGCTTTTTCCTCAAGCTCTTCCTTACGTGCAAGTTCCCTCTCTCTGGCTTCAAGGTTCCTTTCAAGATAATACTGCAAACATGAAGAAGAAATCTCATTTTATTTTTGGGCGGTGTACCCATGTCCTGAGATTAAAATTCATAGGCTTATTGCTAATTTTATCACTGAATAAGTGTCATATTACTTTGGCATCTGACCAGCTAATAATTTGGTAGAAAAGATGAAGTACTTAACTCCGCATTAAGTGGAGAACACTGTAGATAGATACAACGAGTACGTTGCTGTACCGTGGGAAGTTATTATAAGCAAGAAAGAGTACAACATGTTTCACTCCCAACGCAATAAGAAATTTGTAGCAAGTATAGGATGTAAGATTGTAAGATCATAGGAGAACTTACATTGTAATCTCCTTGATAGTCCTGGATAGTTTGATCTTTCACTTCAATGACTCGGTTAACAATTTGTTTTATGAAATACCGATCATGAGAAACTGTTATCACGGTGCCTGTGTATTCCGATATTGCCTCCTGTCATGAACGCAAAAGCATTTATTATAACTGCTCAAGAAATATCAACAGAAAATAAGGAACTGATAGATCATATAAAAAAATATTTTGCAAAGAATGAGAACTGCATGCAACCTCAAGCATTTCTTTCGATGGAATATCAAGGTGATTTGTTGGTTCATCCAAGATCAGTAAAGTAGATGGAGTCACCAAGAACTTGCAGAAGGCAAGCCTCGCCTGAGGAAACAACAGATAAAGAATGAGTAAATGTATACAAATCAGCAACACCAATGTATAACAAATCAGAACTAGACTGAAAAGGCACATTACCTTCTCTCCACCACTTAAAAATTTAACCTTTCTATCCAGCATGTCATCCCTGAAGTTACAACGACCAAGGAGACCTTTGATATCATCAATTATCCAATCCTCTGCAGCTTCTGCCACAGTATCCAGCACAGTTTTCTCCAAATCAAGAGCTTCTGCCTGGTAAAAATCATATCCCATGAATCTAATTCGGGAAAAAACAATCATTTTTTACTACTGAAATAATGCAAGGCTGATGGCACGTTGCAGTTTTTATGGGATTATGACCAAGACCAAGTGTCCCGGTAGCTAGATCTTACTTGAAACAACTTAACAACCATACGAGATACTAAAGTCATCATAAAAGAAGATATCCATTTGAGAAATTTGGTGTACCTGATTCTGCTCAAAATAGTTAGGCAACACATTATGCTCCCCAAGAAGCACTTCACCTCCTTGTGGCTTCTCCATCTCCAAAATCAGTTTAAGCAATGTGCTCTTCCCACATCCGTTGGGGCCAATAATGGCAATCTTTTCGCCTCTCTCGACTATTAGATTAGCATTATTGAACAATGTCTGGACACATGGCCAAGGAAATAAGGATATGTTTACAAACAGTTGGGGTACAGAATATCACACTTTGTTAAAAAAAACTCGAAATGGTTTGGTACAGAATAATGCTGACCTCATCCCCGAATCCAAATTGGAGATTCTTTATTGTTAACACAGTTCTACCGCTTCTCCCACGCTCAGGAAATCTGATCTTTAACTGCTTCCTTTGGAAAGGTTTCGCAATCAACCCTTCTTTTTCAAGCTTTTCCAGTTTCTAATGTTTGAAATAAGACAGAAGTTAGTAATCACAGGAAGAGCAAGCAAAAATAAATGAAACAAAATAATGGTTGAAAATACAGTGATGGATCATGTTGATTTGATGCAAGCGGCAGACATGCAATTCTAGTAGTTACCTTTTGCTCGCTTGAAGCACGCCCCGAGTTAACTCCAGCCCCAAGTCTGTTTATCAGTTCCTTTGTCTGCTCAATCTCTTTCTGCTGCTTCTCCCATGCAGCATACTGAGCTTCCACCCATATCGCCTTTGCAAGAACATATTCTGAATAGTTGCCCTTGTACGTTTTGGACACACCAAATTCAGTTTCCACTATCTTCGTACATAGCTGATCAAGAAAAGCCCTGTCATGAGATATGATGACCATCGGCACATCTTGCGTCTTAAGGTAGCTCTCCAGCCACTCAATGGTGTCCAGATCGACATGATTTGTGGGCTCATCAAGTAGCAGCAAATCAGGGTCCTGCACATAACAAAATCGCAATGCTAATATACACAAAATGGTACACCGTACTTGAAAAGCTAGAACTAAAACCAATTGACAATTGCCATCAACAATCCGACAACCCTATCTAAAGTCATCGCCAATTTGCGGCAATGCCATTCCATTTCCTCCCATCACAATTCCTCACAATCAGTAGTTCACAGCTGATGAACCTCGCTGCCATTGAAACCATCACTTCCTAAATGTAAAGCTTAAAATTTTACATCATACCTGAAGAAGTATCTTGCCGAGCGACATCCTCATCTTCCACCCACCGCTGAAGGAGGCGACGAGGCGGTCTGCGTCCTCCGGCGCGAACCCGAGCTCGGGCATGAGCTTCTGAATCTTGACCTCGACCATGTCCAGGTCCACGTCCTGCGACCTCCGCTGCAGCAGGTCGAGCTCGTCAAGGAGCCTCCCCATGAGGTCCATGTCCTCGGTGGCGCCCTCAAGCGCCGCCTGCACCTGCTCGAGGCGGCGCTTGACATCCATCTCCTCCTGGAACGCGCTCAGGAACTCCTCCTGACGGTCCGGGAGGCGCAGACCTCGAACTCCTGGCTGAGGAAGGCGATCTTCATGTTCTCCTTGGCCTTGACGACGTTGCCGCCGTCGGGGTCCTCGAGGCCGGCGATGATGCGGAGCTGCGTAGTCTTGCCGGCTCCGTTCACGCCGACGAGCCCCACCTTCTCCCCGCGCTGCACCTCCCATGACACGTCCTTGAGCACGGTCACCCCCTTGTAGGACTTGGAGATGTTCTCCAGCCGCACCCCCGACGGGATGCTCGACGCGCCGCTGCTCGACCGCTTCTTCTTGCCGGCCCCGGCGGCGGAGTCATCGGAGGAGGTGGAGAGGAGGGAGGAGAGGTCCTGGCTTGCCTCCTCCTCGGAAGTCGTCGTGGTGGAAGTGGTGGAGGGGGAGGAGGTGGTGAGGCGGCAGTGGATGGCGGAGGGGCGGCGGCGGCGGCGGGAGGGGAAGGATGGGGAGGGAGGGGAGGGGAGGAAGCGGGAGTGGAGATGGAGGGAGGAGCGGAGGAGCTTGGAGGAGAGGAGGTCCATGGTGGCCGTGGATTTCTTGGAGCCAAGTCTCTCTCCTCTCTCTCTGGCTTGGGTGGAGGGAGAGAGGCCACACAAACCCAGCAGAGGGAAGGAGGAGAGTGTATGGGTGAGGAAGGGGGAAGAAAGAGTTTTATTAAAAAAAAAAAAAGGTGATTTTTTAAAAGACTAATTTGGGTGATTTTTTGGGGAGGGGAGGGGAGGGATTTAATTTTTTTTAAAAAAAAACATCTAACGAGGATTTTTTTCCTTTTTTTATTTGGCTTTATTCAGGTACTCTTCTTTGTCTAGTTGTGGAAAATCTAATTTTTCTTACTTACAGGGAAGGAAAGGGGTTTTTTGGGTTTTTTATTTGTTTGGTGGTTTCATTGTGGTTTAAATATTTTGCGTAGTGGGGCTGAGAATTTTCTCAGGGACTGTAGATCTTTTCTATTTACGAGCGTTAAACATGTAGTTTATGCTTGGGAGAGCAGGCAGAATTTGTTTTACTATAATTTTGTATATTGTTTCTCACTAATTTATTTTGTTACCTTTCGACCTCTTTGCCTGCTGTTATTTTTGTATAGTTTAATTTATATGTTAGAGAACATTCTATAGAATAGGTGGAGATTTGTACATGAAAAAGTCATTTCCTCACTCAAAAAAAGTTACTTGGTATGAATTTGTTAAGGCATTATGTCTGTGTAGCTTTAGATAAGTTTTGAAAAGGCTAGATTTTGTCGTCAGGATACGTGAGAGCAACGTTTCGCGTGTTATAAACCAAAATGGTTAATGCTTTTAACATAGGACGCGACTATCTACAAGTGTAGAACATTACATAGGGCCGAGCGTGTGGCCCTCTGCGGAATCGTGAGACGCTTCGCGGCCACCGACGACCATCCACGTGTCACATGGAAAGGGCACTAGAGATAAGCAGCAGGTAAAGCCGGTTATTGCTTGCCAATGGATTTACTTATACATACAAATACATTTCACAAACCCATGGGCTAATACAAGGGCAGATGCTGAAACATGGGCTAATACAAGGGCAGATGTTTGTTAAAATAAAACTGAGAATAAACAGTATCTAACAACATTAACCCTAGCTCAATCATTGAACACCTAAACAATAATCATTGTGCGGAAGCGTGAGTGCGTGAATACCTGAGCCTGAAGACGCCATTGCGGCTTAGGGTTGGTCGGAGTAGGCGCGAGTGAAGACAGATGAGCGCCGGCCTGAGGTGACGGTGTAGTCGAGATGGCAACGGAGGTCGACCGGCGGTGTCACAGTGATGCCGAACGGTGCTCGATCTTTGCCCACCTTAACGCCCGTATAGATCGGTTATGTTATGAACTTGTGTAGCCCTCAGAGTAGTCCATCTGGCTTGCCGAGTTCATCATATTAGTATGGCGCTGGTGGACAGGACCGAAACCAAAACGGTTGGAGTCGCCCCAGATCAGGACGCGTGGGTGTTGACCCTGATTTCTCGGAGTTTGTTAGCCGAGATCATCACAACATTCTCCCCTTTGATCGTAAGGCTAACATCATAAGTCCATCCTCAATGAAATATCATACCAAGGTAATGTGTGGCATGGCCAATGAAGTGTCATACAACCCCAGTACCTATAGTGCACTATCTCATCTTTGAAATGGATATTCATTATACTTAATGGGAGTTGGTTTTGCTTTAAGGTCATTTTATCCTGAATCAGAGGCTTTCCAATAAACCCATGCCGGCAACATGATCACGAAATATATTGGGTGGTAAGCCTTTAGTAAGCGGATCCGCAAGCATTGACTTAGTACTAATATGCTTGATACTAATGGTTTGATCCTGGATTCTATCTTTCACAACATGATACTTAATGCCAATGTGTTTGGCAGCACCACTTGACTTGTTGTTACTCGCATAAAAGACTGTGGGTTCGTTATCGCAGTATAAGGTGAGTGGTTTAGAAATGCTGTCTACCACTCTAAGACCCGGAATAAAGTTCTTAAGCCATACAGCCTGCCCGGTAGCCTCATAACATGCCACAAACTCAGCTTGCATCGTTGAATATGCCGTAAGGGTTTGTTTGGAGCTTTTCCATGAGATAGTTCCTCCAGCGAGTGTGAAGATATAACCTGACGTAGATTTCTTAGTATCAACACATCCCGCAAAATCTGAATCTAAATAACCAATAACTTCAAGGTTATCAAAATTCTTATATGTGAGCATGAGGTACTTAGTGTCTTGCATATAACACAAGACTTTCTTAACGGCCTTCCAGTGGTCCGGTCCTGGATTTGACTGATATCTGCCAAGCATTCTGGTTACAAAAGCTAAGTCAGGGCGTGTGCTTACTTGAGCATACATAATGCTTCCGACAGCTGAAGCATAAGGAACTAACTTCATCTGATCAGTTTCATATTGGTTCCTTGGACATTGAAATGTCCCAAACTTATCGCCCTTAACGATAGGAGCAGGTGAGCCAGAGCACTTATGCATATTGTATCTCTTTAGTACTCTGTCAACGTATGCCTTTTGAGATAAACCTAATACTCCTTTGGACCTGTCTCGGTGAATTTCAATGCTAAGAACGTAAGAGGCATCACCAAGATCCTTCATATCAAAATTGGATTAAAGAAATCTCTTGGTCTCAAATAACATATCCTTATCGCTGCTAGCCAATAAGATGTCATCCACATAAAGCACTAAGATGGTGAATTTACTCCCCTTGAACTTAACATATATGCAGTTATCAACTTCATTTTCCTTAAATCCAAAATTTCTTATAACTTTATCAAATTTGAGGTACCACTGCCTCGATGCTTGTTTTAAGCCATAAATAGATTTCTTAAGTCGACATCCCATATGCTCCTTGCCCTCCACGACAAAACCTTCCGGTTGAGTCATGAAAACATTTTCTTGCAAGTCGCCATTAAGGAATGTCGTCTTAACATCCATCTGATGTAGCTCTAAATCATAATGAGCTACAAGTGCCATAACGATTCTGAATGAATCCTTAGTTGAGACAGGAGAAAATATATCATTATAATCAATCCCCTCTCTTTGTGAAAAGCCTTTTGCTACGAGTCTTGCTTTGAACCTTTCGATATTTCCCTTAGAGTCATGCTTGGTTTTGTAGACCGATTTACAGCCTACTGTTTTGACTCCGTCAGGAATTTTTACTAAGTCACATACATCATTAGTGCTCATAGACTTTAGTTCATCCTTCATGGCATTGTGAGACCCCGGTTTATCCGACTTGTAATGCTTAACCAACCGCTTGGCCCTAGCATCACAAAACAGATAATCCGAGACTCGAGACATGTATACTTCCCAGAAATGCAGTATACACACCTCCTTACAAAGTTCATGCATCAATTCCATTCATTCACATAGAACCGAAGCAAAACAGAACAGGATTAACATTAATAAAGGATAGTTACAAAAGAGAGGCCAACTGGCCAACAATAAAAGAGACAACAATAATTAAACAGCGGAAGCAAAAGTGCCATAAGATGGCGATAAACAAAAGAGCCAATCAGTGTGCCTTTAACCCACAAGGCAACCGACCGGACCGCCAGGCTAGTCGTCGAATCCACAGCACAACTCGCAAAAGTGAGGCCCTTGGGGCTCACCTTCTTCCTCTGCAAACAAAAGCAGCCCAGCAAAAACTGGGTGAGTACTTTGAATGTACTCGCAAGATATATAAGAATGATAACAGATCTATGCAATAACTACATGCAAGCTTATTTAAGTGGAGCAGGTTAGGACTCAAATTTTTAAGCATAAAGCAAGTTTTATTTGCAATAATGTAATAGATTGAAAGCAATTTTGCAATCTGATTTTATTTGATAAAAACAGTAGTAATCAAGTATCAACAACAGTAAAACAGTCCTGGAAGTGACTAAACCATTAGTCACCACAACAATAGCATGAATTACCCATTCATGCCAACCATGTCAAGTTTTAATTTTTTTAAAACAAAAACAGTTGTTGAAGTCTAGATCTTATGGAAATCACCAAGCGTGTCCATAACCTAGGACGAGGCTATTCGAATAGTTTTATCCCTGCAGGGTGTACCAACTTACCCACATGTCAGACCGCCTTTTTGCCAAGCTATTAAGCACACTTCCTTAGGTATGTCGGCACGGCTAAGTCCTACGAGACATTTCCAATATTGTGAATTATTCACGAGCCGCCTGTATGGATAGAAACCCATACGTTGTGTCGGAGTCATCGTAAAGCCTCGGTCAACTACCCTTCGGGTAAAGCCTTGGACAACTACGACGCTCCTCGAGGTGGAGAGCCTACAGGAATCTCCACCACCGCACACCCAACACAAGAACACCGAGAACACATATCATGTTTCACACAACACACACAACCCCTCCTGCGACTCGGAGATAACCCACGCCAAAGTACTAGGTCAAGAGGGGTCCCATATAACCCTCATGTGGTTAGTGCATAAAAGTACTTGGATCGATGGCGCAAGCAACATTTTCGGTCCTTAGGGACTGGACACCTTCCTTGTCACACCCAACAATCACACCAACATGCCATTGTGCCCAAGTCAAATCATTTTGTTTCATTTTCGGTTTTACAAAACAAAAGCATAAGGTCTTGAACCAAAAATAAACAAAATGATTTGTGTGATCAAGGTCATCGACTAAGTCAATAACCGCCCAATTCTAGGTAGCTAAGCATTTCTAAGCATGACATCGCAAAAGCAGTAAAAGAGCATAATTAAATCACGGGCTCTAATTCACAAATGATATTAATAACTTATGGTTGTGGCGAGGATAACATTTTCATGGCAACAATGCATTAGGAATAGCTACCTCTAAACAGGGCAAAAATAATTGGACACAAAAGCAATGCATACATATAGTTTGTAAACAAGATATTAGACTTTGAAAGTAATGGGGCATTTATGATCAAATATCTTGCCTTCTTTGAAGCTCATTGTTTTTTTGCTGAGAGGATCACTCTCGATAATATCAATATTGTCGCAACCTATCGAAAGAACCAACAAGAACCACTAAGGCAAAAAGAAACCGAAAAGATCCAACAGTCAACTTCAACAAAAAGCTCTCAAATTTTTACAGTAGAAAGAGCATGATTTTTATGAACTAATGCAACAAGAACCAATTGATTTGGATTCTCAATGCAAAAGTTATGCTAAAAACCATTTTGCTCAATTCTAATATTGAAAGCGATACCTAAGCAACGATTTTAGTGAAATTTTCTAGAAATGTAGAGCTACTGAAGTTTTTACAGAAAAACAAGCACCTCATAAGATGAACAACCCCACAGGATTCATCTCATTTGGAGCTTTCAATAAATAGTTATGAATTTTCCAAGTTAAATCCATTTTTCAGTTGTACAGATAATCAGTTTAATGCTTTCTTTCAAAATCTAAATTTTCGACTACAGAAACATAGTTGAAACCTATTTTAGAATAAGGTTCATTAGAAATGAAAAATAACAAAAGTGGTTTGACCGATTTTGGAGTTAAAATGATTTACTTATGCATTTTCAAAGATAAAACTATTTTTCAATTGATAAATAACTCTACAGAAATATAATTCAGATAAGCAGCGTGGACAAATCTGGGCGAAGATCCGAAAACAAGCGGCCCAAACACAAAGCAACGAACACACGCGCGAACCTAAACATCAGCCGTTGGATGAAAGATGAGCGAACCGGATGCGAGGATGTCCGTGGTCCGAGCGTTCACGCGTGCGCGAAGCCGTGGATCCGGGATCCAACGATTCACGTTGATCCGGCGTTCGCGGTCGAACGTTTATTCGGATCTGGACCGTTGGTCTTGGATCCAGCGTCCACACGCAGCGACAACAGAGCGAAACGCGCCAACCTTAAGCATCAGCCGTTGGATGAAGCGTTAGCGGACGAGATGCCAGCGAAGTTCGGCGGTCGAGCGTTTATCGAGATCTGGACCGTTGATCTAGGATACAACGGTCCACGTTGATCAAGCGCGGGCTGGTCCGAACAGCGCCCACGCCGCGGCCGTTGATCGGGATCCAACGTCCGCGCGGACCGAATCGTTCGAGCGCTCTCTCTCGCTATGGGCCGTCGATCGAAGATCGACGGTCGAATCATCGACAAAAGGCGACTCGTGCTTTCGTCAGGCAAAATTCTGAGGCGATCTCGGCTAATCGCCGCGATCTAGAAACGCAGCTAAACTAACCAAGAGCACCAACATGATCCTAATACTAACGCGCATCTCTGACAAAGAATCGAGCAATGGATGGCTTACAGTGGAGACGAAATTGAGCGTTTTGGCGAATTTGGGGAAAATCAAATTGATATTATCCTGCGGCCAAATGTGAAATTGATTGAGGCTAATGCGCACGAGAGATGAGAGTAAGCGGAGGAGCAAGGAGTTTGAAAATGGTGCACTTACGAGCTAAAGAAGAAGATCACCCTTTGCGGTGAAAGGGAAAAATAGAAATTGAGTTGCTCTCTTACATCAAAGGCAAAATTGATGAGAGGGTTAATATTCTATGAGATGCCAAGTAAGTGAGGAAGCAAAGGCTTAGAGAGAATGCCCGGAACACCACTTTCACCGAAGAGGTTAGAGCTCCAACAATGGCGGCCGAGAGCAAATTTTTGAAATGGAGCTCACTCAGTGTACTAGAAGCAATGCTGGAGCTCGAGGGTGTTTAAAGGAGGATAAGGAAGCCTTTGGAGGAGTCTTATAGCGGGCGACAAGAGAACAACGGCATGAAAAATGGCGATGCTTCTTGAGGTTGGCCGAGAGCGGCGGGCGTGTAATGCAAAGTGGAGGCGGCGTCGTGGAGGCGGCCGGACGGAAGCATTAAATGCGGAAGAGCCGTTGGCAAAAAGGAGACGCGACTGGGCTCTGCCGAAGGGTACTGTGCACGCCACCCTGTTGACTCGGCCGAGCGCGCGCGAAGCGAGAGGAAGACGAAAGAGATCAGCCGTTGGATTTTAATCGGACGGTGAAAAAAACAGTCGCCGATAACGATTCAATCTCGCTTGATCTCGGGCGTTGATTTGGATCCTACGGTTCACGTTGCGCGGCGTTCGCGGTCGAACGTTCGCGCGATCGTGGCCGTTGATTTAGAATCAACGGTTCAAATGGATCGGCCAGCGCTCGGATGGTCGACGTTCACGCGATCGTGGGCGTTTGATGCCGATCAACGACTCGCAAATCCGCGCGCATTGCGTGCGCGGTCGGCGTGTTAGTTGAGTGAACCAAATCAAGTGGCTCGAGCGAGTCGACCGAACCGAGAACGGTGACAACCA
Organism: Hsuehochloa calcarea; assembly: GCA_036346395.1. NCBI lineage: Eukaryota > Viridiplantae > Streptophyta > Magnoliopsida > Poales > Poaceae > Hsuehochloa > Hsuehochloa calcarea. The sequence goes on along the minus strand of CM070614.1, from coordinate 34,955,514 downwards.
GTTAGGGTTGGAATTTGAATAAGCGATTTTGGGGAATTATTTGGGATAGCAAACAAGCTCCAAAAATTATGAAATTTTAAGCTGGAGCTTCTTGTGAGAAGAAGGAACCTTATATAAAATTTTCAGAGACTTTTATGCACTGCATTTTCTCTAAAAATTCCAGAAGGCTATTTTAGGAGTTTGACTAATGTTTGACTTGCCTCAAAATTATCCAATAATTTTGAAAATTATGAAATAATTTCGAGGTGTTAAACATCACTCCTAGGTTCAATGAAAATTATTTTCAGGGGTTGGGCACAAGATTTTCATGAAGGAGATTTGTGGTGGTGTCCAAATGGCAATTTGATTTTTGATTTCCCATAATCCCTTTACAAAAATTATGGAACTGATTACAAAAATCAAGATCAGAGAAAAAGTTTTAATTTCTCCTCATTTTTAATACATTTGAAACACAAACCAATTTTGGGATGTTACAAAACCTCCCCCTTACAAATCTCGTCCGAGATTTGGCTCACTCGATAAAGAAAGATGGATAGTGCGCGACGAGGCGATCTTCCCTTTCCCAAGTAGCCTCATCCTCGAATGGTTCGACCTTTGAACTTTGAGGAATTTGATGGTTTTATTCCTCGTTCTTCGTTCAGCCTCATCGAGTATGCGAACAGGATGCTCGCGATAGGTCAAATCTTCTTGGACATCGAGAGTTTCCAACGGAGCTTCCTCGGTTGGAACACGGAGACACTTCTTTAATTGGGACACATGGAAAACATCATGTACCCCATCAAGTGCAGCTGGCAATTCCAACTTATAGGCAACAGCTCCTTTCTTCTCGATAACACGGTAAGGACCGAGCATATCGAGGGCTAACTTGCCCTTGGCGCAAAACGCGATGGCCCTTCAAAGGAGAGACTTTGAGATAAACAAAATCATTCGGCTCAAAGCTCAATTCACGGCGACGGCGATTCGCGTAGCTCTTTTGCTGGATTGAGTGTGCGCAACGCGATCACGAATAAATTTGGACTTGACTCTCGGCCTCATTGATCGAGTCCGGACCAAAGAAGGGTCTTTCGCCTGTCTCAGACCAGTTCAACGGGGTTCTACACTTTCTCCCGTATAAGGCCTCGAAAGGTGCCATGCCGAGGCGGCTGAAAAGTCATTATTGTAGGAAAACTTCGGCAAATGGCAAGCATTTCTCCCAATTCTTTCCATAGGAGAGGACACAAGCACGAAGCATGTCTTCCAACACTTGGTTGACCCTTTCGGTCGACCATCGGTTTAGGGGTGATATCTTTGTGCTAAAGGTAAACGGGTTCCCATCGCCTCTTGCAAACTTTGCCAAAAGCGAGAGGTGAAAAGAGAACCACGATCCGAGATAATTGTCTTAGGTATCCCATGTAAGCTCATGATGCGGGCAATGTAGAGATCCGCTAAAAGACCTACGGAGATCCGTCTTGGTGGAAGGAAGTGAGCCACCTTAGTTAGCCGATCAATGACAACCCGGATGGCATCATTGCTCTTGGAGAGTGCGAGGCGGACGGTGATAAAATCCATTCCGATCGAATCCCACTTCCATTCAGGAATAGGCAAAGGCTGAAGCAGTCCTGCTGGACGCTGATGCTCGGCCTTGACACGACGACACACGTCGCACTCGGCAACGAACTTCGCAATTTCCCTCTTCATTCGGGTCCACCAAAATCACAGCGGAGATCTTGATACATCTTTGTGGCCGGGATGAATAGACAAAGGCGAATCATGGGCTTCGCGGAGGATCAAATTCCGCAATTCCATGTCCTTTGGAACCACAAGGCGTTGTCCGAACCTTACAACACCATGCTCATCCTCAGAGAAGCACTTGGCTGTTCCGTTCTTGACATTTTCCTTGATGTGGTTCACTCCAACATCTGATTGTTGGGCGATCTTAATCCGATCCACCAAGGTTGGTTGCACAACCCGAGGTAGCGAGGAACCACGCCCACCAAACCTAATTTGAGGCATGAAATTCCTCGGCAGGGTGGGTTGGCGTTCTTGGAGCAATAAGGCATTGCAATGCGCTTCCGATGGCGCATCGGCAACGACATTAGCCTTGCCCGGATGGTAGTGAATACCCATGTCATAGTCCTTGATCAACTCCAACCATCTCTTTTGCCTGAGGTTCAGATCTGGTTGGGTGAACAAATACTTTAGGCTTTTGTGATCCGAATACACTTCACAACGATTACCGATTAGGTAATGTCGCCAAATCTTAAGTGCATGAATCACCGCGGCTAATTCCAAGTCATGGGTAGGATAGTTGAGTTCATGAGGTCTCAATTGCCTTGATGCATAGGCCACTACCTTGCCTTCTTGCATAAGGGCGCAAGCCGAGCCCTCGACTAGAAGCATCGCAAAAGATGTCGAAACTTTGATGAATATCGGGAAGAACAAGGGCGGGAGGCGGTGGTCAAGCGCTTCTTGAGTAATTGGAAGCTTTCCTCACGGGCATCGGACCACAAGAACTTCTTGTCCTTCTTGAGCAACTCCGTCATCGGCCGCGATTTTGGAGAAATTCTCGATAAAGCGGCGATAATATCCCGCTAAGCGAGAAAACTCCGCGCCGGTTACCAAGTAGGTGAACCCATGAAAGAACATCGGCGACCTTGCTAGGGTCAGCGGCTCGCCTCTATTTGAAAGAAAGCAAAACGCTAGAGACTAGGGAATGGAATATCACCCTAATCGAAAGCCAAAACAACAAGTGTAAAAACTTGAGCAGGCTTATAAAAGATTCCAACCATAGCAAAGAATCATAACACAAAGCTCAACTTCTCAATGCAACTAACCCGTATTGAATGAGCGAGTAATTGATTGAGAAGATAAAAATCAGAAGATCAAGGTAAGATCTAATACCACTTAAGATCAAGGCTAAATCGTGAAAATAGTGTTAGATACATAGCTAACTAGTATCACATCTTACCCTTTTAACCCCACAAGTTTTAGTTGATTATCCTCTCATTTTCTACCCCATTAGAAACCATCGAGCTTCTGTCCAGGAAATTGAGGTTCTTTGTAGTGATTTTGCATCAAGCTTCCACGAAGTCTTCCATTCTAGAAACTTCAAAATCGGCACACTTCAATTTGCCAAGCTCGGTGGTCCTATCAAAACCATTGAGCTTCTTTGTCTGAAATTGAGGCGTCTTGTCAGATTCGCATCAAGCCTCTAGCAAAACCTTGATCCGAAACTTCAAAACCCTAAGAACTTCAATTTGCCAAACTCGGTGGTTCCCAAAACCCATTTAATCGATAACACTATCTTTGAAAAGGAGATGAGAGGAAAACAACTTTCAAACTCAAATTAGAGTGAGATGAGAGAGAAAGCTAAGATAGGTAAGGAATAAAATCGAGAACTTACTTAAGCTTTCAAAAATCATTTGATACTTTAAAATTAAGTTTTCAAAATATCCTAAAGGCGACCAACTTGGGTTACTACGGTCGGTATGGCTCGATGCAAACCTTGTGAGACCCCGGTTTATCAGGCTTGTAATGCTTAACCAACCGCTTGGCCCTAGCATCACAAAGCAGATAATCCGAGACTCGAGACATGTATACTTCTTAAATGCAATATACACACCTCCTTACAAAGTTCATGCATCAATTCCATTCATTCACATAGAACCAGAAGCAAAAGCGAGCACAGATTAACATTAATAAAGGATAGTTACAAAGAGAGGCCAGCGGCCAACAATAAAAGAGACAACAATAATTAAGCAATGAAGCAAAAGTGCCATAAGATGGCGATAAACAAAAGAGCCAATCGGTGTGCCTTTAACCCACAAGGCAACCGACCGGACCGCCAAAGCTAGTCGTCGAATCCACAAACACAACTCATAAAAGTGAGGCCCTTGGGGCTCACCTTCTTCCTCTGCAAACAAAAGCGACCCGACAAAAGCGGGTGAGTACTTTGAATGTACTACTTAAGATATATAAGAATGATAACAGATCTATGCAATAACTACATGCAAGCTTATTTAAGTGGAGCGAGTTAGGACTCAAATTTTTAAGCATAAAGCAAGTTTTATTTGCAATAATGTAATAGATTGAAAGCAATTTTGCAATCTGATTTTATTTGATAAAAGCAGTAGTAATCAAGTATCAACAACGATAAAAGCAGTCCTGGAAGTGACTAAACCATTAGTCACCACAACAATAGCATGAATTACCCATTCATGCCAACCATATCAAGTTTTAATTTTTTAAAACAAAAGCAGTTGTTGAAGTCTAGATCTTGCGGAAATCACCAAGCGTGTCCATAACCTAGGGCGAGGCTATTGAATAGTTTTATCCTGCAGGTGTACCAACTTACCCACATGTCGGACCGCCTTTTGCCAAGCTATTAAGCACACTTCCTTAGGTATGCTTGCACGGCTAAGTCCTCTGAGACATTTCCAATATTGTGAATTATTCACGAGCCGCCCGTATGGATAGAAACCCATACGTTGTGTCGAGTCATCGTAAAGCCTCGGTCAACTACCCTTCCGGGTAAAGCCTTGGACAACTCGACGCTCCTCGAGGTGGAGAGCCTACAGGAATCTCCACCACCGCACACCCAACACAAGAACACCGAGAACACATATCATGTTTCACACAACACACACAACCCCTCCTGCGACTCGGAGATAACCCACGCCAAAGTACTAGGTCAAGAGGGTCCCATATAACCCTCATGTGGTTAGTACGCAAAAGTACTTGGATCGATGGTGCAAGCAACATTTTCGGTCCTTAGGGACACAGGCACCTTTCCTTGTCACACCCAACAATCACACCAACATGCCATTGTGCCCAAGTCAAATCATTTTGTTTCATTTTCGGTTTTACAAAACAAAAGCATAAGGTCTTGAACCAAAATAAACAAAATGATTTGTGTGATCAAGTCATCGACTAAGTCAATAACAGCCCAATTCTCTGGTAGCTAAGCATTTCTAAGCATGACATCGCAAAGCAGTAAAAGAGCATAATTAAATCACGGGCTCTAATTCACCGTGATATTAATAACTTATGGTTGTGGCGAGGATAACATTTTCATGGCAACAATGCATTAGGAATAGCTACCTCTAAGCAGGCAAAAATAATTGGACACAAAAGCAATGCATACATATAGTTTGTAAACAAGATATTAGACTTTGAAAGTAATGGGGCATTTATGATCAAATATCTTGCCTTGCTGAAGCTCATTGTTTTTTCTGCAGAGGATCACTCGATAATATCAATATTATCGCAACCTATCGAAAGAACCAACAAGAACCACTAAGGCAAAAAGAAACCGAAAAGATCCAACAGTCAACTTCAACAAAAAGCTCTCAAATTTTTACAGTAGAAAGAGCATGATTTTTATGAACTAATGCAACAAGAACCAATTGATTTGGATTCTCAATGCAAAAGTTATGCTAAAAACCATTTTGCTCACTCTAATATTGAAAGCATTACCTAAGCAACGATTTTAGTGAAATTTTCTAGAAATGTAGAGCTACTAAAGTTTTACAGAAAAACAAGCACCTCATAAGATGAACAACCCCACAGGATTCATCTCATTTGGAGCTTTCAATAAATAGTTATGAATTTTCCAAGTTAAATCCATTTTTGGTTATACAGATAATCGGTTTAATGCTTTCTTTCAAAATCTAAATTTTCATTGCGAAACATAGTTGAAACCTATTTTAGAATAAGGTTCATTAGAAATGAAAAATAACAAAAGTGGTTTGACCGATTTTGGAGTTAAAATGATTTACTTATGCATTTTCAAAGATAAAACTATTTTTAATTGATAAATAACTCTACAGAAATATAATTCAGATAAGCGGCGTGGACAAATCTGGGCGAAGATCCGAAAACAAGCGGCCCAAACACAAAGCAACAGAACACACGCGAACCTAAACATCAGCCGTTGGATGAAAGATGAGCGAACGGATGCCGAGGATGTCCGTGGTCCGAGCGTTCACGCGTCGCGGCCGTGGATCGGGATCCAACGATTCACGTTGATCCGGCGTTGGCGGTCGAACGTTTATTCGGATCTGGACCGTTGGTCTTGGATCCAATGTCCCACACGCGTAGCAACAGAGCGAACGCGCCAACCTTAAGCATCAACCGTTGGATAAAGCGTTAGCGGACGAGATGCCAGCGAAGTTCGGCGGTCGAGCGTTTATCGGTCTGGACCGTTGATCTAGGATACAACGGTCCACGTTGATCAAGCGCGCGGCTGGTCCGAACGCGCGCACGCACGCGAGCCGTTGATCGGGATCAACGTCCCCGCGGACCGAATCGTTGAACGCTCTCTCGCTATGGGCGTCGATCGAAGATCGACGGTCGAAATCATCGACAAAAGGCGACTCGTGCTTTCGTCCGACACAAAATTCTGAGGCGATCTCGGCTAATCGCGGCGATCTAAACGCAGCTAAACTAACCAAGAGCACCAACATGATCCTAATACTAACGCATCTCTGACAAAGAATCGAGCAATGGATGGCTTACATTTGGAGACGAAATTGAAGCGTTTTCGGCGAATTTGGGGAAAATCAAATTGATATTATCCTGCGGCCAAATGTGAAATTGATTGAGGCTAATGCGCACAGAGATGAGAGTAAGCGGAGGAGCAAGGAGTTTGAAAATGGTGCACTTACGAGCTAAAGAAGAAGATCACCCTTCTTGGTGAAAGGGAAAAATAGAAATTGAGTGCTCTCTTACATCAAAGGCAAAATTGATGAGAGGGTTAATATTCTATGAGATGCCAAGTAAGTGAGAAGCAAAGGCTTAGAGAGAGAATGCCGGAACACCACTTTCACGAAGAGGTTAGAGCTCCAACAATGGCTACGAGAGCAAATTTTTGAAATGGAGCTCACTCGGTGTACTAGAAGCAATCTTTGGAGCTCGAGGGTGTTTAAAGGAGGATAAGGAAGCCTTTGGAGGAGTCTTATAGCCGAGCGGCAGAGAGAACAACGGCATGAAAAATGGCGATGCTTCTTGAGGTTGGCCGAGAGCGGCGAGGCGGTAACAGCGGTGGAGGCGGCAGTGTGGAGGCGGCCGGACGGAAGCATTAAATGCGGAAGAGCCGTTGGCAAAAGGAGCCTTGATGGGCTCTGCGAAAGTATCTTATGCACGCCACCTGTTGACTCGGCGGCGCGTAAGCGAGAGGAAGGCGAAAGAGATCACCGTTGGATTTTAATCGGACGGTGAAAAGAACAGTCGCCGATAACGATTCAATCGCGCTTGATCTCGGGCCGTTGATTTGGATCCTACGGTTCACGTTGCGCGAGGCGTCGGGCGGTCGAACGTTCACGCGATCGTGGCCGTTGATTTAGAATCAGCGGTTCAAATGGATCGGTAGCGCTCGGATGGTCCGAACGTTCACGCGATCGTGGGCGTTTGATGCCGATCAACGACTCGCAAATCCGCATTGCGTCGTGGCGCGGTCGCGTTAGTTGAGTGAACCAAATCAAGTGGCTCGAGCCCGAGTCGACCGAACAGAGAGCAGTGACAACAGTTAGGGTTGGAATTTGAATAAGCGATTTTTGGGGAATTATTTGGGATAGCAAACAAGCTCCAAAAATTATGAAATTTTAAGCTGGAGCTTCTTGACGAAGAAGGAACCTTATATAAAATTTTCAGAGACTTTTATGCATGCATTTTCTCTAAAAATTCCGAAGGCTATTTTAGGAGTTTGACTAATGTTTGACTTGCCTCAAAATTATCCAATAATTTCTGAAAATTATGAAATAATTACGAGGTGTTAAACATCACTCCTAGGTTCAATGAAAATTATTTTCAGGGGTTGGGCACAAGATTTTCATGAAGGAGATTTGTGGTGGTGTCCAAATGGCAATTTGATTTTTGATTTCCATAATCCCTTTACAAAAATTATGGGCTGATTACAAAAATCAAGATCAGAGAAAAAGTTTTAATTTCTCCTCATTTTTAATACATTTGAAACACAAACCAATTTTGGGATGTTACAAAACCTCCCCCTTACGTAAATCTCGTCCGAGATTTGGCTCACTCGATAAAGAAAGATGGATAGTCCTTGCGGAGGCGATCTTCCCTTTCCCAAGTAGCCTCATCCTCGAATGGTTCGACCACCGAACTTTGAGGAATTTGATGGTTTTATTCCTCGTTCTTCGTTCGGCCTCATCGAGTATGCGAGCAGGATGCTCGCGATAGGTCAAATCTTCTTGGACATCGAGAGTTTCCAGCGAGCTTCCTCGGTTGGAACACGGAGACACTTCTTTAATTGGGACACATGGAAAACATCATGTACCCCATCAAGTGCGGTGGCAATTCCAACTTATAGGCAACGGCTCCTTTCTTCTCGATAACACGGTAAGGACCGAGCATATCGAGGGGCTAACTTGCCCTTGACGCAAAGCGGCGATGGCCCTTCAAAGGAGAGACTTTGAGATAAACAAAATCATTCGGCTCAAAGCTCAATTCACGACGGCGGCGATTCGCGTAGCTCTTTTGCTGGATTGAGCCATGCGCAAGCGATCACGAATAATTTGGACTTGACTCTCGGCCTCATTGATCGAGTCCGGACCAAAGAAGGGTCTTCGCTGTCTCGGACCAGTTCAACGGGGTTCTACACTTTCTCCGTATAAGGCCTCGAAAGGTGCCATGCCGAGGCGGCTGAAAGCATTATTGTAGGAAAACTTCGGCAAATGGCAAGCATTTCTCCCAATTCTTTCCATAGGAGAGGACACAAGCACGAAGCATGTCTTCCAACACTTGGTTGACCCTTTCGGTCGACCATCGGTTGGGGGTGATATCTTTGTGCTAAAGGTAAAACGGGTTCCCATCGCCTCTTGCAAACTTTGCCAAAAGCGAGAGGTGAAAAGAGAACCACGATCCGAGACAATTGTCTTAGGTATCCCATGTAAGCTCATGATGCGGGCAATGTAGAGATCCGCTAAAAGACCTACGGAGATCCGTCTTGGTGGAAGGAAGTGAGCCACCTTAGTTAGCCGATCAATGACAACCCGGATGGCATCATTGCTCTTGGAGGCGACGCGGCGGACCGGTGATAAAATCCATTCCGATCGAATCCCACTTCCATTCGAGGAATAGGCAAAGGTGAAGCGATCCTGCTGGGCCGATGCTCGGCCTTGACACGACGACACACGTCGCTTTCGACAACGAACCGCAATTTCCCTCTTCATTCGGGTCCACCAAAATCACAGCGGAGATCTTGATACATCTTTGTGGCCGGGATGAATAGACAAAAGCGAATCATGGGCCAGCGGAGGATCAAATTCCGCAATTCCATGTCCTTTGGAACCACAAGGCGTTGTCGAACCTTACAACACCATGCTCATCCTCGAGAGAAGCACTTGGTCGCATTCGTTCTTGACATTTTCCTTGATGTGGTTCACTCCAACATCGATTGTTGGGCGATCTTAATCCGATCCACCAAGGTTGGTTGCACAACCCGTAGGTAGCGAGGAACCACGCCCACCAAACCTAAGTTGAGGCGCTGAAATTCCTCCAAAGGTGGGTTGGCGTTCTTGGAGCAATAAGGCATTGCAATGCGCTTTCCATTGGCGCATCGGCAGCGACATTAGCCTTGCCCGGATGGTAGTGAATACCCATGTCATAGTCCTTGATCAACTCCAACCATCTCTTTTGCACGAGGTTCGGATCTGGTTGGGTGAACAAATACTTTAGGCTTTTGTGATCCGAATACACTTCTAGCGATTCTGGATTAGGTAATGTCGCCAAATCTTAAGTGCATGAATCACCGCGGCTAATTCCAAGTCATGGGTAGGATAGTTGAGTTCATGAGGTCTCAATTGCCTTGATGCATAGGCCACTACCTTGCCTTCTTGCATAAGGACATGGCCGAGCCCTCGACTAGAAGCATCGCAAAAGATGTCGAAACTTTGATGAATATCGGGAAGAACAAGGGCGGGAGCGGTGGTCAAGCGCTTCTTGAGTAATTGGAAGCTTTCCTCACGGGCATCGGACCACAAGAACTTCTTGTCCTTCTTGAGCAACTCCGTCATCGGCCGCGATTTTGGAGAAATTCTCGATAAAGCGGCGATAATATCCCGCTAAGCGAGAAAACTCCGCGCCGGTTATCAAGTAGGTGAACCCATGAAAGAACATCGACCTTGCTAGGGTCAGCGGCTCGCCTCTATTTGAAAGAAAGCAAAAGCGCTAGAGACTAGGGAATGGAATATCACCTAATCGAAAGCCAAAACAACAAGTGTAAAAACTTGAGCAGGCTTATAAAAGATTCCAACCATAGCAAAGAATCATAACACCAAAGCTCAACTTCTCAATGCAACTAACCCGTATTGAATGAGCGAGTAATTGATTGAGAAGATAAAAATCAGAAGATCAAGGTAAGATCTAATACCACTTAAGATCAAGGCTAAATCAATGAAAATAGTGTTAGATACATAGCTAACTAGTATCACATCTTACCCTTTTAACCCCACAAGTTTTAGTTGATTATCCTCTCATTTTCTACCCCATTAGAAACCATCGAGCTTCTTTGTCAGGAAATTGAGGTTCTTTGTAGTGATTTTGCATCAAGCTTCGGTAGAAGTCTTCCATTCTAGAAACTTCAAAATCGGCACACTTCAATTTGCCAAGCTCGGTGGTCCTATCAAAACCATTGAGCTTCTTCGTCTGAAATTGAGGCGTCTTGTCAGATTCGCATCAAGCCTCTAGCGAAACCTTCACCCGAAACTTCAAAACCCTAAGAACTTCAATTTGCCAAACTCGGTGGTTCCCAAAACCCATTTAATCGATAACACTATCTTTGAAAAGGAGATGAGAGGAAAACAACTTTCAAACTCAAATTAGAGTGAGATGAGAGAGAAAGCTAAGATAGGTAAGGAATAAAATCGAGAACTTACTTAAGCTTTCAAAATCATTTGATACTTTAAAATTAAGTTTTTCAAAATATCCTAAAGACGACCAACTTGGGTTACTACGGTCGGTATGGCTCGATGCAAACCTTGTGAGACCGGTTTATCAGACTTGTAATGTAACCAACCGCTTGGCCCTAGCATCACAAAGCAGATAATCCGAGACTCGAGACATGTATACTTCCTAAATGCAGTATACACACCTCCTTACAAAGTTCATGCATCAATTCCATTCATTCACATAGAACGAAGCAAAAGCAACAGGATTAACATTAATAAAGGATAGTTACAAAGAGAGGCCAACGGCCAACAATAAAAGAGACAACAATAATTAAGCAATGAAGCAAAAGTGCCATAAGATGGCGATAAACAAAAGAGCCAATCGGTGTGCCTTTAACCCACAAGGCAACCGACCAGGACCGCCGGAGCTAGTCGTCGAATCCACGGCACAACTTCAAAAAGTGAGGCCCTTGGGGCTCACCTTCTTCCTCTGCAAACAAAAGCGACCCGAAAAAAAGCGGGTGAGTACTTTGAATGTACTACTTAAGATATATAAGAATGATAACAGATCTATGCAATAACTACATGCAAGCTTATTTAAGTGGAGCGAGTTAGGACTCAAATTTTTAAGCATAAAGCAAGTTTTATTTGCAATAATGTAATAGATTGAAAGCAATTTTGCAATCTGATTTTATTTGATAAAAGCAGTAGTAATCAAGTATCAACAACGATAAAGCAGATCCTGGAAGTGACTAAACCATTAGTCACCACAACAATAGCATGAATTACCCATTCATGCCAACCATATCAAGTTTTAATTTTTAAAACAAAAGCAGTTGTTGAAGTCTAGATCTTGCGGAAATCACCAAGCGTGTCCATAACCTAGGGCGAGGCTATTGAATAGTTTTATCCTGCGCAGGTGTACCAACTTACCCACATGTCGGACCGCCTTTTGCCAAGCTATTAAGCACACTTCCTTAGGTATGCTTACACGGCTAAGTCCTCTGAGACATTTCCAATATTGTGAATTATTCACGAGCGCCCGTATGGATAGAAACCCATACGTTGTGTCGAGTCATCGTAAAGCCTCGGTCAACTACCCTTCCGGGTAAAGCCTTGGACAACTCGACGCTCCTCGAGGTGGAGAGCCTACAGGAATCTCCACCACCGCACACCCAACACAAGAACACCGAGAACACATATCATGTTTCACACAACACACACAACCCCCTCCTGCGACTCGGAGATAACCCACGCCAAAGTACTAGGTCAAGAGGGTCCCATATAACCCTCATGTGGTTAGTACGCAAAAGTACTTGGATCGATGGTGCAAGCAACATTTTCGGTCCTTAGGGACACAGGCACCTTTCCTTGTCACACCCAACAATCACACCAACATGCCATTGTGCCCAAGTCAAATCATTTTGTTTCATTTTCGGTTTTTACAAAACAAAAGCATAAGGTGCTGAACCAAAAATAAACAAAATGATTTGTGTGATCAAGGTCATCGACTAAGTCAATAACCGCCCAATTCTCGGTAGCTAAGCATTTCTAAGCATGACATCGCAGAAAAGCAAGTAAAGAGCATAATTAAATCACGGGCTCTAATTCACCAGCGATATTAATAACTTATGGTTGTGGCAGGGGATAACATTTTCATGGCAACAATGCATTAGGAATAGCTACCTCTAAACAGGGCAAAAATAATTGGACACAAAAGCAATGCATACATATAGTTTGTAAACAAGATATTAGACTTTGAAAGTAATGGGGCATTTATGATCAAATATCTTGCCTTGCTGAAGCTCATTTGTTTTCTGCAGAGGATCACTCTCGATAATATCAATATTATCGCAACCTATCGAAAGAACCAACAAGAACCACTAAGGCAAAAAGAAACCGAAAAGATCCAACAGTCAACTTCAACAAAAAGCTCTCAAATTTTTACAGTAGAAAGAGCATGATTTTTATGAACTAATGCAACAAGAACCAATTGATTTGGATTCTCAATGCAAAAGTTATGCTAAAAACCATTTTGCTCAGCTCTAATATTGAAACAGTACCTAAGCAACGATTTTAGTGAAATTTTCTAGAAATGTAGAGCTACTGAAGTTTTACAGAAAAACAAGCACCTCATAAGATGAACAACCCCACAGGATTCATCTCATTTGGAGCTTTCAATAAATAGTTATGAATTTTCCAAGTTAAATCCATTTTTGGTTATCTGGATAATCGGTTTAATGCTTTCTTTCAAAATCTAAATTTTCATTTGCGAAACATAGTTGAAACCTATTTTAGAATAAGGTTCATTAGAAATGAAAAATAACAAAAGTGGTTTGACCGATTTTGGAGTTAAAATGATTTACTTATGCATTTTCAAAGATAAAACTATTTTTAATTGATAAATAACTCTACAGAAATATAATTCAGATAAGCGGCGTGGACAAATCGGGCGAAGATCCGAAAATAAGCGGCCCAAACACAAAGCAACGAACACACGCGCGAACCCTAAACATCAACCGTTGGATGAAAGATGAGCGAACGGATGCGAGGATGTCCGTGGTCAGAGCGTTCCGCGCGACGCGGCCGTGGATCGGGATCAACGATTCACGTTGATCCGGCGTTCGGCGGTCGAACGTTTATTGATCTGGACCGTTGGTCTTGGATCCAAGCGCCCACAGCGCGGCAACGAAGGCGAGCGAACGCGCCAACCTTAAGCATCAACCGTTGGATGAAGCGTTAGCGGACGAGATGCCAGCGAAGTTGGCGGTCCGAACGTTTATCGATCTGGACCGTTGATCTAGGATACAACGGTCCACGTTGATCAAGCGCGCTGGCTGGTCGAACGCGCCCACGCACGCGAGCCGTTGATCGGGATCCAACGTCCGCGCGGACCGAATCGTTGAGCGCTCTCTACGCTATGGGCCGTCGATCGAAGATCGACGGTCGAGAATCATCGACAAAAGGCGACTCGTGCTTTCGTCAGACAAAATTCTGAGGCGATCTCGGCTAATCGCGGCGATCTAGAGCAGCTAAACTAACCAAGAGCACCAACATGATCCTAATACTACGCGCATCTACTGACAAAAGAATCGAGCAATGGATGGCTTACGAGTGGAGACGAAATTGAGCGTTTTGGCGAATTTGGGGAAAATCAAATTGATATTATCCTGCGGCCAAATGTGAAATTGATTGAGGGCTAATCGCCTGAGAGATGAGAGTAAGCGGAGGAGCAAGGAGTTTGAAAATGGTGCACTTACGAGCTAAAGAAGAAGATCACCCTTTGCTTGGTGAAAGGGAAAAATAGAAATTGAGTTGCTCTCTTACATCAAAGGCAAAATTATGAGAGGTTAATATTCTATGAGATGCCAAGTAAGTGAGGAAGCAAAGGCTTAGAGAGAGAATGCAGAACACCACTTTCAGAAGAGGTTAGAGCTCCAACAATGGCGCGAGAGCAAATTTTTGAAATGGAGCTCACTCGGTGTACTAGAAGCAATCTTTGGAGCTCGAGGGTGTTTAAAGGAGGATAAGGAAGCCCTTGGAGGAGTCTTATAGCCGGGCGACAAGAGAACAACGGCATGAAAAATGGCGATGCTGCTTGAGGTTGGCCGAGAGCGGCGAGGCGAATGTAATGAAGTGGAGGCGACGATCGTGGAGGCGGCCGGACGGAAGCATTAAATGCGGAAGAGCCGTTGGCAAAAGGAGACGCGATGGGCTCTGCCGAAAAGTGCTATGCACGCCACCTGTTGACTTCGGCGCGCGAAGCGAGAGGAAGACGAAAGAGATCACCGTTGGATTTTAATCGGACGGTGAAAAAAACAGTCGGCGATAACGATTCAATGGCGCTTGATCTCGGGCGTTGATTTGGATCCTACGGTTCACGTTGCGCGAGGCGTTCGGCGGTCCGAGCGTTCACGCGATCGTGAGCCGTTGATTTAGAATCCAACGGTTCAAATGGATCAGCGCGCTCGGATGGTCCGAACGTTCACGCGATCGTGGGCGTTTGATGCCGATCAACGACTCGCAAATCCGCGCCGATTGCGTCGTGGCGGTCGCGGTTAGTTGAGTGAACCAAATCAAGTGGCTCGAGCGAGTCGACCGAACGAGAGCGGTGACAACCGATTAGGGTTGGAATTTGAATAACGATTTTGGGGAATTATTTGGGATAGCAAACAAGCTCCAAAAATTATGAAATTTTAATGGAGCTTCTTGACAGAAGAAGGAACCTTATATAAAATTTTCAGAGACTTTTATGCACTGCATTTTTCTCTAAAAATTCCAGAAGGCTATTTTAGGAGTTTGACTAATGTTTGACTTGCCTCAAAAATTATCCAATAATTTCTGAAAATTATGAAATAATTCTGAGGTGTTAAACATCACTCCTAGGTTCAATGAAAATTATTTTCAGGGGTTGGGCACAAGATTTTCATGAAGGAGATTTGTGGTGGTGTCCAAATGGCAATTTGATTTTTGATTTCCCATAATCCCTTTACAAAAATTATGGAACTGATTACAAAAATCAAGATCAGAGAAAAAGTTTTAATTTCTCCTCATTTTTAATACATTTGAAACACAAACCAATTTTGGGATGTTACAGGCATCAAGCCACTTAGGACAATGTTCACTCATCATGGCTTCCTTATAAGAGGTGGGATCATCTACCTTCCCTATATCATTAATATCCTCATTCATGTAAACAACATAATCATTTGGGATGGCGAGATCTTCTCTCATTGTGATCTCCTAATGAGTTCGGCAACTATTGCGGGAGGTGGCGAGGCGCAGGAGACTACTGAGACTCATCATTAGGTATGACATTAGGAATTTCAGATACCTCAACAGTGGGTGCATCAATAGTATTTGGTACTGGAGGTGCAACCACCTGAAGCGCAGGAATAAAAATATCTGGGATAAGCGGTGAAGGAACGTAAATCCGCTTCTCTTCAAGATCTATTTTCCTATGCTCCAGGTCCTCGTTATTTTCTAAGAACACAGCGTGTCTTGTTTCTACAAACTTAGTTGTCCTATCAGGACAATAAAACCGATACCCTTTAGATCTTTCAGGGTACCCAATAAAATGGTAACTTACTGTCTTAGGATCTAATTTTCCAATATGTGGATTAAATATCTTAGCTTCAGCACGACAACCCCACACTCTTAAATATTTCAAACTCGGTTTTCTCCCAGTCCATAATTCATAAGGTGTCTTAGGTCTTGATTTTTGGGAACCCGATTAAGAATATGTGCAGTTTGTCTTTAGTGCCTCCATCCATAAACCAGTTGATAAACTAGAATAGCTAAGCATGCTCCGTACCATATCCATAAGTGTACGGTTGCATCTCTTAGCTACTCCATTCTGCTGAGGTTCACCTGGTGTAGAATATTGTGCAACAATGCCATTTTCCTGAAGAAACTTAGCGAAAGGGCCAGGAATTTGGCCATAAGGGGCATGTCTCCCATAATATTCTCCCCCACGGTCCGATCTTACCACTTTAATTCTTAGGTTGTGCTAATTTTTAACTTCAGCCTTAAATATCTTGAATTTATCAAGTGACTCAGATCGGTCCTTAATGGGAAAAATATAACCATAACAGGAGAAATCATCAGTGAATGTGATGAAAGAATCAAAACCATCCACTGATGTCACAGGAAAAGGACCACAAATATCAGTATGAATTAACTCTAATAGTCATGTGCTGCGAGTTGCTCCCTTCTAAATTTTCTTTACATATTTTCCTTTAATGCAATCAATGCAGTGGTCTGAGTCAGAGAAATCTAATGGTTGGAGAATATCTTCTTTAATGAGACGCTCCATTCTCCCCTTCGAAATGTGGCCTAAGCAACGACAGTGCCACAGTTTCGAAGAAGTCTCATTATTCTTTTCATGCTTAGTATCACATACATTCAAAGATATAGGTGATTCATTAAGGGAAAGCATATAGAGCTTGTCTTGTCTAACAGCAAGACCAACATCATCTAAATTAAAAGTGATAACACATTTATTGTTACCAAAATTACATTTAAATCCATCATCGTCTAATAAAGAAACTGAAATTAAATTCCTCCTAATGGAAGGAACAAATACTACATTATTAAGACGAAGTGTGAAGCCGCTATCTAAAACTAATGAAACCGAACCAACTGATTCCACTTCGGCTTCTTTTCCATCTGCGACTCTAAGACTTCGCTCCCCCTTTCTTAGTGTTCTCGCGGTATGGAATCCCTGTAAAGAGTTGGTAACGTGCACAGTTGCACGTGAGTCAATCCACCAAGATTTAAGGGAAAATCAGCATAAAGGGTTTCATCAATGAACGTTATAGAATCATTACCCTTCTTGGCGAGCCACTTTAGAAAACCAACACAATCCTTCTGGAAATGCCCTGGCTCCTTGCAGAAGTGACATGCATTCCCATTAGGTGCTTTACCAGGAGCAACATTGGGCTTAGGTGTATTTTGCATCTTAGGCCCTGACTTATCTGAATTAGGAGTGTACTGCAGCCTTTTCTTGTATTTGAAGTCCCCTGAGAACTTCCTTTTGCTAGGACCGCTAACTTGATTCACAAAATCTTTCTTTTCGGTCCTTATTCTTTCTTCCTCCTGGACACACATGGCGATAAGATCGCTCATGCTCCATTTATCTTTCTGAGTATTATAGTTTATCTTAAAAGCAATGTACTCAGAAGGAAGAGAAGTCATAATAAAGTGGACTAGGAAACCATCAGATATCTCCATGTCCGTGCCCTTGAGTTTTCCAGCCATATAAGTCATCATCATGATATGCTCTCTTATACTGCTGGACCCGTCATACTTAGTGGATAGAAGCCTCTGGATTAAAGTACTGGCATAAACCTTAGTGGAGCCTTTGAATTTCTCCTCAACTGAAGTCATATACTCCTTAGTATTTTCAGAATCTGGGATTGCTCCTCTGATCCCAACTGAGATAGAGCTCTTCATAATCATTAGTGATAGACGGTTGGACCGCTCCCATTTTTCAGCATTATTATCATATATTTTCTTTTTCTCATCGTAATTGTCCTCACCAACGTTGGGGGAAACGGGAGCGGGCACCCTTAATGCATAATCAAGGTCTAAAACTCCAAGGACAACTGAAATTCTTTCTTTCCAAGTGGGGAAGTTGCTCCCCGTAAGCTGCTCAATGTTGTCAATTGTAGCGGCAATATTTGAAGCATTCATTGCTGAACATTAAAATACAGAGAAAAATAGAAATAACATAAAAAGTATTGCATGCAATTAACCCTACGTTGGTTTGATTAATAACATGCAAAACTATAGTTTCAATTCATATCACCGTTGGGCAAAAATGAAAAGAATTTCAACAATTAATGTGGCGACACAAGATTACAAACAACGTTGGTCAGTATGTAATCATGTGTATACCTAATGCCAAAATAAATCATAAAAATCTCTAATTAAAATATCTCGTTGGTTCAATTTTAATCAGAGAAAAATTCATACTGATATTTGAGCAATTATCATTAATAAAAAACAGTGGACAAAATAAATAAATAAATAAACTTAATCATAAAAGCACTTTAAAGAAAAAAGTTACTGTGCTGCGGTGCACAACTCCTGGGCTCGGCCTTCACTCGGCCCACGCCGCTCGGCATGCGTTCGCCCGCACTCGGCCCATCAGCGTAGGGTCCAAAACCCCGAAGCAACGGAAGCCGTCAGATCTAATTGATCGGCTGAGATCGATCGTGCGTCCATCCTTTCGCCGGATTGCAGCGATCATGAGCCGTCGGATTTCATCGGACGGACGAAAAAAACGATCGCAGCGTGATATAAAAACGACAAAAAAAAAATCAAAACCTAACCCTAATCTCCATTTCCCCGATCCCCTCCGAAAGAAACGCGCGGCAGCGGCGGAGGCTCTCACGTCTTGAGCGAGCGGGCGGAGCGGCAACCGTAGCTCAGCGTGCGGTGGCTTAGTAGAGGCGCCGCTGGTCGAAGACTGGAGCTGCGCAGCATGTGTCGGGACCCCGGGGATTCACACAACCCCGAGACCCTCTGTGCATACCAAGCTAGTCCCATGATCAGTAGCTAGCTTGCACAGTTGCAACAATGATGCATTCATAACCATTCAACGACGAACTAATGAAGCAGACAAAGTAATATTAATTAAAACAACCAAAGACCTTATGGTCAAGGTTCTTACAAAAGTCGCCTCACGGGGCTTAGCAACATCGAGTATCTTGCGGTGAAATCTCAAAAATACGTGGAGACCAATCGACATGCCCACAGCAATCAGTGGAGGGCGCAACCTAGTTCGCGAAGTCTTCAAAGTAGCCTTCATCATAGAACTCAACATTTCTGGTTCTTCTGCATTGGGTGATCAACAAAGGGCATAAAGCCGTGAGTACATAAAGTACTCGAGAAGTCGTAGAGAAATGTATGCACATAGTATTCATGATGAGCTTAAACAAGGATGGCTTTATGGTTAATTTGCGAAAGCAAATTTAACGATAAATACAATAATTAGATTGCAAGCGAGATTTTAAAAGAATAATACATAGATAACCAAGTTCTTTTGAATCAAGCGGTGAACATCCGTTCACTTCCCAACCATTCAACCAAACGCTTACATCGAACCAAACCACATTTTTGAAAATACTACCCTTGCGCGAAATCACTGGGCATGTCCGTAATCGGGACACGGCTATTGAATAGATTTTGACACTCTGCAGAGGTATGTACACTTTACCCACAAGACACGAATTCTCTAGTTTGTTTGGCATCCGTCGATACCACCGCCACTTCCTTTGGTGAGTAGTCTGGAGAGCACGTGACAAGGCTTTACAAAGTTCCATTTTGCCTCGGTTACGCGCTAAGGTTTCGCCATCACGACCCCCTCTTGCGCCAATAAGTACCACAACAGAACCGACCCAAAACTTTCCTAATTAATTGGCCAGTCCGTCCCATACCGGACTTATGGTTGCACGAGGTGACCGGATCAATGACTTGCAAAGTTAAGTCCTTAGTTATTGCTCGAGACAAGTCTACCACAACCCAATGTGCATTACGCACCCACTCTAGCTCCCTACCTCAAGCCCGAGCATAAAACATTTTTGTTCATACCCGGCCAAATGGCAATCCCTGCCATGGCACAACATCTTTTAATAAAAGTGGCCTCACACCACAATTCCATAGTTCCATTAGTCAAATTTCAATAATCAATGAACATGTGCTCGAAGGTCTCGCGGGTAACTAAAGCATGTCTAAGCAATATCGCTCCCAAGTTGGTGATACAATTATGTCCAACTAGTATTAACCATCCTAAGGTGTCCAAGGATATATGTCATTCAAGGAGACATTTCATTTCCAATTTATCAAGGAGGCATAATGGCAATTTGGTAATTATCTACTCCCAAAACCATTTTTAATAAAACTAGCCATGCATGATACTTTAAAGCAATATACATTTGTAAAATGGGTTCAACATGGTCAAAGGCCTCGACTTGCCTTCGTTGACGAGGAGAGGGTCTTGATCGTCTGGTCGAAGAAATCTTCCAAAAGCAAACGAGTCTACACGTGCGAGAAAAACAACAAATAAATAAAACAGCACCAAATGAACTCCAAAAATTACAAAACCAGTACCAAATGAAAGAGGATGAATTTATATAAATTTAGAAATTTGGATCACCCAAATCGGAGTTCGGATGTGAAAGTTATAGCCAAAGAAGTTGAAAATCACATAAAATGATGGATTTTAGGGTTTCGGATTTTCCGAATTAATTTTCTCTTGGAATTTCCGACTTTGACGTCGTCAGCGCACGCAATCGCACACGTGGCTGCCACGGGTTGAAAGGGTCGACGTGTGGCCGACCCGTGCCGAGCGGTGGCCACGTCGGCTCAGCAGTCGCAGAGAGAGAGAGAGAGAGAGAGCGGGAGAGAGAGACGCTTGGTGAGTGGCGGCGGCCGGAGCTGGGAGACGGCAATGGCGGGCGCGGAGAAGGCGGAGACGCCGAGAGACGGCAAGGCAAGGCGGCCGGAGGCGGGAAGAAGAAGGAGGGCGGCGAAGAACGGAGAGAGAGAGAGAGGAAAGAGAGGGGAGAGGAAGAAGCGCGGCGGTTTATAAGCGCTTCAAAAGCAGCCGAGCGGCGATGGGACTGGCGACGGACGGCGCTTGGCGTGGCGACGCGGGCGGAGGGCGGAGAGGCGGCACGGGGCGCGACGGCGCCGGATTCGCGCGAGATTGCGGCGGCGCAGCGCGGTCGTGAGAGAGAAGGCGCGCGTCGGGGCGATGAACAGCGCCGTCCGATTCGATCGGACGGTGCGGAGCGAGGGAGGCGCGGAGCGAGAGCCGTCCGATTCCGATCGGACGGTGGGGAGTCCAAAGGGCGCGGGGAGGGAGATGAAGCGGGCGCCGTCCGATTTCGATCGGACGGTGGGGAGCGGAAGAGGCGCGGGCGAAGGGGCGTCGTGCGATGGCGATCGGACGGTCGCGAAGAAAAGGGGGCGCGAGCGAGCGGATGCGGCCGGATTTCGATCCAACGGCCAAGAGCAAGAGACGACGCGGCGAAACGAGGGCGCTCGGATGAAGATCCGACGGCGGAGGGCGAGGCGCGCGCGAAGCGGGCCGCGGGAGTGGGCCGGAGGCGGGGAATAGTGCTGGGCCGGCTAGGGTTTCGGCCCACGCACAGAAAATAGATTTTAAATACCTTTTTCAATTCAGAAATTCAAATAAATCAAAAGGCAATTTAGAAAATAGCAAATAAACTCCAAAATTCGGAAAAATTCACGAAATTCCTTGAATTATTCTAGACTTAATAAAAATACTTTTAACTTTAAATTTTCTTTTTCTTTTGCAAATAAAATAACTTTTCCATTTCGGATAAATCAAAAATCAATTTCTAAAATCCAATAAATCCAAGAAAATTCTTAAAATAATAATTTTGATTTTAAATTCAGAAAACTCAATCAAACCAACTTTAATTTAATTGAAGTTTGATTAACTCATATTAAGCGCAAATGAATTTTGAAATTTCAAAATTAAGCTTTGGGCAACAGAGCAAATGGTTCTCTTTTAAAATTTTCAAAACTCAGAAAAACGGACGCTACAAACCTACCCTCTTAAAGGGAATCTCGACCCGAGATTCAGTGACTAGAGAATAGGTGGGGAAACTCACCTTGTGTCTTCTTCTCGTTCCCAAGTGGCTTCTTCTTTCTGTGGTTGCTCCACTCGACCTTGCGTAAACGGATGATCTTGCTTCTTGTCACTCGCTCTGCTACTTCCAAAATCTTGATGGGATGCTCCTTGTAGGTGAGGTCTTCTTGCAGGGCAATTGATTCCACTGGCATCTGCTCTTCGGGCACACGCAAACACTTCTTCAGTTGCGACACGTGAAAGACATTATGCACATCGATACCGAGGCGAAGCTCCAACCGTAGCGACTTCTCCTCTTCTGCTAGAAGCTGGAAAGGTCCGATGTACCTTGGTGCAAGCTTTCCACTTACTCAAACGACGCATCCTTTTGAGAGGCGACACCTTTAGGTACACATGATCACCAGGTGCAAAAGCTAGATCTCGGCGACGGTTATCGGCATAACTCTTCCGCTCAGTGCGTGCTTTGTTTTCAACCTTTCTCGATTGATCGAACTTGCTCTTGGCTTTTTCCAAAATATCCGCCCAAACACTTGCCTTTCGCCTACTTCATTCCAATACAACGGTGTTCTGCATTTTCTTCCATAAAGAGCTTCAAATGGAGACATCTGGAGGCTTGACTGGTAGCTGTTGTTATAGGAAAACTCTGCATAAGGTAGCATTTGATCCCAACTGGTCTGATTCGCTAGGGCACAAGCCCTTAACATATCTTCTAGGATTTGATTTACTCTTTCTGTCTGTCCATCCGTCTGGGGATGATAAGCTGTACTGAAATTTAGATTAGTACCCAAAACATCAGTGCAACTTCGCCAAAATCTTGAGGTGGCGGGATCCTCGATCCGACACGATCTTCTTGGCACTCCATGCCGCACACTATCTTCGCCATGTACAATTCGCGACCTATCACCAGAGTAAGTAGTCTTGACTGGGAGAAAGTGAGCAACTTTGGTTAGACGATCCACAATTACCCAGATAGAATCATATCCTGACCTTGTCCTTGGCAAACCAGTGATAAAATCCATGCCAATTTCTTCCCACTTCCATTCGGGCACTCTCAAGGGTTGCAGGAGTCCAGCAGGTCTTTGATGCTCGGCTTTAACTCGTTGACGATGACATCACACCGAGCTACATACTCGGCAATCTCACGCTTCATGCTAGGCCACCAATACATTTCTTTAAGGTCTTGGTACATCTTGGTGCTTCCAGGGTGAATGGAGTACAAAGTTTCATGGGCTTCCTTGAGTATCAGCTGCTTAAGCTCTTTCTGATCTGGAACACAAATTCGCTTGTCAAACCAAATGGTGCCTTGCTCATCTTCTGAAAATCTCAGGGCTTTACCTTTCTTCATGTTGCTCTTAATTTCCTTAATATTGGCATCTTCAACTTGAGCTTCCTTGATCTGATTCGCAAAGTGGGTTGAACTTCTAGGCGCTAGATAACCTTCTTCAACCAACTCTAACTTGAGCTTCAGAACTCTTCATGAAGGGTCGGCCGATTTTCCTTGATCGTCGTGGTATTGCATGAGACTTTTCTCGCTCAAGGCATCCGCCACAACATTAGCTTTGCCTGGGTGGTAATGGATTCCAATATCATAATCCTTGATTAACTCTAACCACCTTCTTTGCCTCATATTAAGATCAGCCTGAGTGAAAATGTACTTCAAGCTCTTATGGTCCGTGTAGACTTCACAAATGATTACCAATAAGGTAATGACGCCATATCTTCAAAGCATGCACTACTGCAGCCTAACTCCAAGTCATGAGTGGGGTAATTCACTTCATGAGGCCTCAACCGACGGAAGCATAAGCTACAACCTTCCTTTCTTGCATCGAGGACACAACCAAGTCCTTGGGGATGCATCACAGAAAATCTCAAAATCCTTAGGACATCGGGCAAAATCAACACCGAGCCGAGGTCGACGCTTCTTCAACTCTTGAAAACTTTGCTCACAATCTATTTGTCCAAGCAAATTTCTTTTCTTTCTTCAACAAACCGAGTGAGGGTCTTGCTATCTTGGAGAATCCTTCTATGAATCGGCGATAGTATCCTCGCCATTCCAAGAAAACTTCGACTGAGGCAGCGACTTGGGTGACTCCCAATTAAGCACATCCTTAACCTTGCTAGGGTTAACAGATACTCCTTCGCAGACATGACATGTCCCAAGAAAGTAACTTCTTTCATCCAAAACTCACACTTGCTGAATTTAGCATAGAGTTGATGATCTCTAAGCTTATTCAGACCAAACGGAGGTGCTCTTCATGCTCTTCTTCACTCTTGGAATACACCAAAATATAAATCAATGAAGACAATGACGAACTTATCCAAATATTCCATGAACACTTTATTCATCAAGTTCATAAAGTAGCGGGGCATTGGTCAATCCAAATGACATGACCGTGAACTCATCTGATCCATAGGGTTGAGAAAGTCGTCTTGGGAATATCTTACGGGCGAATCCTCAAGCGGTGGTAACGACCTCAAGTCTATTTTGGAGAACACACCGGCTCCTTTCAACTGGTCAAACAAATCATCGATCCTGGGCAGAGGGTACTTGTTCTTGATGGTGACCTCATTGAGGGCTCGGTAATCCACACACATCCGTTGGGTACCATCCTTCTTTGCAACAAAGATCAC
This sequence comes from Hsuehochloa calcarea, assembly GCA_036346395.1. Taxonomy (NCBI): domain Eukaryota; kingdom Viridiplantae; phylum Streptophyta; class Magnoliopsida; order Poales; family Poaceae; genus Hsuehochloa; species Hsuehochloa calcarea. The sequence continues at coordinate 34,930,872 of CM070614.1, read as the reverse complement.
TGGGGCTCCCCAAGGTGAAGAACTTGGCCGGACAAAACCTTTCTCTTGCATTTCTTCAATTTGCTTCTTCAGCTCAACCAAATCATTGACAGGCAATCTGTAGGGTCTCTTGAAAATAGGTGCAGTTCCTGGAACAAGATTGATGACAAACTCCAAGTCTCGGTCTGGCGGCATTCCAGGTAGGTCATCAGGAAAGACATCTGGGAACTCTCTGACTACTGGCACTTCTTCCAAAGACACAACACTGGCACTGCAGACCAAAGATCCAGCTAGCTTCTCTGGGGAGGCTTCAAACTTTACCTTGGTTCCATCCGGACTGACCAAAGTGATGCTTCTACCACCACAATCCAAGAGGGCTTGGTGATTGGCAAGCCAATCCATTCCCAAAATCACATCAAGAGACTTGGTGTCTATGATGATGAGATTAGCAAGGAATTCTACCCCTTCTATGGTCACTTTAACCTTAGGGCAACCTTGGTTCGTACTCAATTCGAACAGGAGATTGAACCAACAAAACACTTTTAAGAGGCAAAACTTCCAACCGGTGCCTTTCGGCCAAAACTCAGAAACAAGCGAATGCGAAGCTCGAGAATCAAACAAAAGCAGATGGCAGTCTTTGAATTGACAAGGAACTTACCCAAAGACGACGTCCGGTCTGTCTGAGCTTCCTCCACGGTGGTGTGGTTCACACCTCTTCCAAAAGGTGAGGAGACTTGACCAGGTGCAGATGGAGTTTGAGGGCTCCACGTGCAACTCTGGAGCGGGGTCTGGTCGGGTGGCTCCCATGTTGAAACGAAGCAGGAGAAGGGCCTTGCCTCTGCGGCAATCAGCTGTTGCGAAGCCCCACGGTGATGACACTTAAAGCGGTGATCCCATTGCGGGGTTGCCATTCCTCGGTTCTTTGGTTCTTTGGAGCTGTTGAAGCTGCGGTTCTTTGGGCTGGGCGAGGAGTCTTTCTGAGGGCTCAATGTAACAGTGGAGCAACACGGGCGGAGGCGGCACATTCATTCGACTCTCGGGAGTGAGACCGATGGGCACCGTCTTTGCATCATCTTTCTCTTGCGGGATTCTTCAAGTTCACGGCGGGATTCCTCGATGAGCATGGCCTTGTTCACCAAGTCTTTGGAAATCTGAATAGTCATTCCCAATGACTTGCACCTTCAAGCGGGGTTGAGTCCTCTCTTGAAGCGCTTGGCGGGCATCATCTGTGGCAACGTCCTGCGGGCATAACGGGACAACCGAGTGAATTGTTAAGATACTCACTCAGCGACGTGTTGCCTTCTTTGCAGCTCACGGAACTCATTCTTCTTCATTTCCACCTTTCCATCGAGGGATATGGGAGTGGCGGAAGGCTCAAAACTTCGGCCCAAGTGATACTCTCATGGTTTCCATGGGCGGCACAATAGTTCTCCCACCATTCGCAGCGGTACCTTCAAGCCGGTGAGTGGCATCTGTAACCTTCTCGCGATCATCACAACGGTGATAGCGAGTTTCTTTCCATGGGCGCAACCGGTCATCTGCGTCCAATGGCTCCGAGGAGCTAGAGAAAGTGGGCGGATGGGTCCTCAAAAACTCGCCAACTGGTGAGGAAACACGGGGTGGAGCAGCGAGGCGTGGCGTACCGCTGATCGCTACGATTCATCATCTGCGAGAAGGGCAAAGAATGGTGCAGTTCTGGCGATTCATCATCGAGTCATGTTACGCATCAAAGAACTCATCACCGCGTCTGGCCGCCATGAACCGACTCAAGCCCGGATGCACTTGGCGGCTGGGAAGGCGGGACACCGGGCGCTTGAGTCTCATCACGGCTTGCGGAGTTATGGTCCGAACCATCTGCGACAAAGCTTCACTGGTTTAATAGACGAGAAGAAGAAAGCAATTTAGATGCGAGGGAAAGCATTTAGATGAGCGAGAAACAAGGGGGATAGATGGATCAACCTAATGCAGACAAAGTTGGTTTTACCCAACGAACGGATAGCCGGAAAGCTATCAAGAAGCAAACCCAAAAAGGGACACTTAAGCACAAAAGCACTATTACGCAGACTAGACGATACTAAAACTAGGGAGGCAGCTACCAATCTAATCTTTACGGAGGGTCAACTTGGAACAGACTGCGGATCTCGAACTTCCAAAACTTCCATTGCTTGATCTTGAAGGGCTCGATCCTAGGGATAATCCAGAGATGAGGGAGTCAAATTAAATTTGAAAACCAAGTTCCAGAAAAGATAAGATGAAAGAACTCAAGAATGATATAAGAGGGTAAGATGATAAGAAAAGAATAGAATAAGATAAGAAAGAACAGAATAAGATAAGAGAAGAATATCTAGTCAAGTTAATTGCTTGGTTTGATTTAGAAAATATATTTTGAATCTTTGACTAAGACGACCAATCTAACTAAAGGTTACGTCCTACAGTCGATATGGCTCTGATACCATCTCCTGTCGGGACCCCGGGGATTCACACAACCCCGAGACCCTCTGTGCATACCAAGCTAGTCCCATGATCAGTAGCTAGCTTGCACAGTTGCAACAATGATGCATTCATAACCATTCAACGACGAACTAATGAAGCAGACAAAGTAATATTAATTAAAACAGCAAAGACCTTATGGTCAAGGTTCTTACAAAAGTCGCCTCACAGGGCTTAGCAACATCAGAGTATCTTGCAGCGGAAATCTCAAAAATACGTGGAGACCAATCGACATGCCCACAGGCAATCGAGTGGAGGACGCAACCTAGTTCGCGAAGTCTTCAAAGTAGCCTTCATCATAGAACTCAACATTTCCTGGTTCTTCTGCTGGGACTGATCAACAAAGGGCATAAAGCCGTGAGTACATAAAGTACTCAGCAAGTCGTAGAGAAATGTATGCACATAGTATTCATGACAGGCTTAAACAAGGATGGCTTTATGGTTAATTTGCAGAAAGCAAATTTAACAGTAAATACAATAATTAGATTGCAAAGCAGGATTTTAAAAGAATAATACATAGATAACCAAGTTCTTTTGAATCAAACAGTGAACATCCCGTTCACTTCCCAACCATTCCAACCAAACGCTTACATCGAACCAAACCACATTTTTGAAAATACTACCTTGCGCGAAATCACTGTGCATGTCCGTAATCGGGACACGGCTATTCGAATAGATTTTGACACTCTGCAGAGGTTGTACAGCTTTACCCACAAGACACGAATTCTCTAGTTTGTTTGGCATCCGTCGATACCACCGCTCACTTCCTTTGGTGAGTAGTCTAGAGCACGTGACAAGGCTTTTACAAAGTTCCATTTTGCCTCGGTTACGCGCTAAGGTTTCGCCATCACGACCCCTCTTGCGCCTAATAAATGTACCACAACAGAACCGACCCAAAACTTTCCTAATTAATTGGCGGTCCGTCCCATACCGGACTTATGGTTGCACGAGGTGACCGGATCAATGACTTGCAAAGTTAAGTCCTTAGTTGCTCGCCGACAAGTCTACCACAACCCAATGTGCATTACGCACCCACTCTAGCTCCCTACCTCAAGCCGAGCATAAAACATTTTTGTTCATACCGGCCAAATGGCAATCTCGCCATGGCACAACATCTTTAATAAAAGTGGCCTCACACCACAATTCCATAGTTCCATTAGTCAAATTTCAATAATCAATGAACATGTGCTCGAAGGTCTCGCGGGTAACTAAAGCATGTCTAAGCAATAATACGCTCCCAAGTTGGTGATACAATTATGTCCAACTAGTATTAACCATCCTAAGGTGTCCAAGGATATATGTCATTCAAGGAGACATTTCATTTCCAATTTATCAAGGAGGCATAATGGCAATTTGGTAATTATCTACTCCCAAAACCATTTTTAATAAAACTAGCCATGCATGATACTTTAAAGCAATATACATTTGTAAAATGGGTTCAACATGGTCAAAGGCCTACGACTTGCCTTCGTTGACGAGGAGAGGGTCTTCGGTCGTCGGGTCGAAGAAATCTTCCGAAACGCCGGAGTCTACACGTGCGAGAAAAACAACAAATAAATAAAACAGCACCAAATGAACTCCAAAAATTACAAAACCAGTACCAAATGAAAGAGGATGAATTTATATAAATTTAGAAATTTGGATCACCCAAATCGGAGTTCGGATGTGAAAGTTATAGCCAAAAGAAGTTGAAAATCACATAAAATGATGGATTTTAGGGTTTTGGATTTTCGAATTAATTTTCTCTTCGAATTTCCGACTTTGACGTCAGCAAGACACGCAATCGCACACGTGGCTGCCACGGGTTGAAAGGGCCGATTTGGCGACCGACCGTGCCGACGTGGGGCCACGTCATTTCGGGCGGGCAGTCGAGAGAGAGAGAGAGAGAGACGAGAGAGAGACGCTGGAGGGTGAGCCTTGTTTGGCGGCCGAGCCGGGAGACGACGGCGGCGGGCGCGGAGAAGGCGAGACGCCGGAGAGGCAAGGCGGCGGCCGGAGGCGGGAAGAAGAGAAGAGGAGGGCGCAGAACGAGAGAGAGAGAGAGGGAAAAGAGAGGGAGAGGAAGAAGCGCGGCGGTTTATAAGCGCTTCATGGCTGGGCAGCAATGAGCGGCGATGGGACAGCAGCGCGGACGGCGGATGGCGTGGCGGACGCGGGCGGAGGAGCGGAGAGGCGACGGACAGCGCGACGGCGCCTGGATTCGCGTGGCGAGATTCGCGGCGGATAGCGGCGGTCGTGGAGAGAGAGAGAGCGGCGCGTCGGGGCGATGAACAGCGCCGTCCGATTCGTCGGACGGTGCGGAGCGAGGGAGGCGCGGAGAAGCGAGAGCCGTCCGATTCCGTCGGACGGTGGGAGTCCAAAGCGCGAGAGAGATAAGCGGCGCCGTCCGATTCGTCGGACGGTGGGGAGCGAAGAGGCGCGGCGCGAAGGCGTCGTCGCGATGGCGATCGGACGGTCGCGAAGAAAAGGGGGCGCGAGCGAGCGGATGCGGCCGGATTTCGATCCAACGGCCAAGAGCAAGAGACGACGCGGCGAAACGAGGGCGCTCGGATGAAGATCCGACGGCGGAGGGCGAGGCGCTTGGCGGGCAGCGGAGAGGGCGGAGGCGGGAATAGTCTTTGGGCCGGCTAGGGTTTCGGCCCACGCACAGAAAATAGATTTTAAATACCTTTTTCAATTCAGAAATTCAAATAAATCAAAAGGCAATTTAGAAAATAGCAAATAAACTCCAAAAATTCTGGAAAAATTCACAGAAATTCCTTGAATTATTCTAGACTTAATAAAAATACTTTTAACTTTAAATTTTCTTTTTCTTTTGCAAATAAAATAACTTTTCCATTTCGGATAAATCAAAAATCAATTTCTAAAATCCAATAAATCCAAGAAAATTCTTAAAATAATAATTTTGATTTTAAATTCCAGAAAACTCAATCAAACCAACTTTAATTTAATTGAAGTTTGATTAACTCATATTAAACTGCAAATGAATTTTTGAAATTTCAAAATTAAGCTTTGGGCAAACAGGAGCAAATGGTTCTCTTTTAAAATTTTCAAAACTCAAAAGCAGGACGCTTCTGACATGAAGCGGCGGCGCCCATGACCCTCCTCGTCGGTCTTGGCGTGCGACCGAAGTCATGTATGCCGTCGAGTGGAGCTACAGCGGTGCCTCAAAACTGGAGCGACTGCTCCAGATCTTCAAGAAAAAACGTGAGTATCCGCCGCTCTTTTGGTACTGATCTGATTTTTTGAGGGTTGGGGTTTTGAGAGTTTGGGCAGGGTTTCAATAAGAGTCCTAGATCCCCTCCTTCTAAAATGCTAAGCCGAACCATTAAAGATCAGATCCGAGCGGGGCAAGTTTGATCATATCTGAGATGGGTTCATAAAGAGCTAGGTTGCTCTGATACCATTGTTAAAATAAAACTGAGAATAAACAGTGTTGTCGGTGTATTAGAACCGATCTTACGTAAAGATTATTTGATTCGGGGGGTCTCCTAGAGATGAAATCACGCAGAGTGGTTGACACAGGATGTTTAGACAGGTTCAAGCCTTCTCCGGAGAGAATAACAACCCTACTCCTGTGTGTGTATGGTATTGACTGTATTCTCGATGATCAAGCAAGAAGCTAAGACTATTACAGAGAACAGTACTTGTGTTTCTCCTTGACCTGCTCTATTTTCCGCCCTCCCTTTCACCCTCTGATTGATGTCTTTATATAGTCGTGAAGAAGTAGCTGTTTTGTCCTGCGGAAGAGGCGCCTTAATTGAGCCAGTAATGGGCGCATGATGGCAGTAATTACCGGCGCATTGGCTTCTTCACGCCGTCTGGCAGTTATCACCTAGAGGTAATGGGGTATTTAAGCACTATTACTACGCAGAATAATAGTGCGTGCGGACCGTTCGGATTCCTTAATCAATTGGACCCACTCGCTTGTAGGTTTGATTATAAGGTGGTCGTGGTTTATTTGGTCGTAGTATGACTTACGACTGGGTATAAGTCGTAGTAGAGCTTACGAGTGTGTAATAGTCGTAGAAGGACTTACGACCAGGTAGTGGTCGTAGAAATACTTACGACCAGGTAGTGGTCGTCGAAGGACTTACGACCATGACATAGTCGTAGTAAGACTTACGACTATAGGGGTGATTGTAGAAGATCTTACAATCACTTGGTAGGTCTCCCCCTTGTAAATATAAGGGGTACTTCTGGGGACTGTATGACATCATATTTACCCATAATAAGAATTATAGATAAAAGATAAAATGAGGATTATTAGATCCTCGTCAAGTGTCTAACAACATTAACCCTAGCTCAATCATTGAACACCTAAACAAGAATCATTGTGCGGAAGCGTGAGTGCGTGAATACCTGAGCCTGAAGACGCCATTGCGGCTTAGGGTTGGTCGGAGTCGGCGCGAGTGAATACAGATAAGCGCCGGCCTGAGGTGACGGTGTAGTCGAGATGGCAACGGAGGTCGACCGGCGATGTCAATGTGATGCCGAACGGTGTTCGATCTTCGCCCACCTTAATGCCCGTATAGATCGGTTATGTTATGAACTTGTGTAGCCCTCAGAGTAGTCCATCTGGCTTGCCGAGTTCATCATATTAGTCTGGCGCTGGTGGACGGGACCGAAACCAAAACGGTTGGAGTCGCCCCCGATCAGGATGTGTGGGTGTTGACCCTGATTTCTCGGAGTTTGTTAGCCGAGATCATCCCAACAATGTTTTCAGCTGTTTAACATTTGGATATATATAGAGAGAGAGGGAGTGAGAGAGAGAGAAATGGTAGAGTGCTTTTGGGAGTACGTACTCCCATGTCTCATGTATCATTTAAATCGTATGATGATGCATCTGTATTAATTTGAGTATACTCCAATAATGATGATAAGATACCCCAAAGCTGAGGAGGAGGGTGTAGCCCCAGCGTCCTAGGAAGCAGCGACCACGATCCCACCGGCGCCGGCGAGGAGAGCGCAGCGGCGAGTGACACTGCCATTATTATGAGGGAATGGCAGGCGGGTGCAGCTGTGGTGGATGGAACCCTAGCTTGGGACCGAAGAGGGGATGAGATTGGTGGTGTGGTGTGCTGGCAGCACGCGGCAAGAAGGGAAAGGAGAAAGTGGTGGAGTCGACGAGCGATTTGGCGCGTAGCGAACGGGGGAAGTGGAGACCAGGGGAGGAGCCGGACGGGCAAGGAGGAATGGGGGTGGCGAAGACAGAAAGGAAGGGGAGGAGGCGGCGACAACTGGGGATCGTGGGGGTAACCCTAGGCGGTAGATGCGGGGACAAGGTGGACGGATCCGGGCCATTCGTTCCAAAGCCACGATCTGACGGCTATGCACCCGTTCGATTCTGGTCATATGATGGTGATCCGACGGGTGTCGATCGGCGAATCGGGGACCTCAACACAATTATGGAAACCACGTGGGCTTTTTCACAAAACAGATGATGTGGCTACTCCCGGTGGCCACCGATCTCTTGTACTATTAGAGAGAGAATATATAGCCATGATTGGTATCCATGCTATGACTGAAAAAAGCTCACAGCTCGCGAGCTGGCTCGGCTCGTTACGAGCTCGAGCTGGCTCGGCTCGGGCTCAGTATTTTTCAAGCCAAGCTGAGCTCTATTCTCAACTCGACAAAAAAACTCGCCGAGCTTGAGTCGCTCGGCGAGCCTTTTGGCTCGATCAGCAAGAAGGCCCAATTGGGCAATCGGCCAATCCTGCGCTGCGCATCCCGCACCCTTTCGGCCTTGGCCTTGGCCTCACCACACCCGAGTGACTCACCTCACTCACTCCTGTCTAACCCTAAGTATGGCTTCCTCGGTGGCTCAGTTCTCCTAATCCCCTTCCTCTCCCTATCCACCCGGCGCCGCCGCTACTCCACCCTGCACCCCCTGCCACGCCGTCAGCCCCACCCCCTCTCCGCCTAGGGTCTCTGCCACTGCCCGTCCACCCAGTGCCGTAGTCCCCGTCTCGTGCTCCCCCCTGTTATCCTCAGTGGCCCGGCCGTCCCTGCAGCCTACACCCTCCACCACGCCGTCAACTCCGCCCTCTCTCCACCCCGCCCGTGCGCCCGTGCCCCATATGCCGGCCTCTCCATCCGACGTGCCGCCCTATCCTCCTCAGCTATCCCTTGCTCCATCCGTCGGCCTCTCCATCCACCGCACCGTCTGAGTCCAACCGGCTCATGGATCGCCAACGGAGCTTGGAGTCTCGTGAGCTAGGGAAGAAATTAGCCAACATTGGGGCCTCCGCCTCGGCACTAGCAGGCGAGCGTGGGACCAGTCGTCGCCTCCTCAGCTCTCAACCACCTCCTGACATAGCCCAACCGGCATCCTCGGTGAGTAGCCTGGGATGTAGCCTAATTTATGGATCAATATAATGTGCTTGGATAGTTGGATGTGCTTCTCTCCAATAGACCTGGGTGTAGCCTCATGGCATATGGGCGCAACTACATCCCAGGCTACAAGATTTACTTCCCAGGCTACAAGATTTGCATGTTCAGTATAATGTGCTTGGATAGTTCAGTATAAAGTGCTTGGATGTGCTCAAGATTTGCATGCTAGTGTGTGCAATGCATTATGCACATGCAGAATATTGTCAGGTTTCAGTTATAGTGAAAATGAAGTTGGATAGATCACTGGCAACTTTCTGCATTGATCTACAACATTCTTAGTTGATTGTTTTGATATTAGTACTAGCTGGTAGTGGTAATGGCCTCTTGAATATGTTCTTAAGGTTGGCATACCACTGTTGAATGTAGTATATTCCACTTGAGCATGTATAACATGATTCATGTATTCTTACTTGAGCTTCATCTATTCTACTTGTTTTTAGCAAAAGTAACCTGGTGGTGATCAAGTTTGTTGAGCATATATAACATGATATTGTCTCCATTTTTTTATCACAATCGTCTAGCGAGGAGGCGGATTGGGAGCATATGGCTTATGATGGTGTACCATCTGACGTGGAGGGGGGACAAGGACATGTCTCGGTGGATTCTTCAAGTTCAAATGATGATGAACAATGAGCCGTGAAATTGGCAGAAGATGGTACTACCATGTCTCAAGGAAGATCAAAGAGGAAGGCAAAAGGCGGAACGAATCTCCGAAGGCAACTGGGAGACAAAAACAAAGATCAGATTGTTGGAAGATCTTTAAGGTGGTGAATGTTCCATCCAAGATAAAGAAAGGGGAGATTGATACAAGGGCAAAGTGTAGGTTTTACTACAAACTGATGTCTTACAAGCAAGGTGGGCTACATCACATCTGATGAAGCACATACCAAAGTGCACGCCATATCAGAACAAGGTGGCTAAGATGAAGGCTCAAGCTAATCTGAACTTTGGTCCCGCCATGGCAGGTGACACTGGTTTACCTCTTATTGCCACTCCTAGAGAATATGATCAAGATGAAACTCGCCGAATCATTGCTAAGATGATAATTTCCATGAGTATCCTTTTAGAATGGTCGAGCACACTTGGTTTAATATTTTAATGCGTTACTTAAATCCATCATATCAATCCATTAGTAGAAAGACGATAAGAAGTGAATGCATCAAGATTTATGACCCAGAGAGGGAAGTCCTTAGGAAGAGTTTCAGAAGTGTCTCACATATAAGTTTAACTTGTGATTTGTGGACCTCTAACCAAAACCTTTGCTATATGAGTTTGGTAGCATATTATATAGATAAAAATTGGGTTCTACAATGTCGTGTGTTGAACTTTATTGAGTTGGATCCTCCACACAGCGGGGTTGTCATAGCTCAAGTTGTCTTTGATTGCATTGCTGAATGAAAGATAGAGGATAAGATTATCATACTTACTCTTGATAATGCTTCTTCAAATACTGCTGCATGACGTAGTTTAATGGCCAAGTTTGCTGCTAGAGGATCAGTTCGTTTCATTGCCAAGTATTTTCATGTTCGATGTGGTTGTCATATAGTGAACTTGGTCGTAAATGATGGCCTACTACCATTAGCATCTTTGATAAACAAGCTCAGGCAAACAATCAAGTATATAAAGAAGTCTTCATCTCGTATGCACAAATTCTTACAAATTTGTTCATCACTTGCTTTGCAAATTGGTCCTGGGTTGAGCCTTGATGTGTCCACACGATGGAGTTCCACGTACAAAATGTTTCAGTTTGCATTGCTTATAAGGACGCTTTAGTGTGTTATACCGACACATATGCAAATTACCAATGGCAGCCATCGGATGCAGATTGGGCATTGTATGAGAAAATTGCACCAATATTGAAGTCCTTGGCTAAAGTGACTGGTGCATTTTCTGGATCAACTTATCGAACAGTAAATATTTTTTATCCTTATATAGTTAATGTGAAGGTTGCATTAAGAGCTGCAATTGCTTTTGGAGATGATCATTTGAAGCTCATGGCTTCTGCAATGTTGGAAAAGTTTGATAAGTATTGGGAAGAAAAGAACAATGTCACGGTCCTTGCTACTATTCTTGATCCTATGTTTAAGATGCGATTCATTGGTTGGTGCTTCAACCAAATGTATGAGCCCTCAAATGCTGCAAATGAGCTTGACGGTGTGGAGGTCGAGTTGGAAGATTTGTATTCACAGTTCGAGATGGATCATCGGCACAACAAGGTAGCTAGTAGAGGTGATGTAACCTCCTCTTCAGCTATGGGTACAAGTAGCTCTTTATCCTCAGTCTCATCTCAGTTTCACTTCTACCGAGCCTTCAAAGTAAGAGTTGCTTATCTATCTAGATGAAGTGAATGAGAGTTTAGATAACAAGGACTTCAAATTGCTTGAGTGGTGGAATTTGAATGCACATAGATTTCCAGTAGTGTCAAAGATGGCTAAGAATTTATTGACTATACCAGCTAGTAGTGTATCTTCAGAATCAACTTTCGGTGCTGGAGGTAGAGTACTAGATGACTATCAGAGTTCTCTACGTCCGGCTATGGTTTAATATTTAGTGTGTGCCTCTAGCTGGATAAGAGGTGCATTTGATGACATGAGACCTCCTATATTTGTGGTAGGTTCTTGCATACTTTAATATGTCTTTTCTAATATTTTTGTTCATATCATGGCTAACTCGATTATTATTGTTGTTTTAAGGAAGAAGATGACGAGGATGATGTTGAAACGATTCTATTTCCTCAAAGCATCGTAGAGAGCAACTAGTGACTGCTACTACTTCTAAGTGATCTTTTACTCCATTGGTACATAACAAATATACAATGTGTTAGATATATCAAGTGTTCTTTTACTTCATTGATGCATAATGTTCATGTGCTTGTCAACTTGGTGCAAATTTTAGCTCACTATCTAATTGTGCATTGTATTTGTAGGCTCATTGGATGATTCACCTTCGGATGCCAAGATGCCGCTACACGAGCCGAGCCGCTCTCCTGGCTTGCGGTCAAAACGAGCCGAGCCGAGCTGAGCCGGTTAGCCAAACGAGCTTGGGCAAGTCTGGCTTGGCTCATTTCCAGCCCTACTTGTCGGTCTTCCGTAGCACGCAAAAGACAAGCAGGAGGAAGTCACCTATATTCTGGAAACCAGCTGAGTCTGCTGTCCAAACGAGATTGGGCAAGCCTGGCTAGGCTCGTTCGTTCTAGCCCTAACCCATGCATCGAAGAGACCGTACATCGAATAGTACCACACAAAGGCGTACATGGGCCGCATGTGTCGGGCCAACCAAAAGGATTCGTCCCACGACGGCGGACGCTCACCGTGGTTACCTCCTAGGATTGTGGCGACGTCTCGCTCTCGCACGGATCAAGCTGCGGCTAAACAAATTCGACAAAAATCGTGGAGATGGGGATGATGAGCTCGATGGCGTGCCTCGGTGCCTATATATGCACCAGCTCCCGCGCGGTGGTGGTCGGCCGCGCCGAGCAAGACGTTGCGGTGTATCCGAAGCTCGCCCGCGTGGACGGCGATGCACACGCCGGTGGCCGCACACCTTCGCGATATGCACCGCCACAGTGCGCTACCACGACCGCAACGCTGCCTTTGACTGGCCGAGGTCGGGTCGCGCGCCGTACGCGCCGCGACTTGAGCTTAGAGATGAAGTCCCGGTGCAGCGGCGCCTTGTGTAGCACCAACTCATTGTCGTGTCGCCCTTCGTCCGCCTTGAACTCGTCGTCGTGGGGAAGCTTGAACTCGGCCTTGGCGGTCGCGGACGCGCCCGGTCATGCACCGGGGACGGGGTCGACGGCGGCGGCAGCGGGTGGTCCAGGCCCACACGAGCAAGAAGTTGCAGTGGCGCGCCATCGGCCACGAAGTGGTGCATGGTGGGACGCTACATAATGCTTCTTCAAATATTGCTGCTGTACGTAGTTTAATGGCCAAGTTTGCTGCTAGAGGATCAGTTTGTTTCATTGCCAAGTATTTTCATGTTCGATGTGGTTGTCATATAGTGAACTTGGTCGTAAATGATGGCCTACTACCATTAGTATCTTTCATAAACAAGCTCAGGGAAACAATCAAATATATAAAGAAGTCTCCATCTCGTATGCACAAATTCTTACAAATTTATTCATCACTTGCTTTGATGTGTCCACACGATGGAGTTCCACGTACAAAATGTTGCCAGTTTGTATTGCTTATAAGGACGCTTTAGTGTGTGATGCCGACACATATGCAAATTACCAATGGCAGCCATCGGATGCAGATTGGGCATTGTATGAAAAAATTACACCAATATTGAAGTCCTTGGCTAAAGTGACTGGTGCATTTTCTGGATCAACTTATCCAACATCAAATATTTTTTATCCTTATATAGTTAATGTGAAGGTTGCATTAAGAGCTGCAATTGCTTCTGGAGATGATCATTTGAAGCTCATGGCTTCTGCAATGTTGGAAAAGTTTGATAAGTATTGGGAAGAAAAGAACAATATCATAGTACTTGCTACTATTCTTGATCCTATGTTTAAGATGTGATTCATTGGTTGGTGCTTCAACCAAATGTATGAGCCCTCAAAGGCTTCAAATGAGCTTGACGGTGTGAAGGTCGAGTTGAAATATTTGTATTCACAGTTCGAGATGGATCATCGGCACAACAAGGTAGCTAGTAGAGGTGATGTAACCTCCTCTTCAGCTATGGGTACAAGTAGCTCTTTATCCTCAGTCTCATCTCAGTTTCACTTCTACCAAGCCTTCAAAGTAAGAGTTGCTTATCTATCTAGATGAAGTGAATGAGAGTTTAGATAACAAGAGCTTCAAATTGCTTGAGTGGTGGAATTTGAATGCATATAGATTCCCAGTAGTGTCAAAGATGGCTAAAAATTTCTTGACTATACCAGCTAGCAGTGTATCTTCAAAATCAACTTTCAGTGCTGGAGGTAGAGTACTAGATGACTATCGGAGTTCTCTACATCCGGCTATGGTTTAATATTTAGTGTGTGCCTCTAGCTGGATAAGATGTGCACTTGATGACATGAGACCTCCTATATTTGTGGTAGGTTCTTGCATACTTTAATATGTCTTTTCTAATATTTTTTGTTCATATCATGGCTAACTTGATTATTATTGTTGTTTTAAGGAAGAAGATGATGAGGATGATGTTGAAACGATTCTATTTCCTCAAAGCATCGTAGAGAGCAACTAGTGACTGCTACTACTTCTAAGTGATCTTTTACTCCATTGGTACATAACAAATATACAATGTGTTAGATATATCAAGTGTTCTTTTACTTCATTGATGCATAATGTTCGTGCGCTTGTCAACTTGGTGCAAATTTTAGCTCTCACTATCTAATTGTGCATTGTATTTGTAGGCTCATTGGATGATTCACCTTCGGATGCCAAGATGCCGCTACACGAGCCGAGCCGCTCTCCTGGCTTGCGGTCAAAACGAGCCGAGCCGAGCTGAGCCGGTTAGCCAAACGAGCTTGAGCAAGCCTGGCTCGGCTCATTTCCAACCCTACTTGTCAGTCTTCCGAGATATATTCAGTAGCACGCAAAAGACAAGCAGGAGGAAGTCACCTATATTCTGGAAACCAGCTGAGTCTGCTGTCCAAACGAGATTGGGCGAGCCTGGTTAGGCTTGTTTCGGTTCTAACCCTAATCCATGCATCGAAGAGACTGTACACTGAATAGTACCACGCAAAGACTGTACATGGGCCGCAGCAGGTCGGGCCAACCAAAAAGGATTCGTCCCACGACCGGCGGACGCTCACCGTGGTTACCTCCCTAGGATTGTGGCGACGTCTCGCTCTTTGCACGGATCAAACCGCGGCTAAACAAATTCCGACAAAAATCGTGGAGATGGGGGATGGTGAGCTCAGTGGCGTGCCTCAGCGGCCTATATATGCACCAGCTCCCGCGCGGTGGTGGTCGGCCGCGCCCAGAGCAAGACGTTGCTGGTGTATCATCCGAGCTCGCCCGTGGACGGCGATGCACACGCTGGTGGCCGCGCACCTTCGCGATATGCACCGCCACAGGTGCGCTACCACGCACTGCAACGCGCTGTACGGCCGAGGTCGGGTCGCGCCCGCCGACGCCTGCGACTTGAGCTTAGAGATGAAGTCCCGGCTGTAGTGCGCCTTGTGTAGCACCAACTCATTGTCTTGTACGCCCTTTCTGTCCGCCTTGAACTCGTCGTCGTGGGGAAGCTTGAACTCGACGCGCGGCGGGTCGCGGGACGCGCCCGGTCATGCACCGGGGACGGGGTCGACGGCAGCGCCGCGGGTGGTCTGGGCCCACACGAGCAAGAAGTTGCAGGTGGCGCGGCCATCGGCCACGAAGTGGTGCATGGTGTAGCCCACGGCGAGGGAGTCGCACGTGAACCGCATCATCTGGAGCAGCAGCAGCTCCTTGGCGCCGGCGCCGCTCGATTGCAGGGCTGCAGGCCCATCGCCTCAGGCGTCGGCTCCAGCAGCGGCATGTCGACAAATGATCATTCACCACTGCCATCACCAAGCCATTTCCCATTCTTTTTGCCCCAGCCGAACAACCCCTCCGTCCATTGCTCCATTTCCATTTCTTTAATTCTCAACCGAATCAACCGCCTCCCCATTTCTCAATTGCCCAGCCGAATCCCATTTCCTCTCACGCCATGCCCTCCCCACTGCCTTCTTCCTCCTACAGAGCAACACTTTTAGTCCTTCCAAGCTCCTCTTTTGTATATGTTCATTTCTTCTCTCTTTCTAAACACCACCAAGAACCAAAAATCCGCCCTTGCATGTCACACCGTTGTGATCATCTCATAAGTTTCCCATCCACATAATTAGTTTTCGCATGCGAGTTTGTTTGAATATTCTGCAAGAAGAGGAAGGGAGGCGATACACTGTGCATGGCACTGCCGCCCGGTGGAGGCTGCAGGCCCATTGCCGGACTGCGCGAGCCGGCGGCCGGTGTGGTGACTCCTGGCGTCAAGGCGCTGGCTCACAGCATGCATGCAGCCGGGAGCAAAGGTAAAACCCAACTTATAATCCCGCGCGCTGAGCGACGTGCTGTCTCTTCGGAGACATCTGATAAAATCGGAACGATACTGCTGAGCAATTATAAGTTGGGTTGACGCCACAAAAGAATACGAGGACACACAAACTGGATTGAAAAATGAGAAAAATAGAGACAAAAACCCCGGCCAAGGACTCTCATGTGATACAAGTTAAAATGCGAGGTGTGAAAAGTTAATCATTGAGGGCATATCTGCGACGCAAAGGAGCATAGGAGGCGTTGGCTGTGGTCGTATGGACCTGATTGTAAGAGAAGGAAAAAGACGAGTGCGCGAAAAGAATGCTGCAGGGGCATATCTGAAAGCGAAAAACCTTGCGGCCAGGGACCGGCGTGTGAATCCTCAAAAAAATTTGGACCATTTCTCGATTTGTGCGTGTCATCCTTGCGCAGGGGCCATGCTAATCTTCTCTGTATCGTTCCAATTTTATCGGATGTCTCCGAAGAGACGTAACGTTGCTCAGCGCGCGGGATTATAAGTTGGGTTTACCTTTGTTCCCTCGCCGATGTGGTACTAAAACATCGAGTCTGTTGCTGCCCTCAGCAGCCAGAAGCCATCGGATCCCCCACCCGTGCGGCGTGGGCTTCATCTTTTGACGCGGCCCAGCTCAACGGAGAGCCGAGTGGGCTCCCGTGTTAGCTCGCAGCGTTGGAGAGACGACCGACCACTACTGCATGCAATCTCACCTACCTATTTGAGATGTTGGCCATCAGAAGGATGATCAGCGTTGGAGAAGCTCAAGGAGAAAGATGCTCTTCTGTGGTTCCAACCTTCAGCCTCTACTCTAGCAAGCAGTATATATATAGCAGCTGTTCATAACTGTGTAAATTTGAGATGTTGGCCATCAGAAGGATGATGCAACACAGAGCTAGGCTTGTGCCGTCAGTATCTTTGAAGGGCCAAATTTTGTTAGTACTGTGTAACTTGTAAGTATTAGTAGCATCTCTCCTCCGCTCCGTTCGTGGAGAGATAAATGCATTTGATTATACTAGCGAAACTTGGAACTTCCGTGTGGCCATAATCGTCTTTTCGCGTGGCCATAAATGGTTAAAGTAAATGGAAAATAGAGAAATGACAAAAGATCAATAAAAAAAATCACAACGGGGCTTTTAATCAATGTAGTTCAACGTAAATACAAATAATAGAAGACGATATAAAGGCGGGGCAAATAAAAAAAAATCATACCGGTTATCTTAACCCTGATAGCGGCACGGCGAGCCTGGTGTCTTTGGTCCTCTTCACGAAATCTTGGGGCATATAGCTTACTAGGTTGTCACCATCTCCGCGGCTACCGCTGAAGAAACTACATCGTTTCAGAAATTCTATCAAACCTCACCGATAAAACCGGTAACCGCCAGTTATCGGATATTTTAGCTAAATTTCAAATTTGAATTTGAATTTTTCAGATGTAAAGACAAAATTTATCTCAAATTTTAATTAAAATATGAATATGAATGAAAATGAGATAAATCTGTTTTTTTACCCGGTATAAAATTTTATCGGATCCCACCGATAACACCGGTTATCGACGAAATTTAGCCGATAGAGTTTTCCATTATTCTGAGTGGGCATGTGATATAGTATAAACCCTCTGGCCATTAACTGTTCTCTTATCAACGCACAACAACTGTTTGTTGTAATACGGTTGCATATATTAGTTAGAAATACACCTCCTTATCGACCAACCAGACAGCATTATATGCCGGCATCTTCGCATGATTCCTGAAGTTGCTGTACTCCTGTGTGTCCCATATACCAATGATACTGCGAGATAATGAAGGTCCAGTCCAAGCTAGTACAGGCCACATCCAATGCTGATACAGCTCTCTCTCTCTCTCTCTCTCTCTCTCTCTCTCTGCCATATCATGCTTTGCTGTGCCCAAGACGTTGCCAGCCTAGTCTCAAGCACTAACCTTCATGTTAATTAAGTCGTCTAGTATTTATAGGCTTAATTACTTGTGTTGTGCTCTTGCATAGTTGCTAGCCAGCGGATAGCTTTCTTCCCTCTTCATTCAGGTTATCATCCCTTAGTAGTTTGCTTCACAAATACACATCGTTTGTTTTTCAAGTGGTGGAGCAATCAATGGAGAGTAAAATGGAGGTGAGAGCTAGCTGTGTAATGTCCATCCATCCCTGCATCGCACCCATCCTTTTCAGTTTGTGAATTGCGCCATGGCTAACTGCAAGTTCTTCTGAAGATTATGTTTCTGATGTGCCCAGGGAGGGAGACAGCGGGGGCAACCCTCTTCATCTTGTGTGAAATAAAGGCTGTGTGTTAGTTATCTAATCAATATTAACATTTACTTATGCACAAAAGATCAATCCATCTTCTTGTATTCCCAAGAAGTAGCTTGTAGCTACAATCTTTTTGACTTTTATTTATCTCTCACAATCCCAAATACTTAAGGCATAAGAAAAGGAGCACCACCATGAGGCAGTAAACTGTACAAATGTACAACTCTCTCTTATTCTCTCTTCTTCTTCTTCTTCTTTTTTTTTTTTTTGCATTTCTTCTACCTAAAAACTCTTCAAATTAAAGATGGATTGAATTCTTAAAGAGTGGGTTGTGAACTTGTTATAATTCAGTGCAAAGAAATATCGGCGAGCACGAGTTCCAAACAAATTAGTTTTTCTTGTCTTTTTTACATGTATTTTGTATGTCTCACTCCCATTTATTTGACATCACAATAATATGAAGTTTTTTTTGGTACATCATTAGGTAAATAAATGTCAAGCAATAAATTATTATATTTGATGTTTAGAACACTTACTCGAAACCAAATGAAAACATAGTGTCTTTTTGTTCAATTGAACCATGCATGACATATATGTTGGTGCGTGTGTGCAGGGGAGGCAGCGGCCGTCTGTGCCGGCGTTCGGCAAGTGGGACGACATGAAGGCCGCCGGCGTGCTGCCGGACTACTCGCTCGACTTCTCCAAGATCCGCGCCGTCAGGATGCAGCGCAAGGAAGCGCCCTGCTGGTCCAGCGCCGGCAGCGCCCAAGAGGTGCCCGGCGGCGGCGAGCCACGCCAGCGCTCCTCGGCGGCCGACGCCGATCGTGACCGCTGCCAACGCCACCACCGTCGCCAGCACAGCGAGGCTGACGTCCGCCGGCCGCTCCGGCCGGACCGTACTGCAGCTCCCAAGGTGCACCACTTTCCGTACCTCTCAGCTTCCGATATCACAAAAATCAAGTGAGAAATGTTGAGCTCTGCATTATTGTGTTCTTACTGATTTGCTGATCAGAACATTACACCAAATTTCTCTTAGCAATGGTACAATTAATACAACTGATAATCCCAATACATCTAGGAATAGCAATTCTTTGTTACACATTCTATGCTACTCTTTAGGAGAAAAAACTCAAATAATATGCTAATCAGTTAATTACTACTTAATTTGCTGAATATACCGGGTTATTCAGTCGCATTATGCGTCGGATAACAACGGTTAATTTGATCTGCATATGATTCAGAGCCACATAGGCACAAGTCAGAATTAGCTGGAGAAATGGTTGCCAACTGCAACGTGCTTCCCACTTGTCTTTCTTTCTACTTTGACATTTTCCTTTTGGGTTATCATAATCTTCTTTTCTATGGGGAAAAAAATGCTTCGGCTATCTGAATCTTCTTTTCTTTCTCAGTGAATTAAACAGGGGGTTCTGCTGAATGTTCTTTGCAAAAATATTATATGAATCGTGTTGCATGCTGTCGCGACAAATTATCTGTTATATCTTGTTTCCTTTGGCTTTAATTTATCAGGGGAGGAGCAAGTTCAAGGGCTGCTTGTTTGGCTGCATGGGTGGACGGTGAGAGGTGGAATTGTACTAAGAAAGATGCCTCAAATTCAAGGAACGGAAATACATATTTAATTAAGTTGTAATATACATGTTTGTCTACTGTGTTTTTGCAAGAAGAACACAGCGATAGTTAGGCTGATACAGGGGCTGCAAGCACATGAACGGATCATATCGATAGAGAAATTTATGATATTGATTTGCTTTCACATAATCTCGGAAAGAGGATTTTTATCATAGATTATGATGCTAATGAATAAGACGCAGTTAGAACGGGATACATTACATTAGGGCAATATATTTGTGATTTTGATTGTACTAGTCCAAACAATATGTTTTGACTTTCATGCTCGCACCTGTCGTTGAAATCCTAGATCCGGCCATGCATACTGTACAACATTAGCTACTCGTTGCTACGTATATGATACATGCTTGGGGAGGTGAAAATGATTCTTAATTGTTGAACTCTCTAACTGACTGTAAATAGTGGGCTAATGCAGACTGCTGGCTGCATTGTTTGTTCTCTTTGATATTTTCTGTATGGTGAGAAACTAATTCCCAAGGATCGATCCATATGGTGAGAAACAAGGGTTATTCAGGCTTCGTGGAGTACAATTACATCATCGCAAAAAAAAGTACAATTACAAATAAGAGTGGATCCATGTACAGTTCCTGGTGTAATATTAGTACAGTCAAGGGTACATCCATGTAAGTTACTGAGGTTATATTAGTATAATTACAGAAAAAAGGTGGATCCACGTACAGTTACTGGGGTCATATGACCCCGGCGACCTCAACACAATCAAAGACGACTCCCTATATATGCATGAGGTGAAGCTAATTTTGATTTAATTTTCAATTACTACTTGTTAATATCTCAAGAAAAATATTATTCAACTATGGTCACTCTTGTGTAAGATAAAGAATTATTCAAGCCTTTTTATTGCATTCCTACTGAGAATCTTCCCCACCTCTCTATTGCTCTCTTCATTTCCCCTCTGTTTTCGCACAACTACCATTTCTATCTCTTATTTGCCTATGAAAATTAACCCTTCCTCTCCTAATTCTCCTCCTAACTAACTCGTGATTTTCCTAAAATAATTTTGTTTGTGGCGATGGATCAATCCACTCCATTCTCATCTATTTACTATGGTATTTTTTGTGGACTCAAACACATAATTTATGTTCTCGTCTCATTCTCCTGATCTTCATGCATCGATTGGGCTCTTATACTACATTGATTGGTCGGCGAAACCGGACTTTCATGCTACATCGTGTCCTACAGTAGCCATATACACCACACCAATTAGTTTGTTTAGTCATGTATCATTGCAGTAGCCATATACACTACACCAATTAGTTTGTTTAGTCATGTATCATTGCAGTATAGAACTTCAGTTTTGTTACTAAGTTTTTAAAACCTACTATTATTATCTTTTCTTGTATTGTGCATTTGGATGTTGTTCTAGCTTTCATCCATCCCTTCTAAAATTAGGGGACATGAATCTTGTTATGAAAAAGCATAAAACAAAAATGGAACCGAAGGGCTAATTCTAGGACCTAATTCTAAACGAATTTTTTTCCCTATCTAAACTGTGATGCCTAATTTTAAATTTGGCACAGAGCCTCAAATTATCGGGTACGCGTTAGTGAGATTAGCATATGGTGACACCGGTGACTTATATTTCCTGGATCCTGTACTGTCCACAGCAACGGCGAAGTAGAAAAGCTAACAAATAAAGAAAAAGACCAGGGAGGTAACTGAAAAACATGGGCGACCTAAGGATCACGCTGTGATGGTGGGGAAACTGTAAGCTCTAAATCGTAAGGCTCTACGGGCACATTTGCAAATGGGAAGATTACAAGGGGCGTAACACGAACGTGAACAAGCTGTCCGAATTCCGGAAGGACCTGCCTGTAAGAGAGGATAATAAGAAGCAAGGCGCGCTCAGGGGCACATCTGAG
The DNA here is from genome assembly GCA_036346395.1 of Hsuehochloa calcarea. Classification (NCBI taxonomy): domain Eukaryota; kingdom Viridiplantae; phylum Streptophyta; class Magnoliopsida; order Poales; family Poaceae; genus Hsuehochloa; species Hsuehochloa calcarea. The sequence continues at coordinate 34,909,207 of CM070614.1, read as the reverse complement.
AGAGAAAGACTCGCGGCCAGGGACCGGTGCGCAAATCCTCAAAAAAATTGGACCATTTCTCGATTTGTGCGTGTCATCCTTGCGCAGGGGCCATGCTAATCTTCTCTGTATCGTTCCAATTTTATCGGATGTCTCCGAAGAGACAACACGAGACGCGGCACCCGCACTTATAAGTTAGTCTCTGCGCCGTTCTCTAGTCGATGTGGTGCTAAAAACTTCGAGCCCGCCGCTCCCCGCAGCGCCCAGAAGCCATCAGATCCCCATCCGATGGATCCGAGTGCCCAGCGCGGTAGGCTGCTGCACTTTTGACACGGCCCAACTCAGAAGAGAGAGAGCCCAATTACATGCACGCTCGGCTCCGATTCATCTCAATTTTTCTCTATTTTGTTTCTCCCTCTTCCCATCCCATCTGACCCTGAAATTTCTCAGCACATTGCCAGACTCCATCATAAATCTCCACGATTTTTATCGGAATTTTGTTAGGCTCCTTTACTGAATTATTACGCCATGGGTTAATAACACATTCTCTCACTTATCTTAAATAAAAAGGATTGATCTAAAGGTGGAAAAAATGTGCGGTGGAAAAACACTCGTTATTCTTTATCCTTGGTTGAGCAACTCCAATCTCAGAAGGGAAAATTTTTTGTCATTTTACTTCCAGACTAGACAACTTTTAGACGAATTGTGACGCGTAGAAAGTGGTAGTAATGGGCAGATTGTGTGGTTGTTCCAACAATTGCAGTCATGGAGAAAAGTGCGTCTGCTCGCTGCCTCGATCTCTCTGTGCTTCAAGTTACTGCGTACTCGCTCCGGTTCAAAAAAAAATATATCGTTTTCGATATCCAACCAGTAGCTAAGATATAACTTTAACCACTAATTATTATTATTATATATTTGCAAAACTTAATAAAATTATAACATTATGAAAATACTTTTCAAGACGAATCTACACACATATGATTTTCATGTAGTTAATCTAAATGTTTAAAAAGACATTGATAGCCAAAGCTACCGTTCTACACAGCTTCTGAAGCAAAAAATTGTGGCGTGTACAGAGTAGCTGCAATGGACGGAGACTTCGGTTGTTCCAACAATTGCAGTCTGCAAATGTTAACATCGTATCTCTTTAATGCCTGTGGCGATGGTCATTGTCGTTTCTTCTGGGATTCTTCCGGAGAGTTATTGTTGCTACCTCTTTCGTCTAAAAGTCATTGAATTGTTGGGTAAATTTCCCCCAACAAAGTTTTCAATCCATGCATACTGTACAACATTAGCTCCTCGTTACTACGTATATGATACATGCTTGGGGAGGTGAAAATGATTCTTAATTGTCGAACTCTCTAACTGACTGTAAATAGTGGGGTAATTCAGACTGCTGGCTGCATTGTTTGTTCTCTTTGATATTTTCTGTATGGTGAGAAACTAATTCCTAAGGATCAATCCGTATGGTGAGAAACAAGGGTTATTCAGGCTTAGTGGAGTACAATTACATCCTCGCAAAAAAAAAAGAGTACAATTACAGCCAAGAGTGGATCTATGACCTCGACGACCTCGACACAATCAACGACAACTCTCTATATATGCATAAGGTGAAGTTCAGGTGAGATTAGGCCCGTACCAAAGGCAGGATCATGGTGCTCAACTGCACATACCCCCAAAAGTTAGGGACCCTAATTTTGATTTAATTTTTAATCACTACTCGTTAATATCTCAAGAAAAAACATTATTATACTATGGCCACTCTTGTGTAAGATAAAGAAATTATTCAAGCATTTTTATTGCATTCTTACTGAGAACCTTCCCCACCTCTCTATTGCTTTCTTCATTTCCCCTTTGCTTTCGCACAACTACTATTTCTATCTCTTATGCCTGTGAAAATTAACACCCCCACATAATTCTCCTCCTAACTAACTCGTGATTTCCCTAAAATAATTTCGCTTGTGAAGATGGATCAATCCACTCCATTCTATTCTATTTACTATGATATTCTTTGTGGAACTCAAAACACATCATTTATGTTCTCGTCTCATTCTCCTGATCTTCATGCATCGATTGGTCTCTTATGCTACATTGATTGGTCGGCGAAGCCGACCTTTCATGCTACATCATGTCCTACAGGAGCCATATGCACCACATCAATTAGTTTGTTTAGTCTTATATCATTGCAGTCAAGAACTCCAGTTTTGTTTCCAAGTTTTTAAGACCCGCTATATTGTCCTTTCTTGTATTTGTGCATTTGGGTGTTGTTTTAGCTATCATCGATCCCTTCTAAAATCAGGAGACACGGTCTTGTTATGAAAAGCATAAGACAAAAAAAAAAAGAAACCAAATAGCTAATTTTATGACCTAATTCTAAACCAAAAATATATATATATATTCTATTTTAGTTGCTGAATTTTCTAAACCGTGATGCCTAATTTTAAATTTGGCGTGGTCCAAAATTCTCAGGTATGGCCCTGAGTAAGATTAGCGTGTGGTGCCCCTAATTTCCTGGATCATGTACCGATCACAGCAACGGCAAGTAGAAAACCAACAGAAAAGGATCAGGGAGGTAACTGAACCCGGGCGGTCTAAAGGATCACGCTGTGATGGAGGGGAAATTGTAAGGTCTAAAATGTAAGGCTCTACGGGCACATTTGCAAAGTGGAAGATTACAAGGGGCGTAACAGGAACATGAACAAGCTGTTCAGATTCCGGAAGGACCTGCCTGCAGGAGGATCATAAGAAGCAAGGCGCGATAAGAATGCTCCAGGGGCACATCTGCGAGAGAACGAATCGCGGCCAGGGACCGGTGCGCAAATCCTCAAAAAAATTTGGACCATTTCTCGATTTGTGCGTGTCATCCTTGCGCAGGGGCCATGCTAATCTTCTCTGTATCGTTCCAATTTTATCGGATGTCTCCGAAGAGACACAACAAGCTCTGGCGTGCGGACTTATAAGTTAGTCGCGTGTTCGATAGTTAAGCGGTGTGGTACTAAAATGGTTCCGCTCTCCCTCACGCCCCGCCGGGCGCTAGAATCCATCGGATCTCCAGAGAGCGGGCCGCGCGTGTACGTGGGCCGCTCTTTCGCAGCCGGCCCAACTTAACAAAGCTATGTAATCCACCGTCCATCGATCCAAGCCGTAGATCCCTGATCGAAGGTGTCATCTAGCTCGACCTCTTCACGCTTAGAAATTATAATCCAACTATTCAAGGCTCAAAATGCACATACAAATCCTCTAAAAAAAGACATACATATTTTTTTTCTATAAAAAAAATACATACACAAATTAATCCATAAACAAGCACATCGGTCGAGCGTACATACGTATAGTCACAACCAGGTGATCAACGATACTTAATTTGATGGTGCCGATCGAACAAAAATACTTAATTTGGGGTAAACGTGGCAGACCAGAGGGAAGGCAGATCGCGAGCTATAGCTAGCATGCATTTGCATGTCAGATAGTCTGGAGATTTGATCCATGATTGCGTGTCATGATCACAAAAGCAAGTTCGCCCCAAAAAAAAAAAAACTCTAGAACAAGCTAGAGTCATCGATCGATTCATTGCAAGCCTTGAATAGGGATGAACAAATAAACATACACATATCTAACTTGTAAAATGGTATTTACAACGAATTCGTAGTTCCTTTATTAGCTAGTTTGCGTTTTATCAAATGTCTTAGAACTGTAAATTAAAACCCCAAAACAGTACCCATATTTCTGAAACATCTGCAGTGAATTTGACGTATTTAAAATTTGACATTCTCTTAGACCAATCTTGTTCAAACATTATGAATTTTGACCACCCTTTAAATTGCCACACACCGTACATACCCACTTACCCAGATCATGCTCGCATTGGTACATACAAAACATACATCTTACAGCTGGGTAATATTTCTGATATCAGTTCATCACTCTCCCAAACAAACCACAATATATATTTTGTTTAAAAAAAATGAAAACAAACCACAATACACATCAGTTTTTCTTATAAAACTATGGGCACAAGGAACACAAGATTCCTTGGTTTCAAGCATGAGGGATGCAAAATCAGATAATGGTCGAGAAATCAGAATCATGTCTGATCTTCCGTGATCATCGCTGCCTGATATGGGGCGACATGCGTCAAGTTGGGGCTCACTGCTCCCCAGCAAATCTGAATCTGATCATGCATGCATAGTCACACACTCACATGGATGAGAAGAAGATGACAGGTACAGTTATCAACGCAGACAAGTGAAGAAACGAGCTGGAATGAGAGAATAAGTTCAAGCACTGAAGACAAGAACCAAGTATATGGAGGGCTAGAGGCAGATGGTAGCTCCTTTCAAAATGGTCACGGCAAAGTGCCCCACATGTTGCGTACCTGGAAGTTGTAGCAAGCAGAATACTACTACATTTGACTATTTGAGCTTTGGGAACAGTACTGGAGTACTACAGATGAATGTTTTCCAGATATTTCAATGACATCTAGATTCCATCTTGCATGGAGAAGCATGCATAAGTACATTACATCAGAGCAGCTATTTATGCAAAGTAGTACTAAAAGAAAGCTACACTATATATATTTGACCTGCTATTATAGGCGCTAGCCCATAAAGATCATCATTTTTCTTTTCCCTGTGTGATTCTTAGTTAGGCAGTTAGGCTAATGCAGCTCTCCCCCTCACATCAAAGACACGAGTCATATGCTCATAGCTTACGAGAAACAAAGAATTCGGTTCTGCTATGGTTCAAAATATACATTTCATTTATTGAAACTTATAGCCTCGAGAAATTAAGTTTAGCATTAGCGCTACAGCACTGAGTTGGTGATTGGTGATTTATCAGTAACACGCTATTTTGGGGGCCAGCTCACCTGAATTGAAGAACACATCACCCAATTTTGTGAAGTTACAAGTTCAAGCACAGGCACCTGTATCATACAATGTTTGGCAAATCCAAGGTGGGAAAAATATAAGTTCACGATTGTCAAAAGTAAATTCAAATTTTACCAACACCATTACAAATTATCCATAGTGTGCTAAAATGATCCACAGAATACCTATCCACATTTCTATTGTTCTGTTTCAGCATTACAGCTGTAACATTACTAACATAGACTCATGTAAGTGTGACACTTTGCTAAGATAAATGCACACAACATACACATTCCAGGGGTTCCCTCCATATGGCCCATATTCGTCCTGACTCCTGCATCAATCAGCCCCGGGGGATGGAACCAGTTCTGCATCACAGGGAAGACAGATTACATGGACAAGCAGGTAATGCGCAAAGATTGATGTTGTTTAAACTTAAGTTGATTAAAACTATTCCTGTTTTAGTCGACTTTCGAAAGCATTGCACTTTAGAAATACATAACCAAAATAATATGCACACCAAGTCATGATAATAATATTATTAAATAACTTGTGTTTACAGCTCTTACCATTTATCAATGAACTATGCCAAAAGGCATGCTGGCAGGGTTATTTAAGGAAGAAGAGGTTATTAGCGTTATCTGTTAAACCATGCGCAAACTAACAAACTTAGTATATATTTGCATGTAGACAAGCACAAAACAGTCGAAACACCCATTTTACTTGAATCAGGGATGAAGCAGCCACTAAAAAAGTCATCAATCACTAAAGAAAAAGTTCATTTCAGTTAAATTTAATTAGTACAAGATTGGTTCAAATGGTAAACCAGAAACTGCACTCCGCTGGCATGTCTGAGATTATCATTAGGACCAGGAAATATAGTGTACTAGCAAAGCAACTACTACAGGCATGGTACCAATGCTCATTTGAAGGTGCATGAACTAATTAATCAAATAATCAAACAAGATACCATTTGGCATGCTCAGTTGTCACTTGTCAGATTGCACATTATTGAAGTCTATACTACAGAGGTGTGAGATGAAACTGCAGGTTCACTTATATCTCAAAAAGGAAGTTTGAGCTAAAGCTTATACTTCATGTTTCACCGAAGCTTTGTTACATGAACAAGACCACCCTTGGTCAACCAAAATAAAATAAAATATTCTTTTTGGTACCAGAGGTGTAAATTGATCAATCATCTGACAAACAGGACAAAACCGAAGGTAATACAGGAAGGTCTGATAGTCCTTTTAGCAGTATTAATATCATGTGTATAGCGTTTCCATTCCAGCTTTGTTGCACACACATAGCAAGTTTCTACATTGTAAAATGTTATTCTAATATTAAAATCAATAGACAAGGCAAATTACATAACATAACTCCGTCCGGCATCATGCGAAGCATTTTCTTCTCTGCAAAAATAGAAGCAAGTTACATTAGTTGACCACTAGGGATTTCTCTCTGAATTCAGGTTTGTGTAAGAAGAATCGTCTTCAACATTTCTAAAGTGAGGTTCTCACCCATCGCTCAACCTCCGATGCTGATTCAGAAAGTCTCCTCTTAAGAATAGATTTCTCGGCTTCGCAGCTCTCTACTTCAATATCTGAACAAGTTAAAAATGTTGAGAACTGTGAACTGTAAACACTTCAAATTTGAAGTATATATTTGTAAAATAAAGCTAGCCCAGAGTGTGCAAAAGAGACTAGCAAGAAGCACCTTATAATTATCAATGATGGATGGATAAATCATAAAATACAAGCTATGGATGTACAGACAAAAACTGGAGGTAAACAAAGGAAAATGGTGCAACATGGAACATGTCAATTTTTATTGTGATTGGTACGACACTAAACTGAAATGAGGAGCAAAACCTATGGTCTATGAAGTTTGTTGATCTAAAGTCTTAATCGGAAAAGATCTAACAGATTTATTTAATCAATTACCAAAAGCAATCTGGTGATCCTTTTTTGCTTGATGGGACATATATTCGCCTTGTAGCAACGGAAAGAAATGTACTTAGGTTGTGAATTCATGAAGATACACATGTCATAGTAAAAGTGCTGGATAGCTTGGTGGCATGGAAATCATGCATATACTTTGGCAGTAGGTCAGAAACTCAGAATCACAGAACCTCGCAACTGGTATAAATCAACACTTCATTATAAGACACAGGTTAGTGTTGCTTCATCAGCAATCACCTCTAGCATGAAAATTGTAGATGGATTTGGGGTCTATAATTATATTTAATGGAGATCTAGAAGCAAATTGCCATCTATTGATTCTATTCTACTGCTAGAGAAAAACTCAACATTTAAATGATATAGATAAATACCAACTCAATATTTAAAGATCATATATACTTTATGAATACATTTTATAAAACATCATAAAGATGATCTCATCTCAAGGGCATGCATTGTAGCAGGAAATAGTGATAACAATATTGACAAGCATAATGGGTTTGCAAATATACTATTGTATTTGATTTGCATTACAAGATTCCAAAAATACCAAAAATAAGAAAGGAGGAAGAAACAAGAAAATCTCAATTCTTTCAGTTCTTACCATAATAGTATGTCGACAGAATGTTGATACGCTCAATCGGCTGACAATGGCAACAACAAATGTTAGGGCTTCATTTGTTAGGTGCACTTTTACAGAAATTCAACCATATAACAGCAGTGGCAAGACTCGGAGAATTCAAATATCTAAGATATGCATAAGCATTGAGCCTGCAAGGCTGTATTGATGAACACTATTAATGAAGCAAAAAAAAGCTAAGTGCTCTATCCAGCCACAAACTTATATGCCATCAAATCCAAATAACATTATTTTATTTGACAAAAAACATCATTTTACCACAAAGTATTACCATATGGTCTGCACTCTGCAGACGATTTAAATAATCATATATAAGAAGGCAGAATAAAAGAGTGGCCTACACACTTACACAGAAGAAAACTGTGTGATTGCAGGATACATACCATTACAAAAATGCCTTCTCTCCGGGTTGGAAGGCGCTCTAGTTTTCTTAATGTATCATCACCCTTAGTGACCCTCCCAAATACAGCATACTAAAATCCATTATGCACCAATCTCCAATCAGTTAAGTAGCTTATATCGTTCATGAATCTTTGAAGAATTGTTAAATACCTGGCCATCAAGATGTGGAGCATCACCAAGAAGGATAGAAAAGGAAGATGATGCACTGTCTGGGTCAGAGTGCCTTGCACAAGGAAAGAATAGGTAATATCATAAGTTCATCATATATCACTGCAGATGCAAAAGAAACTTTTTCATGACATTTTCTACAAGTATTCTACTCAGAAAATATTGCATTCAACTGGACTTGTACAGAAAGAAAAGTTACTATGGAAAACTATATGAAGCAGTGCTTACAGAAAGATGCTACATGCTGTGTTGTTTTGGCCAGAACAAGAAGACAGCAAAGTGATTTGATAATAGACATATGTCTGAGAAAAGTTAACAGAGGAGGTACCTTCCCATGGAGAGAATTCCCCTTACATGCTTGACACTACTAAATTCACCAACAATTGTTTTCTCTGCCTCTTGTTCTTGCTCATCATTCATAGGGGCTGTTCTACCTCCCGCAACAGCAGCAACTTGTGCAACGAAACCCTTGTCAACCTGCAACCAGCAACAATTCAGTATTGCCAACTGATAAAAGTAGTTCATAACAAACAAAAAGATTTTGTCGACAAAAAGTAAAGAAAAGAGTGTATTGAACTGATGAATACCCGGAAGAAGTGATTTGTGTTGTAGCATCCAAGCCGCACAAGTTTGAAAATGTGCTCAACTGTCTTAGGTGCAACACGAGGAAAGAAGCCAAACTCAATGTCGCCATGATTTGTCTGTAGGTGCAATTGCAATAGAAGTATGTGATATCAATCGGAAATGAGAACAGGCACTACCAACAGGCAAGTAATAACTGTCCCAAAATAATCACTCAGGCAATTTATGACAATATGGCATAACTGTGTTAGTAAAGAATGATCTGATTTACAATTTCACCACCCCAAATGTGTGATTTCCAATCTGAAATGGAAGAACATATCCAAACTATCCAAAGAATCAAGTATTTTAAATTCCGAGTCATGTAGTGGCCCAGATATTACAATGATTGCATTAGTTGGCAGTTGCAAACAGCTAAGAAGCATTTTATGTAGTGACATTCATGTAGAAGCTATCGTTTTATCACGAAAAATCCATTACCGTACTTCCTTTGAGGAGTGAGTAATGTAAGGACATAAGGCTTGCCGCACACGTAAACTATTTGGGACACTTTGTGCCATGTACAGCGATATCCTCATCTCTCAGTTGCCTATTTGGGACACTTTGTGCCATGTATAGCGATATCCTCATCTCTCAGTTGTAGTTAATTTTATTTTGTATAGTCGATGGCATGTGAAATCTGTTTGGAACAGAACTCACAGTCTAATGGCCTAACGGGAGTAACTGAGAAAATCGTAAGTTTCTAGAGAAATATGCAACACCCACTAATCCTAGATTCCTAGTGGCTAGTATGCAAGCCTTGCACTCCTCCCAACTCTGGCCACATCGTCCATGTTAAACCAATTCTTGAACGAATCACGGAAGAACAAGGGCTACGGCCCCGAAATTCTCGCGTAGATTCACAGCTCACGATTCGCAATCTCTCGACAAATCTAGCGAATCTAACAGAGTGAAAACCAATTCTTGGACACCCACACGCTTGTAAAAATCGCTCCTTTCACACGAATTCAAGGCCAAACATCTGGGGGGCAAATCTTGCAGTAACAGGAACAAAGTACAGGGGAGCAAGGAGGGAGATCGTCGAGGACCTGGAAGACGACGCGGGCGGAGCCGAGGTTGGTGTCCGAGGCGTAGAATGTGGAGGCGCAAGCGGTGGAGGCGGCCAAAACGAGGAAGAGGAGCGCCGCGGCGGCGGCGGCGACGTGGCTGAGCAAACCCGCCATTTTCCCCTCTTTTTCCTCTTTTTTCCCCCTCGGTTTACTTCAGCTCTAGGAGAGCGCCTTCCTAACGGATCGGAACCTCTGTATTGCTGCACAGATCCTGCAGACTGCAGAGTAACAATAATATTTATTATAGTTTTTTATTATAGTTTTAAATTTTTAATCGGATGGTCAATATTGCTTTTAATATCACGCGGTTAGAGGTAAAAACGGATCGGATACGGATGGATAATGGTTCTGCCATATTTATTCCTATATTTTTTTTCAGATCCAGGTACGAATATGAATACTCTGGATACAAATAATATCGAATACGAATACGGACCGAATACAAATTGAAACGAATATGATCGTGGATATTTTTCGGAACATGAAAACACCTTAAATTGTATGCTAGAAATTAACGAAAATATATAACTAGTTTATTTGATGCAAAAATTCATGAATTGTTCATATTTTCAGCAACCATACATAACATTGGCACTAGCAAGTTGTATTAACTACTTCATCACAAATATAACACTTAGTTTACCATATTTAGCTCATAAATCATAACTCACAAAGTCACAAGTCATTACACATTCACACTTAGTTCATCACATACATAAAACTTAGTTCGCACTAAATGATTAATCTATACACAAATGACTGTAACATCCTAAAGTATGTTACTAAAAATAATATTAATAAAGTTATTATTTTATTGGATTTTCTGTGATTTAAAAGAGTTTTCTTGGTTAAAAAAGAAAAAATAATATAATAAAGTCAATTATTTAATTTCCTAGTTTTCAATGTCAAAAATAAAGATTTCTAGGATTTTATTGGATTTAAAGTGAAAATGGGAAAAAAAAAATCTTGAATTTTTTGAATTTTAAAAAGGTTTTTCCTATTTTTTAGGAATTAAAAATAATTTATGTCCAAAAATAAAAACCAAATTTAACTTGAAATTAATTTTATTAAGTTCAAAATAATTTAAGGAATTTTTGTGATTTTTTCTAGATTTTTTTAACTCTATTTGCTATTTTCTAAAAGACTATTTGATTTGTTGCATTTTCTAAAATTCGAAAATCAATTAAAATATCATTTTCTCTTTTGGGTCGAAATCCTCCTCTTTTGGGCCGAAATATGGATATCCGGACTTGGTCTTATCCGGATAGTCCATATTCGTATCCGTATCCGCCGGATAGCATGCTGCCGTATTCATTTCCGTTTTCGACAAAAAAATCCGAATTCGTTTCAGATCCGAAAATTATCCGAGAAAAATTCGATCCGAGACAATCCGAATCCGTTTCCGTCCGAATTAGTCAGAAACTATCCGATCCGCTTTCATCCCTGCATACGGTGTAGATGTTCCGTGAATCCTTCAATGCAGATATTCATGATCCCTAACTCCTCTATTTGGGTCATTCTATAAAAAAAAAACAGCAAGTAAGAAAATAAAAAAGAGCACCTTTATTTTTTTATAAAGAACAGCTTAGGTAAGATTTTTGCAAGCATGAAAAAAAAGGGTGCTCTACTTGTTGTTGAGTGGGTTCCAAGCGAGTTTATCTGTGCTCAATTCAAGCAAGCTTGAGCTCAAATTAGTTCAATACGAATTCGGTTTTCCATACGATATTGAGTTCGAACTTGATTTTGAATAGGTTCAGTTATAACATGAAAATGAAATAAGCTTGGATACCTTCATATTGGCTCAAGTCAAGCTAAGATAAACTAGAACAGTTCGAATACACTCAAATCACCATTCTCAAGCATTTCATGGGTCTCAAGCATGCTCGGCATAACCACGACACGAGCCGAGTGTTCTCTCTTTTTTTCTTTTTTTTTTGGTGAGGGCGCCCAGTGTTCCTGCTCTTACGTCTCTCTTGCGCCTTTAATTTTTCTTTCCAGATATCCTTATTACGTCTCCTTTTGTTCGGACGCGAGAAAAGAAGCGCCAGAAAAGGAGCCGAAGCTCGCACGTAGACGTATACGCCTTCTAAATTTACCTGTGAAGCATTTGCACGCGCAGAGCTACGATTAAAGCCTCAAACACTAGCTGTTATTAGCCTTCTAAACTAGTATTTTTGTCAATTTTTTTAAGAGACTTTCTGTGGGATTTTGATGGTATACCTTGGGCCATTGCCCTTGCTGGCTGTCTGACACCCAGCTACGCTCATGGTCTGCAAAGAAAGAAGCTTTTGTTTTTGTGTTCTTGTTCTATATGCTAGCTAGGCAGGTAGATAGCTAGCTATATAAGGACATGCACTCCCACCGCTTCTTGCACACACAACACCACCAGCGACCTGCTGCCTGTATCGGTGTGTACGTGATTGGCACGATGAGAGCACTGGCACTAGTGGCCATGCTGGCCTTCGCCGTGGCCGCGCGCGCCGAGCAGTGCGGCTCGCAGGCCGGCGGGGCGGCCTGCCCCAACTGCCTCTGCTGCAGCCGCTTCGGCTGGTGCGGCTCCGACGACGCATACTGCGGCGTCGGCTGCCAGAGCCAGTGCAGCGGCTGCGGCGGACCCCCAGCTCCGGCCGGCGGCGGCGGGGCCGTCGCGTCCATCGTGTCGCGGTCGACCTTCGACCGGATGCTGCTGCACCGCAACGACGCGGCGTGCCAGGCCAAGGGCTTCTACGCGTACGACGCCTTCATCGCCGCCGCCAACTCGTTCAGGGGCTTCGGCACCACGGGCGACACGGACACCAGGAAGCGGGAGATCGCCGCCTTCCTCGCGCAGACGTCCCACGAGACCACCGGCGGCTGGGCCACGGCGCCGGACGGCCCCTACTCGTGGGGCTACTGCTTCAAGCAGGAGAGCGGCGCCACCGCCGACTACTGCCAGCAGAGCGCGCGGTGGCCGTGCGGCCCGGGCAAGAAGTACTACGGCCGCGGACCCATCCAAATCTCCTAGTGCGTCATCGATCATGCATTCTTGCATGTTTCGACTCGAATCAATTCGTATCTAAATCCATATAGTATCTAATTAATTAATTCAACATGCATGCATGAGCAGCAACTACAACTACGGTCCGGCGGGGCAGGCCATCGGCGTCGACCTGCTCAACAACCCGGACCTGGTGGCGACGGACCCGACCGTCTCCTTCAAGACGGCCATCTGGTTCTGGACGACGGCGCAGTCGCCCAAGCCGTCGTGCCACGCTGTGATCACCGGGCAGTGGAGCCCCTCGGGCGCCGACCAGGCGGCGGGGAGGGTGCCCGGGTACGGCGTCATCACCAACATCATCAACGGCGGCCTCGAGTGCGGCCGCGGGGCGGACAACCGCGTCGCCGACCGCATCGGCTTCTACAAGCGCTACTGCGACATCCTCGGTGTCAGCTACGGCGCCAACCTCGACTGCTACAACCAGAGGCCCTTCACTTAAATTTTTCGTGCGCACAATAAGAGGAGCTAGCTCTCCCTATATATATAATTGATGAATAATGGATGGGATCGGGAAAATGTAATGCGAGACCCATGCAAAAAAAAATGTACTGTGTTATCGAATGCAAATAATTAACAGATGGATATTGCATACATATATATACACCAATGGCCGCGAGCTTCTTGTGAATCCATGCAAGATGCATGGTCTTACGCATTTACATGTACTTATGCTCGTAATTAATAATGATTCTGTACAACACGACAATTTACTGCTAATCGCATCCGACCGATTAAGCACATCAATTGATTAATTAACCTTTTTTTCCCCTGAGAACATGCGGGAGATCCTCGCATTATGCCTTTCAATTAAGAAGGAGCTTAACACGGGAGAGGCGCAGCCAATGCAGCTTGATGTTTTCCGTCCTTATTACATGCACTTTAGTGAGTTGGAAATCGTTCAAGGATAACTAATCAGTAAAAGTGAAAATCTTTTTGGCAAATTAAAATAAGCACATACAGGGCAAATATTTTTTTTAGAGAGTAAAGACTGGTGCACACTCAATACACATCACACTCACACCACCGGGCTCTTTGCCGAGCCCCTATTGCACTCGGCAAAGGCTTTGCCGAGTGCCGCACTCGGCAAAGATCAGTCGGTAAAGAACCCGTCGGCAAAGGTTTCTTTGTCGAGTGCCACATATCGGGCACTCGGTAAAGCCTTTGCCGAGTGTCACATCCGACGTCAACTCTGACGGCTTCTTTGCCGAGTGCCACCTCAGCGGCACTCGGCAAAGAATTTTTTCTCTTTTTTTTTGAAAATTCTTTGCCGAGTGCTATATTCTTGCACTCGGCAAAGAAATTTTTTCGTTTTAAAAAAAAAATATTTTGCCGAGTGCCATGGATATGGCACTCGGCAAAGCCGAAATTCGGTTTCGCTTCGACTTTGCCGAGTGTCATGGTCACTAAGACTTTCGGCAAAGCCCTCTTGCCGAGTGTGGCACTCGGCAAAGAGGGAAAAATGCTTTTTTGGGTTTTTGCTTTCCATCGCACAAACAAAGAAATCATATATATATATATATATATATATATATATATATATATATATATATATCAACACACAAAGAGGATATATCACATACACATCCATATTCCATCACATACACATCCATAACCCATCACATACACATCCACCATCCATAATACATCACATACAAATCCATTGTCCATAATCCATCACATACATTCGCATCATCCATGACAATATCCATCACAATATATATATGTCTCTAGTAGTAGTCCAACATAAGGCTAAGTCTAATACAAGTCCATGCAACATGAAAAGAAACAAATAAGCGGTACCTCATGACCTCCCCACCACGAGTGTGAAGCGCCACCTTGAGGAGGGCGGTTAGCCACCCTACTGTGGAGAAGGGCCACCTTGAGGAGTCGGGTTTGAACCCGCCGACTGTGGCTGCACAAAGGAGAAGCGAATTCATGAGTATCTACAGGAGGGCCGCACAAGCTAAAGGAATAAACAACCATATATACTCACTGGAGTCCCTACAGAGGAGGAGGAGCCACAGCCCAGGAGCGAGCAATGCCCGGGGCACGACCACACGGCAAGGCTCAAGGCTCGCCATGAAGTGAACATGTCCTGCGGCCTCTGCGCCTCGGCGCCCTCTGGGCTTGTCGACCTCCATCTCCGGTAGATGGGCCTCCACCTCCAGTAGATGGGCCTCCACTGTCCGCTCTTGGGTCTCCAACCTCCATAAGTCGGCTGCAACATTCCACCCGCAATGTTTAAACAATGCAAAGGCAAGGTAGATGTGTAAAAGCAATGAGCATTTAATAAAGCAGATTAACACGAGTTCCGCCATCTGCTGCTTGTGAGCTCTGCTGAGAGCGTATGGGGAGGGAGGAGCTCGTGCTCCTTGCTCGAATCTCGGCGAGGTTGGGAGCAGGCGAGTCGACCGTGTTGTCCGCCATCCAAGACGGCCAGGTCGCTTTTCCTCCTCCCAGCCTCATCGAGGTGCGTGTCCGGTGGGTGGCGGATCGAAGTCCTCCCCATGGCGCTCGCGGGCTGCCGAGGTGTACTCGCTAAGCTTGCTGTGGACGCTCGCGTTGGTGTACGCCTCGGGCCGCTGAGATCTCCACATGTGATCACGTTGATCTCCTGGTTTGTGAGCATCGTACGTGACAGCGTACTCGAAACTTTTTCAAATTTTTCCACGGTATACGCATACGATACGGCGACAACTCGACAAGTTTCATGATTTTCGGAATTCGTTCGCATTTTATACAATTAAAAAACCACTCCCACGCAAGTTGGCGGCGTTGCCCCGTGAGCACGTTGATCGAAATTTCGAGACAGTTCCTGGATTTAGCCTAAATTTACACTAACAAACAAGGATAACATTTTTTGAACGAATGTAATCCATTATTCGATGCACCTGTAGTTCAAACTTACATTTTCTGGAAAAATTCAACAAAACAAAATAAACTATAGAAATATGCCAAAAGGCAATGAAAATATCCCAAATTTAAACATGTTGTTTGTGGTAGTGTACTAAAGCTTCAAAAAAAATTGGTGGCAAAAAACCAAAAAAAAATAAGTTTGCCGAGTGCCAAGTTTTGGCACTCGGCAAAATAAATTCTTTGCCGAGTGCCAAACGGGGGGCACTCGGCAAAGAGGACGCCGCTGGATGCCGTTAGACCCCTACCAATCTTTGCCGAGTGCCTACCTTTGCCGAGTGTCTGGCACTTGGCAAAGACAGTCTTTGCCGAGTGCCAGGCACTCGGCAAAGGCCTCTTTGCCGAGTGCCCGCAATTTCGCACTCGGCAAAGATTTGTGCACTCGGCAAATCAGGTGTTTCCCGTAGTGCAACCTACGCGTGTGCGCACGCATGCGCGTCCCCTACACACGGTAGGAATTTATCGAAGGCACCTAAGGCCTCACGCATCACGAGCACATTATCTTTCCCACTGAACATGCGCACGTGTATGCACCTCCTAAAAACAGTGGACACAAGCGCTAACTAAGTCTTGGACTTGAACGCTGGTAGGCATGGGTGGAACCAAAAGAGTCCCACTAGTGTCACATGACACCGGATCCAAAAAAACATTTAGTGAAGATCAGTTTATATATATCACATGTGCACCATGTAGCTGAAAAACTGTTCGCCCCGGAGTCGGCCCACACGGCGACGCGAGCACGTGGCCCATGCAAGAATTCAAGGCTTGTAAAAATCACTCCTTTCACACGAATTCAAGGCCAAACATCTGGGGGGCAAATCTTGCGATGAATAGGAACAAAGTGCAGGGAGCGAGGAGGAGATCGTCGAGGACACGGAAGGCGACGCGCGCGGAGCCGAGGTTGGTGTCCGAGGAGTAGAATGTGGAGGCGCAAGCGGTCGAGGCGGCCAAAAGCGAGGAAGAGGGCGCCTTGGCGGCGGCGGCGGCGGCGTGGTGAGCAAACCCGCCATTTTCCCTCTTTTCCTCTTTTTCCCCTCGGTTTACTTGACTCTAGGAGAGCGCCTTCCTAACGGATCGGAACCTCGTATTCTTGCACCGATCCTGCGATCGCAGAGTAACAATAATATTTATTATAGTTTTTTATTATAGTTTTTAATTTTTAATCGGATGGTCAATATTGCTTTTAAAATCACGCGGTTAGGGTAAAAACGGATCGGATACGGATGGATAATGGCTCTGCCATATTTGTTCCCATTTTTTTTTCCAGATCCAGGTATGAATATGAATACTCCGGATACGAATAATATCGAATACGAATACGGAGCGAATACGAATTGAAATGAATATGGTCGTGGGTATTTTTCGGAACATAAAAACACTTTAAATTGTATGCTAGAAATTAACGAAAA
The DNA here is from genome assembly GCA_036346395.1 of Hsuehochloa calcarea. Classification (NCBI taxonomy): domain Eukaryota; kingdom Viridiplantae; phylum Streptophyta; class Magnoliopsida; order Poales; family Poaceae; genus Hsuehochloa; species Hsuehochloa calcarea. Next base: position 34,892,139 of record CM070614.1, on the reverse strand, counting down.
TATATAACTAGTTTATTTGATGCAAAAATTCATGAATTGTTCATATTTTCAGCAACCATACATAACATTGGCACTAGCAAGTTGCATTAACTACTCCATCACAAATATAACACTTAGTTTACCATATTTAGCTCATAAGTCATAACTCACAAAGTCACAAGTCATTACACATTCACACTTAGTTCATCACATACATAAAACTTAGTTCGCACTAAATGGTTAATCTATACACAAATGACTGTAACATCCCAAAGTATGTTACTAAAAATAAAATTAATAAAGTTATCATTTTATTGGATTTTCTGTGATTTAAAAGAGTTTTCTTGGTTAAAAAGGAAAATAATAATAAAATAAAGTCAATTATTTAATTTCCTAGTTTTCAATGTCAAAAATAAAGATTTCTAGGATTTTATTGGATTTAAAGTGAAAATGGGAAAAAAATCTTGAATTTTTTGAATTTTAAAAAGGGTTTTCCTATTTTTTAGGAATTAAAAATAATTTATGTCCAAAAATAAAAACCAAATTTAACTTGAAATTAATTTTATTAAGTTCAAAATAATTTAAGGAATTTTTGTGATTTTTTCTAGATTTTTTTAACTCTATTTTCTATTTTCTAAAAGACTATTTGATTTGTTGCATTTTCTGAAATTCGAAAATCAATTAAAATATCATTTTCTCTTTTGGGTCGAAATCCTCTTCTTTTGGGCCGAAATCTGGATATCCGGACTTGGTCTTATCCGGATAGTCCATATTCGTATCCGTATCCGCCGGATAGCATGTTTTCGACAAAAAAAAATCCGAATTCGTTTCAGATCCGAAAATTATCCGAGAAAAATTCGATCCGAGACAATCCGAATCCGTTTCCGTCCGGATTAGTCAGAAACTATCCGATCCGCTTTCATCCCTGCATACGGTGTAGATGTTCCGTGAATCCTTCAATGCAGATAATCATGATCCCTAACTACTCTATTTGGGTCATTCTATTAAAAAAACAGCAAGTAAGAAAATAAAAAAGAGCACCTTTATTTTTTTTTAAAGAACAGCTTAGGTAAGATTTTTGCAAGCATGAAAAAAAAGGGTGCTCTACTTGTTGTTGAGTGGGTTCCAAGCGAGTTTATCTGTGCTCAATTCAAGCAAGCTTGAGCTCAAATTAGTTCAATACGAATTCGGTTTTCCATACGATATTGAGTTCGAACTTGATTTTGAATAGGTTCAGTTATAACATGAAAATGAAATAAGCTTAATACCTTCATATTGGCTCAAGTCAAGCTAAGATAAACTAGAACAGTTCGAATACACTCAAATCACCATTCTCAAGCATTTCACGGGTCTCAAGCATGCTCGGCATAACCACGACACGAGCCGAGTGTTCTGACTCTCTTTTTTTTTTTTTTTTTGTGAGGGCGCCCATGAGTGTTCTTACTCTTACGTCTCTCTTGCGCCTTTAATTTTTCTTTCCAGATATCCTTATATACGTCTCCTTTTGTTCGGACGCGAGAAAAGAAGCGCCAGAAAAGGAGCCGAAGCTCGCACGTAGACGTATACGCCTTCTAAATTTACCTGTGAAGCATTTGCACGCGCAGAGCTACGATTAAAGCCTCAAACACTAGCTGTTATTAGCCTTCTAAACTCGTATTTTTGTCAATTTTTTTAAGAGACTTTCTGTGGGATTTTGATGCATGGTATACCTTGGGCCATTGCCCTTGCTGGCTGTCTGACACCCAGCTACGCTCGTGGTCTGCAAAGAAAGAAGCTTTTGTTTTTGTGTTCTTGTTCTATATGCTAGCTAGGCAGGCAGGTAGCTAGCTATATAAGGACATGCACTCCCACCGCTTCTTGCACACACAACACAAGCAGTAGACAGCGAGTACACTGCACACCACCAGCGACCTGCTGCCTGTATCGGTATGTACGTGATTGGCACGATGAGAGCACTGGCACTAGTGGCCATGCTGGCCTTCGCCGTGTGCGCGCGCGCCGAGCAGTGCGGCTCGCAGGCCGGCGGGGCGGCCTGCCCCAACTGCCTCTGCTGCAGCCGCTTCGGCTGGTGCGGCTCCGACGACGCATACTGCGGCGTCGGCTGCCAGAGCCAGTGCAGCGGCTGCGGCGGACCCCCAGCTCCGGCCGGCGGCGGCGGGGCCGTCGCGTCCATCGTGTCGCGGTCGACCTTCGACCGGATGCTGCTGCACCGCAACGACGCGGCGTGCCAGTCCAAGGGCTTCTACGCGTACGACGCCTTCATCGCCGCCGCCAACTCGTTCAGGGGCTTCGGCACCACGGGCGACACGGACACCAGGAAGCGGGAGATCGCCGCCTTCCTCGCGCAGACGTCCCACGAGACCACCGGCGGCTGGGCCACGGCGCCGGACGGCCCCTACTCGTGGGGCTACTGCTTCAAGCAGGAGAACGGCGCCACCGCCGACTACTGCCAGCAGAGCGCGCGGTGGCCGTGCGGCCCGGGCAAGAAGTACTACGGCCGCGGACCCATCCAAATCTCCTAGTGCGTCATCGATCATGCATTCTTGCATGTTTCGACTTGAATTGTTGACTAATTCTTGTTTTGTTTTACTAAGTCTAGGGAGTCCTTTTCTTCAGGATAGTTATGCGCTGCAAACCGAGTCTTTCTGTAGACTGAGTTTCAGTCGTTTACTTTCAGTTGGTTCAAACCGTGATTTTAGGATCATAAGCATCAGTGTAGATGCATCCTTGTAATTGGTTATTTTGTAGTATAAAAGGGGAAGAAGACCCTGAATAAGATGTGCTCATTCCCATTAATTCCATTGCATTCACAAGATCCATACAGCTCAGTGTTTTCTCTGAAGTTCATTACGTTCTTCAGTTTACTGTTCATTACCCAAAAAATACACAGCGTTGAGTGCAGAGCGAGTTTCAGTCTTTGTGTGCATTGGTGAGGTCTTTCGGCTGACATTTGGTATCAGAGCTTGAGTTGTGCTCGATCCTAGATGGCCGGAAGTCGCTCCCTTTCACCAAGACGCTCCCTCACACCATTCCACTCTGGAGCGCATCAGGACGGCACCGGCGGGAGCGGTAGCGGCAGTCAGGCGCGGGTGGTTCACAAGGTGGTGAGAGAGGTTGGTGGAGGCACGGTGTATCCGATGCTAACTCGGACCAATTACGGCGACTGGTCTGCACTCATGAAGGTGATGCTTCGGGCGAGGGGACTGTGGAGCATTGTGGAGACCGGTGAGGCTGAACCGCAGGAAGATATGATGGCGCTGGAGGCCATCTGCCGTGCGGTGCCACCGGAGATGATCTCTGTGATCGCCAACAAATCCAGCGCGAAGGACGCGTGGGATTCCATCAAGACGCTGCGTGTTGGCGTTGACAGAGTTCGGCGAGCCAAGGAGCAGCAACTCGGCGAGTTCGAGACTTCTCGATTCGTGGCGAGGCGTGGGCGATTTCACGATGCGTCTCACAGGTCTTGTTAGTGCGCTGAAGGTACTCGACGTCGACATCGAGGAGCCCAGGGTGGTACGGAAGATGCTGCGCGTTGTTCCTCCCCGATTCAACCAGATCGCCCTCTCCATTGAGACCTTGCTCGATGTTGAGACGCTGACGGTTGAAGAGGTGGCGGGACGCCTCAAGGCGGCCGAAGATCGGCTGGACGAAGGTGCACGTCCAAATGCCGCAGGAAAACTCTACCTCAATGAGGAGGAATGGGTTGCCCGGTACAAGGATCGGCTATCGGGGACTGGATCCTCGAAGAATTACCGCAATTGCGGCGGGAATCGACGTCATGGGCGCGGTGATCACAAGCGCGTCGATGACAACGGACGTGGCGACCACAGGCGCTTTGATGACGATGGGCGCAGCAGCACAGGCGATCGTAACAACAACAATGGACGCGGGGACTCCGGTGGTCGGAGCCGCTCGCGCCGCGACGACAAGTGTCGGAACTGCGGCAAACTCGGTCATTGGGCCAGGGAATGCCGGCAACCAAGACGCGATGGGAAGGCGCTGCTCACGCAGAATGAAGACGACGAGCCGAAGCTTCTCATGGCACACGCATGTGCTGTGACGACTGGGATCGTGGCAAGCTGTGAGAAGATGCCCTCAGCAGCGTGCACGCCGGCCAGCGGACTCGGTGGGTCATCCGTCACAGCTCGGGTGGAGGCATCGACTCGAGTACATGAGGAGATGCTGCTCGGCATGGATGGAGCCGGCGACGACCGCACCTGGTTCGTAGACACGGGTGCCACGAACCACATGACAGGCCGGAAGGAGCTTTTCGCTGAGCTCGAGAGCAGTGTGAAGGGCGTCGTCAAGTTCGGAGATGGCTCGCACGTTGACATCCGAGGCATCGGCACGGTGCTGCTCACCGGCCATGGGGGTGCACAGCGGGCGCTCTCAGGAGTCTACTTCATCCCAGATCTCCGTGCCAACATTCTCAGTGTGGGACAACTCGATGAGAATGGCGCAAAGGTGGAGATCGAGCACGGAATCCTGAAGATCTGGGAAAGTCAACATCACTTACTCGCCAAAGTGAGACGAGGACCAAACCGGCTCTACGTGATGAAGCTCGAAGTGGCACGGCCAATCTGTCTATTGGCGCAGAAGGGAGACATGGCGTGGCGATGGCACGCACGGTATGGTCATCTCAACTTTGATAGCCTGAGTATGCTGGCACGCCGAGGCATGGTGCGTGGTATGCCATTGCTCAAGCACGTCAATCAACTGTGTGAAGCATGTCTCGCCGGGAAGCAAAGGAGGTCCTCATTTCCACAGAAGGCAAATTTTCGAGCTGAGGATCGACTGGACCTGGTGCACGGTGATTTATGCGGTCCAATCACCCCAGCTACCAATGGAGGCCGACGATATTTTCTTCTGCTAGTTGATGATTTCAGCCGCTACATGTGGTTGGAATTGCTGACATCGAAGAATGAAGCACCGGCGGCGATCAAGCGAGTGCAAGCTGCAGCTGAAAACCAGACCGGGAGGAAGCTGCGAGTCCTTCGCACAGATAACGGGGGGGAGTTCACCTCGGCTCAATTTGACGAGTACTGCATGACACTCGGCATTGAGCGGCACTATTCAGCGGCCTACACACCACAGCAAAACGGAGTGGTTGAAAGGCGAAATCAAACCATTGTTGGGATGGCAAGGTGTCTTCTCAAGGCAATGAAAGTACCGGCAGAGTTTTGGGGGGAAGCGGTCGTCACTGCAACCTATCTTCTCAACCGATCACCCACCAAGAGTCTAAATGGACAAACTCCGTTTGAGGCTTGGCATGGGCGCAAACCAGCAGTGCACTATCTCCGGACGTTTGGATGTGTTGCGCATGTGAAGAACACAAAACCGACGCAAGGGAAGCTTGATGACCGCAGCACTCCAATGGTTTTCATCGGTTATTCAGCCAGCACCAAGGGATACAGGGTTTATGATCCTGCCACCAATCGTGTTCATGTGACGCGTGATGTGGTGTTTGATGAGGATAGGAGCTGGTTTTGGGCAGGAATGTCCACGAATGAGATGTCTTTCAGCACCGGAGATTTTGTCATCGAACATCAGGAAGAGTCCGTGGAGAATTCAGTCTTTCCTGATCAGGCTGGAGGAGGATCTCCTGGTCAAGGCAGCCCGACTGCAGGCCAAACTCCAACAGCAACACCGCCTGCTGTTGAATTTGTGTCCCCCACCACTGAAGCAATGACCACAGTCGACGATGAGGAGATGCTACCTCGTTTTCGCATGGTGGACAACATACTGGCTACCTCACACCCAGTGGAAGAACTGCACTTGACAGTAGCTGAGGAACCAACTTCGTTTGTTGAAGCCCAGCGACATCAACCCTGGAGACAAGCAATGGCAGAAGAGATGCAAGCCATCGAAAGCAACAAGACTTGGAGTTTGGTGGATTTGCCACCAGGGCATCGGCCAATTGGTTTGAAATGGGTGTTCAAACTAAAAAGAGATGAGACTGGAGCTGTGGTCAAGCATAAAGCACGTCTCGTCGCTAAGGGCTACATCCAACAACATGGTGTTGATTTTGATGAGGTATTCTCTCCTGTTGCTCGTATGGAATCTGTTAGATTGTTGTTTGCAATGGCAGCACAAGAAAGCTGGATGGTCCATCACATGGACGTGAAATCGGCTTTTCTAAACGGAGAACTGCAAGAGGAGGTGTATGTTGTGCAGCCACCAGGTTTTGTCAAAGATGAGCAGCAGCACAAGGTATTGCGACTGCACAAAGCTTTGTACGGGCTGAAACAAGCACCAAGGGCTTGGAATGCCAAGTTAGATCACACTCTGTCATCACTCGGTTTCATCAGGAGTGTATCTGAACATGGCATTTACACTCATGGATCAAAAGGTAACATGTTGCTAGTTGGAGTATATGTTGATGATTTGGTGATAACAGGCGAAGATCCAGTAGCTGTCAGCAGATTCAAGGTAGAGATGAAGAAGAAGTTCAAAATGACCGATCTGGGACTGCTGAGCTACTACCTGGGCATAGAAGTTCAGCAAGCAGCTGGTTGCATCACTTTAAATCAGTATGCATATGCCAAGAGGTTGCTTGAGAAAGCAGGTTTGGCTAACTGCAATCCGTGTGCAGTACCCATGGAACCTCGGCTGAAATTGTCAAAGAGGAGTGAAGAACCTCCAGTAGATGCTACTGTCTACCGAAGTATTGTCGGTAGCTTGAGGTATCTTGTACATACACGCCCAGATATTTCCTTTGCAGTTGGTTATGTCAGCAGGTTCATGGAAGATCCCAGGCAAGATCACCTTGTAGCAGTTAAACATATACTCAGGTATTTAGCAGGTACTCTGAATTTTGGGTGTGTTTACTGCAAACAGGAAGGCAAGGAGCTGCGTTTGGTTGGGTTTAGCGACAGTGATCTAGGAGGAGACATTGATGACAGGAAAAGTACAAGCTGGTGTAATCTTTTTCCTTGGAGAAAGCCCAATCGGATGGCAATCGCAGAAGCAGAAAATAGTTGCACTCTCCTCTTGTGAAGCGGAGTATATCGCTGCAACATCAGCTGCATGTCTGGGAATTTGGTTCAATCAATTGATTGGAGATCTGAAGCATGAGGAGGCTGAAACTGCAGTACTGAATCTGGACAATCGATCAGCCATCGCACTCTGCAAAAATCCTGTATTTCATGACAGGAGCAAGCACATAGATGTGCGTTTTCATTTCATCCGGGACTGTGTTGAAAAAGACAAGATTAATCTCGAGTTTGTCAGGACTGAGAATCAGCTTGCAGATATTTTCACGAAGTCGCTTGGAAGGGTGCGGTTTCAGGAGCTACGAGAAAGAATCGGGATCAGGGAGATCAAGCGCATCAAGAATTAGGGGGTGAAATGTTGACTAATTCTTGTTTTGTTTTACTAAGTCTAGGGAGTCCTTTTCTTCAGGATAGTTATGCGCTGCAAACCGAAGTCTTTCAGAGGCGAGTTTGATCGTTTACTTTCGATTGGTTCAAACCGTGATTTTAGGATCATAAGCATCGGTGTAGATGCATCCTTGTAATTGGTTATTTTGTAGTATAAAGGGAAGAAGACCTCGAATAAGATGTGCTCATTCCCATTAATTCCATTGCATTCACAAGATCCATACACTCGGTGTTTTCTCTCGAAGTTCATTCGTTCTTGATTTCATTGTTCATTACCCAAAAAATACACAGGCGTTGAGTGCAGAGCGAGTTTGATCTTTGTGTGCATTGGTGAGGTCTTTGGTGACATGAATCAATTCGTATCTAAATCCATATAGTATCTAATTAATTAATTCAACATGCATGCATGGCGGCAACTACAACTACGGTCCGTGGCGAGGCCATCGGCGTCGACACGCTCAACAACCCGGACACTGTGGCGGCGGACCCGACCGTCTCCTTCAAGACGGCCATCAGTTCGGACGGCGGCGCGATCGCCCAAGCCGTCGTGCCTGCTGTGATCACCGGCGGTGGAGCCCCTCGGCGCCGACCGAGCGGCGGGAGGGTGCCGATGCAGCGTCATCACCAACATCATCAACGGCGGCCTCGAGTGCGGCGCGGGCGGACAACCGCGTCGCCGCCGCATCGGCTTCTACAAGCGCTCTGCGACATCCTCGGTGTCGACTCTGGCGCCAACCTCATTGCTACAACGAGGCCCTTCACTTAAATTTTTCGTGCGCACAATAAGAGGAGCTAGCTCTCCCTATATATATAATTGATGAATAATGGATGTGACGAGGATCTGATAATCTTTATTTTATTTTTTATCTATAATTCTTATTATGGGTAAATATGATGTCACGTAGTCCCCAAAAGTACCCCTTATATTTATAAAGGGGAGGCCTACCAAGTGATTGTAAGTTCTCTTACAATCACCCCTATAGTCGTAAGTCTTACTACGACTATGTCATGGTCGTAAGTCTTTCTACGACCACTACCTGGTCGTAAGCCCTTCTACGACTATTACCCAGTCGTAAGTCCTTCTACGACTATTATCCAGTCGTAAACTCTGCTACGACTTGTACTCAGTCGTAAGTTCTGCTACGACCAAGTCAACCACGACCACCTTATAATCAAACCTACAAGCGAGTGGGTCCAATTGATTAAGGAATTCGGACAGTCCACATGCACTACTATTCCGTGTAATAATAGTGGTTAAATACCCCATTACCTCTGAGAGATAACTGCCAGACGGCGTGGAGAAGCCAATGCGCCGGTAATTACTACCATCATGCGCCCATTACTGGATTAATTAGGCGCTTCTTCCGAAGGACAAAACGGCTACTTCGTCACGGCTATATAGAGACATCAATCAGAGGGTGAAAGGGAGGGCGAAACATAGCGAGTCAAGGAGAAACACAAGTACTGTTTTTTGTAATAGTCTTAGTTTCTGGCTTGATTATCGAGAATACAGTCAATACCATACACACACGGAGTAGGGTTGTTATTCTCCCCGGAGAAGGTCTGAACCTGTATAAAAATCCCGTGTCAATCGCTCTGCGTGATTTCATCTCTAGGAGACCCCCCGAATCAAACAATCTTTACGTAAGATCGGTTCTAAAACACCGACAGGATAGGATCGGGAAAATGTAATGCAAGACCCATGCAAAAAAAAAAATGTACTGTGTTATCGAATGCAAATAATTAACAGATGGATATTGCATACATATACACCAATGGCCACGAGCTTCTTGTGAATCCATGCAAGATGCATGGTCTTACGCATTTACATGTACTTATGATCGTAATTAATAATGATTCTGTACAACACGACAATTTACTGCTAATCGCATCTGACCGATTAAGCACATCAATTGATTAATTAACCTTTTTTTCCCCTGAGAACATGCGGGAGATCCTCGCATTATGCATTTCAATTAAGAAGGAGCTTAACACGGGAGAGGCGCAGCCAATGCAGCTTGATGTTTTCCGTCCTTATTACATGCACTTTAGTGAGTTGGAAATCGTTCAAGGATAACTAATCAGTAAAAGTGAAAATCTTTTTGGCAAATTAAAATAAGCACATACAGGGCAAATATTTTTTTTTAGAGAGTACTCAATACACATCACACTCACACCACCCAACCTACGCGTGCGCGCACGCGTGCGCGTCCTCTACACACGGTAGGAATTTATCGAAGGCACCTAAGGCCTCACGCATCACGAGCACATTCTCTTTCCCACTGAACATGCGCATGTGTATGCACCTCCTAAAAACAGTGGACACCAGCGCTAACTAAGTCTTGGACTTGAACGCTGGTAGGCATGGGTGGAACCAAAAGAGTCCCACTAGTGTCATATGACACCGGATCCAAAAAAAACATTTAGTGGAGATCAGTTTATATATATCACATGTGCACCATGTAGCTGAAAAACTGTTCACCCCGGAGTTGGCCCACACCGCGACGCGAGCACGCGGCCCATGCAGTGACACGCCCACTCTACCCACACGGCGACGGGGGCATGCGACCCAAGTTCATCGCTAATGATGCTAATGTTGATGCGGTTCATCGCTAATGATATTGTGGTTCATCACTTCGTGAACCTGAAAGAACGTAAGTACTAAAAGGTAATGTATTTACTTAACTACTTTTTTGATTTTTCTACTATTTTTTATATGAGAATTCTAAGACATTTTGTTCTCTTATTTTTTAGGTCATTGAGGTTGGGTGATGCATTTTGCCAGTACGACCATCTTTTGTTCCTTAATTCTTTTATTTTGCTAAGTTGGGTGATGCATTTTGCCAGTACGACCATCTTTTGTTCCTTAATTCTTTTATTTTGCTAAGCATATAGATCGCTACTTCTTTATCATTGTACATTGTCGTCGGTTATGTCGAATTATTGGTGTTAAAAATAGCCGGACGCATTAATATTCAATACAAGATTACTTGAAAATTTCATATGCTGTTATATGCATGGTGAAATGGTGAATCCAGTCAAATTCGTTCTAGTTCTGCCCCTGGTGGTGGGCTAGGTACACACCCTCACGTCTAGCCATTTAGCCACACGGCAGCTTGCACGTAGGGCAAATCTTTTGCGGGTAGATACTAGCTAGTTTTTTTATGCATCATGCATGCACCTCTTGATACAAAAAAAAACTCAAAATCGTATTGCAGATGGAGGCATGGTTTGGCTTGTGGCTATTAAGAGGCAAGGCAGAGGTAGTGGATAAATGAAGGATAAGATGCACACACACACACATGTGTGTATGTGTGATATGCCATAGAAGCAATGATTGTATCACGTCTATGTTTATGAGTTATAGAATAAATGTTATTATGTTCCTTAAATGAATTATCAGTTATAAAGATTAATAAGTATGTAACTTGTCGGTGAAGCTCTTTAACTTATGTGATGTCATTCTAAATGTATCTCCAGTCGGATGTCACTGGTCGGAACACTAGTGACTTATCAACTAGCACATGTATGGATTGATGATCATGTTTCACCGGCCATAGATATAGGGATATCGAATCAATAATATAAGCACATGTTAGAGAATAAGGTGTTGGATTGACCCCCCTTGAGATATTATTAAGATTGTTATGATTTTTGAGTCATCAGTTGGTCTCAAGCAATGATAATGTATAATACTTAGACATGAGATCAACATGATTTCCTACATGTATAATAGTACTGACGAGGATCTAATAATCCTCATTTTATCTATTATCTATAATTCTTATTATGGGTAAATATGATGTCACATAGTCTCCAGAAGTACCCCTTATTTTTATAAGGGAGAGGCCCACCAAGTGATTGTAAGATTTTCTACAATCACCCCCCATAGTCGTAAATCTTACTACGACTACTGCTTAGTCGTAAGTCTTACTACGACTACTTCCTAGTCGTAAGTTTTTCTACGACCATTTCATGGTCGTAAGTCTTTCTACGATCACGACATAGTCGTAAGACCTTTTACGATTACTACCTGGTCGTAAGTTCTCCTACGACCAGGTAGACCACGACCACCTTATAATCAAACCTCTGGCAAGTGGGTCCAATTGATTAAAGAACTGAGCGTGCGCACGCACTACTATCCCGCGTAGTAATAGTGCTTAAATACCCCATTATCTTTGAATGATAATGGCCAGACGGCGTGGAGAAGCCAATGCGCCGGTAATTACTGCCTTCACACGCCCATTACTGGCTCAATTAAGGCGCCTCTTCCGCAGGGCAAAACGGCTACTCCTTCACGATTATATAAGGACATCAAGGGCGAGTAGAGAAGGGAGGGTTCTATTCTCTGTAATAGTCTTAGCTTCTTACTCGATCATTAAGAATACCACACTACACAGGATTAGGGTTATTATTCTCTCCGGAGAAGGCCTGAACCTATCTAAACATCCCGTGTCAACTACTCTGCGTGATTTCATCTCTAGGAGACCCCCGAATCAAATATCTTTACGTAAGATCGGTTCTAATACAAGCGGTTGGCGCCGTCCGTGGGAGCTTAGGTAATCTCTTGTCAACATACTCTCTTTTTCCAATCTCATGCAATCATGGCGGGAGAATGGAGCGAGAGAACTGGTTTGACTTGGCGATTCTGTGACGTCGACATGGATGCGGTTTCGACTCTGAGCCGAGTGATGCATCCGCCGATGGTGATGTTGCCTCGGAGATTATTCTCCAGAAACCATCCCATTAATGGAGTTGAGGAGGATCCTTATCCCCACAACAATACGCCCAACGGAGGAGCCAATTCTCTCAAAGGACAAGGGTCAATCCGACCAGGACCGCTCCCGGAGGACTCACAACACGACGAGTTTTTCTCCAAGTGTTCAAGTCCCTTAAGGCGGTCCGACTTAGTAAGTCAAGTTCGGGAGCCACCATTCCAGGACTCCACGGCATCTAGTGATCCTCTCTCGGGGTAACTCCGGAGAGGGTGGGATCAAGCATGCTTTTCTGCAAATTCGGCCGTCTCCCGCAGATCTCATTTGCGAGCGGAGGCGATTATAACCGGAGTTCCCCTACGGAGGGGATTACTCCAAGTCGCTAGATGGTGTCTCTCGAGCACTCCTCAAGCGGGAGGCCTCAAGCGCAAGTGAGAATCATCAGCGGAGGTCTTCGTCCTTCCCCAAATCGTGGTCGACCTCATGGAGGCCGAGATAAGAACACTCCCGAAGATCACACTGCGCCCCTCGTGGTAATGGCAAGGGCACCACCGTTGGCGAGAGAGAACCAACACTCGATGACGCGAGAGAAATCCTCGACATTCTCGCACTCCACTAAGAAGGCCTCAAAGACACGATGAGTAGGATTTTGATGTCGTCGGAAGAAAGAAAATTGCGATCGGAAGAACACGCTGGCGCATTCAACATCGATCGGAGGAGGTACAAGAACTCCGGGACATCAACGACTTGCTCGAGAATCCCGACCAAGAGCTTGCTCGAGCGCGAGTACGATCTCTTTCTTTGAAGAGATTACGCAAAGACTTGAACTGTGATGACAAGGCGAGGTACCTCATCGACAACATTCGGTAGTCGCGACAATCGACTTCCTCGGCTACGATCAATCGAATATTTCTATACGTAGGAATCGACACGGCCATAAGTCGAATCGATCCCTATTCGAGAAATACATTTCGATCGGTGAAGATCAAGAAGCCTCGGAGAGGTGATCATTCATCACTTGACAAAGAAATTCTGCGAGTGGAGTACGAGTATTCTCCTCGTAGAAGGCGAGACCTACTACGTAGCAGTCACTGTTCACGGGTATCGTCGTATACGATCACTGGTGACATTAACCCTTCTTTCCTACAAAGAAGGCGTCAAGAAGTGATTACGGATGCGGGCATTTTCGCCGACCTTGAGCGATTTGGCCACCTCATTTTCGGCCGGTGAACATGGAGAAATTTGATGGATCTCAAAATCCCATCGAATTTCTTGAGATCTATACAACAAATTTGTCCGAGGCGGCGGGAGGAGGAGAGCATGTAATGGCGAATTACCTTCCGGCGTGCTCGAAGGATCCGCTCGATCGTGGTTATTAAACCAACCACTGAGTCGATCTACTCTTGGCAACACCTCTGCGATCTTCTACAGCGAATTTCCAAGGCACATACAACCGCGGAAAAGAAGGCGACTTGCCGGATAAAGCGAACAACAACGAGACTTTGCGTCAATTCATCAAGCGCTTTAGTCGGGTTCGTAACTCAATTCGGAAATTTCGATTCCTCTGTGATCGTGGCTTTTAAGCAAGGAGTCGTAGTAGAAGGATAACGGAGGATATTGCTTTGAATCCTCCTAACATCATTGTTGCGAACTCTTGAGATGGCCGATCGATATGCAATCGCTTACGAGGCGGTCGAGTGGAACAACACTATCGATCGAGAAACATATACTCCTCGAGAGCCGGTGAAGTTGGTAAGGATAAAAAGCAAAAAGTCCAAGAAGAAAATAAAAGTCAAAACCACAAACCGGTGGTTACAAGGAGGTTCGCCGTGAAAGATGGAGAGCCCCAAACCACCAAGTCGCACTGATCAAGGCAAAGGTAAGCGCATACGATCGTAGGAGCGACAAACCAAGGTGGTGTCCTTTTCATAAAAGGAAGGACATGACCTCCATAGAATCGCCGAAGTTTTCCAAAGAAAGCTCGAGGACTACTACAGCGGCAAAGCACCACTCCCTACTTTCGGCGGTGGGACATACGAGTGGCCAAAAGTCGTCGGATGATGAGGAGATGCCGTTCCAAGATCCGCAACATACCGTTGAGCACATCTACGGAGGATCATCGACATACGACTCCAAGCGACAACTTAAAGTCACGGACGAGAGGTAAATTCCATACATACTCCTCTCGTCAATAAATTACGAAGTGGTCGGAAGTTACCATCTCTTTTGAGAAGGATGGTGCCCAATCACTCTGAGTCGATCAGTCGATATCCGATTGTGGTCGAACCCACCATCAACAAGCTGTCGGGTCAATCGAGTGTTGGTTGATGGTGGCGATTCTTTGAACATATTATTTACTAATGCCCCGGACGAGATGCAAGTACCGGGACAAAGGTAAGGCGATGCGATACTCCTTTCATGGAATCGTCACAGGGGTCTTCACCAAACCTATTGGCCAAGTTTCTCTTCCTTTAACATTTGGCTCACCAAGTAATTTCAGACGAGAAAGTCTCCTTTGATGTGGTCGATTTCGATCGTCATATAACGCCATACTCGGACGACCAACTTTGGCAAAATTCTTAATGGCTACTCATTACGGGTATCAATGTCTTAAGATGCCAGGTCCCAAAGGAGTGATCACCATTCAGTGTGACAAAAAGATGGCGTATAGCTGCGACCGTCGATCCTCGAGATGGTTGGTCAAATACCAACTCGAGATGAAAGTCGACCGACTAGCAAGTCGAAGCCTCAAAGCCGCACCAAAGCCGAACGACCAAGTCAAAGAGATTCCTCCGGGCCAGAAGAGCCCTCAAGACTGCATTGCATCGGGAGACTTCCGACCCCAAATAGGAAGACGCCCTCATTACCTTCCTCCGAGCTAACGCAGATATCTTTGCGTGGCAAACATCCGACATGCCCGAGTCCCTGTGGAGGTGATCGAGCACGAGGCTAGCTTTACTACCGATAAAGTACCTGTAAAACAAAAATTACGGAGATTTGCCCCGATCGGCGAGATGCTATTAAATCGAGTTGGATAAGCTACTTAAAGGGCTTTATAAGAGAAGTCAACCACCCGAGTGGTTGGCTAACCTGTAATAGTCAAAAAGTCAAGCGGCAAATGGCGTATGTCGTGGACTTTCTTGATCTTAATAAAGCTTGTCCAAAAGATGATTTCCCTTTACCTCGATCGATCATTTGGTTGATTCTCTGCGCAGTTGTGAGATATTAAGTTTTTAGATGCATATTCGGATACCACGGATCAATATGTGTTTAAGCGATGAAGAAAAGACCGCATTCATTACTCCATTTGGTACCTTTTGCTATGTCAAAATGCCATTTGGTCTAAAGAATGCGGTGCTTCTTTTCAACGCCTAATGCAATCGACTTTTTCATCTCAATTAGGTAGGAATTTGGAAGCCTATGTTGATGATCTAGTCGTAAAAGCATTAAGAGACTTAATCATATCAGCGACCTACAAGAAACATTCGACAACCTCGTAAAGCACCGCTTAAAACTCAATCCGAGAGAAGTGTGTGTATGGAATTTCTTCAGAAAATTGCTTGGATTCCTAGTATCCGAGCGAGGAATCGAAGCAAATCTGAAAAAATAAAGGCCATCCTCGGATCGTCCTCCAAACACAAAAAGGAAGTCCGAAACTCACTTTGGGTGCATGGCGGCTTTAAGTCGTTTCATGCACGACTAGGAGAAAAAGGACTACCTTTCTTTAAACTTCTCGGGAGACATGAAGGTTTTGAGTGGTCGAGCGAGGCAAAGCGCGCCTTTGAGGATGTCAAGAGGTATCTTCGAGTGCTCTGTTCTAGTTTCTCCAAAGCCGAAAAGACGCTCTTAATTTACCTAGGCGCCACGCCACAGCAAACAAGCGCGATACTAGTCGTAGAGCGTGAAAACGCATAACGACCGGTTTACTACGTTAGCGAAGTTTTACGGGCCTAAGGAGCGTTACCTCGGGTCCAAAACTTCTATATGCCCTCCTCATGTCTTCGAGAAGCTGCGGCATTATTTTCAGCGCACAAAATAGCTGTGTGCGTCGAGTTTCCTTTGGGAGCAATCCTCCATAATAAGGAAGCAATGGACGCATGGCAAAATGGTCGGTCGAACTTGGGAAGTTCGACCTCCATTCGTGTCGACGGCCATAAAATCCAGATCTTGGCGGACTTTGTCGCCGAATGGACAAATCTGAACTGTTCGGGATCCCGATCTGATTCCACGACGACTGGATGATGTACTTTGACGGGTCACTTACTTTAAGTGGCTCGGGGGCTGGGGTGGTCCTGGTATCTCCTACCGGAGAAACCTTAAAGTATGCCATACAATTAAACTTTCAGGCCACTAATAATGTGGCAGAGTACGAAGGTTTGCTAGCTGGCATACGAGTGAAAGCACTCTCAATTAAATCGACTACTCGTGAGAGGAGACTCTCAACTAGTCGTGAATCAAGTCGGGAAAGAGTACAGTGCTCTAGCTCGACAATGTCTCAATACTTATCGGAAGTTCGCAAGCTAGAAAAGCATTTTTTAGGTTTCGAGGTACAATTCATCCCTCGAAAGGATAATTTCCTCGCAGACCAACTTGCTCGGATGGCTTCTTCCCGATCTACGGTACTAAAAGGGGTTTTCTTGGAGCAACTCAAAAGCCGTCTCTGGTCGAAGAACCAGAGACACCTCCTATTGAGATGGCCTCATTAGACTACGAGGATATCTGGATGACTCCCATCTACGAGTATCTTCGCAAGGGTTCCGTACCCGAAGATGATCTTGAGGCAGATCGTTTATCCCGAAAAGCCAAAATGTATACTTTGGTCGAAGGAGTCCTCTACAAACGAGGAACCCAAGGGATACTCATGCGATGCATTCCGCAAAACGAAGGAATAACACTCCTTCACGATATACAAGTGGCATCTCGTGGGACACATGCTTCCTCTGAACCTTGGTTGGTAAAGCCTTTCGACAAGGTTTTTTGGCCCTACACCTGTATGATGCTAAGGAGGTGGTTAAAAGTGTGTCGATGCCAATTCCATGGTAGACAAATACACCAACCAGCTCAAGCATTACAGACAATACCTCTTTCTTGGCCTTTTGCACTGGGTCTCGATATCCTAGGACCGTTTCCCAAAGCTCCAGGAGGTTTCGAATTCCTTTTTGTGGCTATTGACACGTTCACAAAATGGATTGAAGCTGAACCTGTAACTGGGATAACATCGGAAGCAGCAAAAAGGTTCATGATGAGATGCGTAATTAGCCGATTTGGAGTTCCAAGTCGGATAATTACAGACAATGGTAAACAATTCGCAAGTGCAAAATTTCAGAAATTTTGCGACGAGTTGGGTACCAAATTATGCTATGCTTCATTGCACATTCCCAAAGCAGCGGGCGGTCGAGCGTGCAAGCGGCCAAATAATGCGAGGAATTAAAACCCGAGTCTTGACCCACTTGTTAGCGCTCGGGGCTTGGGTACAAGAATTACCCTCCGTGTTATGGGCGGTTAAATGCGACCACCGATCGAGCAACAGAGAAACACCATTTTTTCTAGTGTTCGGAGCCGAAGCCATGCTTCCTCCGGAGCTAAAATTACGGTCGACACGAGTTGAAACTTTCAACAACTCAGACCAGGAACAACTTCGAGCAGATGACATTAACCTACTCGAAGAAAGGAGAAACCTAGCCTTAATCCGTTCGGCAGTCTACCAACAAGCCCTGCGCAGATACTATGATCGTAAGGTCCAACCTCGCAGCCTTGCTGTAGGTGACTTGGTATTGAGGCTCTGCCAATCCAAGTCTAATCGGAATAAACTTTCCCCCAAATGGGAAGGTCCTTACGATGGCGAAGTAACCCGGCGAGGTCGATGCGACTAGCGATGGAAGATGGACAGGTTCTCTCAAACTCTTGGAACATCGACCAGTTACATAAATTCTATGTGTGACCAATTTCTCAGGCAATAAAAGTCCAGGTTCTTTCTACTTCTCTTGCCTTATTTTTGAGTAGTGCTTTTTTAATCTTTCGACTATGATACAAAAACACACAGTTTTCTTTACCGGTGGTGAAAAACAAGTAACATCATCTAGTCGAAACTTCTCCTATCTCGCATGTGGTTACGCCCACTAGAATGAATTTCCTAGCATCGACTCGTTACTCATTTTTCACCAATACAAAGAACTCGGGTTTTATCCGATGAAATGTTCTCGAGCCAACTCTCTCAATCTTAGTTTATTTTTTGGTGATTTTCAAAAAATATTCTAAGTAGAGTACACTTGATATATTTATTCGACCACCTTTGATGTACTCGTTTCGTTTTGAGTGGTCGAAGGAAGAGACACACCTAGTCGAAGTTTTTCCTCTCTGCACGTGGTCATGCCCACTAGAAGGAACTTCCTAGCGCTGCTCAGTCTCCTACTTTTGCTCTTTGGAAAAGACTTATCGAGTCCATCGAAAAGGGCGAGCAATTATTAAAGTCCTCTAGGCGTTTGCTTAACTCAAGTTCTTTGTTCTTGGTTTGATTAAACTAGTCGGAGATGGTAACATCACCTAGTCGAAGTCTTTTCTCTCTGCACGTGGTCTTGCCCACTAGAAGGAACTTCCTAGTGTCGAGTCGTTTCTACTCTTTCGACCAAGTGCTTGACAACCATAACAAAACTATAAGTTAAACAAACCTCTCTTTGTTTTCAGAAACCCCATTTCAAACACTATTTACTTAGATTGTCTAAACAATCTAAGCAAATAGTCGGGGGCTAGGATAAAGTTATTAATTTGACTTCAATTCTTAGTCTTTCATTCGTTTATTATCTTTTGAGTTACTAACTACTCGACAAGATAATTTTCGTGAAATAAGATGGATCGTATATCATTCATCAACGATATTATGCGCCTTACAAGGTAGTTACAAGATTACTCGAAGGGAGAGCCTAGTTGCATTTCCTCCGCATACCTTTTGCCAACCGATTGCATTTCCTCAATCGACGATTTGCCTCGATTGAACAATCGAACTCGGCTTCAATTGGTTGCACATTAAGGCGGGGATCTTGAGCTTTAAGTTTCGCCAAAGCGTAACTTACTCGGCGACGATTGCCTCCCTTATTGATTGACAGATTAGTCTTGAGTGGTCACCATTTCTTGCAATTTTCCGACTTGTTCCCCAATGGTACTTGTGTGAGCGGCTATGGTATCTTCTCGAGGAGTTTTTCCCTCAGAATATAGCTCACTAAGCACATTGTTCAGGAGAGTGATGTTGCCTTGAAGACTAGTCTTCATCGACTCCATCTCCTGTTGGGTACAAGTCGAAGCCTCACGAAGTTTCTTGTTTTCGACCACTTGTTACGAAAAGAATAAAATCGGTCAAGCGAAAATAAACTTACGGAGGAAGATAACACAAAGATAATTATAGGTAAAAGCATTTCTTACCTACTAATTGAGAATCCAGTTTCTTAACCTCTTCTCGATGGGAAGCAATGGTTTGATGTGCTTTTTCTCCCATGCTCGATGTCCTCTGCATTCATCTTAGCGATGCGGATGGACTCATTGTAGATCAAGGTTTTTCTTGGATTTGACCTCAAGGCTTCTCAATTGGACGACAATTTCGAACAAGAAATTGGCATTAGAAAAGGGAAAATACTCAAAAGGATAACGTAAAGAATTACTTACATTAATTGAGTTCTAAGACCCTCGAGTTCTTGATCCTTATTCGTGGTAATACGGAAAACTCTGAATGACCAAAGCTTTTCTTGAACTTGATGCAAGCTTCCACATCTCTTTTCTTTATCCGGAGAAGAAAGGAGAGTCGGGTAAAGGTTAAAGATCAAAAGCGTCTTAAGTTGAGAACTTCTCGTTTATTTTTTCCTGCAATCTTTTAGATGCGAGAGCAGTCTCTCAAAGTCTATCGAGAGGACTAATACTTGTTCCTTAGCCTCCTCGACTCTTCTTTTCATAGTCGAGTGAGTCGGCTAAGGTCTTCGTATCCTTGTTTAACCTACAAAGAACAGAGGCGAAGATAAACATCAGTAGAATGGTTGTAAATACTTCTACAACTCTTGACCTAGTCGTAAGTTTTTCTACGACTACGATATGGTTGTAAGTCTTTCTCGACCACTACACAGTTGTAAGTAGTCGTAAGCTTTTTACGACTAGTACTTTGTCATGAGTTTCTTCCATGACTATTCTCGTAAAATATTATACGAGTATTTAAGTCGAAAATAATTATGAATGATAAGTGACTTACCATCTCTCTGCCTCTGCAGAGTAGTTCTTTCTCCGTCTTAGCTCTAAAAGTTGTCGATGGTACTCACCGACAAGCGACAATTTGCTCTAGAGCTTTCTGCAAAAAGAAAACAGTGAGAAGAGAAGGAAAGTCACATATATAAGTATTTTGAAGATACTTACATTCATAGTCGCCCTAGCAAACATCGAATATACAAGGTCAGGGTTCTGCGACTTATCTATCCTCGCGACTTTGTCCCACCACACCATCTCGAGGCGCTCGTTATCAAAAGTATTCTCCGTATTGGGAATATCTTTGGGATGGGGACTCGGTCCACGAATCTGTAAGAGAGGACCCTACGACGGAGGCGGGCCCAAAGAAGTCACCACGAGTTGAAATTTTCTCCTACGGTTACTAACTTCTCTTTGGGTAGGGAAGGAACGCCTCCTACAATTTCCTTCCCAGGCGGTGCACAAGTGGTCACCGCCTTGACCAGAGGCTTCCACAGTGCCCTTGTTGTTTCTACGACCTCAAGATCGTGGCGGTCACCTCAACGATGTGGCCGCTACTTCAAGGTCGTAGCTACGACTTCGGCAGATGTGGAGTCACTCTGGAGTCTCGACTTCATCGGCCACTTGGGCCAAGGGTGATGCTTGACCACCTCCATTGCCACCTCCTCGATGGTGAAGGGATGGCAATGGACTTCTCAGCGAAGCATTCCGGGGTGAAGAAGTCGGTGAAATAAAGAAAAGCAAATCGGGTTGTGAAAAGAAAAAGGTAAATGTCGTTCTTACACTTTAGTAAATTTCACATACCTCGCACCTGGTCTTAACCAGAATTTTGGGGCAATCCTCCCAGCGGAGGACCTCTTCTTCTCCACGACCACGCCCGGTCGAGGTTCAACAATCGGCTCGCCACGACCACGTCGGTCGTAGAGTTTGAGCAGAACGAGCTCGGTTTCTGATTCTCTGGATGGCCGAGATCGGTCTCGACCATTCCAAAAGCAAACGCGCCCTCGATTGCGAGTTTAGCCGATCAAAGACCGTCCTTCATAAAGACACAAAATCTTTCCAATTCTCCTTTTCGGTTGCCTAACAAAACTAGGAGTGGTAAATCGCGAAAGATTCTTTGTCATAACAGAAGGTACCTTAGCCTTGCGAGGTTTGCGCTTAAGAGATTGGTGCCTCAACCTCCTCGGCCGATAGCTGCGGCCTCGGCTTGAGATCTGACTACGGTGCCGCGAGTACTTGTAGAAAGTGCGGTCGAAGACCGAGCTTGAGCTTGCTCCCCTTTGTCGCAGATTTTACAAGTCGGCGTCTCTTGGAGGGAGGAGCCGAGCCTTTGTCTTCGACAACCCGGCGCCAATAGTCATCGACGACTTCTTCGTCGTCTCCGGCGATTTTCCATGCCTACTTTACGTAAAGCAAAAGCAGAAAAAGAAGAATGACTAATTAGTCGTAAGTTTTTCTCGACAAGTACCAAGTCGTAAGTTTTTCTCGACTCTTTCACGATCGTAAGATATTCTCGATCACCTTTAGTCGTAAGTATCTTCTCGACTATAAAGTCTTAAAGAAAGAATCAACTTTTTGATTACCTTTAGGCGCTCTATCCTTTCATCTGCGGACAAAGCCGCAATGACTTGAGGAACCCCCTCGGAGTGGTGGAGACTTCTCGAGATGAGTCGACTCTAGAGTCAACCTCGGCTGTGAAAGATCTGTGTAAGCAGATAAGAATATTAGACAAGGTTAAGAAAGATCAAACCGAGAGCTAAGTCGACAAATTACTTACCCTCCTCATAGTCTCGGTTGGGTCTCCTCTTCCCGAGTATCTCCACATAGGAGATGCTCGTTTCTTGAAGGACTAATTCGGCGTGTGATGAAATCCTTCACCACATGCCATCCGTCGACCCTTCTTCCTTCAAGTCCTTAATGGCTTGAATATAAGGGCTAATCCGTGAGATATCTTCGGTCGAATCCCATGAAGATTTCTTTTCAGCGACCTTCCCCATGAAAGAAAGGTGTCTTGAGGTGACCTTCGGAGAACCACCTCTTTCTCGGCCCGACCACGAAACCGGGTGAAACTCGAATATACTCCTTCGACTTGAGTCATGGAGTTTGGACCCACGACTTCAGCGATTCGGTTTGTCGAGCCATCCCATAATAATATTGGAGCATTTCGAGATCCATGGAATCCCAGTGCGCCGCCTCATGGATATACGAACACACTCAACATAGTAATGGAATTGGGACCTAAGTTCACCGGTTCCACCCCAAAGTGTTCGATTACTCATGTAAGAAAGGGATGGGCGAGCAATCGAAGGCCGCGACTCACAATACGCTTGGAAGGCGAGGATTTGCCCATTTTCCCCGATGGCGATCTTTGTCGATGGCGGAATCCACTTTACGAGCCTTCTCGGAATCTTCCCGCATCAACCAAGATCTTGATCTTAGCGCATCCATCTCCGATTCTTCCCATTCGAAACTCTCTTGGCCATTTCGCCGAAGCAAGAAGTCTTTTGATTGGGTTATATGAGAAGATGAAACCTAGTCGAGGATGGAAAAAGCAAGAGCTCAAGAACAAATGAGTGATTTGAGGAAAGGTAAAAATCCAAGTTTACCTCCTGGTAAGTTTTTATAACCGCATGATCTCCGCCGCTTCGGAAACCGTCTCGGCTATAGGTCTATGGGAGTTGGTTGTACCGCTTCGGGAACCGCTTCATCGGACAAGTCTGTGAGAGCCGGTTGCAATTCCCCAGATGGTCCGTTCGAGAAAAATTAGGTGCGTATTGTCACCCCAAGCGAAATTACTTTCTTGACCAAAGTCTTTACGGTGAAGGAAGTATCAATCGGAAGGGTTTTTCTCCGATTCCCCTACTACGACCACCAGACGGTCGTAGGGGTTTTTACGACTTTCCAATAGTCGTAAGCAACCTTCACGATTGCAATCGCTTCGGGAACCGTTTCATCAACAGATCTGTGGAATTCGTTTGCAATTCCCCAGACGGTCTGTTCAGGAAAGTTAGGTTAGTTTTGTCACCTCCAAGCAAAATCACTTTCTTGACCAAGTCTTTCTGGTCGAAGGAAGTATCGATCGGAAGGTTTTTTTCTCCGATCGCCTTACTACGACCACTACACAATTGTAGAGGTTTTTTATGACTTTCTGATACTCGTAAGCAACCTTTCTGACCAAGCAAACTACTGGTCAAAGTAATACTCAAATGTCGAAGAGTTTTTCCTTCGACTATGGTTCTACGACATTTTTCATAGTCGCAAGTCCATTTGCGAATCCTTCCTCTAGTAAGTTACTTTCACTTGAAGCTTGGGGGCTAGATGGCGAGGATCTAATAATCCTCATTTTATCTATTATCTATAATTCTTATTATGGGTAAATATGATGTCACATAGTCTCGAAGTACCCTTATTTTTATAAGGAGAGGCCCACCAAGTGATTGTAAGATTTTCTACAATCACCCCCATAGTCGTAAATCTTACTACGACTCTTTGCTTAGTCGTAAGTCTTACTACGACTACTTCCTAGTCGTAAGTTTTTCTACGACCATTTCATGGTCGTAAGTCTTTCTACGATCACGACATAGTCGTAAGACCTTTACGATTACTACACGGTCGTAAGTTCTCCTACGACCGTGTAGACCACGACCACCTTATAATCAAACCTACCAGGCAAGTGGGTCTAATTGATTAAAGAATCTGAGCAGTGCGCACGCACTACTATCCCGCGTAGTAATAGTGCTTAAATACCACATTATCTTTGAATGATAATGGCGGACGCGTGGAGAAGCCAATGCGCGGTAATTATCGCCTTCACACGCCCATTGGCTCAATTAAGGCGCCTCTTCCATGAGGCAAAACGGCTACTCCTTCACGATTATATAAGGACATCAAGGGCGAGTAGAGAAGGGAGGGTTCTATTCTCTGTAATAGTCTTAGCTTCTTACTCGATCATTAAGAATACCACACTACACATGATTAGGGTTATTATTCTCTCCGGAGAAGGCCTGAACCTGTCTAAACATCCCGTGTCAACTACTCTGCGTGATTTCATCTCTAGGAGACCCCCCGAATCAAATAATCTTTACGTAAGATCGGTTCTAATACACCGACAAGTACATTTACAGGTTGCCAAACGCTACTTTATAACTGGGTAATTATAAAGGTAGCTTTCGGGTATGCTATGAAACACGGGGACAACAGCGTGACAGAACAGTTTGGCCACGCCACGAGAGGTCAGAATTGGAAAATAAAGTTAGCGAGGTGTTAACTTTATTTTTTATTAAAAAAATATTAAATAATAATAAAAATTCACTTGTTGATGAGTGGGTTCCAAGCGAGTTTATCTGCGCTCAATTCAAGCAAGCTTGAGTTCAAATTAGTTCAATACGAATTCGGTTTACGATACGAGATTGAGTTTGAACTTGATTTTGAATAGGTTCAGTTATGACATGAAAATGAAATAGGCTTGGATAACTTCATAATGGCTCAAGTCAAGCTAAGAAAAACTAGAACAGATCGAATACACTCAAATCACCATTTTGAACTGAAATTGATGTCAAGGTGGGACACGCATGAATTAGGAATCGAGGTCAGCATAGTTAGAAGGGACGGTGAGTCGAGCCCTATATATCCGACCCAATCTCAAGCATTTCACGGGTCTCGGCATAACTACCAAAGCTAACCATGTATTACTATCTAAATTTATATTAGTATTCGATATTATCCGTATCTCTGACTCTGATTTCGACGTACCATCTGCATTTGCATGTCTAATCTTTTTCTCTCCGCAGTGCTCTTTGCATGGGGGCTCCAGCAATTTCTTGTCTTTTTTGACCTTCACATAGCGTCCTTCCATGAACTCCCCGGCCGAACTTCCTCGCTTGATAGGTTGCTACTATGGGCCGGGCTGGCCCACCTTTCGAGCCCACGACACGAGCCCAGTGTTCTTGATTCTTTTTTTTTTTGGGTGAGGGCGCCCAGTGTTCTTGCTCTTACGTCTCTCTTGCGCCTTTTTTTTTTCTTTGGAGATATCCTTATTACGTCTCCTTTTGTTCGGACGCGAGAAATTTACCTGTGACGCATTTGCACGCGCAGGCAAATGGTTTGTCTGCAGCCCTACGCGTGGCGAGAAAGAACCTTTTGTTTTTGTATTCTTGTTCTATATATATATAGTCTTCAAAACAGCTTTGGTAATTAATTTCTATAATAATATATTTATAAAAACAGATCATATTATAAAAATATTTCCCAATATAAATCTACACATATAGTTTTCATAAATCGAATCTAAATATTTCAAAAGATATCAACAACCAAGTTTTTCAAAGTTTGAAAACATGTATCCCGAGAATATTTCCTTTGCTTTTTGGCAAGCTCTGGCATCGTTTTCGTCACGGAATTTTTTGTCGTATTAGCGTGATTTCATTTCGTATGTACAAAAATAGCCGCAACGATTTTTTTAGGGCAAAATTAGCACCCTGACGCACAGCTGCCGTGTGGCAACTGCTTCCGCACGGACGGCCACGTGCCCCCTCCCCGGTTAGGGTTTCGCCCTCTCTCCGGTTAGAGTTTCGTGAATTAGGATTTCTACTGTGTTTGTTCTATTTTTAAAATGTAGCAAATGACTTTAAAAAAATATAAAATTTTATGTGAATGCTCCCGACACAGTGTACTTAATTGTGTACTTTTCTACGTAATTTTACTCATTTCGATTTTACCTCGTAATTTTATTTAAGTATGCCGATTTTATCCCGTTACGTGTCAACCCCTTTCTCTCCCGCACGCATGACCCCCCTCTCGCCAGCCCTGCTCTCCCATCTCCCGCGAGGCACCACTGCTATATTTAAAAAATAGAACGAACACAGAAGAAATCCTAATCCGCAAAACCCTAACCGGGGAGGGGTGGCACGTTGCGGCCGGGCGGGCGACCGCACGACGCCCGTGAGAAAGCGCGCATGGCGGGCAGAGGCGGCTGCCGCATGGCGCCCGTGCGGTCGAGGTGCTAGTTTTGCAAATAATTTTCCGCTACGGCTATTTTTGTAAATACAAAGTCAAATTACGCTAATACGGCCAAAAATTCTTTCGTCAAGCCTTGAAAACCGGTGTACACTGTCTGCATACATGTACGGTCGATTTTGTATAGCTTGCTATGCTCCTTTTTTTTGTTTATTTCTTGGTATATATACCTGTATTTCTTGGTCCTTTTCTCATGTATGATCATCGCCTTTGTACTTTTTTTCGTGCATGTCAAGTGATCTATCTGTACACAACTGCATCGTCCGTCGTCACGTCGAGCATGACACGTATATACCTTTGGGGCCACTCCATGCATGGTCTATAATATGGCCAAATGGACCACTATAGACAAAGGAAAATAGTGGTTAATTAGGCTACAGTACGTATTGTTCTGGTGGCACAATTTTGGAGGGTAAAGAGATGTTCGCCGAAGCGTGCTAAGCAAGGCCTCGAAATGGGAAATTTCAGTAGCTTAATTTCTCAAACATGTTCTTGTTTCAAAAAAAAAAAATTATCTCTCACACATGTTAAATATTTTATGTTTGTTTTTTGTGTTCACTTCTCTATTAATAAAATAGACAACTCTCTTACCTGTTTTTTTTTAATTAAAAAATATTTTTAGTTTTGATCGGGCTCATGTTAAGGCCTAACCGTATAAGTTCCAAACAAATTAGCAGCGTACACGGTCGGCACGTACAGTTGGTTTTGCATGTATTGCTGCGTTTTGGTTTCTATGTGCACCTGTATTTTTTTTGGGTATTTTTCCTTGTATCATCGTCTATATGGCTGTTTCTTCCAGAGTCAATTGATGTACCTCTATGTGACTACATCGTTTGTTATATAGTATAATGATGTGTACATATCTACTTTTCAGGCTACTTCGCAGGTCATGAGTACGACTAAATATAATACTCTAGATAAAAGGAAAAGGGTTGTTAGGATATGCTTGGATTGTCAGCACAATTTTGGAAGATTTTTTTATACCAAGATTGGCAAACAGGGTCTCTAAGAGGGAAATTACTCAGCTCCATTCTCGCACATGTTAACACTTAATTAATAGTCTAAATTTCTAGATAAATGGTCAAGAACTTTGATACCATGCATGCACACGAGAAGGGGAAAAAAAGGAGAGAAGGAAACACAATTTTGGCTTGAGTAGAGGGCGATTGAGTCGAGCCTTTGGGGGCATTTGCTTGTTTTTTAGAGAGGAATTTGAATTTGTATGCCTAACTCTCTCTTTTTGGTTCAGTTTAATTGCCAGTTCAGTGTGCTTTCTTACCAGCCATGCACATGGGTTTCAAATATATATCTTACCAGATCTATATGTAAATGGGATTATCACGTATGGGCCTTCCAAATTACCAGTGATGCATGCACTGCATGTCATGACCAAAACCATAATTTTGTCTGCATGCAGCTATAGGCGTGACAAAGAAGGTTTTTTTTTTTTGTATTTTGTTTTATCTCCTTGACGTGTATATCCTTTGCTTTCTGGCAAAGCTAGGCTCTCGTCATTCTTTTTCCTCTTTAGAATTAGCTTAATGAAATTATTTTGGCAGTTCATTACAAAAAAAAGGAAAAATATTTTATGGTTCTTAGGAGGTCGATTTTTGCATGCATTTCTACACTTGGTTCACCTGCATTTTTTTTGCCTTTTTTTTTTGTTGCCAACACCTTTATTGTTGTTTCTTGTAGAGTCAAATGATCTTCTGTAGATGACGACAACATCCCTGTCGTATAGCATAGTGATGTGTGCGTATATATTCGCTTTTGAGGCTTCCCGTTGTCCATAGTACGACCAAATGGAACACCCCAGATAAAGGAAAATATGGTTAATTAGGCTGTGTTTAGACGTGGGCAATTTTGTGGCAAAGGCGTTTATGCTCGACGGTACTATATCAACAGTGTAGTATTTACCTAAAGTATTATTGTAGTGAGAAGATACTGTATTATCGATTTGGATCTTTGTTTTTTTTTTAATCGAACGGTAGAGATCGTGTGCTAATGTATAACAGTGTAGATTCTCTACATTGATACTTTCGATAGAGAGCATCCGTTTTCCCATATTAATAGAAGAAGAAAAGCAACTAACCAACTGATTTTGTCTTTTTTTTGGATTTTTTAGGAGCCCGGAGAATGGGAATTTGGCCACTTTTTCCCAGAGGCATCTGTGCCCCTTGCTGTGGGGCCCAGCTGCACACCATGCTTGCATCGATCCCAGCTAGCTAGCTAGCTTTCTTTTACTCCCAACACCATAAAAACCATGAGCATTTGTCATGCTTTGAGGCGTTCTTGGTTTGTAAGCAATCCCCATTTCCCTCTTTACGTGCCTTGCCAAACCACAAGATCACCCTCTCTCTCTCTCTCTCTCTCTCTCTCTCTCTCGTTTTCGTCCTATGTTAAGTTACATGGAAAAGACAGGTGAGGGTAGGGCGCCTTGTGCACTTTAGAATTCTTGAGTTGCCATGACCCTAAGAATGGACTCAGAAACCTTTTCTGAGAAAAAAAAAGGTGTTATGCATGGATTACTTGTGTGCACTATTACAAAAACAGACTATACTAAACTTTTCATCACAGACGGTTTCTAAAACTATCAGTATTGTAATTATTACAGACGGTTTTACATGCGTGACTGTCAGTGTTGTAATTATTACAGACGGTTTTACAAGCGTGACCGTCTATATTACCAGCGATGGCTAGAACTGTCTGTGATACATCATTATTACAGACAGTTTTTAATAAGAACCGTTTGAGATACTTCACCGGAACCGTCTGTGATAATTGTAATTATCACATACGGTTTTTAATAAGAACTGTCTGTGATACTTCACATATGATTTTTGTTAAAAAAAATTATCTGTGATAAGTATCTCATCATAGACAATTTGTATTAAAAGCCGTCTATGATAAGTATCTCTCTGATTTTACCATGACTTGGATGCATAACTCTGTGATTTTACAATGACTTGAAATTCCATTGAGAGAGAGAGTATCTTTTAATTACCTCTTGTAAACTATCGAAAGAGCGTATGGAAACTACTGTCCAGTAATTGATTGGTTTGGCTCAAAATTTAAATTTTTTTTTGTAATAGAAAAAACTATTACATACGGTTCGTCTGTGATAGTCTATTTTCACAGATGGTTCTAAACAAGAATCGTCTGTGATAATGACTATCACAGACGGTTCTTATTCAGAATCATTTGTGATAGCTCTTTTTACAGACGGTTCAAAAATCATCTGTGATGACCCCATATTATTACGGATCCATAAAGTCAGATGGTTCAGAAAACCGTCTGTGATGACGATTTTGAACCGTTTATGATGATTTTTTTTATGTAGTAGTGGTATTTTCAGCGGGAGCAAGCTAGCTTTTCCTAAATAGAATGGCTACATGTACACACAAAAAGAAGAATAATTCTCTTGGTTTTGATACTTCCTAAAATTCACTAATTAAGATCGATAGATTGAGGTAGTAATTGACTAGGTACTATATAATTAACCGTGGTAATTAAATACATCTGCAGTTATAATTAACAAAAGAATCTATGCGCTATCAACACTCGATTTTCTGCCATTTGCTAGTTAAGAGTGGATCAAGAGTGCGCTTACAAACTAATGCACTTGGCCCGCCAACTAAGCCGACCGCCAACGCTAACGAGGGTCTGTTTGTGGTTTGTGTTCAACAAAGTCAAATTTTGGTAACGTCAATAAAAATTGGCTATAGTTTAGTTTGTTGCCAATATTTGGTAGTGCCAACAAACATTTGATAACACCAACAAAATTTACTATCGTACACGAGCAATACGAAGGCGAGAAAATCACTCATCAAAATTTTGGCAATGCCAAAATTTAGCCTGGCTGTAATCCAAACAGCGTGCTTTTCTCCAAATTTTATATTTACTCAAATTTTGGCTAGATCAAATTTCGGTTTGGTTCATCATGCATGGTTCTGAACCAAACAACCCCTAAACTCTTTCCACAACTGTTCCCGCACGGCGTCACGACAGGTGTCACGACACCGCCCATCAACAAATTTTTTTTCCCTGAAATTGTTCCTCGCCACGCTAATTCCTTCCTGAATTAAGCTCACATGAAAGCTCGTAATCTGTTGTGATGCACGGCGGCCGTGGAAAGGGTGGCCTATGATTGCGTTTTCCACGACCGAAAGTTTTGACGCGGGGGGTTAGATACATCGAAAGAGAGACCACACACACACACAGAGAGAGAGAGAGAGAGAAGCAGGCACGAAATTTGGCTCGAGGATGTATCTATCTATCTATTACATCTATTTTGGAGAAGTCTTTAGGCACGTGCATGGATGGATGGGTTTTTGGATAACCACAAGCATGGTTAAGACATGTAACTTTCGTTATGATTTGGACGTCATCCATGACGTGTGGTTGCTGTTTAGAGTTTGTGTGGTTATTTTGGGTCTTGACGATGTCAAAACGTGTTTCTGAACCGTGGGATCGGCTACGAGCTTTGTATGGATGGATGAGTTTTCGGCCAACCATAAGCATGGCTAAGATATGTAGCTTTCGCCATGATTTGGACGTCATCCGTGACGTGTGGTTGTTTAGGGTTTGTGTGGTTTTTTTTGGCTTTGAAGACGTCAAAACGTGTTTCTGAATCGTGAGATTGGCTAAGAGCTTTCTATGGATGGATGACGATGTCAAAACTTGTTTTCGATCGTGAGATCGGCTACGAGCTTTGTAAAATGGTCTAGCGACTTCAGACGACTCGTGACCTATGAATAGCTAAAGCTCGAGATAGATAGCGACTAGTATCCATACGGCGTGGCACGAGTTTAGCGGTAGCCAATGGCTTCAGACTCTGGAGGAGAAAATTGAGGGAATGCGCGCATTGAGACTCCATGCATTGCGTGTTTACCGAGACGCCCACGAACCGCATGTGGTTATCTATTTTTGACCAATCTCTAATTATTTGAAACACACGTCTTAGATCCTAGACCTAGACAGGGCCCAAGTCAACATACATACCGTATCAAGAAATAATCGGTCTCGCGCGTGCAAAAATGTAACTAGCTAGCTGGTCTCAAGAAGTAATCCCCCTCTCGTGATTGAACATTACATACACAGTCAAATATCTAAACAAGGCCATGCATGCATGCGTACATATAGATATCTATCGCAGTAATTTCCTAGAAAAGAATAAGATTGCAGTAATTTTATCAAAAAGACAAGATCGTAGTAATTACCTAAAGAAAGAGAAGATCGCATCGGAGCGTAAAATAATCTATTGTACGCTCAGGCGCTGATTAGTGCGCTATCTACTCCTGGGAACATATTATACTTTTTTTAATCACTTTTAGTGTATTTAAATACTAATTATAAGATACTCTGTTGCGACTTCATTGAAAATAATTAATCATTAGAGCCATTTATTTTTACTATATACCTTTTCACATATAAAAGAAGTATATACACAAATTTTACAGTAAAAAGTAGACTTTAATGAAATTTTTTCATGGAGCTCACTTTGGGTATCTTATAATCATTATTGAAGTATGTTTAAATAAATAAAGTGATATCATCGTAGTGTGCGTGGCTGCCAACCGGCCGCCGGTTCCTGTCAATGGAGAGCTGCTCCAATTTCTTCATCTCTCTCAGCTAACAGTGACATGCATATACTCCCTCCGTTTTCGTTTGCTTGGCACTTTTTCTGGCTGGTTGGTGTGCAAATAAACCGAGCTTCTAGGAGAGTTCACGGTGCTCCTGGTCCAAAATAGGTTTTGTGGCAAGTTGCATGGTATGAAAGTTACGTTGCATTTGGCACGTGAATAATTTGGGAACCGCTTTAGCTTCCCATATTTGCAGGTATAGTTTACTTATCTGTACATGCATGTATGTGAAACCCATCGCTACCGTTGTAAACTACTTAAAAAACAAAATTTCGAAGCTGGTTTTCTATATGTCAGTGTAAAAAAAAAAAATCAAGGCCTCTATAAAATGACTCGATCTATCCAGAAAAATTGCCAGCCTACGAACGTGGTTCCGATCAAATTAGGGCCTCTATAGAATGACACGAGATATTTGTTATATATTAGAATTGATTATCATTGTATAATCATCTTGAAAGCAGTAAACAATATCGAAGGATAGTGTGCCTCTTTCATGCATATATGTACTTAGCTCACAGTGATGCAGGAAGATAATCATAATTACACGATCATGACGTGAGAAAACTTCAGGGGGTCTGCTGGAATCAATTAATACAAAATAGTATGAACATTGTGCTTAATAGCTCGATAGAGAGTGATCAGTTAGTGAAGATGGAAACCTAATTTTCGAGTACTTACAAGTAGTTTAATTACAACACTACTTGCAGTAAGAAATGTCACCATCAGGTACACTACCATGTATTCATGCATGCTCCAGTCAAATAAGCTACTCATTTCGAAAGTTATCGCTCACTTGCTCTCATACAGATGCACTCAAATTAAATTTCCCTTATTTTAAACTACTCAATTTTTTTACCAGCAAATTTCTCATTTCATCTCCGAGAAAATCACCAGATTTTAAAGGGCGCTGCCAAATGGTACAGGTGAAGTATCTTTATTTTCTTTTGCCTTTTTTTTTTAAAAAAAAAGCCTTCGAGGTAATGTGCAAGGCAATCATCTATTGTACTACCAGAGGAACAAAAACGGCAGCTCGTACAGAGTACACTGTTAAATTCTACCTTTTTTGGGGAAAGAAATGCCATCCGATTTCTACATTGGAGAAAAGGTGCCAGAGCTCTGATGCCTGTCCTTTTTTCCTTTAGAGGGTAAAAAGGCAAGGACCACACAAGAAGTGGTGTAAGGCAGATATACAACTCTCCAAATTAAAATGCCACAGTTACCAACAGTAAAGCCTTCTTTTTGTCAGCACTGATAAAAAGATACACAAATTTGTAGTGAACTTTTTGCACATATTCTTGTCAAGAGGAAAACAAAAGAAATGTTATAAAGAAAACCTACTTAATGAACGACTGCGCATACACCAAGGCGATGCGAATGATAATAGAGTCCAGAGATGTACGTCATGGTTATGCTGCAACGCAGCATTTGGAGAATCAAAATGCAAATACCCACAACTAGTGGCTAGGACAATAATATTATGTGTTGCAAGTACAATTCACGTGACAATAAAAGAAACACCAAAAGCTTTTTGCGAATGTACATAAGCCTTGTTCACAATAAAGAACTTCTTAAATTGTTGAAAACAAGTAGTCACATTTTAGATTAAAAGAGAACACCAATACTAAATTATTACACCAATACTAAATTATTTTCGTTTTACTTTTGATTTTTCTTATATCCATGCGCTAGATGGGCAAATGCAAGTCGTTAAGCGAAGGAGTACTCATAGATAGTAGCTTGCTTTAAAGATCTGTGGACATTCTAGGCATGCATGCTATCTATGTGCTGTTACTCATAATTAGGTGCTCAAAGTTCATAAACAAGTAGAAATATCGTTTTCCTTCATCTAATTGACGATGTTAGCACATCATTGTACTTTGTATAGTGATAGTTTTGATGTGTTAACGGGAATGCGAGCCCTTTTGCAATTTTGTTTTCTACATTTACAATTCCTAGAGTGCTAGCTATTGGTTCAATTTTCCCTACAAAGATTGGTACACTATAAGAAACACTAAGAATATGGCGTACAAAAAGAGAAAGACTTGAATTATACTACATATTGGAAAACCTAGTTCTTTTTATTTTTGTAAGTGACATAGTTGTGAGAACTCCTTCGATCGGTCCCTTAATGTGACCACTTGAACGATGGATTCAAAAATATGATCTTGTGAAGTGAACTACCATATATAAATTTGGCTTAAACTTATGTTTTCCTCCGGAATAAAGTATTTAGGGCCTGTTTGGTATAAAGTATTTAATATACCTTTTCTAAAATTAAGATGAAATTACATCAACAAAACCCCTCGCCCATCCATCCGATCCCCACCCCATTCACAAAACATGTGGATCCGAGTTGGAGCCAACTTTCTAACCATTCAGCCGCTCTAACTTCTCGTGAAGTGGACAATTAGTAACTTGGAGCGAGCCAAGCCCTTAATATACCTTTTCACATCGAAGGGTAAAACATGGATCTAATGCAAGGATTGATCTAGGGATGCGCTAATCCCATCAATTAATATTACTCTAGTCCGATGTCGTCTAGCATCCTCCTACTTCTATTTAACGTCTCCCGCACTCGGCGGCTTCATTCGCCAAACCATGTGGGAGGGAGTGCTGTCTCTCTCCTCGCACGCATCCCTCCTTCGCCTCGCCCCTTTTCCTTTATCCCCTTTTCACATAAGTTTTTCTCATCTTTCATCTACATCGGGAATCCTTCTTCAGATCCTTAAGCCTCTTCCATGGAAAGAATCATCTTATCGATAAACCCATTTGGTTTTGAACTTGTCAAGCCATCCAACCAAGCCTAATGGTTTGGATTGCCGGGTAACCCTCGTCTATGTAGTATTCTCTCTTCAAAAAAGATGTGACTTCATCTAGCCTATCGATCTGCTCGCACTTGAATCTATTGCACACACGATCAACACCAACTGCACAACAATCTCATCACACAGTTTGTCACCCTCCCAAGAAAAGAAGTTTGGCGGCTATATATATTAGCTATATTCGTGCTTCCTCAACCGAGGAGCTACTCGCCATAAGAATTAGAGTTGTCATAGTTAGCATGGTATTTTGCCGTGACTTTTGAGTTTGAGGATCTACACGATGATTTAGGTATTTTTCAAGTTTATGCTCATATTTACTACTATTTTCTTAGTTCAGAAGTAAGGCTATGCAATTTACACAAAACGTAGATCGTCATCATGCTCTTATTTGTTAATATCTAGCAACCTAGCTAGACATATTATTTTCTCACTTGGTTTTTTTCTTCTTAAAAATAAGGTTATTAAGTTATAAAGGGATTGCAAAACTTCAACTATGGAAGATATCTAGTCAAAGAATTTCAATTTGTTGATAGATGCAATCTGCAAATGTACACCATTTATTTCGCCAAAACATTGATAGCCAAAGATGTAATCCAACGAATACCTAACCTGATATACCTAAGATGATATACCACATGCATCACCTGCACCTCTAAAGTACACGGATAGTCAGAGGTGTGATACAACAAATACACACCAGATATATCTCCAATATTATTAGATAAAAAGATGAAATCGCATATGCACACATCACCAGCTATATCTCCAACAACAACATTAATAGTTGGAGATAGAATCCTACGTATGCACATCTCATGTGCACCATTTGTTGGTTTTTATGACGGATTTTAGCAAAACTGTGAGTGAAATCACCAAATATAAAAGGGTCCAGAGGGAGGCCTCTCCGTCACCACCTCTCCCTTTCTCGTCTCACAGTTGGCACAAAAACAGCATTAGGGGAGAAGAAAATAAAAACTAGTGACGGAAAAAGAAGAAAAGAAAAGGTGGGGAGTAAGAAACCGAGGGAGAAGGCGAGGGAGATAAACACAGCACCCAAGCCTCGAGCCCGTGGCTCGGCGGCGGCCGGGATGCGCCTCCGCAGCTCTCCTCCGGGCCGAGCGCCGCAGTGGGAGATCCCAATGGCGCAGGACTGATCGGTGAGTGGTTTCCTTTTTCCTTTTTTTTTTCCCCCTTCTTTTTCCCGGTGAATTCCTCCCGTGGTTTATTGTTGCTGTTAGCTCGGCTTCTTGGGGATCTTTGTGCTTCCGATTGGCCCCTGAGGGAAACGCCGGATCTTTTTGCGGTTTTGCAGGTGCCGGAGCGGTTTCGATTGCGAGAGGCTGGATCTTGGGCGGTGGAATGCACGTGCGGCGGGGTGGCAAGGTCGGTTTCTCCTGGCTCCTTTCTTTCTTTCCCAATTCGAGATCCGTTCCCTTGATTGCGCCCGTTCTTGATTGATTCTTGATTGCTTCGGGGGTAAAAATCGGTTATAGTTGGTGATTTGTTGGTTTCTTGGGAGCAGGGAGATTTCGGTTGGTGTATTTGTTTCCTGAAACGCTTGTTGTTATTTGCGTTTTTTTTTTCCTTTCCTTTTTGCTCTGATCGTTATGTGCTTTCTCGCTGCAGATTGGATCCTTAATTTAGGGAAAAGAAAGAAGTGAAGTTTGCAAGAACCCTTCTATTGGGTTCTTTCTAGCTGCTGGAAGACCCATCCAATCCAGCCTTTAGGTTTGCTGCTCGTGAGGATTCTGAAGGCTGCTCTGGTCATGTTGGGGGACCAGCGCATGATATTCTCGCTTGAGTCAGCAAGCTCATCAAACTCGGCCCCCTCCGAAGAGCTCGCTTCTGAAAGCCAGAAGCTCGAGATCGAGATCTTGGAGGTGGTGGGGGCGCAGAAGGGAAAACAGGCGGAGGGCCTGGCGAACCGTCGCAGCAAAAAGAACAAGGTTGCTGGTGGTTCGGGGAACCCCGAAACTGAAGGTTGGGGCTCGGAAACGCAGTATGCCTATCAGAATGGCGAAACCAACACAAATGAGCTCATAAGCCCGATCGGGAGGGAGTTGGC
The DNA here is from genome assembly GCA_036346395.1 of Hsuehochloa calcarea. Taxonomy (NCBI): domain Eukaryota; kingdom Viridiplantae; phylum Streptophyta; class Magnoliopsida; order Poales; family Poaceae; genus Hsuehochloa; species Hsuehochloa calcarea. The sequence goes on along the minus strand of CM070614.1, from coordinate 34,855,302 downwards.
CATTACCTGCCTGCTCCACTCTCCCCGATCCTACTATGGCGTGATAGCATGCCTTAACCAGTCTTTCTGCTCCATTGTGAGGTCTGGGGAGCTTTATAGGTTGAGGCGGAGGCGCGTGTTGTTGAGCACATGATCTACTGCTCATGCAATGTACTCGAGTGGGATGGTTTTGATCCGTGCCGTCAACGGTGGTTCAGCATCCCTTCCATGCCTTCCATAGAGTGCTTCACGCTTGCTGATAAGGAGTCCCTTGCCGTGGGCACCAATATCCTTGTCTTTGGGAGGATGGTGGAAGCCCATGTTGTGCTGAAGTATAGCCTCCTAACTAATTCTTGGGAAACAGGAGATATGATGAACTCACCCAGGTGCTTGTTTGGCTCAGCAAGCTTTGGCGATAAGGCAATTGTAGCTGGCGGCATTGGTGACAATGGTACATTGAGCTCTGCTGAGCTGTATGATTCTGAAATGCGGAGATGGACCACTCTTCCAAGCATGAATAAGGTGCGGAGGATGTGCTCTGGTTTCTTCATGGATGGTAAATTCTATGTTATTGGCGGGAAAGCTGACAACCATAACGAGATCCTTACTTGCGGTGAGGAGTTTGATTTGGAGAAGGGCACCTGGCGGTTGATCCCAGATATGGCATGTGGCCTTAATGGCGGGAGTGGCGCTCCACCTCTTGTTGCTGTTGTGAATAATGAACTTTATGCTGCTGATTATTCAGATAAGGAGGTCAGGAGATACGACAAGGTTAATAATGCTTGGATCACTCTTGGATCATTACCTGAGAGGTATACCTCAGTTAATGGCTGGGGCTTGGCATTTCGTGGTTGTGGCGATAAGCTCATTGTGATTGGTGGAATGGGTGCACCTGGCGGTGGGGTGATTGATATTTGTTCCTGGGTACCCAATAATGGACAGCCAGAGTGGAAAATCATTGGCAGCCGCCGTTCCGGAAGCTTTGTGTACAACTGTGCTGTGATGGGCTGTTGACATAACAGGGCTATTACATTATCTACTGTACATCTTGACCAAAAGGAAGGACAAAAGAGGCAAATTCTGCTGAGCTTGTTTAGTGATTCTGCGCGATGGGTAATTTCTGCCTTCTCTGGCATTTTAGGCTGGGCTGAAGATTGGGTAGAACTTTCTCATGTAGCTTCATACTTTCTTATGTCTAATCTCTTCATTTTAATTCCATTGGTGGGCCTGCAAGTGATTTCCAGAAAGTGGGACATGCAGTGCAGGATTAGATTAATAATTTGGTGCAACCTCAAACATTTTGATCTGCCTTGGATACCTTGATGAAAGTTTTTTAGCTCCAGAGAGTAGCCTTACATTGGCAACCATTTGCCCATAGATTGTAAGAAATAAAGGAAGAAAGAAATATGTCCTTGTTGACAATTGTTGCCTTTTCTCTGTGTCTCTTCTTGGTTAATTGTGACTGGTGACAATTGTAAATCATTTCCTTTTGTTGATGCAATCGTTTTGTTAGATGTATTGAGTAATGTGCACTCATCGACTATGATGTGGTATCCAAACCATGATGTCTGATTTGCTGATTACTTTTCAACTTGGCTTCTTGAGTGGAAAAAGCTTTTATTGGCCATTTATGATCTAATATTCTAATTTTGGAACACATGAATGCCTTGGGAGGTTAATTGGCTTTTAGGACTTGCTCAATGGATTTTCTTTCTTTCTTTATAGTTTGGCTGGACCAAGGTGTTTTTACCGTTCACTGCACTTGATCAATAAAAAATGCAATAGTTCTGGGCATGCCATAGTTCTGAGCTTATTATCATGTGCAGCTCAGTAGTCCTTTGAGTAGAGTTTTTGTAGCTTTAATGTTTGTCAAAAGATTTGCAGCAGCAGTAGTAATGCAGTATCTTCTACTGTGTTGTATTACATGGTGCCACTTCATTGATTAGTTGTTAAAACATGCTTGAGTTTAAAATCCAGTGTGTTTCCTCACTATTAGTAGTTCGCGAATATTTCAACACCCTGTCTCATGTCCAATTACAATAAATGGACTAGCGTTTCTGTCGTTCCATATTCAAGCTTTATTGCAATGTCTAGCATAGGAATGAGAGAACTGACATGCATCTTGGGTTTAAATTCCTGCCCAAAAGGATAGCGGATGCTCTCATGGAGCTCAGCAGAACAGACACATGGGTCTTTTAAGAGTGATCAATTTAAGATAATTGTTCTAGTTAAGGGATATACTTATCAGTAGCGAGTATGTATTTTTGTTGAGGTCTATACCCAAAATGGGGGGTTTAACCTAGCTTCGACTTCAGCTCATATGGGCTTACAAGTTACAATACCTTATAAACTTGCGAATTGGAGAAACTTCAAAGGGCCCCATGTTTAACGTGTTTGCAGAACTATAACTTGCGAATTGGAGAAACTTCAAAGGGCCCCATGTTTAATGTGTTTGCAGAACTATACTGTGTGCAATATGTTTGTCATACAATAGGGAATCCAGTATGTGTATTTTTCTCACCTACTCAAGAGCACACTAAAGAGGCTGGTAGGTGAATATAGACAGATACTACAAATAAGAAGGTTGTGTCTGCATGGACCTTTGTATGCTATTATCAGATAATTTTGTTGTCTGCTGAGTTCCCAAGTGATCAGATTCTTCTTATACAGATTCTTGTAGAACGCCACTCTTTTGGAACACATCATCAGCAGTATGTGCCCCAAGACTGCAGTATGATAGTATGAAACTACTATTATATATTGACTTCAAATTATATGCTGTAAGTACTGAGCAGAAACGTAATTGATGTACTATAACAGTTGTGGAAATTATGAAATTAGTGTCTATTCGGTGTTTAATGTGAGGGGCTAGTAGTGTTTCAGAAGAAAATTGGAGGAGAAGAGATAATATAAATGGGTTTTCATGTTTATGTTGTGTGTCAGAAATAGCTTAAAAAATAAACGACTTGCAATTTTTATACAGCAGTTCATGTCTTTGTAGACAAAAAAGTCTGTTGGAGGATAGATGGTCTTGATGAATCTTATGTATTTCCTTGGCATTACTCTCTTGAAGTAACAATTCTATTTGGCTCTATCTGTTCATCCTTTTTTCTCTTTTTTTGTCCATGCATATACACCACTGGCATTTTGTGGTAATATGGGAGAGATTCTGTTTTTCTTTCTGAATGATATTTCTAGGGAATAAGTTCTTCATGTCTACTAGGCTAATTTTCTAGTTGTCCTTTTGTTTCTAGGGGCCAGTAAGATAAGTCATTAGCAGCTGTGAATATTTTTGAAATTTCAACACTTGTGCATCACTCTTCTTAAATGCAAGGTGGCTCAATTCTTTTTCATAGTACTTGTCGTGCTTATGGAAAACCTTCGAAATGCTTAAAATAATATATTCTATATGCTTCAACAAGTTAAGCTATCTAGGAGGGCTCTCAAATAGGATGCCACTCCCCTGGTGACATGATCCTGTCAAACCAAACCACAGAAGGTTTGCATGCACAGTAGCAGATAAATCTTGATATCACAAAAAAAAGACTTACTATGGTCAACTGAGCTGTATAACAGCTTTCAATTTCTCCATGACTCCTATTTTGAGAAATATCACCCTTTCCTTATTTAGACCTTTCATGCCTTCTACAGCATATGCTTAGTAGAGGATTCACAATCCTGAAAAAGCAGCTGAGATCGTTTCGTGCTTCTCTGACATTACAAAGTTAGTAGATGATTACCGCTTAACATTTATGTCTGTTTATGCTCCATAGATCCTGTTCTGTTTTATTACTATTCCTTTTCACATATGGTTCAAGTGTCATCATTTCATCACATTTCTTTAATTGTACATCAATGTCAAGTAGTAGACCACTTGCTCCTTTGTGATCCTACCATCAAACACTTCTGCCATCCTCCGTATTGACATTTCCCCTTGCCCCTCCAGACAGTTAGCAGATATATGGTTTGATGCTGGCTGGAATGAAAATTAACTGCTGTTATGTTTAACTAAATTTGGCTGATGTTTAACCATTTGGGAGTTATTGACATGCAGGAACTTCAAGATGTTCAAGCCGTCTTCAACTGTAACTCTGGGATATTTAATTGATAATTATGTGTGTTCCTTTAGGCATTTCTAGTAACTGTTGTGAGCAAGATGGTATACATTTCCAGTCAATAAGTACTGCTCAATGGATAGCACAATGGTACAATATTTTGAACTCCAAGTTCATCTTGATACATCTGGAGTCATTATTAATACTTCTGCGATTCATAAATTTTTCAACCTGCTTTATTAGGTTTACTTGAATATGCCTGAATTAGAATATTGATATCCATACAGCTGAAATCACAATATTTTGTTATCAGGTCAGGAACTCAGGATTAAAATATAAGCCATTTTATGAGTTTTGAGGTAATCAGGGTTTTAGTTTCATTTGGATTTTTTCATGTGAACTGATATTTCTTTTTCTCCAGAACTGTATATTAGGTTTTAGCCATTTATCTGGTTGATGTGAGTTTCTTGAACTGTTTTGTCTCATGTAATTATACAAAATCAATTCAAAAAATATGGTTCACATGAATTGTAGTACAGTTCATCATGTTAACTCCTGTAGTAGAAAGGATTAGGAGTTTAGGACATTTTATGTAACAGAATTTCTTATGTGTCAGTAGTGCAAGAAGTATTTTGATATCCAACAATGGAAAGTTCTTGTTTATTCAAAGCACATGAATTCAGCATAAAGCTTGGATCGACTAGCATGTTCATTCACGAGTTTGGGTGTGCCACTAGCATTTGCTTTGGAATGATAGCTTAGAGAGACTCTTAAGATGATTCCTTGTTAGCTCAAGTTCGGTTATGTAGCTCAAAATTTGTATATCCCTAAATACAGAAATTTGCAGCTAAGCATTAAAGCTTATCGTGCTTATGAATGACTCCCGATATGTTATGGTGATCTTCAATAGATTTTATTCACTTCCATTGTAACCTGTGCTTTGTGGCTTGAAATCCCAAATACCCTTTCAAGATATTCTAGAAAATAATGATATTTCCATGTTTTTGGCCATGAAAGATTAATCTATTTTATACCACAGTGGTATTACCACTATTCAGACAATTGCATTGAATCCACTTGTATTTTGATATTTTTCAGACTTACTGGCTATGCTTTTATGACTTAGCAGTTAGCACATGAATTAGTGTTTACCATCTTGCTCCTGTATCTTAGGTGGCAAATTATGCTTGTGTGAGAAATTTTGAAAGTAAAGTGTAAAAGTGCCAATTTGATGTATATAGGCAAATAACTGCAGAGTTCCAGAAGAACACACTGGTCCGGTACAATTTACCTTAAATTATATTTTGTTTGTATCAGCATTTAGTTTGTAAACCCAGCATTACTTCACCAGAAACTTTATGTTCAAATATAGGTAAAGCTATCATAGTGAAGTTTTAGTATTTTATTGGAGCCATGAACAATTAGATATTGCCAATTTATTGACATATCTTTGACTCTTGAATCTAATGACATGTTTGCTCCTTTTGATACCTCATAACATAATTTTCAGTTGTTTTTGGTATTATGCTGTTGCGGTATCTTTTGGTTTGACATCAAATAGCAACACTACAAATATCTGTGTCCCATTGTTTGAACACAGTATTTGTGAAGTGGCTCGTTTTCGTCTGTCAGTTCAACCCCCAAAGCAACTTCTATAATGTAAAGTTGATGCTGGTGTTCTTGGATTGTGGGCAATATATCTCTGATTTGATCTTTTCGTTCATGAAGAGGGAAGTGCCTTCTTTACTAGGGATAATGTTAGTGGAGAACAAACTAAAGCATGGAACAAGCATAAGGAATTGTGCTGGAAGACTTTCCTTGGGTGCTTCACCTGGAGAACCAAGAAAAACAGAAGCTGAAGGGACAAGCGATCAAACAAATAAATGGTGTTACTCACAAGTGCGACAAGCCTCTGAAAAAGAATCAAATTCTTCCCCAAAATTTGATGATGGACATGATCTTTTAATTATGTCCCATTGAATTTTTTCAATAATTATTTAAGCCAGAGAATCCTCATTCCCTTCATATTCGCTGCAGGATTCGAGTTTGGTAGAATCTCCAACGGAGCCACTCCATTAGCTGCATCTGTCTTGGTGGCTACATGATGATGGTTGATGAAGGTTCCGATAGTAAGAATCATAATTTAAACACTGGATAATCTTTAGTTACAGCTGCTATGATGTAACTCAGCCATTTGGCATTTTAGAAATTCCCTCCAAAGCAAGCTGGGAGCATAAAGTTATTGCTAAGGAATTTGTCCTGCCCTATATTATTCTTTATACGCATACTTTGGAGCATAAAGTTGCTAATGTCAGGTGCGCGGAGTTGAACGCGTGCGACTGTGATCAGGACAAAGAAAATGCTGGAGATAGAATCCACATAGATGTAGCTGATAGTTGTAAGCACAGAGATGAGCGGCAGAGCTCCTCACCCTCAAAGGGGCTTTCACAATTGACAAAACAGCGGCAAAAGAAGGTGCACATTGGCTTTAAGAGGTCACTACGACACTACACGCAGTGGCTCGGGGACCAATGGTCACCGGAGCAGCGGCGACAAGGTTTTCCGCGGTGACGCCATGACCGACTATGACAAAGTATATGTTATACTAGCTAATCATCCGATCTAATGCGTGCAAAAGTTCTAGGGGACTACTAGGATCTCACTCCTTGAAGGCGTTGGGGGGATAACCAGAGTGGCTTGGTGATGTTGGGCAGTGGTGACACATTGGAAGCTCTCGATGACGGAGTGCTACGGTGAAGGAGATGCTACAAGGTGAAGGGATACGGGTAGGCTACTCTACGCTAGAAGATAATTAAAAAAATTATCACGTAAACCAGGATACTAAGCAAGCAAGAGATAACAGATTGTTACCACCAGACACGCAATGCAGCGGAAGAAGAGTTGGAGCAGCTTGGTCCAACAAAGAGCGCGCCGAGGTAGTGGTCGTAGTCGATCGTACAGTGTAGTCGATCGTCTAGTGTAGTCGATTGATCGTCCAGCGTCGTCGTCGTCGATCGACTCCTCCAACAATCGTTCGCTTTCCTTACAAAGTCGCGGATCGTCCTCAAGCGCAACAACAACTACAGTAACGCCTCTATAGTATCCACACGTACAGGATAGGAACACCGTACACCGGTGTGTTAACACTAAGTTGCACAGGAAAACTCTCTCAAGGAGATAGCGGCTAAGGTTTGGTGGAACAACCCACGTATCCTCGTCTCCACCTCCTTCCCTAATAGCTCCAAGCATCTCCTTATATAGTGCCCGTGACGGATGCTATCTGAGCACGTTTGACGAATCATATCCGTATTGGTTTGTTCCAACCCATTAAGTGTGTAACCCTGTAGGTTCATGTGTAGTTCGGTTGTGACTCGGAATCCTTTTTCCACCACGAATCGTTAGTGGTACTTAGCATGATATAACGATTCTCGAATACATATAAATTATATCGGACGAACCTTAATGCAATATGATCTACGACTAGGTCCTATTTGGTCTCGACCAGTTCGTAACTTCTTACGACCAGGTTTCGACCAGCCTACGATCAACTCATATTTGGTCTCGACCAGGTCGTCCTATTTGGTATCGACCAGTTCGTAACTTCTTACGACCATGTTTCGACCAACCTACGACTAGCTCATATTTGGTCTCGACCAGTTCGTAACTCCTTATGACCAGGTTTCGAATACTTAGTGATCATGTTCGACTAGCCTACGACCAGCTCGTATCTCCATACGACTAGTCTGTATCCGATCGAAATGAATGACCAACTCGTGTATTCTCCCTTTGCCTCACGATATCTGGTTGAACTCCAGGTGAGATATTATGTCATCCATAGACTATTCAATACGTTCTCGATCAAGTGTCAGATAACTTCGTATGGTCGAACTCTTCGACCGCCAGGAGTATGGTTATGCACTTTCTTTATCCAACAACATCGAGGGGCCCAAGGACATCTCTCTTGTTATGTTAGGAGGGGTAAATCCCATATCCGACCAGTCATATTCCTCTGCATGTTTCATAGCATACTCGAAAGCTACCTTTATGACCACCCAATGTACTCTTGCACATGTAGGAAATCATGCTGATCTCAGGTCTAAGGATTATACATCATCATTGCTTGAGACCAATTAATGACACATAAAATCATAACAATCTCAGCAGTGTCTCAAGGTGGGTCAATCTAACACCATGTTCTCTAACATGTTTTCACATTATTAATTCGATATCCCTATATCCATAACCAGTAAAACATAGTCACCAATCAATACATGTGCTAGTCGATAGGATCACTGGTGTTCTGACCAGTGATATCCGACCAGAGATATATTTAGAACGATATCGTATAGGTTAAAAGAGCTTCACCAACAAGTCACATACTTGTTAATCTTTATAACTGATGATTCATTCAAGGAAAAGAATAACACTTATTCAATAACACATAAACATAGACGTGATACAATTATCTCTATGATTGCCTCTAGGGCATATCACCAACACAAGGAGGTGCGTATTAGCTTGTATGCACACAGAGACTCACCGACGTGGCGGCTAACTAAAAAAGGGTTGCTATAACCAGAAATGAGGAAGAAGGTCAATTCGGGGGATTGCCTATATGTGGATCATCATCAACCGACGGAGAAGCATCATTGAATCATAGGACACGAAATGACGCTGTCAGGTGAGGTTCAAGCTCACCAGAACGTTGGGGACACGAAGGTCCGAAGTGAAGTGTGCGCCGGAGGTGAAGAAGATGATGGCGCGTTCATGCTACGGGGTTCCCAGAGTTACATCAAGCAAGAAAAGGGCATCAGTGAGGTAGGGGGTGCACTGTGACGTGGGTGGCGAGGACAAGAAAGCTCACCAGGGCTAATGGCATTACGAGGCTTGCTCACCGGCGTTGAGAACGACACTCTCGTTCCCGGCGAACCATAGAGCGAGAAGCTCTGGTTCTTGGTGGAAGGCAAGAATGGCGAGCTAGGGACTCTGTGACGCGGTCGGAGGATTAAGTACGAGCGAGTAGCGCGTGAGAATAACGGTGAGAAAATACAACCGTGACGAGAATCTTGCGGGCTCACTTCGTCGTTTCCGCTAGGGCAGGGGTTGAGCGCCGCCATTAATAGGTAGGCAGCATAAGCGGAGCCAGGCGAAGGTGATAGAGGTAGGTGAGGCGCGAAAACGGTGGCGGCAAGGAAAAATAGCGGGTACGCAGGCGGAGCCGGGGAGGGCGAAGGCAAGGTGGATGAAGGGCTCTGACGAGTGGGACCCACCCATCAGCGAGAAGGCGAGCGCGCGTGCTGGCGTGAGCTCGAGCTGGCAAAGGCTTTTGGGCTGGCTCGGATTCGGGCCAAAGGGTGTGCTGGAATAGTTTTTGAATTTCCAAAACTGGCTGAGTCTTTTCCAAATTTTTGAACCTATCAAACATGCTTCGAAATTTATGAAATTTTTTGTGAGGTCTTCTGACACCATATGGTTACTTTTGTAAATTTGCTAGGATTTTATATTCTCTGTGATTTTCTCAAAAATTATTACAAGTTGCTGCTAGGATGAATTTTTATTATTTGTTTTATACAAAGAGTTCAAAAATCATACACAAATAGTTTCACACATAGAATATGCTCAAAATTATTTTCCCAATTATTTTTATTATATCTTCCCAAAAATTAATTTTTTGGGTTGTTACAAGTTCACCGTGATAAGAAAATGATGCTCACATGCGACTGTCAGTCCCTTGAGTTAGTGGGTCAGATCCCAACTCGAGAAGCTTACAATGTGCATCACTCGACGAAGCACTCCAAGTCGAAGGTTGCACCCAAGCCGAACGACCAAGTCAAGGAGATTCTGTTAGATCCAATGGAGTCCTCCAAGACTATTCGCATAGGAAGACACACTCGTTGCCTTCCTCCGGAAAACGCAGATGTATTCGTGTGGTAGACATCCAACATGTCCGGGGTCCCTAGGGATGTGATTGAGCACAGGCTAACTTTATAGCCTGATAAGAAGCCTATCAAACAAGAGTTGAGATGCTTCACACCCAACCAACGAGAAGCTATCCGGTTGGAACTCGACAAGCTTCTTAAAACATGTTCCATAAGAGAGGTCGACCACCCCGAGTGGTTGGCCAATCCTGTAATGGTTAGAAAATCTAATAGTAAGTGGAAATATGTGTAGATTTCACTTACTTGAATAAAGCTTGTTTGAAGGATGATTTTTTCTTTTCCACGTATTGATCAATTGGTTGATTCGACTGCTGGTTGTGAGATGCTTAGTTTCCTCGATGCATATTTTGGATATTATCATATTAGTTGATGAAGAAAAGACTGCATTCATTACCCCATTTGCAAATTTTTCTATGTCAAAATTTCATTTGAGTTAAAGAATGCTGGCGCTTCATTCCAAAGCCTTATGCAAAAAGACATTTTATCCTCAACTAAGTAGAAACTTGGAAGACTATGTTGATGATCTAATCGTAAAATGCATAAAGCGCGTAAATCACATCTCCAACCTGCAAGAAACATTCAACAACATCAGAAAGTACTGCTTGAAACTCAATCCTGAGAAATGTGTATTCGGAGTGTCTTGGGGGAAACTACTTGGATTCCTTCTCCACCCGAGGCATTGAAGCGAATCCTGAAGCAAGTCCATAAACTCACAGGGTGCATGGAAGTGAAAATGACTCCTCCTTCAATTTTTGTAGGAAACATGAGCGTTTTGAGTGGTTTGAAGAGGCAAATAGAGCCTTCGAGTATATCAAAAGATATATTACGAGTGGTCCATTCTTGGTTTTTCCTCAACCAAATGAACCACTCTCACTGTACTTACACGCTACACCACAAACGATAAGTGCAGCATTGGTCGCTGAGCGTGAAAATACTCAACGACTAGTATACTATGTAAGCTAAGTCTTACATGGGCTGAAGGAGTGTTACCCTCATGTCCAAAAACTTTATATGGCCTCCTCATGTCTTCGAGAAAACTGAGGCATTATTTCCAGGTGCACAAGATTACTATGCCATCTGGATTTCCCTTAGAGGAGGTCCTCCAGGATAGGGAAGTAGCGGGGCGCGTGGCTAAATGGATAGTTGAACTTGGAGAGTTCAACCTCCATTTCGTGTCAGCTTGGAAGACTTTGTCGCCGAATAGAAAAATCATGAACCAGTTCAGGGACCCAAGTACGAATCCCACGACCAGTGGACAATGTACTTTGATGGGTCACTAATGTTGAGACCTTAAAATATGCTCTCTAGTTAAAATTCCCTGCTACTAACAATGTGACGGAGTATGAAGATTTACTAGCTAGTTTCTGAGAAGCAAAATCACTCGCTATTCGCCAAATACTCGTGAAAGGTGATGCTCAATTAGTCACAAATCAGGCCGAAAGGGAGTACCAATGCTCTAATTCGACTATGTCTCGATACTTATCAGAAGTCAGTAATCTTGAAAGGCATTTTTTCGGTCTTGAGGTTCAATACATCCCTCGAAGGATAATTTCCTTGCCGACCAGATAGCTCGACTAGCTTCTTCTCGATCACTTGTCCCACAATGATTCTTCTTGGAATAACTCTAGAAGCCGTCTCTAGTTGAAGAACCAGAGACATCTCCGAGTGAGTTAGCCTCTTTAGAATACGAGGATACTTGGATGAGTACCATCTACGAGTATCTTCAGAAGGGTACGATACCCGATGACGATCTCAAGGTTGATCGTCTATCCCGAAAGGTCAAAATGTATACTTTGATCGAAGATGTTCTCTACAAGCGAGGTACTCAAGGGGTGCTCATGCATTGTATATCATAGAAAGGAGTGGAACTCCTTAACGAAATACACAGAGCTATCTGTGAAACTCATGCTTTCTACATAACCTTGGTCGGTAAGGCCTTTTGAAGGTTTCTGCTGGCCAATAGCCGTCCACCATGCTAAAGAGCTTGTTACTAACTGTGTACATTGCCAATTTTATAGCAGGCAAATACACCGACCAGCTCAAGCCTTGCAAACTATTTCTCTTTCTTGGCCTTTCGCAACCCAGGGTCTAGATATCCTAAGACCATTCCCAAAGGCACCAGGTGGACTCGAGTACTTTTTGTGGCAATCGACACGTTCAAAAAATGGATCGAAGCTGAACATATTTTAGGGTATAAGAATCACCCTCAATATTATAGAATTTTAATTCTTTGTTGCTCATCCACAAAGTAATGGGTCCGTTGAAAGGAAGTAAAGCGCTCGGGGCTTAGGTATAAGAATCACCCTCAATATTATAGGCAATTCGCACGACTGCTAGTCGGGCTACAGGCAAAACACTATTTTTCTTAGTTTTTGGTGTTGAGGCTATGCTTCCATCAGAATTAAAGATTGGATCCATAAGGGTTGAAAAATTCAATGACCAGGATCAAGAACAACTTTGAGCTGATGACATCAACCTACTCAAAGAAAAGAGGAACCAAGCCTTAATCCGATCGGTAATCTACCAACATGTCCTACGCAAGTACTACGATCGTAAGGTCCAACCTTGTAGTTTGGTTGTAGGTGACTTGGTCCTGAAAAAGATTCAGACCCAATCTAATCGGAATAAGCTCTCCTCCAAGTGGGAAGGCCCTTACACAGTGCTGAAGTCACGCGGCCGGGCTCGGTATGATTGGCGATGGAAGATGACAGAGTTCTCTCTAATTCATGAAACATCGACCAGCTAAGAAAGGTCTATGTATAAACCTTTATGCTTTCAATAAAGTTCATGATTTTTATTCATTGTTCATTGTTTAACATAATAACATGATATGCTAAGTTTTCATTCTTTCTCCGATCACATTAAACACTTGTTTTCCTTACATTGGTCGAAGAAATGTGACGTTACCTAGTCAAAGTCTCTCCTCTCTGCACGTGGTCTTGCCCACTAGATGGAGCTTCTTAGTGTCGATATGTCCCCAACTCTTGCTGCCAATACAATAAGACTAGGTTCAACAACATGGTTGGAAGAATTTGAACAAGCTCTTTTTCACTGTTTCCTTAGTACATTTACTTGAACTAAGCAAACAGTCAGGGGCTAGGGGAAAAGTTATAATCATGACTTTCATACCTTATTCTTTACTTTTATTTCTTATTTCTATTTTTTCTTATGAGTTACTAACTACTCGAAAAAGATAATTTGCATGAAAATAAAGATTTATATTCCAAAGGATCAAATATTTCTTTACACATACACTAAGTATTATGAAGTACTCTGAAGGAGACCCTAGTTGCATCTCCTCTGCGACCTTCCTTTCAGCTGGTCTACCCTCTTCAATCAACTTCAGGGTTTCCTCTTCTAGGACCGTGAAGTTGACCTGAACTGGAAGAAGGTAGAGGGTGTGGTAGTACGATTTTAGTTTTGCCAAGGCATAACTCACTCCGTTCTCGACCGCCTGCCTCATTGACTATGTCTTGTTGGTCTTCAGAGTAGAGATCAACTCCTGGAGGGCTCCGACTTGCTATCCAAGATAGTTAGCATGCTCGATCAGGGTGTCGCTCGGAGGATGGACCTCCTTGGCACCTAGCCCGTCGGGCACATTGTTCAGGAGGGAGAAATGGTCCTGTAGGTTGACTTTTGTTGCCTTTGTCTCTCCTCGACTACTTGCAAGCTCCTCTGGAGTCATTTATTTTCTGTTGCTTGCTTTGTAAAAAGAGTGAGCGTTAGTCAATAAACAATATTTTCAACTAGTATCATATACTGGTCGCAGGTAAGTATTTCTACCCATCAAACATCTTTCGAGCCCCTGTTTTTCCTTTTCATGGTCAGCAACACTCTTCGTATAGTGCTCTTCCCATGTCTTGAGGGCCTTCTCTTTTTCCTCCACGATGCAATTAACCTCTTCGATCACCAAGCCCTTTCATTGGAGCTCGACTTGGAGCTTATCCGCATTAGTATCTTTTTCTTCGGAAGAGAAAGAGTAAAGATGAGAGAAAAGGAATGCAATTTGTCAAAAAAGGAAAATACTAAAGACAAGTCTTACCTTTGATATTTTCTACAGCTTGAAAGCTGCAAAATTAGCCTCCTCGAGGTTATTGAGAAGGTCATCTTTCTCCGCCTCTAACCTCTGCGACTTTATTTTCTTGAAGTTAAGTGCATCCGTGTGGATATCGTGAGGATATGTGCACGATCTCAGGATGATGAGTCAATTGGCAATGGCTTTGTTGGTTTGCAAAATCTCGTATTTTCGGGGTTTGCTTCATCTTTGTCGGACCACAGCGGTCGGCCAGGTGGTTTAAGGCGGTCGACCGCCTGAGTGGGATGATCGGGCCGGCCGTGGTGGCGATCGGACCGGCACGACCTAAAGTTGGATTTTGGGGCTAATCCAAAAATAGGTTGTGTAGGCAGGTGAGGGGAGTCTCCTGGATGTGGTCCCATCATTTTTGGAGCTCCCAGTCAAAAGTTCTATTGAGTTGAAAATTCGAAGGTTTGGATTTTCAAGCTAGAATTTTGGCTAAGTCTTTTTGACCGTCCGCCCGCCGTTGTGGGAGCGGTCCGCCGTTGATATCGGTCGGACCGGCCTTGTGAGGTGATCGGCCGTGATGACTTGGAGGTTAGCCAAGTTCGCATTGATGCGTGTTGATTGTGTTTTATGCTTAGTTATCAATGCTTTATTGTTGCATATTGCATTCGGAGGCGGCGTGGGTCAAGTTGTGAAGAACTTGTTCCGAAGCGGTTTGTTTGTCTATTGTCGCGGTGGCTTGCAGTCAACGACGTCAGCGGTGAGTGGATCGGGACTACGCTTGGAGAGCGAGGTCCGAGCGATCGGGGATACGGGTGGTCGTGCGACTCAGCAGTGCGAGAATGGGCAAGACGGATCGAGCGGGTGGTTCGACATATTGGTTGGATCGGCGGTGCGGATATCGGTGCGAGCCTCAGGAGGTTCCGATGGGATTCGGACAAGAGAGGCTTGGCGTCGATGAGAACCGTGATCAACCTACACGTGGTGAAGCAGCGATTGCTTCAACAGATTAGTGTGTGGGTCCCATGTGAGTGGGCCCCAAATGTGAAACTCTAGTCCTCTCTAGTATAAATAGGAAAGGGAGAAGGAAAACTCTTGAGGCATTCATTTGTTTTCCCCTTGCTTTCTAGGGTTAGGGTTTGGAGAGGAAGAGAGGAGAGATTGTATGCTCCTTGGGTGAGCTCTTGTCCTCCTAGTTGGAGTGGCTTTGTAAGCATCTTGTGAGATCAATCAATCTTGTGATGCTTGCTTGTGAGATCATTTGTCTCCCTTTTGTGTTCTTCTCTCATTTGAATGAATTTGGTGCTTCCTTGATTCAAGGGTTTATGCTTGGTCTCTTGACCCTTTTGTCTTGCTTTGATGTGTGGGAATACTCCTAGAATCATCTAGACCATCAATCCCACAAGCAAGTCTTGAATCAAAGTTTTCATATTTCTAGGGTTTGTGCACTTCTTGATTAAATCCTTGAGAGATCGATTCTGCAAGTGGATCGAAGGATCGTCGCTAGAAATAGGTCTCTAATTTCATTAGGGAGGTGTGCTCGAAATTTGGTCAAGTTTCATTGGTTGAATCAAAGTTGGATCAAATTTTGTTTTGGATTTGGGGTTCTTTTGATTGGATGAACCGGTCAGACGGTCTTATGTAATGGTCCGACCGCCAGTATATTCAGACATTTGATCGCTGGTCGAACGCGTATCACCGGTCCGACCGCCCGATTAGTTGCCGGTCCGATCATTGGTTGAACGTCGGTCGACCCTTTGTGGTAGCCGATCGACCGCCGGTGCCTGAGATCAACCCTTTGAGTTTAAGTCTCCACATTTGTGTCGTGTGGTTGTCGGGGTTTGTCGAGTTCAGACAAGGCTTCATTGTGTGCTTATTGATCTTCTTAGCTCTCATAGCTAAAGGAGTAAAGTTCGTGTTGAATTCGACTTAGGCGAGAAAGTTTTGAAAGCGCCTACTCACCCCCCCTCAGTCGCCTTTCCGGTCCTACAATCCGCAAGAGGTTTAGCATCACTTTTAAACCTACAAAATTAAGATATTTAGAACAAAAGGATGGTTGAAATTTACTCATCAGAGTAACTTACCATCTCTCTACCTGCTCGCAGAGGAAATCCTTTTCCTTCTTCACTTTGACCAGTCGACGCGTCAGCTCTCCACCCACAAGGACTTTTTCAATTGCTCTCTGAAAAAGAAGCAAAAATGTAGATGGTTGGAGATGAAAACGTCCAAATACTTCAAGGTTTTGTACTTGGTATTGAGTTCTTACATCGATTATCATACGAGTGTACGTCACATACAGCTCCTCGAGATCTTCATACTTCTTGAGCGCCTCGACCTTCTCTTCATATTGCTTCATCGTAAAAAAATGTGCCCTTGGATTGGGATATCCTTGGGATGAGGGCCTCGATCACGGGATATCCAAGATGAAGTTTCGATTTCTGAAACACCAATTTTTTTTTTGGAAAAAGAGGTCGAATTCTTCTTCCTCTTCATTCTAAAGGGAGTTGTACCTTGGGGCTTTGCAGGTATAACCATCGTAACCTCTTTTCCTTCGCAGTGGCTTGGGTCAGAGTTTCCACCTTTTCCTTTTCGACCACTTCTGGTGATTGAATGACTAGTTCTCTTGATTGGACATTGGTGTCCTCGAGAACTAACTCAATCACTGGAGTGGCCGAATCCTCCGCTGCCTTCGCCTCCGTCTGCACGACCACAAGGGAGACTACCACCTCAGTGGTTGTGGCTAGCTCAGCGGCGTCAATTTTCTCTCCTGAAACCACCTCGGAGGGAGTGGCCAAATCATCAGCCATTTTTGCCTCCGCCTGCACGACCGTAGGGAGATTACTATCTCAGTGGTTGTAGCTTGCTCGACGGTGGAAGGTGTCTCTTTAGAGGCCTCTTTGGGGGCTGAAGGAGAGAGACTACAAAATAGAGGAAAAAGAAAAATAATCAAGTCGTAAAAAAAGAGGTGAGTACTATTACTTGTCTTCAAATTTTACGCACCTTGGTTTCCTGGATACAATCTTGAAACCAAAAGACATTTTGCCGAACACAATAGGATCGATCTTATTTTTCTTCTCATTCTATTCGGTCGACCTCACCAACTGAAGGCCCTATTTGAGATTGCTTCGACTTTGGCCTTTCGCTTTGAAAAATTGGAAGTCGTCCCAAACGGGTGACTTTTCCCAAAACCGAAATCCATTTACAACGTGCGGAAGTCGGAAGCCGCCCGGGGCAGCTTCCTGCGACTTTTGTGGGATGGACTTGTGAGTTTGCCCCTCAAATTCGGAAGTAATTACTCGCTTTTTGCCACTGAACAAAATCCCCTCCTCCTCCTCGGCCGCCCACTCAAAACCCTAGCCACACCCGTTACTTCCTCCCTCCTCCTCCACGGGCTTCCTCATCCTCCTACGCCCGGTGCCGCCACCCACCTCATCCTTCCTCCCTCCTACTCCTACGCCGCCACCGCCACCCTCCCTCCTCCTCTAGCGTGGACGCCGCCGCCCTCCTCTATCCCCCGGCGCCCTCCTTCCTCCCTCCTCCTCCCCAGTACCCTCCTCCTCTCGTGCACCATCGCCGCCATTCCTTCCCCGACGCCGCCGCTGCCATTTTTTTTTTTTCTTTTTTTCTTGAACTTGCGGAGGACCCACCTTTGCGATCTCCCCTTCATTGTGATCATAACTAACTTCGATCACTTAGGGGCTCGAGCTTCTTAAGCTCACATGCTCTGCTAAAGCGGCAGTGGCCTTCACAAAAGAAGTAAAACATTCCTAGTTTTCTTTCTCTATTTGCTTGACAAAAGCAGGTGTAAGAGAATTTGAGAATGTACGAGTGTCATAGTAAAATGGTACGTTGGATTTTGGAACCTTTCTCCTAGGTTCTAGGACCATCTTCCCTTTCTCCTCTACAGTCGAACCTTTTAGCCACAGAAACTGGAACGATGAAAAGGTGGCACCGAACTTGAAGCAACACTCCCTGAACAAAACCAACAATCCACCTTAAAAACATGCAAAAAAGAACATTCACATAATACAACTCAACATCTCTCCTACGCGCAAACCCAATACAATTAACCCCTCTTCACCAGACAACGCACCCGCTATCCCGGTGATCAAACATCCATAACTTTTACTCCCGGAATCCAAACATAGCAAACTCCATATTTTCTTGAATCTACACAAAATTTTCTATACTTTCTTAGTTGTACAAATTATTTGATTACATCATCTAAAACCTCATTTTTAACCCCAAAGGTCAAACTAGAACATTACAAAACAACATACTTAACAATTATACATTTATTTTCCTACAAGAAAAATAGCAAACCTTACCACTTCTGGAAACTATGAAAAATTATCTGACTATTCCTAGTTATGATCATAATTTATTTCGACTATCTACTGTATGTAAGAAAGCAAATCACACGACTATTGTTAACGGGGATGGAATTCTAGACAACAACGCTCGAGAAGCCCTAACTTTTACACTGCTTAACCAAATCCAGAGAGTTAGCATTCTATGCAAAACGTAGGCAATGACCTACAACTTTCATGTGATACGAAAGGCCTAATTCTACAAGTAGTATTTTAATCTAATAATTGCCACGACACTATCCAATCGCGACGATTTACAGAACAACAGACTTGCAAATATCATAACTTTTAATATACTCAACCAAAATATGTAATCTTTCACTCTATGGAAATATTAAAGAGTAACATACAACTTTCATAGTATGACAAAGCTACGAAATATGACGTAGATACCTTAAAACTCTCTTACAAGGTTTAGTAGCACACTGAATCGAAATAGGGCATCAACCAAACCACCAATGCCACTATCGATCTGCCAAAGAAACTTGAATAAACACAAATCTACTATTGCATCACAGGTTCACAAGTCGTCGACTGGAACGTGAAAGCCTAATTCCTCTTCTCTTCTTCGTCTCCTCTCTTTTTCCTTCTTTCTTTCTTCTTCCCTTCTCTCTCCTCTGCCTGGTTCCTTCTAAAGCAGAGGGGCGTTTCTGCCAGGTGAATGCATCGGCGATGGAGGGCGATGTCTACGTTACATGCAAGATCGGGGCTAGGGAGGAAGAATTGATGGCGGCGCTGGTGTTTTTGCTAGGGCAGCGGCTCGGCTGGTAAGAAGCTAGGGCACGCAGCGCCCTCTCCCGCTTCTCTTATGCAGGTGCAGGTAGGGCCGAAAACGGATCGAATATGAATTGAGTAGTGCTGAAACCATATTCATATTTGTATTTTTAAAATAAATATGAATATGCTCAAATGTCATAATGAATACGAATACGAATACGAATTCGAATCGAATATATACTCAATTCGGTCGAATCTAGATATCCTCGTAACTTATGTAACATGGAGATATTGGGGACGCTTTGTCGTTGTATAGTCACATGTAATCATTTTAATCTATTTATTTCACGTAAAGGAACATGAATTCACATTGAATCTAAAAAAACTTGTCCAACTATATATATATATATATATATAAATACTTATACTGCTTCATCGAATCCAAATACAAATATAAATAATTTGGATAAAATAACAATTCAGATGGAAAAATTTCATACCATATTCATACCTATATTTTTTTCACATAAAAAAATACGAATACAAATAGGAGAGAAATTGTTAAACAAATGGGGAAAAAACTATACCATATTTGCATCATATCGAATATGGTAGCCAAATAATACGAATAATTCGTATTCGTTTTTCATCCGTGAACACGCCCAGACTTGGGCCGGCCCGTCCCCACGCCCTTTCTTCTTCAAACGGGATATTACATTAGATTAGATGCAACTCAACGAGCTGAAGAACATGTGAATTGTTTTCTGTGGACGCCGCACCAGTTGAATCTAGTTCTTGAGAAGAGACAGCATTACCGAACATGTCAATTCTGATCATCTCTTCACTTGCCATTTGCTGATCGAGGCCGATGGAGACATGTAAATTCTTGCGAGAGTTACCACTTCGTAGGTGCTGTCATGCCCTGTTGGGAAAATGGTGCTCTTGCGTTGGCACTAATGACAAGTTGGCAATATCATGGCTCCTGTGCCTTTTGCAGTTCCCTCGCTTGTGGTCAATTTGGATGCAAACTTGTAAAGTACATCGGAAGGATATAAGGACATTGTAGTGATTTTACTGTTTGTAAAGTATCGTAATATTTGATCTACACCGTTTGTTTTGGATCGGACGATGTAAAAGAAGACCTAATGTATATCACTGTACTCTCCTCAGGCAACGTCGTTGCATTTGCGCACTTGCACATAAATCAAGATGTGTACCATTTTGCCCTTTAAACGCCACGTCATCTTCCCTTTGATGGGCTAGGCATGCTCCAATTCCTCAAGCCTGCTCCACCAATTTAACTACTACTACTTGTGAAAGACCTTCCAAACTTGATATTCCTTGTTTCCATCCAACATTCCTACAACACAATTTCCAGTGTTTAATGGTCCCTCTTTAAAATGTGTCATTCTTGCCACTTCTCATATTATATATTTGGCCCGGCCCACAGCCTAATATATTGCCCTATATCAGTTATCATTGAGAGAATTGTAACATGCAAGCCTATTTTATATCCATTTAGATATTTTTAGGAGCCTATAAGTTATACTGCCTATTCATTTGATAACATAGGTGATGGGGCCTTATTTTAGATGATGATTTTTTTAGAAAGATTTTTTTAGTGATGGCAACATAGTTTTCATCATCACCTGGTCCAGCAAGTTGATCCTCCAAAACCGCAAAAACAACTATAAGTGGTGTTTACAAAGGCGAGGTTTTCATGCTTTGAATGTTTATAGAATAATTCACAATATATCACTAACTATAATTTATAATTGATATGTGGGTTCGAATTTATACATATATGAGACATCACTAATATACTGTAAAGGTTCGAAATTATTCATTGGTATATTGCAAATTACCCTAGTTTATATTACTGAACATGAAAATCCGTAAAATATTTTCGCAACAAAATGTCGAAATAAATATGAATATGCTCAAATGTCATAATGAATACGAATACGAATACGAATTCGAATCGAATATATACTCAATTCGGTCGAATCTAGATATCCTCGTAACTTATGTAACATGGAGATATTGGGGACGCTTTGTCGTTGTATAGTCACATGTAATCATTTTAATCTATTTATTTCACGTAAAGGAACATGAATTCACATTGAATCTAAAAAAACTTGTCCAACTATATATATATAGCAGTAAAATACTTATACTGCTTCATCGAATCCAAATACAAATATAAATAATTTGGATAAAATAATAATTCAGATGGAAAAATTTCATACCATATTCATATCTATATTTTTTAATGTGAAATCAAATACGAATACAAATAGGAGAGAAATTGTTAAACAAATGGGGAAAAAAACTATACCATATTTGCATTATATTGAATATGGTAGCCAAATAATACGAATAATTCGTATCCGTTTTTCATCCGTGAACACGCCCAGACTTGGGCCCCACGCCCTTTCTTCTTCAAACGGGATATTACATTAGATTAGATGCGACTCAACGAGCTGAAGGACATGTGAATTGTTTTCTGTGGACGCCGCACCAGTTGAATCTAGTTCTTGAGAAGAGACAGCATTACCGAACATGTCAATTCTGATCATCTCTTCACTTGCCATTTGCTGATCGAGGCCGATGGAGACATGTAAATTCTTGTGAGAGTTACCACTTCGTAGGTGCTGTCATGCCCTGTTGGGAAAATGGTGCTCTTGCGTTGGCACTAATGACAAGTTGGCAATATCATGGCTCCTGTGCCTTTTGCAGTTCCCTCGCTTGTGGTCCGTAATACGGTGCTCAATTTGGATGCAAACTTGTAAAGTACATAGGGAGGATATCGAAGCGATTTTACTGTTTTTAGGGTACCGTAACACTTGATCTAAACCGCTTATTTTGGATCGAACGATGAAAGAAAAACCTAATGTATGTCACTGTTCTCCTCTGCTTTAGCCCTCTTCCCCAAACTACGTTGTTGCATTTGCACACTTGCACATGTATCAAGATGTGTACCATTTTGCCCTTTAAACGCCACGTCATCTTCCCTTTGATGGGCTAGGCATGCTCCAATTCCTCAAGCCTGCTCAACTAATTTAACAACTACTACTTGTGAAAGACATTCCAAACTTGATGTTCCTTGTTTCCATCCAACATTCCTACAACACAATTTCCAGTGTTTAATATTTGGGGATTTGTGACTCAGGGCCCTCTGGTCCCTATTAAAAATGTGACATTCTTGCCATTTCTCATATTATATATTTGGCCCGGCCCACAGCCTAATATATTGCCCTATATCAGTTATCATTGAGAGAATTGTAACATGCAAGCCTATTTTATATCCATTTAGATATTTTTAGGAGCCTATAAGTTACACTGCCTATTCATTTGATAACATAGGTGATGGGGCCTTATTTTAGATGATGATTTTTTTAGAAAGATTTTTTTAGTGATGGCAACATAGTTTTCATGATCACCTGGTCCAGCAAGTGCAGAAACAATTATAAGTGGTGTTTACAAAGGCGAGGTTTTCATGCTACTGAATAACTATATAATTCACAATATATCACTTACTATGAGGTTGATATGTGGGTTCAGAATTTATACATATATGAGACATCACTAATATACTGTAAAGGTTCGAAATTATTCATTGGTATATTGCAAATTACCCCTAGTTTATATTACTGAACATGAAAATCCGTAAAATATTTTCGCAACAAAATGTCGCAAAAGACAAACAATTCTCATTTGCCATTAGTTGGCGGAGAAAAACAAGGCGATGCCGACGTGGACGTGGACATGAGTTCTGTACTTCTGTGAGAGGTGCCATCTCACCTGTGCTGTCCCATCAAAAAAAGAAGGGGAAAAAAGAGGGCAGAAAAATGGACGATTGTGAGGCAGTCCATGTCATGAGAATCACGCTGTAATCCACTCCCAATTATGCTGCATTTTTCAGCTATCCTAATTATATCATGGTGTAATCTACTCCCAATTATGGCAGCTTGTACAAGTTGTAAGTTGTATCTTTTTTTCCAAGTTCCCAAAAGTTCATCTATGGTAGTCAAGTTTTTCTCCTAGCAAACTAAGATCAGAAAATCAACAATCGATTACGCAGTTTACTCGAGAGATTCACTGTTGTGAAAAAAGACATAAATTAATTCATCTATGAGCATCTTTCTAGAAACATAGGATCAGAAAATCAACAATCGATTACGCAGTTACATTAGCAGTCATGTGAAAAAGACATAAATTAATCTAATTTTCGTAGTAAAGAAAAAAATCTAAATACTGCAACATCACACCAGTAGTATGTTGAGAGAAGTATGGATATTAGTGCAATTCAAATAGGTACAGAGTGACAGCTTAACACAATTCCTAAAGATAATCCAAGGGTAGAGTCATGTTTTTTTCTTAAAATCTGGCCAATTTTAAGTTTCAATTTTAAATTTTGAAGATTAATTTTTAAAAATTTAAAATTCAACTTTTCAAGATTTTTTAAACGGTAACTGTTAACCAGCCGGGAATTGTGCTGGGAACAGTTTTCCTATCCTTGATCAGATGTCACTGAGAAAAAAAGGCTGTTATTCGCTAACAAATGTGCAAGTGATAAACAGGACTTCATAATTGGGTGTCTGAACCTGACATCAACATGTCAATATCACCCTTCTAACAACATACATTGCAACTATACTCCCAACTTCCAAGTCAGTAAGCAACAAGCAGGACCAACAGGTTTAGTGTTATCAGGAGTTCAAGTACAATTGTACAATTCAGGATTACCAAAAGGTATAGATAGATCCATAAAAAATCATTAACCATAACAAGCAGCGTTGAAAGTCAAAAACGAAAAACATATATAACAGCACAACAGAATTAAACATCTCGAAACATATCTTACTGCAGCTACCTGACATAATGCCGACTAACAAAAAACCATCTGAAGGACACCCTGCTGAAATTCTGAAACCCTGCAACACAGGCAGCAAGCTGCGGATCTCGGGCTTGGATCTGGCTTAGTACTCATAGCACAGATATTCTGAAATTCTAAATTTCTTCTGACGATTACATATCATGAAACAACTAGTTGCCCCTTCTCTTCTCATTCCTCGTCTTCTTCCTCACCACCTCCACCACCCCCACTTGCCTTCTTTTGGTTCTTTCTCTTCACCCTACCAGGGGGACCTCCACCGAACGGGCTTGTTAGTGAAAAGTCAATGTGCTTCTCAGACTCAACCCTCACCATGAACGAGGGGATGTTGACAATTTGCCTGCCAACCCTGCACAGTGATTTCAAAAGTTAATGATTGGCCTTTAGAAAAGATATTGATTTGCCCGTATAAAAGATTATCAATAGTAGCATCATGTTTGCACTATGGTATCAAATATCATTGGATAAGTCTTCTGAAACAGATATTTTGGCAGGCAGCAAATCAAAGAGCAGCAGAGCAGAAGAGGGCGATGGGCGACAAGCAGAAGAGCAGATCAGGGGGGAGGGACAAGTCGTGGGTAGCGACGGTGGTGGTTGATGCGAGCTGGACAGGACTGGTGACGGCGACCAGGAATGCCAAGGGAGACGGAGACAAACTGCAAGGAGGCAGTGACCTTCATCCACAGCAACGACGGCGGCAGAAATTAGCCGGAGAGGGGCGGTGGTGGCAGCTGAAGTGAGTTGGAGAGGGGCGGCTGCTCGTCCCTTTGGCCTGGGCGAATGGCCCCGGCATCTACCTCCGGTGGACAGGACGACTTGTCGACTAGGCGACACCATGACAACCCTGCTGCTAACACACTACAAAAACTCAGAACACACTGCAAATGCACTACAAGAACTCAGACAGAAGCATACTTGGGAGTCATCAGGGGACCATACTGAGCTATGCAAATCAACACATAAAATTTAGAGCTAGTTAGATTTGACAAAACAAGATATAAACAATGATAATTTAAAAAACATACCTAATGTGGCGCTGCCTGATCAGGACACGAGCATGGTGGATGGACTTGGCCATACCAGCCTTGAAGACAAGAGTTTGAAGACGCCTTGCAAGGAAGTTCTCCACAGTAAGAGCCAGGACATAATCAAGCTTGTTCTGCCCATCAGCAAGGAGCCCATAGCGGTTCATGCGGCGAAGAAGCGCCTCACCTTCGAAGATGCGGCGAGGGTTCTTCTCATCAAGTGTAAGCAGGTGCCTTGCATTGTTACGGATCCGGCTCAAAGCATACTGAACCCGCCACAGCTCCCTCTTGCACCTCAGTCCATACTCACCCACCAGCTTCAGCTCTGCATCAAGACGCTCTTTCTCGTAAGGGCGCCTTGGTTTCTTGAATGTCTTACCATCTACAATGGAAAGCATTATAGATAAAATTTCTCTGTGAGAAATCCACAAAATAACAGAAAAAGAATCCATTATAGGTAAAATTGCTTATTGAGAAACCTACAAAATAACAGAGAAAGAAGCCATACAACCCCAGAGATCCTTTGCCCTTACACCCTCACCCAGAAAAGACAGAACACAACCCCCAAACAACCAAAAAAGAAAAAGGAAGCTGCTCTATAAAAGCAGTTTTCTTAAATAGATCAAGACCAAGAAACCTACTAGAATTAATTTTGAGATTACATGCCATGTGACTATATTCAAGTCAAACGATAATAATGACTATATAAATATTAAAAACTCCAAATTCACCACCTCATTAGCAATGATTTCCAAAGCAATTTATAACTTTTTGTCACATTAGCTCATACAAACAGCTTAGCATGCCTGCCGGCTTCAGTTCCCTCTCTGTGATCCCCCCAGCACACACTCCTACGACGGCCATAAATTCTTTGCCCTAATACTACAGAAGTTCAGAACTTATCAGCTTAAGTACAATGGTTCAAAGATCAGATCTGGAACTATTATACATGATTACAACTTATATGGCAAACCTACAAATAGTTCATTACAAGTTATTAAGAGTTTATAAAACTTAATAAGCATACTCCATTTTCAATAAGTATTAATACATAAATCTCAAGAGTCAAGATGTAACATAATACGTGTATCGTTTAGCAAGTATAGTGCTCCATTTTCATAAGAAAGTTCACATCCATGGATATCAAAATTGGTGACATCATAAACACGTAGCACTTAAGAACACTCTTAATTAACACCTATCGTAGTTATACTGTTTTTGTTCCTCAACCATGAGGATCGAAGACACCTAATACTACACTCTTCAGTGCAAAACTCGAACATCATCAGATTTTCTGTTGTTATCATGCAATAACAGACGTTTCAAACCCCCATGGCCCCAATTGGCAAGAAAGGTACATGCATCTGCAGTACTCAATGCGTATTAGCAGTCTAGTACCCAAACGTCCCAAACAAATGCTACTTAGAGGTATCCTATGTTCAATGTATTATGTGGCACACCACAAAATACACACAAGGAGCAGGCTCTTGAATAAGCTCATAAATAATGCTAAAACTAGCACAGCAATCCATTTCAATCTACAACTATTACTACCACGTAAACACAGAAATCTGAACCAAAAATATAGCGTGCATTAGCTCACTTCTTTTAACATTTTGTAACACGCTGAACTTGATCGTTACGTACAGACTGCATGGAAAACACACAAGTTTGAGTTGGAGATGAACATTAACGACATAACAACAGGAGCTCCTATGCGAAACAAACAGCTCGCAGCCTCGCACCAGAGGCGCAACCCATAGACAGACGCACACTACCGATACTGATCGCATGGCTACGAGCATCCTGTACTGAGAGTAAAGATAAAAATAAAAATAAAGCACCCTTCGCACGAACTGACCCGCGTACAGCATCGCTGGATCTAACATTAACGATGCTAAGAGCTACCGCAGGAGCAGACCATCGATGTATCCTACACGGCAAATCTTGATCCAGACCACATCAACAATCGAATTCATCACCGCGTTGCGCATACTGATCCACTCGCAAAATAGAATCTTTCGCCACGCCACTCGCAAGATAAAATCGTGCTACAGGCAAGAGAACCAATCAAGAACTCACGGAACTAAAGCGTCATCTTTGATCCGTGAGTGACTACCACACGAGCCGCATCAACAGGGAGAAAGAGAGAGAGGGGGAGCACGTACAGTTGCGATAGAAGCTGACGTGGACCATAGTCGGGGCTCCGCCTTTGCCTCGCCGCCGCCGATTGGTGAAGCCTTTCTTTCTTTCCCGAGGAGAGGAGGCGAGGAGTGAGGAGAAGGTTTTATACGGCGGCGGTGCGAGGAAACCCTATCTTTGGCCGGGGCCGAGGGGCCCCCGGGCAGAGGCAGTTATCGGGTCGGGCCGGGTCCCGCGTAGCGTCATACGAATCCGTTAAGGCGTTGCCGGGTGAGATTCGCTACATCGCTTCAATAATCGTTCTAGTTTTGTCATGTCATGTACTGAGTTTTGCTAATTTGTCGTCGCTTCAGAGGATACATTATGCAAATCTTTTTTATGATAAAAAAATCACCCAAATTATTTTTATCATTTTATTCTTTGCAACCCCTCGGGAGGTTTGAAAGTAGCATTGCTAAGCTGATGAACAAACCTCGACTATTTGTGTTGGCAATTCTCAGGAAAACGTTATGAACTAGATGGCAATGCTTGCTACTAAACCACATGATTCAGGGACCCTTGAAGTAGGGTAAGAGGTCAAGAACTCTAAGACAATGAATATGTAGTAAGCTTATTAAAATCACGTTTCTAGTCGTAGAATTGTATAATTCTAAGAATACACTAACAACAATACGATTTAAATACGACTTAAGTGTTTGGTTATGGTGTTCTTCAATTCAAGTTGTATGATAAATTTTAAGTTTTAAGATTCTGAGGTTTAGAAAAATAAAAATTAATTCAATTATTGATTTATTATACCTTTTTACGTAAAATGGTATGGTAACGACAAGGTTGATAAAATCACTATTATAGTCGTAGCTCTAAATAACATGGAATTAAAACCATGATTCTAATCTTGAATAAGATAAACATTTATTAATCAAATTAGATGTCAAACTACTCAAATTAGATGCCAAACGAGCAGATTAAAAATTCATATTACTCTTCAAATGCACAAATAAATTGAAAATTGGGTTTTTTTGTGTGTGTGTAGAATCGGATAGAATGTTAGATTCTACGATTCAATCCTAAATGTGATATTACTGCAGCATCTCCGATCTGATTGACGATCACAATTATGATAACCTTCATCTATAGCAAATCACACATGCAATCCAGATAACCAGATAGGATAGGGTGCACTTGATAATTGATATCATGTCAGTTCTTGCAGCTAATAAGGTTCACTACTTCAAAACAGCATCACCAGTTCACCACCACCTACATAGCAGATTGCTACTACATCACTCATGTACTGGTATATGAATATTGGACAAATATGTTACACGACAAGTCAGAACGATCGACAGATGACAAGCTGCAGTAGGTGAGATCCATTTCCTAGCTTGATGAAATGGGTCCTGGCCACTTCTAATGAACCAAAAACCCACGCCGGGCTGCATTTGGTCTGTACAGGAAATACAATCCTCAGAACACAAACTTTTATGTCTGTAAATGCAGCGGTGATGGGATGAGTTTAGGGGTTACCAGTCTAGGGGGTTCTAATTCCAGTAACTATTTTCATCCTCAAATATCATAAAGCTGCTATTCCAAGAGTTATGTTCAGGATATGTGCTATCATAATCGGAGGTTGAATGCCAGTCACTGTTGGAGGCCTTGAATTCCTTTTCAGGCTCCACCTCGGCGAACGTCACACGCTTGTTGCTCTTTGGTTTAGGTTCATTTGAATCCTTCAGTGAGTCCAGTTCTTTTGAATCTTTCAGTGCCTTTTTCAGTTCTTTGGAATCTCTCGGTGTCTTCTTCTGTTCTTTCGTATCTTTCAGAGCCTTCTTCTGTTCTTTCGAATCCTTTGAAGTATTTGACTCTTTTGGTGACTTACGTTGTTTTGCATCTTTTGATGGCTTTGGTTCTTTTGACTCCTTCGATGATTTCGATTCTTTCGAATTTTTTGACGCTTTCCCAGCCTGTTTAGATGACTTGCCAGCCTGTGATACATAATACAAGAAATCGGGATAACAATAACAAGCTTACCATTTAAGAGCAATTTTCTGGACTGTAACACTTTCGTAAGCAACAAGTGTACTGTTCAAACGAAGCACTCAAATACGAGGAATAAAAGCATTGCTTAACTAGCGAAATTGAACTAGTATTATAGATGTGAAATTGAACAAGTATTATAGATGACTAATGAGATAGATAAGAGAGTACATATAACAATCAAGGTTTAGCCTTACAACAAAGTAAGCATACTCAAAAATAAAAAATGAGCATGAACTAGCAAGCAGAGCAGTGTGAAATTCAAAGTAAAGCATTTTACACAATTGTTTAGTGCACTAAGTGGCGGTATATATATATATATATATATATATATATATATATATATATATATATCAACATTTGGTCCATGTACCTTGTTTGTCAGTTAGTTTTGTCATGTCATGTACTGAGTTTTGCTAATTTGTCGTCGCTTCAGAGGATACATTATGCAAATCTTTTTTATGATAAAAAAATCACCCAAATTATTTTTATCATTTTATTCTTTGCAACCCCTCGGGAGGTTTGAAAGTAGCATTGCTAAGCTGATGAACAAACCTCGACTATTTGTGTTGGCAATTCTCAGGAAAACGTTATGAACTAGATGGCAATGCTTGCTACTAAACCACATGATTCAGGGACCCTTGAAGTAGGGTAAGAGGTCAAGAACTCTAAGACAATGAATATGTAGTAAGCTTATTAAAATCACGTTTCTAGTCGTAGAATTGTATAATTCTAAGAATACACTAACAACAATACGATTTAAATACGACTTAAGTGTTTGGTTATGGTGTTCTTCAATTCAAGTTGTATGATAAATTTTAAGTTTTAAGATTCCGAGGTTTAGAAAAATAAAAATTAATTCAATTATTGATTTATTATACCTTTTTACGTAAAATGGTATGGTAACGACAAGGTTGATAAAATCACTATTATAGTCGTAGCTCTAAATAACATGGAATTAAAACCATGATTCTAATCTTGAATAAGATAAACATTTATTAATCAAATTAGATGTCAAACTACTCAAATTAGATGCCAAACGAGCAGATTAAAAATTCATTTTACTCTTCAAATGCACAAATAAATTGAAAATTGGGTTTTTTTGTGTGTGTGTGTAGAATCGGATAGAATGTTAGATTCTACGATTCAATCCTAAATGTGATATTACTGCAGCATCTCCGATCTGATTGACGATCACAATTATGATAACCTTCATCTATAGCAAATCACACAAATGCAATCCAGATAACCTGATAGGATAGGGTGCACTTGATAATTGATATCATGTCAGTTCTTGCAGCTAATAAGGTTCACTACTTCAAAACAGCATCACCAGTTCACCACCACCTACATAGCAGATTGCTACTACATCACTCATGTACTGGTATATGAATATTGGACAAATATGTTACACGACAAGTCAGAACGATCGACAGATGACAAGCTGCAGTAGGTGAGATCCATTTCCTAGCTTGATGAAATGGGTCCTGGCCACTTCTAATGAACCAAAAACCCACGCCGGGCTGCATTTGGTCTGTACAGGAAATACAATCCTCAGAACACAAACTTTTTATGGCTGTAAATGCAGCGGTGATGGGATGAGTTTAGGGGTTACCAGTCTAGGGGGTTCTAATTCCAGTAACTATTTTCATCCTCAAATATCATAAAGCTGCTATTCCATGAGTTATGTTCAGGATATGTGCTATCATAATCGGAGGTTGAATGCCAGTCACTGTTGGAGGCCTTGAATTCCTTTTCAGGCTCCACCTCGGCGAACGTCACACGCTTGTTGCTCTTTGGTTTAGGTTCATTTGAATCCTTCAGTGAGTCCAGTTCTTTTGAATCTTTCAGTGCCTTTTTCAGTTCTTTGGAATCTCTCGGTGTCTTCTTCTGTTCTTTCGTATCTTTCAGAGCCTTCTTCTGTTCTTTCGAATCCTTTGAAGTATTTGACTCTTTTGGTGACTTACGTTGTTTTGCATCTTTTGATGGCTTTGGTTCTTTTGACTCCTTCGATGATTTGATTCTTTGAATTTTTGACGCTTTCCCAGCCTGTTTAGATGACTTGCCAGCCTGTGATACATAATACAAGAAATCGGGATAACAATAACAAGCTTACCATTTAAGAGCAATTTTCTGGACTGTAACACTTTCGTAAGCAACAAGTGTACTGTTCAAACGAAGCACTCAAATACGAGGAATAAAAGCATTGCTTAACTAGCGAAATTGAACTAGTATTATAGATGTGAAATTGAACAAGTATTATAGATGACTAATGAGATAGATAAGAGAGTACATATAACAATCAAGGTTTAGCCTTACAACAAAGTAAGCATACTCAAAAATCAAAATGAGCATGAACTAGCAAGCAGAGCAGTGTGAAATTCAAAGTAAAGCATTTTACACAATTGTTTAGTGCACTAAGTGGCGGTATATATATATATATATATATATATATATATATATATATATATATATATATATATCAACATTTGGTCCATGTACCTTGTTTGTCAGTTTCTTCAGAGCTTCAGGTCCATTTTCTTCAATGAACTTATCAAGTGCCGTGAGGAAGTCATCAGATTTGCCGAAAAGGCCCTTTTTTGGAGGGACATACCAAATGTTGACCATCTGGTTCTTTACAAATACAGGCCTCACATAATTTTGGTAAACATAGGCTGCACCATTGAAGTATGGCAAGACAAGCCAGCAAATAAAGATCAATTTCATCGAGGACCAGAAAGGAAGCCTGTTAAAAAAAAGGGAAGACCATGGAATTACCTAGTCAGTGTAGATGATGAACAATAGTAAATTTGCACAAGCTAAGACAAAACAAAATTATGAGATTAGAGTAAGGATGAGTTAGTAGGTTCAGTTAAAATAACGGATTGACACTCTCTTCCTTAATATTATGCTGAACAATCACCATGTAACAAAATGTGCAATAACAAATATCATAATTGTGTTATTCCAAACGCTGTAACTTAGATGAGAGATGGTAAACCTTTCATCACACAGCATGGACGTGGATAGAACCACAGAACTATCAAACAGACAAACGGTTGCAAAGTTTTTTAGGGGAAACACTTGCAAAATGAAAATAGGTTGCTAGCCCGCTCTATGTAATACAGCACTGAATATAATCTCTACTGTGACGATTTGGTTTTGTAATCAATTGATCATCAACATGTGAAGCCCTGATTTATGGTAAACACAATCTATCTGCCCTGAAGTTGAACTACTGTACTGGTATCTTACAAACTAAAGAAAGCACCAAAATATTGCTTCGAGGATCAGCAGAATAATATGGATATGGATATTTCGTACTGTGAATGACCTAATGCTGAAATATACATTATACAAAATGGCATTAGGTTGAAAAATCAATGTTGATATATACATTCTACGAGATAAAAAATTAAGGGATCTATTAGTACCATAACATGTACTACCACTTAAGTGGTTTTACATTAAAAAGAATATCGAAATTACAACAGTGCTCACCACTCAATAATTGATGCGAATGTAAGCTCAAACAGTGTTATTAATGAGTACAACACCCAGTAAGTTAGCCATTGTTGATCATCCACAGGGGATTTGGTTTCTATTGCCTTAACTGAAGCATACCTGTAATAGCATTGAATTACATTTGCTCTTACCATTAACAAACAACTTCAATAACAAATGAACTTGTAGCAATATCGTAAAAACGACAAACAACTTACAAAGGATAAGCTAGTGCAACCAAAGGCCTGCAAGAGAGGTAAAAAAGAGTTAAACTGAAAGCAAAATTAAAACATACATAATCTATTCAACAATAATAGCATATAAGCAAGGTAAGAACTTAAAAAGGGACCAATGCTAAATTCAGAAACGAACAAGTAGCATTAGCTGGCAATATCACTAGTTCTCTACCAATTACCAAAGTAGGACGAAAATCATCCCTTCCATGGGGAACAAATGAATAACTGTTGTGGATGCATTTGTGGGCAAGGTGTGCCAGCGGCACCACCGTAAGCCCTCCTCAATAAACGGCGGCAGTGGCAACAGTGCAGCAGCCACGCTGTGATCTTTTGGGAAGGACGTCGTGATCAGTTGGTTGATATTATTGGTGATATGCCTAAAAAGCAATCATAGAGATGATTGTATTACGTCTATGTTTACGAGTTATAGAATAAATGTTATTATGTTTCTTGGATGAATTATCATTTATAAAGATTAACAAGTATATGACTTGTTGATGAAGCTCTTTGATAGTTATATGACGGCATTTGAAAAGTATCTCTGGCGGATGTCAATAGTCGGAACACTATTGGCTTATCGACTAGCACATGTATTGATTGATGATCATGTTTCACCGGTCATAGATATGAGGATATCGAATCAATAATGTGAGCACATGTTAGAGAACGTGGTTTTAGATTAACCCACCTTGAGACACTATTGATATTGTTATGATCTTATGTGTCATCAGTTGAACTCAAGCAATAATGATGTATAATCCTTATCAAGCAATAATGATGTATAATCCTTAAACCTGAGATCAGCATGGTTTCCTACATGTGTAATATTATACTTAGAGATTACCAAACGATACTCCGTAAATAGATAATTATAAATGTAGTTTTCAGGTATACTATGAAACATACTGAGAGATGTCATTGGTCGGACATGGAATTTGTCACTCCTAACATAACATGAGAGATATCTCTAGAACCCTCGATGTGGCCGGATAAAGAAAGTGCATAGCCGTGCCACTAGTAGTCGAAGAGTCAACCACATGAAGTTATCCGTCACTAGATCAAAAAATTATTGAATAGTCCATAGAGGACAAATATCTCACCCGAAATTCAACCAGATATCGTGAGGCAAAAGAAGAATACGCAAGCATGTCGTTCAATCCGACCAGATACGAACCGGTCGTATGGAGATACGGATTGATCGTAAGTTGGTCGTACATGATCACTAACTGTTGGTGAACTGGTCGTGACTAAATATGAACTGGTAGTATGGAGATGTAAGCTGGTCATGAGTGATAAAGACCTGGTAGCAAATCATATTGTATAAGGTTCATCCGATATAGTATTTATGTGCAATCGGGAATCGTTATGTCCTGCTAGGAACCGAAAACAACTTGTGGTCGAAAAGTAGTTTACAAGTCATAACCGATTACACATGAACATATAGGGTCACGCACTTAATGAGTTGGAGCAAACCAATTCGGATAGGATCCATTATAGGCTCTTTATAAAGGGATGCATGGGGCTGTTGGGTGAAGAGAGTTGCTCCACCAAAAACCCTAGCCGCCATCTCCTCGAAGGCTCTGACCGTATGTGCTGGTGCTAACACACCGGCATACGGCGTTTCATCCCTAGACGTGTGGATACCGTAGAGGTGCTACTGCGATTGTTGTTGCGTGGATCGAGAACGATCCACGACCTACACAAAGAACATAATAAGCTGCTGGAGGAGACAATCGGTGCCGAGGGTGTTGGGCAATCAATTACGACCACTACATCAACGCGCTCGACGTTGGATCAGGCTGCTCCAATTCTTCTTCTATTGGACTACGCGTCTAGTGGTATTGTGGTAACGATATATGTTCTCTTACTTACATGGTTTCCTAGTTTACATAGTAGAATTTTTGAAATTGCGTGCTAGTGTAGCCTACCTGTACCCCTTCAGATATTATCTAGATTATTTAGGAAGTCTTATCTTTATATTTGGAAGTAATCTTTAGTTTCCTTTGTTAGCAAGGCATCTAATATATAAAGGTGACCAGTTATCTTTGAAGAAAGACAATAAAGAAAATATCCAAAAGTTCCTAGCCAGCCGATCAGAGCCTCCTGCCCGTAGGGAACAAGTCCCTGAGAGCGACGAGGGCGATCTACTCCTTATCTTTCCCCCCTACTGATCCTAGACCACATCAATTAACTCACATCCTAGATTGTATGCATTCATTTTCCAACAAATGTAAGAAATATTTGTTCAATTGCTTTTACAAATTACAGCACATTAGCATCACGAAACATCTATGTTTTCCGGTACAAAATTGCAAAGTAAAACAAGATAACCACACTGAATGTGACATTGGCTTCATGGATTAGTGAAAGGCAATGTGCCTTGCTACAACATAATTAGTCCACAGTAAGAATTAATAAATTTTTGGGCACTTCTTTTTTATAATGCATCCTGGTCACTCAGCGACGCCATCCACAATCTACTAAATTATAGAAAACAACACCAGATTGCGCAGAGTCATTCTTCCACATGTGACCTAACTTACTGCATGCAAATGAATGTGCAAGAGCTAAGAAAAAGATATAGGCTGGACAAAGAAAAAACAAAAACTAATCTTGAAAGTGGAATGGACCAACCAACCTACCATCACACGCACTAGGAAAACTACAAATCCAAAAGCAATCACTTTTGTAAAGGACTGAAAAGAGGTCAGGCTGTAGAAAGACACACGCATTGCCACAATGGTGACAAAACTCTACATCTGATCTAATGTTCAGATTTCAGACTTGGTGATCTACATTAAGCACAACACGGCATCACAGGCAGTCTAACTTTTGGTTTTGGCAAGCATTAGCGCAGAAAAGTTGTGGATCGGATTAAAAGAAACGTTCTTCTTGCAAGAGTGGGGTAAGTAAAACTGTAGACCCAAAATAAAAAAGATCAGTTCTCTTTCTTATCCCAAGTCCAAGCACACACAAGAACATAAAAGAAAATTCACAAAAGGCAAGGTTATGTGATTTAGACAACGAGGCTCCATCCAATCAATGCGCACTGCAATAAAAGAGCCGATTCAGGAGCACAAAACTACGCAGGTTAAAAGTTTAGAACTATACCAAGAAGGGGGTTTCTTTCTTTACAGAACAAAAGCAAGATTTCTCCTAACATGATATCAACTAAATACTGAAACATTGCGCTCCTCACCAACCAACGGGGCTCGATTTCAAGCCTCGGCCAGTGAAACCAAAAACCACGGTATGCATCTCATGAACCACGGTGACAACTACAACAGTGTCAAACAAACGCTGAAACAACCAAACCCAAGAACCTGACGAAAACTAAGGCATCGCATTGCTAGTTGCTCCATTTTAGCAGCGGATAAAGAACTGACCCTGCAAGAACATCGAAGTTCTTGGCGAGAACCTTGAGCAAAGATCCGGAGCCCATGCCTCTCCGCCTCCGAATCGCCGCTCCGAGGACCTGGAACTGTGTCCGCAGGGGATAGAGATGGGGGATAGAATACAATGGCTGGCTCTTGGGGTTCTTGAGGCTCGCTCCTTTCGCACCCTTTCGCTCCTTTTGGGGTCCTCGAGGGGAGCAAAAATAGAGGAAAGTGTGGTGGTGGACGGTGGTGGAGCAGCAGAGCAGAGAGACCGGGTTGGAAACGACGAAACGGAACAGAGCTTAGGCACGCGTACAGAGGAAGAATTTATGCAGATAACCGCTGCAATTATCTGGATTAACTTACTAGTGTAATGGGATAACGTTGTATTTTTTTATAGAAAAAAAAAACAGAGCTGGACAATAGCTAGCGTAGTTATCTTAAACCTCACCGGTACAACTCACATGTTATAGCACATGTTATAGGTGCAAATCTAAGACCGTTAAAGTGAAAAATTCACACAAATAACCCATTTAATCTGTGGTTGGTGGGAATTGAACTCTGACCGAGACACTAGATGCCACACTGCTAGGCTATACTACCGTTAGCAAAATTCATGTATTCTTAATGCATAAATAGTTTAGAAATCAAAAGATATACATTTTCTTCCGAACCAGATGGCGCTACCATCGAATAGCCCAGGGAACACTTTCCTCCGTCTTATGACACCATTTGCTCCAATAGTGTCTTAACGCGTGAAATAGATCATATGTATTGAAACTCTCAATAAAGAGGATATATAGAATTCGGTATTAGATGACAAATTTCAACATCCGATCAAAAAAACAAAGGTTTAGATTAAAAATTACATCGATTTTTGCTACAGTAAAATAACTATGATAAATATTTCGTTATTACTATATTACCACTATCGAATATTATTCCCACTCACGTAATGGTGTTTACACAGTGGTTCAATCCGAATCCCTTGATGCAGGAGTGAAAGAGTAACCGTCTAACCAGCACCATAATTCCTAGCATTTAGCTGTCGACTGTCGTGACCTGAAGGGCTTACTCTGTGAAAAGCCAGCGAGATATTGGAAAAATTAATATACAATGAAGCATCTCCTAAACATTCTCTAGAAGATCCTTTTTGGTTTTTTACAAAGAGCCTTTGTTGTGTTTGGTTGATTTAAATTGATGCGAGGGAGGGCTCAAGTGCAATTTCATGGTAGTGCAGGGATAGATGCGAAAAAGGAAGACACAGGAAAGGAAGGTGATAATTGCACGGTTTCGGTTTCCTTTGTCCTGGCACAGTTGCCGCCGAGGGGCTCGAGGCAGAGGCTCAGCGCAACTCATCAGGATTCAGGAGGAGGATAATTCGGACGCCCATAGATAAGTCTTGCTTATTGTGGAAAGTTAATATCGTATCTCTCCTGGTCTTATCTTAGCTCGATTTTTTTTGGCATATGCTTCCATTGGGCTGGATGTTGGATTGTGGTGCGCGTAATTATGGGCATAAACACCATGATATAATCCACTAATTTAATGTACAATGGTGTGCTGACACGGGGAAGTGAGAAGGAGAAAGAGTGCGGCTATCTCTACTACTTAAAAATTAGAGTTGGTTGTCGTTCGTCCTCCTCATTCTTTCATTCATGTTCCTCTCTACTGATATATGAGTCACGTTATCAGCAAACTATCTTCTCACATTGTGCGCTCCCTGCTCCTCCTCTCTGGTATCGCCTGCGACACTGCATCTCCGCCCTCGCCTCCACCCCCGCTCTTTTGCTCTGCTCTGCGCACATCCGTCTCGTCGTCCGTCGCCGCTTCTATCGACCGGATCTGAACGGGCGTCACTTCCTTCTCTCCGCCTCCGCTCTTCTGCTCTGCTTCGCGCGCCTAGAAGAATTGAGATATATTATATCTACTTAATTGATAAGTAATTACATTCATGAGATGTTTCGTGACAGCGCATGAAAACTTAACTAGTATATATAGATAGCATAAAACACAATTGTATAAGTTGTTGTTTATAACCAACACTTTTAATGTAATAATTAAAAAAATGTAGGGTGGTATAGAAACAAGCTTAAGAGACAACTCACGGCAGAAGTTGTCTTTACTCTTATCTCTATATGATACGAAGGTGTATATAGATAGGAGTCGTCTATGTTAATGTACATATCATAATTGTAAATCTTGTATGGTTATTCCTTTTTAATATTTATCTAAGTCAGAATTCCCATGGATTATAGTACAATTTGTTTTATCATTTTACCATTTAGGAGCTGTTATGGCAAAACCATCTCCGACGCCCCGGTGGCACTAGCGAGTGATGAACAATAATTTTCATGCGAGTCACACCTTTCACTACTCGGCGCGATGCTACTATGAAACTCTGTACTATCACTAACAGGTGAGATTCTTTGAAATCCAGAATTTAAAACGAAAGTTTGCAATGAGTAGTGTGTATATCGTGCAATTCGCATGATAGCCTATAAAATTAGGATGCCACCATACAACAACAACGATTTTTTTAAATAATATTAAAAAAATAAATAGACAAATAATTTTTTTATTACAGAAATTGACTTATGTCGCTGTTCCAATTGACGACAGGATCCAGTCCCCAATTGGAATGACGACAGGAGCCTTGTCGCCAATAAAACAGTAATACCACCAATTGGCTCCTGCCACTCAGTCGTCAATTAGAATGACGACA
The DNA here is from genome assembly GCA_036346395.1 of Hsuehochloa calcarea. NCBI lineage: Eukaryota > Viridiplantae > Streptophyta > Magnoliopsida > Poales > Poaceae > Hsuehochloa > Hsuehochloa calcarea. Next base: position 34,816,278 of record CM070614.1, on the reverse strand, counting down.
AGATCAGGAGAATTTTTTTTAAAAAGAAATATGAAAGTACTGGCACAAGAAGAAATAAAATATAAAAGTAATAAGAAACAATATTAGCACAACATATTTCAACACAACGTCATCATATAGTTTGTCGAAAAGTCACAATGATATTATAAAATATTTCAGCACAATATCATCACATAGTTTGTCGACAAACCACAATGATTTTATAAAATATTTCCGCACAATATCATTGCATAGTTTATCGACAAATCACAATGATATTACAAAATATTCAGCATAACATATTTCAATAAGACAAACCATTCACGTGGTCGCGACCTCAACATCCGCCATGTCGACCTCCATGGTGCGCGCCTCGAATGGGGTAGTCAGACGAGATCCTCGTGACGTTGTTCGGACTACCAACCTCTCCTTCATCCCGTGCATCTCTCGTAAGGTATTTATTGTAGGTATGCCTGGACTCCCTGCAAATTGAGCACTTCTTCGTATGACGCCTGTATTCTGTTTCGTCCATGTCGTTCATGATACGTCGTACCTGCCGCCAACCAACCTTTCCCTTCAGCCTATCAATGTCCACGGCCCCAATCAGTGAAATGGCCAACCATGTCGTAACCATACAACTCTGCATCATAGGTTTGCATCAACTCTTCATTAGTGAAATATTCGGAAGGTACTGGTCGGGATGCTACACCACCGTCGAACATGCAGCCATGACATGTGAACATGGTCTATGCAAAAGAAGACACTTGTTGCAAGTGCATATGCAACTAGCATTGTGTTGCGTACACTCGTGTATGATCCTCTCGCGGTTCGTCCTGCGACGTCCTTTCTTCCTGCATAGTATCTCGAAGCGAAGTTCCCTTGTGCTCATCTTGAATGCCGGTACATCTCACTCTTCTTGCTCTTCTCCTCCATGTACTTGGTGATCATGACTGAGTACAGTATTCTATCATTTGCCATGGAGAGCAACACGTTGTTGTTTCGATCAACAAAGTACTTTATGGTCCCACGCAACAACCAAAGGGAGACATATGATCCAATTGTACAGCCCGGCTAAATTTGTTGTCATGACACCATACCGAGTACCATCCTTCTCATGTAGCAACGACCACTTTACTTTAGGTTCGTTCTCAATCCATCAGAAACATTTCACCCGCCCCCACCCCTGCGTCTTTCTCGTCACACCGGGACCGTTTGTAGGTAACTCGCAATGCCTCGGGGATATTGTCGAGTGATTGTGAGCTTTTTTTTCTCTCCTTCTATCGTCCCCATCCGCTCATCCAGTTTCCAAAGTGCATTGAATTTTCTCTCTTTGGTTACAGTTGCACATTGCTTGAACATGTTCACTAAGTCCTTGTTGTGGAACTACTTATAGAAGTTTGCACTTAAGTGTCTCATGCACCACTTGCTCTGAGATCCACACACGAGTGGTTCTCTTTCCCTTGTTGTAGTTGAGTTATTGCACTCAATTGCCCGCATCCCGATCATGTATGACGATATGTTTGAATGGCTCATTCAATGAAATCTTCATGTTCCCTACAAACCACAACCAACTTTCTGTGTTCTCGCTTTCAACGAACACGAAGGCCACGGGAAGAACCTGAAATAGGTTGAGTTCCATGATGATGATGACTTGGGATGACATCATGAGTTGATCACCATCTAGTCAAGTTTCAAGAAGATGATGTATCATGTGTTGATGATATTAATCACGTGACCCAGAAAGCTTACTTCTGAGATCCAGAATTCATATTTCTTCAACTTAGCGTATAAGTTGTACTCTCTCAAAGTCTCTAAGACCAATCTCAACTAACGTTCATGATCCTCATGGGTCTTGGAATAGATAAGAATATCATCAATGAACACCACCACAAAGTCATCTAAATACTCGTGCAACATGTTGTTCATGGTCTCCATAAAAATAGCAGGTGCATTAGTCAATCCAAATGACATAACTGTATATTCATAATGTTCATACCTGGTGGAGAATGCAGTCTTCTCTATATCCTGCTCACGCACACGGATTTGATTATACCCAGATTGGAGATCGATTTTGGAGAACGTTAGTGCTCCCTTCAACCGATCAAACAAATCCTCAATGTGGGGTAAAGGATATTTGTTTTTGATTGTAACTGCGTTAAGCGCACGATAATCAATACAGATGCGCCAACTCCCATCCTTCTTTTCTGTGAACAGAACAGGAGCTCCCCACGGTGATACACTACGCCTGATCAATCCCTTAGCCAACAATTCATCCAACTGCTTCTTCAACTCGTCCTGAAACGGACATACCAGTCGATATGGGGACATCGAGATGGGCCGAGTACCTAGAACAAGGTTGATGCGAAATTCCACGTCTCGCGCAGGTGGCAAGCCTGGAAGCTCATCCGGGAACACATTTGGATAGTCACTAACCACTGGAATCTTCTCAATCTGCGAAGCCACGCTCGGTTTCTCAGCAAGTGCTAAGAGAAGGACTACCAACCTCTCCTTCATCCCGTGCATCTCTCGTAAGGTATTTATTGTAGGTATGCCTGGACTCCCTGTAAATTGAGCACTTCTTCGTATGACGTCTGTATTCTGTTTCGCCCATGTCGTTCATGATACGTCGTACCTGCCGCCAACCAACCTTTCCCTTCAGCCTATCAATGTCCACGGCCCCAATCAGTGAAATGGTCAACCATGTCGTAACCATACAACTCTGCATCATAGGTTTGCATCAACTCTTCATTAGTGAAATATTCGGAAGGTACTGGTCGGGATGCTACACCACCGTCGAACATGCAGCCATGACATGTGAACATGGTCTATGCAAAAGAAGACACTTGTTGCAAGTGCATATGCAACTAGCATTGTGTTGCGTGCACTCGTGTATGATCCTCTCGCGGTTCGTCCTGCGACGTCCTTTCTTCCTGCATAGTATCTCGAAGCGAAGTTCCCTTGTGCTCATCTTGAATGCCCGGTACATCTCACTCTTCTTGCTCTTCTCCTCCATGTACTTGGTGATCATGACTGAGTACAGTATTCTATCATTTGCCATGGAGAGCAACATGTTGTTGTTTCGATCAACAAAGTACTTTATGGTCCCACGCAACAACCAAAGGGAGACATATGATCCAATTGTACAGCCCGGCTAAATTTGTTGTCATGACACCATACCGAGTACCATCCTTCTCATGTAGCAACGACCACTTTACTTTAGGTTCGTTCTCAATCCAGTCCGAGAAACATTTCACCTGCCCCCCCACCCCCTGCGTCTTTCTCGTCACACCAGGACCGTTTGTAGGTAACTCTGGCAATGCCTCAGGGATATTGTCAGTACTTGCAACAGGCTTTTTTGCTGTCTCCCTTCTATGCGTCCCCATCCGCTCATCCAGATTTCCAAAGTGCATTGAATTTTCTCTACTGGTTCTGGTTGCACAGCTGCTTGAACATGTTCACTAAGTCCTTGTTGTGGAACTACTTATAGAAGTTTGCACTTAAGTGTCTCATGCACCACTTGCTCTGCAGATCCACACACAGGAGTGGTTCTCTTTCCCCTTGTTGTAGTTGAGTTATTGCACTCAATTGCCCCGCATCCCGATCATGTATGACGCATATGTTTGAATGGCTCTGTTCAACAGAAATCTTCATGTTCCCTACAAACCACAACCAACTTTCTGTGTTCTCGCTTTCAACGAACACGAAGGCCACGGGAAGAACCTGAAATAGGTTGAGTTCCATGATGATGATGACTTGGGATGACATCATGAGTTGATCACCATCTAGTCAAGTTTCAAGAAGATGATGTATCATGTGTTGATGATATTAATCACGTGACCCAGAAAGCTTACTTCTGAGATCCAGAATTCATATTTCTTCAACTTAGCGTATAAGTTGTACTCTCTCAAAGTCTCTAAGACCAATCTCAACTAACGTTCATGATCCTCATGGGTCTTGGAATAGATAAGAATATCATCAATGAACACCACCACAAAGTCATCTAAATACTCGTGCAACATGTTGTTCATGGTCTCCATAAAAATAGCAGGTGCATTAGTCAATCCAAATGACATAACTGTATATTCATAATGTTCATACCTGGTGGAGAATGCAGTCTTCTCTATATCCTGCTCACGCACACGGATTTGATTATACCCAGATTGGAGATCGATTTTGGAGAACGTTAGTGCTCCCTTCAACCGATCAAACAAATCCTCAATGTGGGGTAAAGGATATTTGTTTTTGATTGTAACTGCGTTAAGCGCACGATAATCAATACAGATGCGCCAACTCCCATCCTTCTTTCTCGTGAATGAGCAGAGCTCCCACGGTGATACACTACGCCTGATCAATCCCTTAGCCAACAATTCATCCAACTGCTTCTTCAACTCGTCCTGAAACGGACATACCAGTCGATATGGGGACATCGAGATGGGCCGAGTACCTAGAACAAGGTTGATGCGAAATTCCACGTCTCGCGCAGGTGGCAAGCCTGGAAGCTCATCCGGGAACACATTTGGATAGTCACTAACCACTGGAATCTTCTCAATCTGCGAAGCCACGCTCGGTTTCTCAGCAAGTGGTAAGAGAAGCCCAGTTTTCACTGCACGCTGACCCTGGAACAGTCCGACTAACATCGAAAGAGAACGCGGAGCGCACTCCCCTGAAAGGTCAAAGTCTCCCCGGACGAGGTCTGCACAGAGACTGTCCCACTGAAACAGGATATCACCGCTCGATAAGAGTGCAACCAATCCATGCCCAAGATAACGTCGAACGGCTCTATTTGTGTAACTATCAGGTTCGCCGTGAACTTCTCTCCATTAATAACAATAGAACACCCAGGATAGACAGTTGAACTCGCAATAATACCCCCAGGAGAACTAACTAACACTGACTGATAAATCCACTGCATACTCAAGTTCGCCCTTCTAGCAAATACCGTGTTGACAAACGAATAGGTAGCCCTTGAATAAAAAAGGACAAAAGCCTCGAGGGAATCGACTAGTAAGGTACATGTCACCACGTCAGGACGGCCTACGGTCGCAGGTGTAGGCATGGTGTAGACTCCCTGTGGCGTCGGTGCAGAGGACGCTCCGACACTCAGCGAAGGATGAACAGGAACTATCGCTGGTGGAGCAAACGACGGTGACGCAGACGATGCAGGGTTCCAGTAGAACCCTAGCGGAGGCACTGGGAGAACACTGCAGGTGGAACCCAACCAGAAGGGTACTGAGACGTGGGAGCAGCTACCAGAGTCTGAACTGAACCTCGTGGAGTAATGGACGAAGATGCTGCAGGGGCTGACTCCCACTTGATGATACTTGCTGGATTCTTCTTGCAAACTAACATCTTATGGCCTGACATGCCACAATGGCGACAATCTCCTGTGAAGGAACACTTAGAAGAACGGTGATTGCCACCACACTTAAAGCATATCATACCTTGATCTGGAGCTGGACGCAATGCTGGTGAGGAAGTACGCTTGAAAGCATCTAGGCCCCTAAAAATGTGTTTTGGTATTTAATGACAATATGTGAATATGAGACTAATATGCTTGTTGAGTGATTACAAAGTTAGTCCTAAATGAAAAAAATCAAAATAAGGAGTTGCATGTCAAAGGATATCATGAAGATGGAATTTGTTTCAAGGGCAAGGTATAAAGTAGTCTAGAACCCCTTTTGAGTTTTACCGGTCTTAGGAGCATGTTGGAAGACCAGATTTTAGCATATATGTCGTACTATTAAGGGGGATCTTAACTAGTAGCTTGAAAGCATATCATTATGCCTTTGGATCAAATTAAGATCATCAATGCTCTCTTGTGGTTTTGAACTTAAATCAGTTTTCAGTATGAAATCGGTAGTTCTGGCATTGTATATGCGAAACTACCGCTGGGCGAAACTTCTGAAAAATATGCGGAATGATTTTTCCAGAAAGCAACCTTCTCTAGACATCTTCGATTTTATTGAAGCGCGGTAGTACCGCCATGAAATGAGCGGAACTACCGTACCTCGGAAGTTCTGATATTTTGCGGGATGATTTTTCTAGAGAGTACCCTTTTGTGGACTTCTTCGATTTTCTGGAAGCGCGGTAGTACCGCCATGAAATGAGCGGAACTACCGCACCGCGGAAGTTCCAAATTTTGCGCTGAACATTTTTTCCAGTGAGGGTATTCTTTTGAGCTTCAACGTAGAACGGTAGTACCGTAATAAATTTGCGAAACTTCCGATTATCAGAAGTACCGCGAATTAGTTGGCGGTAGTTCCTCATAAAAATCCAACGACTATGTCAGAGCATTTAATTCTCCTAAAATAGCCATTGTTGTGCACTCGATGGAGGTGCGGTAGTTCCGGCCGTTACACGACGGAACTACCATTTGTCCTGAAAAATTCTGAATTTTTTCCTCCAACGGCTACTTTTGGTTGTGGGGGGTATAAATACACCCCCACCAGCTCAAGGACTGCTTGCTGAGCATTCATTCAATACACTTGAGCTTAGAGCACTCTCCTCACTCTTCATTTACCCTCTTTGCACTAATTTGTGAGGTTGTGAGCAAAACCTAGAGCATTTCATTCTAGTTGATCCATTGGCTCTTAGTTGCCGTCAAGGGAAGGTCAAGGTCTATTCTCTTGGTGTTTGTCGACACCTAGACGGCTTGCGGAGGCTTGCGCGGTGATCTCTTCAAGAAGATTGTGAAGAGGCCCGATGCCATTTGTGATTGGTTCGATGTTCACTAACTCCGGAGAGGAGGAAGAACAACCAAGTGATTTCGAGGGAAGGCTTAATTTGTGGAGCCGGCTTGATTGAGTCAAGCTTCCTCAACATGGACTAGTGAAGATAGACAAATCTTCGATACCACGGGAAAAACCTCATTGTCCCCATTGCGGTTATTTCTTATCTTTACCTATTGCAATTAATTTTGTAGCATATATCTTATGATAGATAGCACTGCTTAGTTCATCTTGCTTAATTGTATAATTTGGTCTAGAATTTATAGAAACCTCCTATTCACCCCCATCTAGTCGGTTATCCTTGATCCTACAACGCTGAGCAGGAGGAGCGGCCTGCCTTTGCTTGCCAGAGCGCTCAGACGGCTGAGGGCGATGGCCTCTCTGAAATCTCTTGGAAGTAGGTCGCTGAGAAGACCCACCCCACCACTGAAACTCCTCTTGTGACCACTGACAGATCCTCCAGTAGAGGTAAAGTTGCTAAGAGTCTGCCTCTTTCTAGTAAGTTCTCGCTCCAACTCCATACCCTTGGCCTGATCGACCATACTGTTGAAGTCAAGCAAGCTTGTCACCCCCAGGACGTGGCGATACTCAGGCTTCAGTCCCCTACGGAACATCTTTGCCTTCTCTCGATCATTACCAACCACAGCTGGCACAAAACGGACTAAGTTGTTGAATCCCGCCTCATAGTCCGCCACAGACAGCTTCCCCTGAACAAAGGTTGTCAGGGAATGTTCCATCCTCTCAAGGAAAGAATTAGGATAAAACTTAGCCCTGAACTGCTCCAAGAAATCCTCCCAAGTGAATGGTCCCTGCAGTGGAGTCCTGGCTGATAGAAAAGCCACGAAACGCGCCTTCTGCGCTGAAGTCATCTCTAATGCACCGAACTGCCTCTCCATATACCGAAACCAGTCAGCTTCCTGCACTGGAGTGCCCGCTCCATCAAAAGTGTCAAGACGAAGGGACATCCACTCCCGGAGGCTCATTCTAGTCTCAGGAGGAGTTGGTGCAGCCACCAGAGCTCTCTAGTCTCAGCTTCCTGCACCTGTTGACGAAGCTGTTGAACCACCCTCTGAAGTTCCTGAAGTAAAGCGGCAGGTGCAGACTGGGTATCAACAACTGGACGAGCGGCGGATGCAACCTCCTCAGCCACCTCGCTAACAGCCTCCTCGGCCGGGGATGAGGACGCAATCGAGCCGCTTCCACGACCACGGCCCGCACCATGCCCACGTCCCCTACCTCTCGCCATTCTGAATACCAAAGATAATAAGCTAACCACTTAACCTTTGAGCAGACAAGACAATAATACCACATCAAATCAATACAGAACAACATAATGAAACATGTTATCATAATCGCAGATGCAATGATTTTTTTCTTCCCATTCCCACCTATTGTTCACAGTGTGTCAATTTAATATTTCTAATTACCACGGACCTGAAGCCCGCTCTGATACCAACTGTAACACCCTGGCTATGCGAAAGCCAAAATGTTACCTAAAGCCTCTACCACAATTTAGTAATACGAACAATTTGCAACGTACTAACAGCAAATATCAAACTAGGATTCAACTGTAAGAGTTCCAACGTGCTATTCATCCTAAATTCCAACATCTACCATTAACAACCTTATTCAACCATGATAATCCACTCGAAATAAACATTATTAAGGGTTTAACTGAAGGGCATGATCAATAACCAAACTAACCGAGGCATAACATAACCAATAACGTTAATCAAAAGAGTCATTTATTATTACAGTCCAAATTTCTAAATGCAAGATAATAATAATTTATTATTTCATATGTGAAATGAGTGAGTGCATCCGTGTGTCTACTCCCTCCCAAACATGCCATCTTCAAGGTTCACCTAAAACAAAGAAACACGATAAGGGTGAGTCCACGACTCAGCAAGTATAATACAACACCATGATCAACAACGAGTAGTACTAACAAACATACAGTGGAATAGAATGTGAAATGGTAGAATGACATATGAATGTATGATTATGCATATCCTTCTCTTCTGCTTATACCGGTATAGCTGGTGAACACCGTCGGTGTTCACTCATGCCCGCATTATCAAAATGTGGGGATCTAAGGCCCGTTTGAAGAATGTTTTAAAACGGGGATCCAAATTGCCCACATTGGAATGGTGGGTCTTACTTGCCCATGTTAGAATGATGGGACTTCTCTATCCACTCCCGTGGATGAAACTTGAACAATACTTACAAGCATGAATGAATCCGATGAACAAAGACATATCATTAACAGAACCATGATAATCATTTATGACTATGAGAAACTACGTATCAACTTTATTCATCATACATTCATCAAACAAAGAAAAGCACATATCAAACACAACCATACAATTGCACTTGCCTTTTTCGCTACGACGTGCGGGGAGGATGGACGATGCTCATAACTCCGGAACCCCTTCTCCAACAAAAGAGAATTATGAACATAAGAACGCTGTGAAAAGTAGACTCTACTCACCACCTAACCCATCTTCCCAAAACCCAAGATTTGAATATTGGTTCTACTCAATTTACCCGACAGTCTAGCGGAAGATCTCACTGGACAACAGTACTAAAATCCTCATATCTTTTACTAAGAAGCTCGGAAAAGAGTGATCATAGACTCTCTGGAAACATGATGAAATTATATATGATAAATTAGTTGCAAGGTTTTCTGATTATGCCATCTATTATATCTAATGATCAGATGAAGTCTCTGCACCTACAATCTGACAATCAGAACCGACTACGATAGAAGAAAATTCGTATGTTTTGATTGACTCAAATAAAAATCAATTTATTTACCAATCTGGAAAGCTTATTGAATTTCCTACAATATTCATGTTGGGTGAACTCTCTGATTCGGCCTCAAACTAAATTATATTGGCTACACAAAGTAACTGCTAACCCTCGTCAGCCCTTCTGGACAGTTGCAAAGAAACCATAATATCTTCTAGACCATAACTCCAAATTGAGTGATCTTTACGTCTATAGAAAGCTAAGAACAAGTACTACAACTATAGGAGACGAGATTCCTCAATTCAGCCTCTAACTATGCGAAAACAGATGCACAAGAAAACCTACATATTATGAATTCTTGTGCAACAGCTCGACGAAAATATATCACCACTCCAATGGAACTCGGGGACTTACCCTTGGAGACGAACTTACGCGGCATGTCCCCGGCAAGGTGCTGGACCAGGGAGGGGTGGTGGAGGAGCCGGCCAAGGGGGAGAAGGAGAGGTGGCGGCTAGGGGGAAGGGGAGGAGTGGGGGCGGCTAGGGTTTGGGGGAGGCGCCCCCCTTTTTTGGCCGGCCCCCCTAGATCGGTTCCCCCCTCTTGGGCCTCTTGGGTCGCAGCCCAGGGCCCAGGCTGGCGAGAATTTGCAAAAAAAACCCCTTTTAAAAAAAATTCCACTCCTTCAATTGTGTTTTCTCCTCCCGGCTTTTTTCTTTCTAATTACCCGATTAAAAGTCGGGGTATTACAATGAGGCACACCTCGCCATTGCAGGCACAGAGGATCCATAGTCATGGGTTGCACCCATGAATGTGGACAGTGCAATAGCAGCCCCCATCACACCTTCTTTGGACATCACAACGGCAGCAGCTGTAGTTGCCGAAGAAGAGAAGTTAGACATGGAGGAGATTCACGCAGAAGTTTCTTCATACTTCACTGATTCGATCTAGTGCACGTATTGCACTTAGATTTTATAGTCATTTGTAGTTTATGGTTGTGATAGAACATTGAATTTTGAATAATGGTTGTAAGCTCTCGGAGAGTAAAGCAATAAATTCTTATGATGAGTCCTGCAAGACTTTTTCCCGTATTAATAATAGCAAGTTGTGCTTTGTTTTGAAGTATTTTACTGATGTGTATGGATTGCTTCCTACCCCATATTAATAAATACTTTATATATCTGAACGCGTGTGGTGCCATATGGAGGAAATGTGCTTAGCAGATAGCGGCACAACGAATACTATATTAAGAGAGACAAAAAAATTTCAGTCGATCAGCAAGAATGCTGGTAGTCTTACGACTATCATAGGCAGCGATACTTGTATAATAGGCTCAGGAAGAGCCACAATTATACTCCCGATGGACACAATATTAGTCATTAAAGAAGCCTTGTTGTACCCAGAATCGACTAGGATTCTCTTAAGCTTTAAATATTTTCGCGCTAACGGTCTCCACGTAGAGACTGAAGAAGAGTGTGGTAAGAAATACCTGATCATTACAAAGCGCAAAGAAAATAAAAAGGTATTAGAATGACTTCCTTCATATGAATCTGGGCTATACTACACTCACATTAAGGCACCTGCAGCTTATACTGTCCTGAAAACCACTTTTAGAAGCTATGAACTTTTCTGTCTCTAGCATGATAGATTAGGCCACCCCGATCTTAGAATGATAAGAAATATAATTACTAATTCTCAGGGATATAATGTTAATGTAAAGAATTTCCCTAATCATGAAGATTTTGTGTGCCCCGCATGTACCACCGGAAAACTAATTACTAGACCATCTACTCTGAAAGTAAATGATGAAATTTCTGTATTCCTGGACCGTATCTAGGGAGACATTTGCGGTCCTATACAATTGATGCTTCCTCGAAATGGTCACATGTATGCTTATTGTCTACGAGAAACCATGCTTTTGCAAAGCTGATCTTGCAGATAATTAAAATAAAGAATAATTTCCCTGATCATTATGTGAAGTCCATTAGAATGGACAACGCCGGAGAATTTACTTAAAAGACATTTGATGATTATTGTATCGCAATGGGAATTACCGTTGAGTATTGTCCACACTCGAATGGACTATACCACATGTCCACACTCAGAATGGACTATCAGAATCATTAATTAAAAGAATTAAATTTATTGACCGACCGCTCTAGCAGAATTGTAATTTACCAACTACATGTTGGGGACACGTAGTTCTACACACAACAACTCTCATCAATTTTCGACCGTCAACATATAACATCCATTCACCTATGCAACTAGTGTAAGTGTCAGCACCGAAAATCTCTCATCTACGAAGGTTTGGTTGCAAGGTTTATGTACATATACCACCACCGTAGCGAACTGCAATGTGTCCTCTTTGAAAGTCTGGGATATACGTTGGTTATGAGACAACATCCATAATCAGGTATCTAGACCCCATAACTGGAGATTTGTATACAACCCGCTTCGCTGACAGCATATTTGATGATGATAGTTTCCCGTCATTAGGGGGAGGAAATCAACCCCTTGATGAAAATGTCAGGAAATGACGTGGCAAGCCACGGGAATCCATGCACTAGTGAAGTAAATAGAGAAGTCCAGAAGATAACTGATTTGCATGCATTAGTGAATCAACTGTCTGACAACTTTAGTGATTTGAAAAGCATAACCAAGTCGCATGTGCGTACACGCAATGCGTCGGAGAGGGTTAAAATACCAAAGAAAATTGAAGGTATCCCTAATCCCATCTAGATGCCTCAAAATAAAAGGATAAGAAGGACTCGACACAGCCAATCACTGAAGTTCCCCACAACAAAAAGGGGAGCCAGTTGAGACTCGGCACCAGTATGGAACCTTCAGTAAAATGTATACTGGATTTGATTATTCCCACGGAGGGAGACATCAGCATGGATGTGTGCGCACACATCGGAGCTGAAAAACTAAATGGACTTGCTCCCGCAATTTAAAGCAGCGGTAAGCAAGTAGAAGCATTAGAAGTATTGCCCCATGAAGAAATAGTTATAAATTATGTGACCACGGGAGAATCTATTAATAGAACAACAGTAAATATGAATATTTATTTTACAAAGAAAATTGTCACAATCATCGATCTTGGTCGAAAGCTTGCATCGCTCGCTGAATGTAAGAAAAGATCATATTTGGAAGATTAAAAGAAGACAATAAAAGCATGATTATTATCTCTAAATAAAAGAGAGGTTTTTGGGCCTATAAACCGCACGTCTCCCCATGTGCATCCCGTATGGTATAAGTGAGTATTTGTTCGAAAGAGAAGTAAAAACAATAAAGTTGTAAGATATAAAGCAAGACTCGTTGCACAAGGTTTCACTCAACGACCAGGAGTCGATTATGAAGAAACTTATTTCCCGGCCATGGGCGAAGCTACCTTTAGATATTTAATCTCAATGGTAGTAAACTTAAATTTAGAAATGAAATTGATGGCTATGGTAACTGCATACCTTTATAGGAACTTGGATTCAGATATTTATATGAAGGTACATGAAGGTATTCCTGTCCTGAACCAAGACAGAACAAATAGAAATATGTAGAGTGTGTAACTCAAAAAGTCACTGTATGAACTGAAGCAATCAGGCAGAATGTAATATAATCATTTAAGCGACTTTCTCTGCCAGAAAGGATACACAAACAATGAGGATTATCCCTGTGTTTTTATACGGCGATCCTAGGATGGATTATGTATAATCTCAGTATACGTAGATGATCTGAATATCATCATGATCTGGAAGATATTAAGAAAGCAAGCTCTTACCTGGAGTTGGAGTTTGAAATGAAAGATTTGGGTAAAACCAAATATTGTCTAGGCTTGCAGCTTGAGCATACCCCTAAAGGGATTTTAGTACATCAGTCAACATACACTCAGAAAGTGTTAGAATGGTTCGGCTTTGAAAAGACATATTCTTCGAAAGTGCCGATGGTCGGTAGATCCTTACAACAAGACAAAGACCTGTACAGACAGACCTAAAGAAGAGGGGGAGGAAGTCCCGGGACCGAAATTCCCGTACTTGAGTGTAATAGGATTATTCATGTATTTAGCAAACTGTATTATATCGGACATTACATTTACCATGAACCTACTAGTAAGGTATAGTGCAGAACTTACCAAAACACATTGGTAGGGAATAAAGAACATCTTTCGATACCTCCACGGAAGCAAAGATCTTGGTCTGTTCTACAGAAAGAACCAAGACCTAACTATGACTGGCTATGCAGATGCTGGGTACCTGTCAGACTCGCAAGTCGCAAATAAGCTATATATTCATATGTGGTGGAACTACAATTTCATTGAAATCGTATAATCAAAGTTTTGTATCTACTTCGATGAACCACTCGGAAATCATAGCACCGTACGAGGCCTCACGAGAATGTTCTTGGCTTCGGCGGACGATTCACCACATCCAGCAGTCATGTGGATTGAATACCGCGCAAACCCCCCACTATTATCTATGAAGATAATGCAGTTTGTGTTGCATAAGTGCAGATGAGTTATGTGAAGAGTCCTCTCACTAAGCATATCAACACTAAGTTCTTCTATGCTCATGAATTGCAAAAGATGGATGAAATTAAAGTACTGCACACTAAGTTATGTGAAAATCTTACAGATTTATTCACTAAGTCACTTCCAGCATCTAGCTTTGAAAGATGCATACATGAAATTAGAACGATGAGACTTAGAGAAGTGCAGAATTCAGGGGAAGAATCTTCACAAAATCTTTATTAAAGCTTGATTATGAAGATCGAGTATCCAAAGAATAAATCCTAGAGATTAAATGAAATTGAGTGGATTGTACTCTTTTTCCCTTGATGAGTTTTTCTAAAGTTTCTCGACTAAGGTTTTTAATGAGGCAATTCATGCAGCACAACAGAACGTGTATCATGTACTCTTTCTCTAAATTATTTTCCACTCGGTTTTTATGGAGTTTCGATGATGCATGAACATGATGGATGAGTGCTCAAGGGAGAGTGCTAACAAACCAGGCCCAGTCCGAGAGTCCTGGTCTAAGGTGGACTCCTCATCCATCTAGTAGTCTATATAAAGGAGGAGGGACTCCAACCATTGTACGACTGTTTTCAGAAGAGTAATAAAAAGAAGTCAGAAGTCCTCTTATTTCTCTGTGTTCAATCTATTATTCTGTTCTTGTATTCTTGCATTGTTAGTACAATTCTGAGTTTGTCTACAAGGTAATTGCTCGAACTAAACTCGCCAACGATAGTTCCTTAACAGGTCCATTCAAAAATGAAATCGATAGGCGATGACAATTTATCATTTTTGGGTCTAGCATATCTCACGCCACTACACAAGTAGGATGATAATAGTGATGTTACAAAGTTGAGCATAAAACCAACCTAACCAACCAAAATGAAAACCATATTTGTCGATTGTGCGTTAGTTTCTTTGTTGACTCTATGGAGCAAAGGAATTTTGGGCGAAAAATAGGAGGAATGCAATCAAAAGGGAAAAAGAAAATCTTACGAGAAGTGTTTGGATTGTAAGATTGCTCTAAAGGAATTTCACACAGTATAGGAAAGATCATAGATATTTTGGAGGAATTGTAACATAAGGTCTAACGGATCCGGATCATTTGTAGTAAATGTAGATGATACTATGTGAACAATGTTTTGCATTATGTAAACAGTGCTTTACTGTAGTACTAAAACAAACGATGCCACAATAGATGAGAGAATGTCAATTTTACTGTAGCAAATACTATAGTGATCGATCTTGGCCTTCGTTTTTCAATTAGATGATGGAGATTACTCTAATTCCTGTGCATCTTACTCTAATTCCTGTGTATCGTAGCATCTCTGCATCCGAGGTCTAATCTCGTGCAACAATTTTTTTTGAGAGTTCCAATGTGTTTCCTCTCTCTTACTAACAATCATCTTCCTGTATTCAGGATTCATGCAGGAATTCGCTTTATGTAACATTAAATTTATGTGTTTTTTTTCTATTCTTACGTTTTTTATTTGCTACATTCCAAACATAGCCTGAGACACGGATAGTACAGGCCGTCAGTATTTACATAAAATCAACTTTTCCATCATTCATTAGAACAAAGAAACCCACAAAGTTTACAAACATCAAAATAAAAAATTTACACTATCCATCCAGCAGTGAGAAGAACAATTCCCATCCCAATCCAGTATTCCAGTGTTGTCGGCATTCATCCCATCTCTCCGACTCCGAGCTTTTCTCAATTCTCATCTCAATCAGCGAATTCCCGTGGGGCCGACGGCGACGGGCATCGCCATGTGTCACCGCGCTGGCGTCTGGATCACACAAGTGTGCGGGTGGGTGGCCGCCACACGCTCGCTTCGTGCTCGCCTCCCTCCTCGCCTTCCCATTCTACTCCCAGTCGTCTCCACCCTCCCTTAGTGCCCGCCCGGCGCCGGCCGACCCCAGCGGATCAAGATCCACGGAAACTGAGGTATCCGGGCGGCAAAGATAGTTTCTTGATGTTGATTCAGGTGGATTTTGTGGGGGAAAAGCTGGGTTCTTGGTGGGTGGGTTGCGAGGGATGGCCATGGTGATGGTTCAGTTGCTGTATAGTAGTAGGAAGAAGAAAGTTGTCTTCTTGATGAGGGTTGAGATTGAGATGGGTTCAGCGGGGGAAGTTTGTGTCTTTTTGGATGTCGGATAGGATGAGCAGGTCATAGCTCAGTTGCTGTTGAATATAGAGAAGCTTGCTTCGTGATGTTGACTAATCTAGGGACCGTTCATGGTATTCTGTGTGCTGTTGGTGTGGTAGAGTCGGCCTTTATTGGTAGGTTATAGGAGCAATTTGATAGCATGATTTCTCAGAAGGTAACCATATTGAGTTCATGATGTGGATTCAGATGAACTTGTGTTATGTATTTGATCTATCCTTAAATGGAAAGGTGGTTTATTGCTGTGATTATGTGCAGCCTCGTTCTATTATTTATTGCAAAAAAAAACTATCAGTTTAGTACATATGGTGCCTCTATGTTCTAGTGTATTTCTTGCGAAGGTAAAAGTGTAGTCGTGATGGTAGTCTGGGTTTGATGCTTCCTAGAACCACTTCCCGTGAAACTCTGTAGTTTTTAAGTGGGTTCAATTTGTTGTTCCTGTAGTATGAGGTTTATGTTAATTGGCCTTCTTGTTATCCTAGGTTTTGAGCTTTGCTCTTTTGTTGCTTTAATAGACATTTGTGTGATGCTGGAATCAGAATCTGGGCATGGTGGCTGACACAGAGAGCTCGGATTCACTGGCTGGCAGTTCAAATGCGGCTGCTGCCGAGAAGGCCGTTGATGGGTTGGTCCTTAATTATTTTTCTTCTTCTATGCAGTTTTTATTTACTTAGCTTCATAGCAGTAATCCATGTCTTTTTGTCGCTATGGCCAATTAGCCTATGCGCATGACCAAATTGTTGTCATGTTAGATTGTCCTCCTGTTCTACTTGTGTCTTAACTTGCTGAGACAATGAGCAAGCAATGCTAACCTATATAGACGTATGGAATGATCATGAGCTACCATGCAAATGAACCTGAATGCATTTACTACCATATTTGCTATGAATCACTCCTTATCTTGGGTGATTGTCTTAGAACAATGCTAACCTCCAACAGACGAACACAATATCCTCGTTATCTTCATTTCCACCAGCAGCATTGCAGCAATAACAAACGATCAAAGTGAGCATCATTCCCAAGATGAGACTGACTGTAATTTGTAAATAGACACCACAAAAGTTTAAGAAAGTGTGACTTAGCCTTTAGTTTGTAGGCTGAGGCTTGCCTTCTTTGTGATCAACCTCCTTGTTCGACTTAGTTCTCTTCTTCATGTTTTGTATTCTTTCGCTTACCAGAATGCTGCATGCTTGAATACACTTTGTTGTCAAATGTAGTTGTTTGATAGCCCAGTAAAGGGCCACAACTTACTACAAATTCATTATCTGCGATAGAGGTCGTGTGTTGAGAAGGCTCATTTGCTCCGTTGAGCTGCACATTTTCATCTGCATTTTTTTTTGACACAGGTCATTTGTAACTGCATGCATGTTGGAGCTAGATTAGTTGATGATTTTAGGTGTATGACCCCACTGGAGGTTATGTTTTCCTTTTTGTATTTCCAGTTTTTTTTGGATCCTGTTCTCTGAACTCACAACAAGCTTTGAAAGAGAAAGTTCGTTATCTAGAAACTTAGACTAGAAGAAACCTTCTAGTACTAAAAAGTACATAGGACAATAGAGTAACCGCAGGATTGTGCAGTTGAGTCCCTGCTTCTTTATCCTGTCGTATGATCACTGGGAACAAACTCACCATAGAGGTTTGCAGTTAGGTTGTATGAACTGTAATGGTTGTCAGTTGTCACATAAATCAGGTATGTAGTGTATATCAAGTTGCTAATAGAGTGGTATTTTTAAAAACTTCAGTGTAGTTGACAAACTCAAAGAAATAGGTGCCACTTAAGGAATTTACATGCTATATGATACTCAGAAGCATGTTTCATGCTACTTTGATATCATTATTCAGAGTTGCTTAACCTTAGGCTTTGTCAATGAGTCAAAATTGATTATTTGTACATTTGCACCTTCAGATTATTCTGAACCTTGTTGTTGTCCATGCTTTCCACATGTTTTTTTCCTTTTTTATTGCTGCAATTTTTTTTTTGTTTTCTGAAGATTTGTTTGCTGCAGGTCTCTTGACAAAAGTTCTCAGGAAAAGGCTCCAAGGAAAACTCATAAAGCTGAACGAGAGAAACTTAAGCGTGACCAATTGAATGACCTTTTTCTTGAGCTCACCAGTATGCTAGGTTAGTACAGTGCATCATCAATCATTGACTATGTCTGTAATAGATTTAGTTTGTTCTTTTGGGAAAAATATCAGTAATTGCACTTAGATTCGATCATTCTGTGCCGTCCACTTGAACTCTTCTGTCCTTATAATTACTTAATGGCAAGCAACACAACATACATTCCCAATAATGCAAAGGTGTGCCTTAAAATTAGGTTATATTTTAGCAGTGTTCACACTCATCCAATGTGTAGTATGTGTGCACCATTTGGAGTATTAATGCGAAAACTGGGAACATATATTCATTCCTGGATTTAAATTTATCTGCTATTGTATCAGACTCAGAGGCAATGCAAAGGATGTATACTATCTGTGCATCTGGATGCATACTATCTGTGCATCATCTTTCTGCTTTTCTTTTGGGTCAAACTCATCTCATCTTCTATCCTAGTAATACATTCTAGGATTCTGGAAGTCCATATGGATCCCATTTTGTTGAAATTGCGGGCTTTCCTGCTTTCTTCCAAGCCTACTTTTGAGTGGTCCACCACATGTTGCTCTGAGAACAAAATTCTGAAGGGGAAAAGTTGTCATCAACTTTTTCTTTAGCCCTTATGAAAGGTTGTTATTATTATTTATTAGGGAAATATTGCTCAGTACCATTCCAAAGATCACAAAGTTGGAAAAAAACCATCCAATGTGTCACTGACATGTGGCCCTGGGTCCCACACGTCATTCTCACAAGCGATGATATTTTTCAATTTATGCCTCTTTGCGATGGTACTATACTAAATTTTCTCTATTTATTATGAAAATATGTGAAAACCATTACTTCTATTATTTGCGTTCTCCTTTATATGGTCATCATATTATTGTATATGATGAATAAACCATGCCATGATGAATAACCTTGTTTATATCATCATCCATTTGCATCAGTCATGCTACTACTATCTGCTACTGATTATTGACCTATTGCTAGCGGTTGGTATCAAGGAAGGAAATAATCATTTGGGAAACTGCTACATTTTTACTACTCCAGTTTTAGAAATACATGTTAGATACTTAGATCTATTAAGCTGTACTTTCATACTTTGAATGGAACACCACTACGCAGATAATTATTGCTGATGTACCATGCAGTTGTGCATACTGATGTACAAGTAGGGAAAGCCATCCGCTGAATGGTATATTTAATACGAATGTTGGTGCCTTGCATCATGTGCCATATAATATTATTGTAAAATCATCACCATGCCTCCCTGCGACGAATTGTTCGCAGGTACTTGCCTTGGCTGTACAGTTCTGCATGTTTATCGACGTTGGTTGTATAAGAAATGTGTAAGCCATATTGTTTTTCTAATCAGCATAGTTCTGCTATTACAGATCTTGATCGACAAAATAGTGGAAAAGCTACAGTATTGGGTGATGCTGCTCGAGTACTGCGAGATTTGGATACTCAAGTAGAATCTCTTAGGAAGGAACAATCTGCTCTTCTAACTGAACGCCAATATGTGAGTTTTCAAAATTGAAGTGCTTATATATATTCTATCATGGGTTCAAGTGTATGGTCGACGCCACAAGGCGCAGGAGCAACAAGCCGTGGCAGCACAGGAGCATCCAGCCCTGGCGGCTGATTAAGAGTCCGTTGTATCTCATTAGGAAGTTTGCAATTAGGAAAGTCTATTTTTATATAAAAACCTACTTTAGGAAGAGTCCTAGTTAAGGAAGGGTAATACCTTCTATTCTAAATGAAGTTGTACCTAGATACAGGGGATATGAAGTCAATAGAAAATCAACACAGGATTAGGTAATTAACCTAATCCATTGCGCCATTCCTTCCGACTCTTCCTGGCGGCTAGGGTTCCTCCTAGCCGCACTTCATCACGGCTCCCAAGCACAATCCTCACCCCCTCCTCCTAGTTGCACTTCATCACGGCTCCCAAGCGCAATCCTCACCCCCTGACTTAATCCTTGCTTTCCGCCTTAGCTCTTATCGTAGGGGCGGCCCCACCGGCCCCAACGACCCGACGAAGACCGCGGGGTAGACCTCGCGACCCGTGAGCACAAAGGCCCCCCACTCCGGGGGGGGGGGGGGGCACCAGGCGCCCATGCGGGGAGGCTCCGGGGAGGACCCGGAGCACCCCGAGGGTCTCCGGAGGGCACCAGGCGCCCCTTCGGGGAGTCTCCGGGGTCTCTGAGGTACCACGAGGCCTGAAGCAACAGGTCCTTCGGGGCCACCTTGGGAGAGCCGGAGGGTTTCGCGGTCGACTCCACCTCGGCAGTCCCAGGCGCCCCTTCGGGATGCTACGGGTGAAGCCCGGAGGCCACCAGAGGGCCACCGAGTACCACAAGACCAGGAGCTGCAGTTCGTTTGGGCCACCTCAGGAGAAGCGAAGGATGCCTAGGGCCTCCTCGGCCTGGGGCATCCTACACCCCTTAAGGTGCCTCGGGCGCCGGTGGATCGGGTGCACCAACCAGGTGGATCAAGCCCAGGAGGGTCCACCATGGGTTGAAGGCTACGCGTAGGTGGGCAAAAGCCCTTCAGCCCCTATGCGTATAAGACCTTTTTAGGGGTAGGATAGTAACATCAAGTACCCTGTTATGGAGGCTATAGATAGTCGCCTTCCCCCATGTAACATGGTAGATCAAGTTTTTTGGAGCAATTAATACACATACATTTTTCTGGCAGCTAGTCCCTTATCTTGAGGACTCTCCGATCACTCCAAGGACACTGGGAGTCCTCTCCTCTTAATGTCTAGCCTTCTTTTGCTACAACAGTTGGCGCCGTCCATGAGGACCGGTAGGAAAGTCACGAAGCACAACTCCAAAACACTAGCATGGCCCCTCGAAAAGCTGCGCAAAAGTCTTAGCGGCCGAGGCCGTTGTGGCGGCCGCCACACGCAGCGCCCTGAGGGCCAAGCGAAGTAGGACCTCCGAGGTGACGGCGGCCACCGCCCCAGCCACGGAGGAAGAGGCGAACAATTCCACGCAGGGGAACATTATCGGGGGAGACACCCAACACACCAGGGTGTTCGCCCCCGGAAACCTCCCGGTAGGCCCGCACCAAGGAGCGGTAGGCATAACGTGGGAGGCGTACGAAGCCCTCCAGCGGGAGCTGGCGGGCCTCCGCCGGGAGATGCTCGACCTCCGGCAGCCAGTGGGAGGGTCCCTCGCGGCACCACTCAGGCTCGCGCAAACCGAGGTAGAGGGAGCCGCCCCTCAGGCACCAGCGACCGTGCTTCCGGCTCCAATACTTTGGGGGGACCCCGACCCCTACTACCCTGGCTCCGGCACCAAGCGGGCCACTTGGAAAGGAGGGACCCACGGTCACCACGGTGGGGGTACCAGCTAAACCGCGGGCCAACGATTATCGCCAGAAAGGGCGGAACGTCTACCATGTGGACGGAGGGCAACCCCCTGAAGGGGCGAAACAAGAGCGGAATGGCGGAAGACAACCAGACAGCTGAGGCGGTGCCGAGGGCACCCCGCTCTTTTGTGACCTACACGGTGAAGGGTCTCACACGACCTAGGAATGCCGCACCATCGCGGCCATGTAGGATTACATGAACTGCGACCAGCAACCGGTCGAGCGTGAAGACAGGAGGGGACCGGGCAATTAGTTGCTCGTCCCGCCACCAAGGCGCCGCATAGAGGGAACTCACCCAGAGCACCGTTAGAGGGTCATAAACATGATCACCGGAGGCTCATCATCCGACATGTCATAAAAAGACTCTGCCGTTTTGTACTTGTGTTCTTTGACGATATCTTGATTTACAATTCATTTTGGGCGGATCATCTGCGGCATGTGCGGGCGGTGCTCCATCTCCAACAACAACTTGTCCTCAAAAAGTCTAAGTGCCTCTTTGGGGACACATCGGTGACATACCTCAGCCATGTCATCCGGGTTGAGGGCGTCGCAATGGATCTGTCCAAGGTGGTCGACGTCCTGGACTGGCTGCGCTCCCATTCTGTGCGAGCTCTCTGCAGCTTCTTGGGGCTCGTCGGTTACTATCGGCGCTTCATCAAGAACTTCAACACCATTGCGATGCCACTGGCGTGCCTCCTTCGCAAGGAGGGTTTTGTTTGGTCGGAGGAGTCCGACTCGGCGTTCACGACACTCAAGAGGTGCTAACCGTGGCACCAGTGCTCCAGTTGCCGAATTTTGATGCACCATTCACAGTAGAGTACGACTCCTCGGGCACTGGGTTCAGTGCCGTGCTAAATCAA
Source organism: Hsuehochloa calcarea (assembly GCA_036346395.1). Lineage (NCBI taxonomy): Eukaryota > Viridiplantae > Streptophyta > Magnoliopsida > Poales > Poaceae > Hsuehochloa > Hsuehochloa calcarea. The sequence goes on along the minus strand of CM070614.1, from coordinate 34,793,812 downwards.
GGCACGGGCACCATCGCCTTCTTTAGTCGCCCGATTGCCTCATGACATGCCAAGCTAGCGGTCTATGAGCGCAAACTAATTGGCCTCGTCCAGGTCGTGCGACATTGGTGGCCATGCCTGTGGGGGCGTCCATTCAAGGTCTGCACGGATCATTACGCCCTCAAGTTCCTTCTCGATCATATGCTTTCCACTATCCCGCAACACCAATGTTTGGCTTTGACTTGGCTGTTGCACTCTCCCAGAAGGAAGCTGAGCCGGACCGCCTTCGCCATTACCGCCCTCGGTTCGAATTGTTTGACGAACTTAGACAGGCCGCGCTCACGGAGCCCGTGCTCTTGGCGTTACGCAGTCACATTGAGACAGGCAAACTCGCCGGTCCGTGGTCCCTGGTCGACGACGTCGTGTGCTTTCACCGGCGCGCACACGTTCCGGCAACATAGACCCCCTACGTGATGGTTTTGGCTACAGTCCATGATGGGCCCCACGAGGGTATTCAGAAGACCCTACACCGCCTACGCCAGAATTTCCATCTCCTTTAGGATCGGGCGGTGGTGCAGGCATTCGTCCGGGCATGCGCCTGTGTGTCAGCGCAATAAAACTGAACAACTTTAGCCGGCCAGGCTATTGCGCCCCTTGAAGGTGCCATGCCGTATTTGGTTTGACGAATCCATGGACTTCATTGAAGGATTGCCAAAGGTGGGCGGGAAGTCCGTCATCTTGACCGTTGTGGATCGATTCTCGAAGTATGCTCACTTCCTTCCATTGGCACATCCTTATTCAGCTTCTTCAGTCGCCTATGTGTTCTTTGCGGAGATTGTTCGCCTGCATGGTATACCAGTGTCTATTGTTTCTGACACAGGTCTGGTATTCACCTCCATTTTTTTTTGGAAAGATCTGTTTACACAGTGTGGCACCACCATTAATATGACCACGACATTTCATCCCCAATCTGATGGGCAATCTGAGGTGGTCAATAAGATCATTACTATGTATCTATGTTGTATGACGGACGATCGTCCTCGACTGTGGATCTGTTGGTTGCCCTGGGCTTAATTTATCTACAATACATCATACCATCCAATGCAGCAAATGACTCCGATCCGGGTCATGTATGGGCGGGATCCACCGTCTTTCCAGGATTATGAGCCCGGTGAGGCGCACACATCGACCGTTGATCAAGAGCTTTAGGATCGCGACCTATTTTTGTGTGATGTTCATGGTCGTTTACAACATGCTCAAGAGTTTTACAAAAAATTCTATGACCGTAAGCATCGTAGCGTACACTTTGCTATGAGATTTTGTATGGTTGCGTCTTCATCATCGGGCGGCAGCAACTTTGCCGGGCGTACAACACGTGAAGCTCAGGCCTAAGTACTATGGGCCGTATCGCATTCTCTACAAGATCAATGAGGCGGCTTATCAATTTGACTTGCCAAAATTAGCACGCTTACACGATGTCTTTCATGTGAATATATTTAAGAAGTATGAAGGCATTCCTCCCGAAGCTCAACCGCCATTACCGCCTTTTCTTCATGGTTGGGTCATTCCAACGCCGGCCAAGGTGCTCTGTGCACGACTGTCTCGGGATAAGTGGCAAATTCTTGTCCAATGAGAGAGACTTCACGCAGCTGATGCCTCATGGGAAGATGTTATTGCTGTTAGGGCATCTTATCCCTCTTTTCAGCTCGAGGACGAGCTGTTCGTCAATGGAGGGAGAGATGTCATGTGGGGTCGAGTGTTTGGTCGACGCCACAAGGCACAGGAGCAACCAGCCCTGGCGGCGCAGGAGCATCCAACCTGGCGGCTGATTAAGAGTCCGTTGTATCTCATTAGGAAGTTTGCAATTAGGAAAGTCCACTTTAGGAAGAGTCCTAGTTAAGGAAGAGTAATACCTTCTATTCTAAATCAAGTTGTACTCCTATATATAGGGGATATGAAGTTGATAAAAAAATCAGTACAGGATTTGGTAATTAACCTAAACCCTTGCGCCGTCCCTTCCGACTCTTCCTGGCGGCTAGGGTTCCTCCTAGCCGCACTTCACGGCTCCCAAGCGCAATCCTCATCCCCCTGACTTAATCCTTCCTTTCCGCCTTCGCTCCCAACGTGCTTCACCTGACATATTCTTGATCAAAATTTTAAACATGTTATATATTCCATGGACTCTTGTATTTCTCAAACAATGGGGATATATGAACCAAAGGGCCAAAGGGGTTTAACGCTGATCTGTCAAAAGCAAACAATGCCTTCTTGTTATGTAGTAAGGCCAAGGCACTTCAGCAGGCGCGCGAACAATACTATGGTACTGTAGCCATGGAGTGACGTGTGAACAGTGCTACCCACAATTATTAGGAATGATTTATTATTTAGGAATCTATATATTAAATGTTTGATATTATCTATTAGTTAGGCAAGTTATTATTAGATTGGATTGTTAGAATCATCTATTTCCTATATTAGAGATATATTTCTTAGGGATCAAGTCAAGCTATCTCTATAAGAGGGACAATATTGTATCAGGTACGGGTAAGCAATGGATAAACGACCTGTACCCTAACAGTTACCACAACACTTCTACGATCATTGCTTCTCTATAAGAGGGACAATATTGTATCAGGTATGGGTAAGCAATGGATGAACGACCTGTACCCTAACAGTTACCACAACACTTCTACGATCATTGCTTGTTCAGTTTAAGGATGAACATCTAGCCTGGCTTGTTCTTCTAAAAAAGCACATAGGGTCTGACTGTGCTTGTAGTCAGTGCCTTCATTAAAGCTGTACATCTGAAATTAACTGACATGTAACATTAACTGCCATTAACATTACATCTTTGCTACAATAATTTTACTGCTTGCTTGATTAATCAAAACGTTCATAGTTGTTTCAGGTTACTTTCTTCATCGCCTTCACTGTTAAGCCTAATACACACTTATTAACAGGTCAGTTCAGAGAAGAATGAGCTGCAAGAGGAGAATACCACACTCAAAGCCCAGATACTAGAACTACAGAACGAGCTTCGTGCAAGGATGGGAAACAACAGCCTCGATCTAAGCAGTCTTGGGATGTCACATCCAATAGGGAGCAATAGCCCTAATTTAGCAACTCACCCCATGCCACGTCATATATGGAGCAATGGTTCTAATTTAAGCACCCTGCCCATGACGCAACCAACAAACACATTATCTCCATTGCAAAATCAACACCATCACTCTGCTGATTCTGGTCAGGTTTATGCACCACGACCTCAGGAGCTGCAGCTCTTTCCAGGGACATCAGCATCACTGGAGAGAGAACGTTCCCAACATAGAAGCACCCTGGCTACATCTTGGAGCTTGACAGATTCTTTGCCTGGGCAGCTTCGCCTCAGCCTTCCACAAACATCTCAAGATGAAAGCAGCAGTGGTGCTTTGGGCAGCAGAAAAGAACGGAAAAACGGTTAGGTGATCGACAGTTTTAAAAATCAGTACTTGGTGATAGCGATTCTCCTGTAAATACCATGAAGCCACTCTATATTAATTCAAACCTAATGTGGTTGTAACATCCCAACAATTTTATTTTTGGGAAGATATAATAAAAATAAATAGAAAAATAATTTTGAGCGTATTCTATGTGGGAAACTATTTGTGCATGAGTTTTGAACTTTTGTGTAAAGCAAATAATGAAATTTTATACAAACAGCGAGTTAAGAATTTTGCGAAAATCTCAAAGTAGATAAAATCCTGAAAAATTTACAAGAGAACCTATACGATGTCAAAAGTCCCTACAAAAATTTTCATAAATTTTGGAGCCCGTTTGATGGGTTTACAAATTCGGCAAAGGCTTAGCCAGTTTTGAAAATTCAAAAACTATTTTTGAATTCCCGTCGGACCTTGGGGCTGAATCTGAGCTGACCCATTTTCGCTTGCCCAGCTTCAGCCCGCGCCAACCACGCTTGCTCTCTCTCGCTGACGGGTGGACCCCACTCATTAGAACCCATCGTCCACCTCGCCCTCGCCCTCACTCGCCAGCGTGTCCTGGCCAGCTTCGCCCGCGCGCCCGCTATTTTTCCTTGTCGCCCACTGTTTTCACGCCTCACCTATCTCCGTCACCTCCGCCTGGCTCCGCCCATGCTGCTTACCTCTTAATGGCGCTCAGCCCCTGCCCTGGCGGAGACGCCAAAGTGAGTCGTGAGATTCTCATTGCGGCCGCATTTTCTCGTCGCTATTCTCACGCGCTACTCGGTCGTACTTAAGCCTCCGACCGCATCACAAAGTCCTTAGCTCGCCATTCTCACCCCCACCAAGAATCAGAACCTCTCGCTACTTGGTTCAATGGGAACGAGAGCGTCGTTCTCGACACCAGTGAGCAAGCCTCGCAACGGCATTAGCTCTGGTGAGCTTCCTTGCCTTCGCCAACCGCGTCACAATGCGCCCCTTACCTCACTGATGCTCCTTCCTTACTCCAGCGCACACCCCATTCTGGACCTTCATGACCCTGACGTTCTGGTGAGCTTGAACCCCACCTAGTGTCCTATACTTCACTAACGCTTCTCCCTCGATTGATGATGACCCACACACAAGGAATCCCCCGAATCGACATTCTTCCTCATTTCTAGCCACCACAACTCTTTTCTAGTTAGTCGCCACCTCGGTGAGTCTCTGGTCGATTCCTTCTATCCCTACCATCCTGAGTGTGCATACAAGCTAATGCGCACCTCCTTGTAGCTTCCCCATCACCGTAGCACGCCATCACCGTGAGCCATCTTTGCGCTGCCACTGCTCAACATCTCCAAGCCACTCCAGTCATCCCCTGACGTCGTCAAGGACCTTGTTGAGCTTCTAGTACTCCTCTAGAGCTTTTGCCTGCATTAGATCGAAAGATTAGCTAGTGCAGCATAGACTTCATTGTAACCGATCATGGTGCCACCGAGGGAAGCTTTGTTGCCACCGCTCCGGTGACCAATAGTCCCCGAGCCACTGCGTGTAGCATCATAGTGACCTCCTAAAGCCAATACACACGCCCTTTTGCTGCCGATTAGCTCAAATCGTGAAATCCACTTCGGACACAAGGAGCTCCGCCACTTATCGCCGGCGTAGCGTCGCTTCCATCCATCTCTCCGGCTTCCGCCACCACCCAAAAGGATCATCGTCGAGAAGGGAATCCATTTTGGCCATTCCCAAGCCTTATCATCGCACTGATTGCCGGCGACATGCCGCAATGGCGCTTGGCCATGCGCGTGCCCAACTCCTCTCTCTTTCTCTCTTTGACCGGTGGGACCCACTTAGTTGACGATTAGATTAACGCAAATAATAATAATTAAGAGTACCAAGAGTATGACATGTGGGACTAGTAAAAAGAAATAAAAAATCTAATTTCAAACGTTTTTAGTAAATGTGTCACTGACATGTGGGACCACAGACTATTCTTGGTTTTAAAACACATTTTAAAACCGAGAGACTGACATGTGGGCCCCGACCGTCAGTTAATTAAAATCAGAAATAGGTTTAATCATTAGTTAATAAATAATGAGTCTATGACATATGGGTCCACCTTTGTTTTGTAAATAAAATCAATAAAATAAAAATATGAGACACATACAAGTAGGCCCCACATGTAAGTTAATAAAATTGAAAAAAATATGAGAAATGTCGCTTTAGTTTAGAGGAAAATATGTTTTGTTTACTGGAAAGCGTAAACCTTAGTAGAATTTAGTGGAAAATATGCTTTCTCTGCTGGAAAGCGTAAACATAAGAAAATACGCTTTTGGCGTCACCGCTTTTCTAATTTTGTAATTTTCAAACTGAAGCAAATTAGAACTTTAATAGCTTTTACATAAAAATTTCAAATGAGATGAATATTTTTGTCTAAATTCATCTAAAATCATGATCTAGTGAATATGCAAAAATATTTTTATTTTGTTGCTGTTGGAATTATTGTTATATATTTAATTTGCTTATGGCTCTTTTGATTAGACGTCGACTGTTCGAATGACTTTTACAACGACCCTTCATCCTCATATTCAGAGAAACCGAGTAAGGAAAGCACCCCCCTTTGACCATGTTTATCCTAATATTCCAAAAACCATCGCCAACTCCAACCGCGCCAGCGCGCACTCTCCTTCTTGCTGACGTGTGGGCCTCACTTGTTGGGATCTTTCTTCCACCTCGCCCTCATCCTCGCTTGCCAGCGCGCTAGTGCTTCACCTGCTCTGCCCGCTGATTTCCTTTGTCGCCCACTATTTTTGCGCCTTACCTGCCTCTATCACCTCCGCCAGACTTTGCCCATGCCATCTGCTTCCTTAATGGTGACTAACTCCCACGCTTGCGGAGATGCCGAAGCTAGAGCGTGATTTCTCACCGCGGCCGCACCTTCACGCCGTTTTTCTCACGCGAATGCCCTAGCACGTGCACAATAATCCTCAGCTCGCCCACGTTTCATTTCGCGAAAACCTGAGATTCATCGCTCCTTGGTTTCGCGGGAACGTTTGCATCATTCTCGAAGATAGTGAGCACGCTTCCGCACCATTCCCACTCTAGTGAGCTTCCTCACCCACGACGTCCGCGTCATCTTGATCCTTATGCATCAATCACTCCTCTATGCTAAATGCAGCCCTGAAAACCTTGTAGCTCAATCGCATTTGTCGTCGTCCTTAGCTTCGGCGCACACTCAAGCTCGCCAACGCATTCCCATCGCTTTGGTGAGTTCGAGCCCAAACTGATCACGTCATAAGGTGTTCTACACTCTACTGATGCTAATCCTTCACTCAATGCAAGCAATCTCGCCCTAAATCGGAGCTTCACTCCTATTTCCCCCATTCACGCCGCCGCTACCATTTCTGTTCTTCTTTGAATCACGGTGAGCCTCGGGCCGATTTTCTACATCTACACCATCCCCAGCACCTTAGTAATCTAACACGACACTTCTTGTAGCACCCCCGTCGTTGTGGTGAGTTGTCGTCATGGAACTCCTCTGCGCCACCACTGCTCGTCGTTGACAAGCCATTCCAGAGCATCCCCGACCTCATTTTCTGCACCCTCATGGTCGTGGTGAGTCACTGATCCTCATGCACACCTCAATTTGCCCAGGGCGAGTCCCTAGCAGATTTTCCCTTAACCACTCATGGCGCCGCCGCAGTTGCATGCCGTCGGCACGCCTCTAGTGGCCCTTGGTCCCCGTGTCTGACCCAATAGCACCACTTAGACTCACTGATTCTAGTGTGACACTCCTTTAGCCCGGGGAAAACCTCCTATGTGAAATGAATAATGAACCCAAGAGGCTCCGCCGATCATCTTTGTCGCACCGTCGATTTCGTCCACCTCTCCAGCCACTTCTACCTTCCCTGGCAACGAATAGACTCCCTCTACCCATTCCCGGGCTCCCTCGAGCTTCTCCCCCGCTCGGCCATGCACGCGCCTAGCTTCTCCTTTTCTCTCTCTCTGCTAGTGGGACCCACGTGTTTAAACGTTGATTAGCGCTTAATGGTAGTAGTTAAAAGTACTAAGTCAATGACAGGTGAGATTGGCTGAAAAGGTAATAAAAATATAATTTTAAACATGTTTAGTAAATGAGTCACTAATAAGTGGGACTACACACTATTCTCGGTTTTAAAACACATTTTAAAACCTGAGACACTGACATGAGGGCCCCAGTCATCAGTTAATTAAAAACAAAAATAGGTTTAATCATTAGTTAATAAATAATTAGTCTGTGACACGTGGGACTGCCTTTGGTTTATAAATAAAATCAATAAAATAAAAATATGAGTCATTGACAAGTAGGCCCCACATGTAAGTCAATAAAAATCAGAGAAATTTGAGAAGCCGCTTTAAGTACAGAGGAGAATACGCTTTCTCTGTTGGAAAGTGTAAACCCCAGTAGAACTCAGAGGAAAATACGCTTTCTCTGTTAGAAAGCGTAAACCTCATAGAATACACTTTCGACGTTAGCACTTTTCTAATTTTTGAATTCTTAAACCGAAGCAAATTAAATCGTTAATAACTTTTGCATACATACTCCAAATGAGATGAATATTTTTTTTTATAAATTCATCTAAAATTGTGATCTACCTGAATATGCAAAAATATTTGGATTTTGTTGCTGTTGGAATTATTGTTCCATATTTAATTTGCTTCTAGCTCTTTTGATTTGACGTCGATTGTTCGAACAAATTTTACGATGATCCTCCATCCTCGTCTCCATCCTCGTATTTAGAACAACCAAAGCAAGACAAACACCCCCTTTGATCATGTTGATCCTACTATTTCAATTATTGTACTTCTTTTTGCAAATTCTATTATGCATGCGTATATGTTTGATTAAAATTGCTAAATTAGGGATAATGGTAGCCGTAATCCTTTTCAATGCATGAACATCCTTGAAATATCTATATCCTTACTGTTGTAGCTATTATGTTATCATTTAGACAATAGATGATGTCAATTTGGGAATTTTGAGTGCGAGTATCGCACAATTACTTAGTCAAGCTATATTCTTTACTAAAATTCGCTAAAAGGATGGCATGATGAACATGGAATTAGGGGTGTTTGAGATGATGGTCCAAAGGGGTTTACCTATGATATTTTTAATAAAAAATGAAAAACTTAGTCTGTGACACATGCGAGTTATTTTATTTTCAGAGAAGTGTGAGAGGTGTATCTCACAAGTAGATAGGGGGAGATCACCGCCCGGGTCAATTAAGGACATACACAAGGGCTTTGGGTATTCAAAGCCCAGGGTCCGATAGAACATGGGAATAGTACGATACACACACGAGGGCTTCGGGTATTCAAGTAGTTGCTTTGAATTGAAATGTGATTGTTTGTAGCCCTTGTTTTAAAAACGTCCAATTATGTTTTGGATATAATTTTGTTGTAGGCTAATCAAACTTGTAGGTTAGAATTCATCAGTCTTTGCGATATATTTTCATCGAGGTTTTAAACTATAAGATGGATCACCATAGTACAAAATATTACAGAAGTTCTTTAGTTGGAAGAGAAAAAGATGCAATTTGAAGGTTATGATGCTTGTTATCTTGTTACTTTCCAGCAAATGTGCTAGCCCTGTCCATGTAATCTTGTATGTTCCTCCCCAGCTGTTGTTATTGAGAACTTGTTTTAGTATTTCACATTGAATAAATCTGTGCTAGTTGTCACATCTTATGATTATGTGTTATGATCTTACTTAGATCATAGGGATAAACCCCGCCGAGAGAATGGCTTGGCGGCGGCGTTGTCCTTGGGGAGAGAAGGGAGACTAGAGATGAGATGAACTTTATTATTCTTTCTTTCTTCATGCCACCGATTACATTATACATCCTTATATAGATGGCTCTTCTAACAATTATGGATAAAATCAATCTAAAAGATATCCTTCCTAACTAATAGATAACTTTTCTAATGAATAGATAACCTTTCTGATTAACTAATCCCTATACAACGAAACTAATCAACTATCTAGTGAAATAGATATTCTTATTGAGGAAGATAATCCTTTCCTAATCCGCATGAACAATAACCCCAACCCATGACAGCCGGACGCATCCTTATGCACTTGCACCTAGGCCCTTGCTGCAGTATTGTGCACATAACAACTTCACCAGCCTTTGCAAGATAGCTCATCCACGAGCTGTTAGGTGGTGGCCATGGACGAAGCCCATCATGATCCCACATCGATGACAAGCTGGGCGTATGATCAACGGCTTTAGCAGGGAGGTTGTGGCGCTAGACGATGTTGAGTAAGAAGCTAGTGCCATGGGGAACCGATGAGGGGTAACACTGTCGCCGTTCCCATCACGAAACACAACCGTGGTGGTTGAAACATGACAACATCGTTGTCCCTCACCCGACCGCTGTTGTGCTCCACTGCGCCATTGGCATGGCTTTTGCCGGTGGCAGAACAAATGTCGTGATGGCACCGACAGCGTGATAGAAGGTTGTAGCAGCGTCGTGGCCACCTTCAGATGCGATGCTGGAAGGGGCGATAGCAAGACCAACAGTGGTGCTGGTTTCAAAGCCAGAGGTGAGGATGCTGGTGGTGATGCAGACACCGATGGTAGCGCTGGTGGCTCGACCAGCACACCCTTGATGTTGGTTGTCATTGTACGAACAACCTCCACTCTCGTTGGCTTACCAAACATCACATTCTCCAAGCGTGCAAGCAACACATCATGGTTGTCATGGTGGTTGTTCATGGTGATCAATTGTGCCAAGATGTAATCCAACTTGGCGCTAATCGTCATGGAATCAAAACCCCTGCTATTGGTCATGGATGACCGAGTAGCAGTTGGCTCTGATACCAAGTTATTATGATCTAACTTAGATCATATGGATAAACACCGCCAAGAGGATGGCGGGGCGGCGGTGTCCTTAGGGAGAGAAGGGAGACTAGAGATGGGATGAACTTTGTTATTCTTTCTTTCTTCATGCCACCGATTATAATATGTCTCCTTATATAGATGGCTCTTCTAACAATTATGAATAAAATCATTCTAAATGATAACATTCCTAACTAATAGATAACTTTCCTAACAAATAGATAACCTTTTTGATTAACTAATCCCTATACAAGGAAACTAATTGTAATGCCCTGTTTTCTTGAGAGTGTAAGTTCTTTAGAGGGAAGAATTAACAAGAATTAGAGAGGGGGTTTTCGCCTAAAATGGAGAACCTGGGTTGTGGGATTTCGGCCCACATCATTGAGGCCCAAAGGGGAAGGGGCAGCAGGCCAAAAAGGGGGGGACCCTAGCCGCCTCCCTCCTAACCCCCTGGCGACATCGGGTAGTAGATCGATCGTTTGCAGTTTATAGTGCGCTGTAGGTTTGAGGTATGAAAGGATGAATTTTTTATTAATAACCTCCTAGTGATTTGTGGGTAACGTCGTTAGCTTTCCATAGAATCCTGGATCACGTCATTTGGATGAATGGATCTTGAGTTATGAATTGTACAACACTATTGTTCATAGGTTCTGACAGGATTCTGGCCGGTTGTAGTAATTGGATGATAAAAATAATTAGAGGATCCCACCAATATGAATATTGTAGGTGATTTCATAAGGTTTCCATAGAACTCAAGATCATAATTTTGGGATAAACCATTAGGAAGTTATGATTATTTTTGTTTTGTTGTCTATGATTGTATCAAGTTTCGGGCAGAGATAAAAATTTGTAAATTAAAAATATTTAAAGAACTTATTAGAGGGTTGGACCTACACGATTGTTGTAGTTAATTGCCTCAGGTTTCCATATAACCCAAGAATGCAATTTTTCAATAAACGAAATGGGATATACGATTTTTGTAAGGCGACTATCCTGTTTGGGACAAAACGGCATTAAAAAAAGGAAACAGGGTCGTTTAGGATGCGAACCGGGCGATGTGATTTATTTATCTATTTTGTATTGTTGTAAGATCTGGAATGTCTCCTTAGTGTGATTATTGAATTGTTCAGGTAATGGTGTAAATCAGGGGATAGCACCCTCTTTCCGTCATCCTACACCACACAGTAGAGGCAAGTACCATAGTGGGTAGAATATGTTGATTAGTATTCATGAAATGTTAATGTTTTACGAATGTGCTAGTTAGCCAAGGGCGTCGACAGTGTTGTAGTTGGCTAGTTACCCGTAGCGCCACCGCGCCTATCCCCGCCGAGCCGCCGCCATGGGCCATCCCGGTCACCGCCGCCGGTAGCCCAAGGACTATCTGCCTTAGGGGAACCCATTTTGGGTATCCCGAGCCGCTACCGTGGACCATCTCACCGGCGACAAGCGCGGTCATGAGAGCTTGAGAGCTCCTATGCTTGTCTAAAGCTGGCTGCACTGTAGCGTCGTAATTAATTAGCATAATCTCTATCATTAGGGCAAAGATTTAATTAGCTATCGGTTTAATTAATGCTTTGAGTCACTAACGCGTGGGCCCGAGGTTGAGTTAATGCAGCTATTTAACCATGTTAACTCACTGACACATGGGCCCACCACCGTTAAGTGCACAATTATCTCCTCGGTGGACCGAGGCACTGTGCTTATGGACCTAGGTCCATGCACTATTCTCGTGAGCCGAGCCAATGATAGTGGGTCTCATCTGTTAGTAGGTGATTTTCCTTTAGAAAATAAATGAAAAAGAAAATAAATCACTTGGGCCCACCTGCCATTCACTGAGACTTTACCGTCAGAAAATAAAAGAAAAAGCAGTGGGACCTACCTGCGAGAGAGATAATTCTCTCTCCCTTTTTTCCCTAGAATTTTCAAATCAAACCAAATTGAAGCCTTAATAACTTTTGCACAAAAACTCTAAATATGATGATTCTTTTTTAAAAATTCATATAAAATCATGCTATACCAGAATATGCAAAAATATTTGGATTTTGTTACTTCTAGATTTATTTTGCATATTTAATTCATTTTTGGCTCTTTTGATTAAGCGTCGATTACTCGAACGATATTTTTGACGACCAACCATCCTCCTATTCAAAATAACCAGAGCAAGATAAGCAACCCCTTTGATCATGTTGATCCCACTATTTTAGTTACTGTACTTTGTTTTGAGAAATATATTATGCATGTGTGTATGTTTGATGTAAAATTGCTATGTTTGGGTTAACGGTAGTTGAAATATTAATTCTCTTACTGTTGTAGCCATTAAGATATGGGTTAGCCAATATATAATGTCATTTGGGAGTTTTGAGTGCGATGATCACACAAATGCTTATTAGAGTGAAAGATTTTTTCTAAAAGTTATAAAAGGACGATATGATAAACATGAGTTTGAGATATTTATGAAAAATATCCAGAGGGGTGTAGCTCTGTTATTTTGTATAAAAATAATAATGCAAAATCTAGTTTGCGACACAGACGAGTTATATTATATTATGAGAAGAGTGAGAGTGTACATCATTAGTAGATAGAGGGAGATTCTCATTTGGGTCAATTAAAGACCGAACGCCGGTATATCCGACCTAAGCGTAGGCGTACAACCGCATGTGCTTGTATGGGATGACATTAGCTAATTAAGTCATTAAAAACTAGCTTTGCACGTAGGTAGGCCGTAGTAGTGCGGACATGACCGGTGTAGGCATCTTCGAAGGGGCTCCCTTCACCACGGTGTTGGGCACAAAGCTTGCCAACACAACTACAAATGCCTCACTGAGATGGTGGTGTCCCCGGGTGAAGTGAGGGTATTTATTCGCTAGGCTAGTGCAAGGGTAGGACTAGATGATGTAAAAGCTTCGACTCATGCTCTAGACTGCTTACCAAAGGAAGTGAGCAGTGGTATCTACGGATGCCGAATAAACTAGAGAACTCGTGTGCTGTGGGTAAATTTGTACCCATCTATAGAGTGTAAATCTATTTAAATAGTTGTGCTCATGGTGATGAGCGTGCTAAGTGTAGTATTGCCGGGTATAGTTTTGATTTTTGCAAAAACCATTTTGTTGGAAAACATGGAAAATGACTTGTGGGTTTATAATTGAGTTGAATGTCATGTCTATGGCTGAAAGAAAAATGTTTCTCGCAGCCAAGGAGGGTTGCGAGTTGTTGATCTTATTCATTTGATTATTTACTTATAGTCTTGTATCTACTCAACTGCTTTTTAACTTTTGTTGCAAAATACTATGAATGGATATTGCAAATAAAACATAGTCGGGCCGCCTTTGTAGCGCCGTAATTAATTAGCATAATCTCTATCATTAGGGCAAAGATTTAATTAGCTATCGTTTAATTAATGCTTTGAGTCACTAACGTGGGCCGAGGTTGAGTTAATGCACTATTTAACCATGTTAACTCAGCGACACATGGGCCCCCACCGTTAAGTGCACAATTATCTCCTCGGTGGGCCGAGGCATCGTGCTTATGGACCTAGGTCCATGCACTATTCTCGTGAGCCGAGCCAATGATAGTGGGTCTCATCATTAGTAGGTGATTTTCCTTTAGAAAATAAATGAAAAAGAAAATAAATCACTTGGGCCCACCTGCCATTCACTGAGACTTTACCGTCAGAAAATAAAAGAAAAAGCAGTGGGACCTACCTGCGAGAGAGATAATTCTCTCTCCCTTTTTTCCCTAGAATTTTCAAACCAAACCAAATTGAAGCCTTAATAACTTTTGCACAAAAACTCTAAATATGATGATTCTTTTTTAAAAATTCATATAAAATCATGCTATACCAGAATATGCAAAAATATTTGGATTTTGTTACTTCTAGATTTATTTTGCATATTTAATTCATTTTTGGCTCTTTTGATTAAGCGTCGATTACTCGAACGATATTTTTGACGACCAACCATCCTCCTATTCAGAATAACCAGAGCAAGATAAGCAACCCCTTTGATCATGTTGATCCCACTATTTTAGTTACTGTACTTTGTTTTGAGAAATATATTATGCATGTGTGTATGTTTGATGTAAAATTGCTATGTTTGGGTTAACGGTAGTTGAAATATTAATTCTCTTACTGTTGTAGCCATTAAGATATGGGTTAGCCAATATGTAATGTCATTTGGGAGTTTTGAGTGCGATGATCACACAAATGCTTATTAGAGTGAAAGATTTTTTCTAAAAGTTATAAAAGGACGATATGATAAACATGAGTTTGAGATATTTATGAAAAATATTCAGAGGGGTGTAGCTCTGTTATTTTGTTTAAAAATAATAATGCAAAATCTAGTTTGCGACACGATTGAGTTATATTATATTATGAGAAGAGTGAGAGTGTACATCATTAGTAGATAGAGGGAGATTCTCATTTGGGTCAATTAAAGACCGAACGCCGGTATATCCGACCTAAGCGTAGGCGTACAACCGCATGTGCTTGTATGGGATGACATTAGCTAATTAAGTCATTAAAAACTAGCTTTGCACGTAGGTAGGCCGTAGTAGTGCGGACATGACCGGTGTAGGCATCTTCGAAGGGGCTCCCTTCACCACGATGTTGGGCACAAAGCTTGCCAACACAACTACAAATGCCTCACTGAGATGGTGTGTCCCCGGGTGAAGTGAGGGTATTTATTCGCTAGGCTAGTGCAAGGGTAGGACTAGATGATGTAAAGCTTCGACTCATGCTCTAGGCGCTACCAAAGGAAGTGAGCAGTGGTATCTACGGATCTTAGAATAAACTAGAGAACTCGTGTGCTGTGGGTAAATTTGTACCCATCTATAGAGTGTAAATCTATTTAAATAGTTGTGCTCATGGTGATGAGCGTGCTAAGTGTAGTATTGCCGGGTATAGTTTTGATTTTTGTAAAAACCATTTTGTTGGAAAACATGGAAAATGACTTGTGGGTTTATAATTGAGTTGAATGTCATGTCTATGGCTGAAAGAAAAATGTTTCTCGCAGCCAAGGAGGGTTGCGAGTTGTTGATCTTATTCATTTGATTATTTACTTATAGTCTTGTATCTACTCAACTGCTTTTTAACTTTTGTTGCAAAATACTATGAATGGATATTGCAAATAAAACATGCTTTAAGCAAAACAAACTGCAGCATAGAGCCACACCTCTGGTTAGCCTTGCATTTATATAATTTTTTTGTGATATACTACAAGTCTTGCTGAGTACATATTGTACTCAATCTTGCTTACATTGTTGTTCAGAGTTCGAGGATGAGCCTACGCCAGATGACATTTTCTTTGTGACTGGAACTAGATGGTTCGATGACTGGTCTATCTAGGTTTTGTCTCTTGTTAGTTGACTTTGGGTTTGGATGGACATGCCGCTGGAATTTATTTACCTTCAACTCTTTTTCTTCCGCTGCTACTTTTGATTACTCTGATAACACTTGTTTTTATTTGGCCGGTCGGTCGTTGATGTAATAACTGTAAACACTTAAGTTATGTACCCATTTTGCTTTACTTTTGTATATGTGAATGTATGACTATGATATCAATGCTAGAGTTGTGTGTATTAAGCACTGATCATGGGACTAGTATGGTACACACACGGGGGTTTCGGGTATTCAATACCCGGGGTCCGATAGCGCTAGTATGGATTACCTCACATTTTGAATATTAATTGGATCCCCTTTCCCCTGTAATATTTGCAGATGCTGATCCTCAGTCGTTAACGTCGAGAAGGATAGGCATCACTTCTTCGAGACATGCAACGACGGTTAGGCTCCAGATGCTGACCCTTTATCAGCACTCGAGAGGAGCGATATGCAAGGCAAATAATTGGATACCATGCCACCATACTCATCTTCACGCGCAGTGGCGGAGTTGGGCCTTGGGCCGTCGGGGCAATGGCCCGAGGCCCAGCTCAAAATTATTTATTGTTTTGTGCTTGTGAGGGGGTGTGTCTCCCACTGGGCTGGGCTGAATGGCAAGTTTCAGCTGGACTAGCCCGAGGCCCAACCGCTGGTTGGCTACACCCCTATTCACGCGTGTTGGTCAAACAAGAGTACCCCACTGTGCCGGAGGCCACAATTTTTCCCAAAGGAGCCATTCAAAATGCTGGCTGAAGAGCGCTGGGCGATGGTGGCGGAAGTGCGGCTATGGGCAGTGGCGGTGGGCGGCACAACGACGACAGTGGATGATCTTGGTTGGACGAGGCTTGCGGTGGTGGCACGGCGAGGCGCCGTTGACCACGGGAGGCGGTGGTGGAACTGCGGTGGGCAGCGCTAGAAGCCGCAGGGGAGGGAGGAGGTGGGCCGATGGGGTGGGGAAGGCAATCGAGGGGGACATCTTAGGTGGGGATGAGGGCCTGTCCAGAGGCGAAGAAGATGACCATGGTAGGGGTAGCCAGATAAGGCTAAGCAGCCTGCGCACACTCCTTAGTCACGTCCTTTTTTTTTCATGCGAAGTTCATTCCATGTTTCGGACCTCACCATCCATAGGTCTGAAACAGACACGCACGATGAATGAATATTATTAGACACGCACGAAGAATGAATATTATTATTCTTGCATCATTTTGAGAGAGAGAGAGAGAGTAAAGAGCCGGGAAATTAAGTGACTTAATTAATTATCACAATCCATCCAATTTACCAAATGGTAAACTAAAGATATGGCATATGTGTCATCGCACACCATGAGCAATAGACGTAAATCTTTTTCACCGTGCACATAGCTCCGAAGATGGAGAAAACAACTGAAAAACCATGGAACAATGATTGGAACAATTCTAAAGATCTCTTTTCTTTCACATAATAAATATTAATTTTCTTTCACATATATATAAAAACATATCTCCGCAGGCTACTAAACAAATCAAATTGTAAACGATTTTTTTTGTTGAGTCTCATTCAACATGAAGACAAACAAAACATCTATTGTTACTACATAAGGCATCTATGATATAAGAATATCTTTGTAGATGATATTCTTGGTAAATGTTCCACTACAATTCAACCGGATCAAGGAGATAGACACCTACATTTAGGACAGTTTACCCTGGGCCTCATTGAATGATCGTAACAATGTGTTTCAAAAAAACCCTTGAAATTTTCTATCAATCACATTTAGCTACCGCACATTCTCAGAGTAAGTGACACAGTCACACAGATTCAAGTTCCCCAAAAATTCAAGAAGGGGCATCACTACCACAGAAAAGGAACGATTCAAAAACGTTATCACAGAACGTTTTCTAAACCATCTGAGTTTATAGGTCAGTAATGACATGAGGTCACCACAGACAGTTTTTTAACCGTCTGTGAAAAAAGCTACAACAGACGGTTTTGAACAATAACTGTCTGTGATAGTCAATTATCATAGACGGTTTTTTGTTCAAAACCGTCTGTGAAAATAGATTATTATAGACTGTTTTTTAGTAAAATCCGTATGTGATAGTTTTTTATTGCAAATTTTTTTGAGCCAAACCAATTAATTGCTGGACAATAGTTTTCATATGCTCATTCGATAGTTTGCAAAAAGGTGATTAAAATACACACACAGCACACACACACACACACTCTCTCTCTATCAATCAATGGCTCACTCTCTAACGAGGACATCGTCGAGTAGAAGCATCCATCTCGAATAGAATGAGCCACCCTTGTCGACCACACATGAGGATCCTTACTGGGAACGAAATCTGACAAGATGGAGGGGACGAAATCGAAGTGAAAAGGAAATCTGGATGGGGATTTGGGGGCAAAACATCGTGCTCACCTGAGGCCAAGATGGGGCAGATCTAGTGGTACTGACCGAGCCGCAGTGGCACACCGGAGGCGCCGTGAAATAGCAGGTGCGGACGCGTGTGTCAGCCTCCTGCGGCAGACATGGAGCTCCTGCGCGTCCCTCATCCTCCTCCTCATCGGTGTGGTGAGGGGAGAGTGAGAGACTGATAGAAGACAAGGCGGGGTGGGTATAATATATAAGGACAACGCCAGAATATTTCGCCTCCGCGCAAGCATTCAAATTTTTTTGCGAATCACATACGGTTTCAAACAAAAACCGTGTGTGACGAGCTAATATCACAGACGGTTTACATTAAAAATCGTCTGTGACAGAGTTAACTATTTCAAGTCACAGAATCAGGTAAAATCGAGAGATAGTTATCACAGACGATTTTTAATACAAACTGTCTGTGATGAGATACTTACCACAGACGGTTCTTAGCGTATCTAGTAATAGAGATGATCGCATTGGTAAAACCATTTATGATTACCATTAACACTGACGGTTTTAAAAAACTGTCTGTAATGAGACGTCCAGTATTAGCCTTTTTGTAGTAGTGCATCCACATGCCGACTTTTTCTTTGATTATCACTTTGAGCAATTTATTGTCACTTTGTTGCCACTTTGAGCAATTTATTGTTAACCATCAGCCACATGAATATATGCGTTTTGAGGGCAATTAACTTCAGACTTCTGGAATAATGGCACCCCAAAAACTCATCCTTATTTCGTTGCAAAATTTTTAGCAATTCTCGGAACCTGATACAACACATGCATAGGCCTGTCCTTTACAACAAACATAACCATTGATGTTGCCATGGATAGAACCAAATATCAGACTCTACTACTTCTATGGATAGAACCATTTTTCGTTATTTGCCATGGATAGAACTGACCAGGTATTACCATAATTTGGAATCGATATAAGATGCGCTATATACATAGTATGAATCAGAAAACCTGACCTTATCGCTGGGTAACAAGAGCTCGTCACAGTGCTTGTTCCTCCAAGAGATACTCTGCCCACCGTTGTACTCACCTGCAACCCCCACTTCAAATTAATTTCTACAACAAAACTTGCTCTGCACTCTCAAAGTAGCATTAAGCCTATTATAACATCCCAAAATTCATATTTTGGGAATGCATAATAAAAATGCATCGGGAAAATCATTTTCATCATTTTATATATGAAAATATAATCATGTATGAATTTTGAACTTTTATTTAAAAGCAAATAATGAAATTCGAACAAGCATGCACTTAAAATAAATTAAAATAAAAATAGTTGAGAGAATTAGTTTGAGCATAACTGCTCAGGGGAAAATTTACTAAATAAATTATATGAATTTTCATTAAGTGTGGCAAATGCATTTACTTAAGAATAGAAACTTATAATATTTTTTGAGAAAATCACAGACAATATAAAGCCTTGAAAAATTCACATAAGAAACTAAATTAGGTCAGAGGCATAAAAAATGTTTCATCAATTTTTTACTTTGTGTGCTCAATACAAAAATTCAGCAAACCTTCAGCCCTTAAATACAAAACCCTAATCTAACCTCTCTCCCACTCTCACCGACTAGTGGGCCCACGTCCCCTAGCACCAGCGCCAGCTCGCCCCTGTGCCTTGGCCACGCGGCCACTCGCCCATGCAGCGCTACCCACTTGGCACACCGGCTTTGCCCAGTGCCTGGTTTTCTTCCCCTCGCCCACATCGCCCATGCCCTGCTCCTCGCCCATCCCTGCCGTTGTCCTGTTGCCGCATTGGAGCGCATCGCCGCCATTGCCCACGGGCACACTCTCACCCTCGTGAGTTCCTTCGCCCTCCCGTCTATAAAAAGACCGCCAGTAGCTTGCCTTACCTCCCTTCGCCATTCCCCACCCCTTTCTTCTTCTCCACCGATGTAGGTTAGAACTTGATGAGTTTGGCATTTTAGAACGCAGAAAGAAGTATCAAACCATCTATCTATGGTTTTTTTGCTTGCATTGCAGGTTTAAGTTTAATCTCTTTGCATTTTTGATGTGCGTTTCGGTTTCGAGCCTCAAGTTTTCTTCGATCTAAGGAATGGCTTGGGAAAGAATGACACGTTTGGCTAATTTCTTCGATTACATTACTTTTTCTTTGTTCAAGAGAGAAAAAAGAGCTTTCTTATGAGTTTCTCTCATTGAATTGTGCTCAGACCATCAAACCATGTATGAAGGAGGAGATGTTGTTGTCATTGCACTATATATATATGTTGTTAGAGATCCATATCTAACAAATTATGGAGTGCTGGTTGAGAATATAAAAATAAAAACATTAGTAATTTAAAACCTGATCCTAGGAACCGATCGCTGCTCGATTGGTGGAAGGTTTAGTCGAATGCTCCCACCCACCCACCCACCCGGCTCAAACCCAGGTACCTACCTTCCCTATTAAGTGTGTTAAGAGATAAGACCGACTTCTATACAATCTTTGCTCATGTGTATAGCAAGAAATTGTATTTGAGTAGGTCTATCTCTAGTTTCTACCTATAGTCGATTGTATTGTAATTCTCCTTGTCTTCCTTTCTTACTCGGTTGTAACAACTGTTCATCATCCGCAAGACTAGCAATATAAGCAAAGGATGTTGCATCAATTTGAGTGCGTGGGATCCATCCAACATAATATTTGATATTGTTTTTCATATGGTATCAGAGCCAACTCTTCCTCAACATCATGTTGACTACATGATCGCAAGTCTCGGCATCTTCCGGCGTGACAACCTCATTGATTGGCGGAGCTTTTGCCGTGCCATCATTCGACCACTTGATTAACATCAAGTTGAGCCAAGAAACTATCTCCTATGGAAGTCACAACTTATGCCCTACCTGCGAGGACAACAACTCCTCGGTTTTATCGACAACACAAACCTCGCTCCATCGGAGGTGATCACGAAGACCACGGTAGAAAGCGTAACACAGTAGCCCAACCCGGCGTATCAAATTTGGCTCCAGCAAGATCAGATGGTACTTTTCTATCATCATTATCTCTGGAAGTATTGGTGCAGGTCTTGTTCATGACCATTGATGCCGAAGTCTGAGAGCCCCTAAAGGCATGTTTGCGTCAGAGTTGTGAGCAAGGATCACGCAAACTTGAATGCAGATGGCGGCTCTCAGGAAGAACAACATGACTGCTACCGATTACTTCAACAAGATGAAGACCTTTGCAAACAATTTGCATATGCAGGACAACCTCTACGGGAGGAAGAAGTCATCTTCTATGTGCTAGGAGGCTTGGATGCGGAATATAATTCGCTGGTGGCTTCAATCACGACCAAGGTTGAACCTTTCAGCCTTAGAGAATTATTTGTGTGTCTCCTTAGCTTTGAAATAGGATTGGATCAACATAACTCCAACACTCAGTTTTCATTATCCTCGGTGAACATGTCTAATCGAGGAAACCGTGGTGGATGTGGTCGCAGTGGTGGCCTTGACAACCACGACGGTGGTGGACAATGAGATGGTCGCAACAACAACAACAACAACTTCAATCACAACAATGGAAACAAGTCGGTGTGCCAGGTATGTGGAAAGATTGGACATATTGCTCTAAGGTGTTATCCCCGCTTTGATCATTCTTATCAAGCAGATGATAATCGTATGGCTATCGCAGCATCAACCAATTCCTACCACATCGACACGAAATGGTATTCCGATACGAGAGCCACCAACCATATCACAAACGATATAGACCGCCTCACCATGCATGAGAAGTATGCTGGACATGACCAAGTTCAACCATCAAGCATGTCAGGTATGTTCATTTGTCATACTAATCATTCTAAGATTATTACCCCAACAAAAGACTTGCATCTTATAAATATTCTTCATATTCCCAAGTCAAATATACATCTTCTTTCTATCCATCGGCTAACCACTGACAATGATGTCTTTGCTGAATTTCATCCTGTAGGACCGGAAAGGCGACTAGGGGGGGGGGGTGAATAGGCGCTTTCTCAACTTTCTCGCCTAAATCAAATTCAACACGAACTTTACTCCTTTAGCTATGAAAGCTAAGAAGATCAGTAAGCGCACAGTGGAAGCCTTGTGCTGAATTCGATAACCCCGATGACCACACGACACAAAAGTGGAGACTTAATCTCAAAGGGCGATTCGAGCACAAAGCGGTCTCGACCGGCTACCAAGCGATCGACCGACGTTCAACCAATGATCCGACGGCAACTAATCAAGCGGTCGGACGGTGGACAGCGGTTCGACAGCGAGCAAATGTCCGAAAACACAATGCTGGTCGGTCCGTTGTAACACCGATCGACCGGTCAAATCAGAATCGAAAAATCAATCCCAAATCCAAAACAAAATTTGATCCAACTTTTGATTCAACCAATGAAACTTGACCAAATTTCGAGCACACCTCCCTAATGATATTAAAGACCTATTTCTAGCGACGATCCTTCAGATCCACTTCGCAGAATCGATCTCTCAAGGATTTAACAAAGAAGTGCACAAACCCTAGAAATATGAAAATCTTTGATTCAAGACTTGCTTGTGGGGGTTGATGGTCTAGATGATTCTAGGAATACTCCCACACATCAAAGCAAGACAAAGTGGGTCAATAGACCAAGTTTAACCACTTGAATCAAGGAAGCACCAAATTCATTCAAATGAGAGAAGAACACAAAAGAGAGACAAATGAACTCTCAAGCAAGCATCACAAGATTGATTGATCTCACAAGATGCTTACAAAGCCACTCCCTCAAGGAGGACAAGATCTCACCAAGGAGCAACCACAATCTCTCCCTCTCTTCCTCTCCAAACCCTAACCCTAGAAAAGGCTAAGAAACTTCCAAATGAATGCCTCAAGAGGGTTTTACATCTCCCCCCTTCTATTTATAGGAGAGGACTAGGGTTTCACTTTTGGGACCCACTCACACATGGGACCCACACACAACATCTGTTGAAGCAATCGCCTGCTTCACCACGTGTAGGTTGATCAGCGGTTCTCATCGCGTCGCCAAGCCTCTCTTGTCCGAATCCCATCGGAACCTCCCAGAGACTCGCACCGATATCCGCACCGCCTGATCCAACCAGCTGCACCAAACTACCCGTTCGATCCATCTTGCCCATTCTGCACCATGCTCGAGTCACACGACCTCACCCGGTATCCATGATCGTTCTGGACCTCAGCTCTCCAAGCGTAGTCCCGATCCACCTCACCGTTGACGTCGTTGACCTGCAAGCCACCTGCACAGCAATAGACAAACAAACCGTTTCCGGGAACAAGTTCTTCACAACTTGACCCACGTTAGCTCCGCAATGCAATATACATCAATAAAGCATTGATAACTAAACATAAAACACAATCAAAACACATCAATGCAAACTTAGCTATCCTCCAAGTCAATGCTGGTCTGACCGCCCCACAAGGCCGGTCCAACCGATTTCAGGCCGGTCGGACCGCTCACACAACGGCGGTCGGACCGGTCAAAAAGACTTAGCCAAAATTCCAGCTGGAAAATCCGAAACCTTCTGGAATTTTCAACTCAATAGAACTTTTGACTGGGAGCTCCAAAAATGATGCAACCACATCCAGGAGACTCCCCTCACCTGCCTACACAACCTATTTTTGGCTTAGCTCCAAAAGCCACTTTTAGGTCAGGCCGGTCCGACCGGCAACCACTGCCGGTCCGACCGTTCCACGGGCGGTCTAACCGCCCCACACCACCGGTCAGACCGCCTGTGGTCTGACAGCATGAAGGAAACCCCGAAAATGCGAGATTTTGCAAACCAACAAAGCCATTGCCAATTGACTCATCATCCTGAGATCGTGCACATATCCTCACGATATCCACAATCTCCCCCTTGATGAACACATTGGCAATTTCCCAGAAAATGTGGTTTTTTCGAAATGAAAAGTAAAAATCGCCGTTTTCGCATAAAGGCACAACTTGGTCCATAAGCAAGAAAAAGCCTAGGAACCGACCAAGCTGGCTTCAGAATAGTATAGGCAAGTGAGATAAGGCAATGAAAGCATAAATGGATTCAAATTCTAGAAAGTGACCAAAAATCTCACTTAGGTCCATATGAAAGACAAAATGTTCTATTTGACCTTTGATCATTGTGAGTCTTCTTCAATTGCAATTAAGATCAGAAAAAGGCAATAAAATCCAGAGACTCAACTCACTGTGATCACAAATTTTCAAAAGGTTCACATTTTTTTTATTATGTGTGATCTTTGATGTATGAAACCTTATGTAAACCAAAAGCTACCAAAAGCTCCAAAACAGCATTTTCTTCAATCCTTCTCCCCCTTTGACAATGAATTCATCAAGATGCAAGGGAAAAGATGAGAGAGAGTTTTGTAAATTCGAGGGCTTAATGGAGGACTTGGGGAAACCTTTGTTCCCTGGCTGCAAGTCGGAATACACAAGGTTGTCAACCGTGCTTGAACTGCTGAAATTGAAGGCAAGCAATGGTTAGTCCGACAAGAGTTTTACGGCGTTGTTAGGTCTCTTAGCTGACATCCTTCTGGAGGGAAACTTGTTGCCCAGCACGACCTACCAAGCTAAGAAGGTTCTTTGTCCATTGGGAATGGAAGTAGAAAGAATACATGCATATCCGAATGATTGTATCCTCTACTGTAAAGAGTATGCAGACATGCATGTATGTCCCGTGTGCAAAGCATCCTGATACAAGCGTAAAAATACTGCTAAGGCGAAGCAAGAACCTCCTGCTAAGATGTTGTGGTATCTGCTTGTGATCCCATGTTTGAAGTGTTTATTTGCGAACTGAAAGGAGGCAAGATTGATGTGTTGGCACTCGGAGGAGCGTAAGAAAGATAGAAAGCTCAGACACCCTACCGATTACGCCGGTGGAGAAACTTGATCCGAAGCTTCAAGAGTTCGGTCGAACCGAGGAACATAAGGTTAAGGTTGAGTCTGGACAAAATGAATCCTTTCGGTAACATGAGCGTGACATAGCTTTGGCCCGTGAATCTATGTATGTACAACCTTCCTCCTTGGCTGTGTATGAAGTGGAAATACATTTTGATGTCACTATTTATCCAAGGGCCGAAGCAACCTGGGAATGATATTGATGTGTACCTAACACCATTGCTGGAAGATCTTGTGACACTTTGGAACGAAGGGGTACAAGTATGGGATGTGTACAAACGAGAGAACTTCACTTTACGCGCCATGTTATTCTGCACTATCAATGATTTTTCTGCCCTTGGTAACCTGTCGGGGTTCAGTACAAAAGGAGCCAAAGCATGTCCACACTGCTTAGATGGTACCGAGAGTGTATGGCTGAACAACTCACGCAAAACTGTGTATATACGTCACCGTAGGTTCCTTCCCAGGATTCACCCATACCGCAAGATGAAGAAACAATTCGACGAAAATAAGGAGGACGGTTCAGCTCCAAGGGCTTTTAGAGGGAAAGAGGTCTATGATATGGTTAAGGATATCGATGTTGTGCTTGGAAAGGGACGTAAATTAAGGACCCCTCAGAAAAACATCTCGAAGAAGCGGTCAATTTTTTGGGACTTGCCTTATTGGGAACACTTAGAAGTTCGCCACTGCATCGACGTCATGCACGTGGAGAAGAATGTATGTGATAGCTTGATTGGTCTCTTACTGAACATTAATGGCAAAACAAAAGACGGTGTTAACGCACGGTGTGACTTCGTTGATATGAACATAAGAACCGAGTTGGCACCGAAAGAGACCGATAAAGGACGAACGTACCTTCCCCCAGCTTGCTACACTTTGTCCAAGGTCGAAAGAAATGAACTGTGTCAAAGCTTGCATGGTGTGAAAGTTCCGTCCGGTTACTCCGCCAATATTAAGAAACTTGTTTCCATGAAAGATTTAATTGGTATGAAGTCTCATGATTGTCATGTGCTGATGACACAAATGCTTCCTGTTGCAATTAGGAGTATCTTGCCGAACAAGGTCCGAGTGGCAATATTTAGGCTGTGTTATTTCTTTAACTCAATTGCTCAGAAGATCATCGATCCCGAAGGACTCGACGCTCTACAGGCCGAGGTGGTGACGACTCTATGTCATCTTGAGATGTATTTCCCTCTGTTATTTTTTGATATCATGGTCCATCTCATTGTTCACCTTGTGAAAGAGATAAAGATACGCGACCCTGTGTTCCTACGTCATATGTAGCCTTTCGAGAGATACATGGGAATTCTGAAATCCTACGTACGAAATCGATCTCGGCCGGAGGGCAGTATCTGTGGATATCATGGGGATATGCTCCAGATCTTAGGATGATGTGACAATTGGCAATTGCGTTAACGGTTTGTCGTTTCACGGGTTTCGACAAAGTCTCGGATCTGTTCAGCATTACGGGCGGCGGTCCGACCGCCATAGCATGGCGGTCCGACGGTCCCAAATCGATCGGACCGGCCATGTGCGTGATCGGACCGGCGTGACTAAATGGTCGAATGGGTCGGCCAAAAATAGGTGTTGTAGACAAGTGAGGGATCCTAATACACTTGGTCTCATAATTTTGGAGTTCCCAAGCAAAAGTTCTATTGGTTTAAAGTTTCCAGAGGTTTGGATTTTCAGGTTGAAAATTGGCTAAGTCCTCTGGCGGTCCGACCGCCTTGTGGTGGCGATCGAGCCGGTCGGTTGGCGGTCGGACCGCCCCGAGGGGATCGACTGTTCGATCTTGTTCATCGGCCAACCGTGGCGATGATGTTTTGTTAGGTCAAAGTCATGGGTTTGGATGCATATGTGTTGCATGATGCATGTTTTGACTAACGTGGGTCAAGTTGTGAAGAACTTGTTCCCGGATTCGATTTGCTTGTTTATTGTTGTGCAGGTTGCTTGGTGGTCAACGACGGTCAACGGCGAGGATGATCGGGACTAGGCTTGGAGAGCTGAGGTCCAGAACGATCGACGATGCCGGGTGAGGTCAATGAACTCAAGTGTGGTGCAGAATAGACAAGGATGACCGAGCAGGCGATTCGGGCGATCAGTTGGATCAAGCGGTGCGGGGGGCCTGCAAGTGCCATGGTGGTTCTGGTGGGAGCCGGATGGGAGAGACTTGCCGACATGTTGAGAGCCGTTGATCAACCTACACGTGGCGAAGCATGGGAGGTGCTTCACAAAGATGGGACTCGGTCTTTGCAAAAAGATCGAGAAGGGGTATTTTGGTAATTATACCAAATACCGCTTTGGTGACTTTTGACGACTCGCGGCGCAAGATGGCGTGGAGAAGCGGAGTAGGTCAAGAGGAGATGAAGGCGCCGAGATGCGTGCGTGTGTGACCCGCTTGTTTTGGGCCTTAACGGAGCCCATTAGGGTTACTCTTCTAGAAGGTTTAAGTCTCCACTATAAATAGAGGAGGAGGTGGTCGCACCCTTCAACCCTTTCATGCTTGAAACCCTAGTTTTGGCTTAAGTGCTTAGGGAAGGTTTAGTGGAGATTAGGGTTCTAGAGAGAGAGATGTTTTGATCTTGTGTCCATGCGTATCCGTATGAGTGGTCAGAATCGATACATTATCAAATCAATCCAAAGAAGAGTTCTCTTCAAGATGAGTTCATTTGCCCTTCTTCTCTCTATTTGGTGATTTTGAGTCTTTCTTTGATTCGCATGTTTTTGATTGATTTCTTTGCATGATCTAGCTTGTCGTGACATGTGGGAACACATCTAAGATCATCTTGATCATCAATCACCCACGAGCAAGTTTTTCGATATAGTTTTCGTTTTGACTCGGTTTCAAACCTTCCACCTCTCAAACTGAAAAAGGTCTGAACTTTTCCAAAGATCTTCACGATCTTCGATTGGAATAGGTTCCTGACATCCTAGAGAAGGTGTGTACCAAGTTTCATCAAGTTTGGAGTTGTAGATCAAAAGTTACATCTATTTGCAACTTCGTTTTTGGTGATTTCACTTTGTTCATCGGTGGAGGTCGGACCGCCCTCATCGAGGTCGGACCGCCCATAGGACCGGTCGGACCGCCCTTGAATAGAGGTCGACCGCCCACACTTAGGAAATTCAGTTTGGTTGTTTTGGTTGTTTTGCTTGGGTTTTGATTGGATTCAATCCTAGTCTTCCGCTGTACTGGTATATCGATCTTCATAGCTTCTATAGCTATTGGAGTGAAATTTGTGTTGAATCTAATCAAGGTTGAAAAAGTGAGCGTGCTCCTATTCACCCCCCCCCTCTAGTCGCCTTTTCGGTCCAACAAGTGGTATCAGAGCCCGGTTAGTTCAATCTTGATCTTAACCGGTCACTGAACTTGGCGATGGATAAGTACTCGACAAAGCCGCATGTCTTCAATGGGCTCGACTATGCCTATTGG
Organism: Hsuehochloa calcarea; assembly: GCA_036346395.1. Classification (NCBI taxonomy): domain Eukaryota; kingdom Viridiplantae; phylum Streptophyta; class Magnoliopsida; order Poales; family Poaceae; genus Hsuehochloa; species Hsuehochloa calcarea. The sequence continues at coordinate 34,765,435 of CM070614.1, read as the reverse complement.
AAGAATCGCATGCGAGTCTTCCTTGAGAGAAGGACAAGCTATATGGGAGGTTGTTCGAGCTCATTCGTTTTGTTCGAGATTGCCACGCAAGCTTGGCAATACTTTGGCTAACAACAACAAGGCAAAGAATCTCCTATATGCCGGGCTTGGTAGACAAGAGTATGACAGATTTGCAATCTTACGATCAAGACATGAAATTTGGCACACCTCGAAACTTACCATGAGGATCGTCCCAGATTAAACAAGTCGCAGACGGTCTATAAGCTTAGAGTACAACAAATTCGAGATGCGTCCTGGCGAGAGCATCGATGACGTTTTTACTCGCTTTAACAAGGTTGTCAATCAGATGAAAGCTGTTGACATTGAGTACTCTCAATCTGAGAATGCCACTCACCTCTTGGCTGCAATCAACACCAAGGAGTGGGAGATGAAGGCTACTGCCATAGAGGAGAACGTCGATCTCTACTCTCACCTTGAGCCGCTTTATAGTAAGCTCAAGACTCATGAGATCAAGAGAGGTAGTCTTCCTAAGAAGGATAGCATGGCTTTGGTAGCTGATCCTCTTTCAAGAGCTTCTGATGGTTTTTCTGAGTCCTCTTCGGGTTTTTCTCTTGCCTGTTTATCCACAATTCGTGAAGAGGATTTTGAGAGTCTTCCTGAGCCCGAGCTAGCCCTCATAGTCAAGAAAGTCACACGGGCTTACAACAATGTGAGAAACAAAAAGAGAGGTGGCCCTGTGACTTGCTACGAGTGTGGTGAGCTTTACCATATTCGCTAACTGCCCTAAGCTGAAGGGTAAGGGTAACCATAAGGAGGGAAAGCCAGCTTGGAAGAAGCCTCAAGGGAACAAATCAAGGTTTGATGCTGCCAAGCTGATGAAGGCTGCTCACCGGGTCCTTGCCGCTTTTGGAGATCAATCCTTGAGCGATGTGGACTCGGGAGCGAGGAGGACAAGGAGGAGGAGGAGCCACCTCAAGACAAGAAAGGGAAGGCCAAGGACTTCAGGCATGTGCTTCATGGTCGACTACGACGCCGATGATGATGATGAGGTATCCCTATCTTATGATGTCCTTTCGCTAGATGCGAGAACATGTATGAGCAATTGCTTAGTCGATAAGGCTTTAAAATTCATCATGGTTAAGAACAAGGATCTAGAGTCACAAGTTGAAAATTTGACATTAGAACTTGTGAATGCTAAGAGTCTAGACGTTGATGAATGTTCATCTTGCCATGCTTTGCACTCGAGCTGCCTAAAGCGCAATCGCTCTTAATACCGCTTTACATCAACTTGAAAATGCTAGAACCGAGCTAGTTGAGGTCAAATCGCTCCATGTCTTAAATGCTTAGAGTCTAGCAAGTTGGATGTTTCAACCAAGAGAGTCTCGCTCTTGCTCGTTGCTTAGAACATGAACGTGAAATTAAAGACATTTTAAAAGCAACTAGAGAGAAATATGCCAAGCTTAAGGGCGGTATTAATTCGCTAATTGTACTTTATGTCCCGCTCTTAAGCTTGAAATTGCTAATTATAAGGAGAAGCTTGCAAAGGTTAATAAACCTAAAATTTGTCAATCATGTGTTGATCTTAGGAAAGATAATGTTTATCTAGAGAACACACCGCAAAAATTCTCTAGTGGAGAAAACAATTAAACATGATTCTTGACAAGTCTAGAACTCCTTCTAAGAAGCAAGGCTTAGGATACAACTCGCCTGTAACAAATCCAAGACTAAGGTCATTCAGTCTTGGAAAATGGCTTAGTTGAATTCAAAACCCAACTCGCAAAAATTGCTTTCAAACTGCGCAGTTCTGTCCAACCTTCTTTTGAGTCAAAAGGTGCTTCTCCCAAAGGGTACAAAATACCATTGCACCTATTGCGTAGAAGAGTGGACATTTAGTTGAGTTCTGTTGGCGAGGTTGAAAAATGCTAATCATGCTAGAACTTTATTTCATCAACCTAGAGCTTGTGTGAAACATGGTCATGAAAAGAAGAAGAAACCCGGTCTAGGATATACTACACATGCTTATCATCATCATGTTCCTAGGCAGAATGCATCTCATGTGTTTGTAACCATTGCTCATGATAGGACTTCAACTAGGATCAAGGACACTCATTCCTCTTTGCATACTATCATGAGACATGTGTCTCGATCTTCGGGTTCCCAAGTCTATTTTAACTAACCCCTTGATTGAGACACATCGATCTTTTGTGCCTTGATTTTCGTGGATCGTCGCGGAAGGAGGAAGAACACGTGGCTCGTCGACTCACTATTCACGCCACATGACCGGAGACTCTAGATGGTTCACTTCCTTCACGCGGCGACGGTGATGACTTCATCACCTTCGAGATGATTCACAAGGCGGATCAAGGAAGGCTGGATCGATCGGGGTGAACGATGTGTTCATTCTCAAGGATGTCGCTCTTGTGTCCAAGCTAAGGTACAATCTCCTTTACGTCTCCTGACTTCTTGATGATGGCTATGAGACTAGATTTAAGAAGAACGCTTGTCGGGTGCTTGATTCTTTTGGTGAGCTCATTTTGGAATTTCTAGAGTTGGTAGAATATTTGGAGTGATTTTTTCAATCTCTTGCCGGATCTCTCAAATGTTTAGTTGCATCTTCTTCTCGATATCCGGCTTTGGCACCGACGCTTGGGGCACATTGGTTTTGATCATCCGACACGAGTTAGCGGCCTTGATCTCATGAGAGGCTTGCCTAAACTCAAAGTATCAAAGATGCAGATGTGCTCCTCGTAGGCATGGCAAGCAAGTTGCCGCTCACACCCTTCATTGACTATGGTCATGACCGACGGACCGGGACGGTTGCTTCATATGGATACCGCTGGTCCCGCTAGGTTCGATCGATCGGTGGCAATTGGTACATTCTTGTCATAGTCGATGATTTTTCGAGATATTCTTGGGTGTTCTTTCTTGCTTCAAGGATGAGGTCTTTGATCATTATCATGATCTTGTTCTTCGCTTGGCTTCGAACTTCCCGGTGCCTTGAGAGCAATCCGCAGTGACAATGGCACGGAGTTCAAGAATGCCTCGCTTGCCTCTTTTGTCTTTGGCGCGGTATTGAGCATCGTTCTCTTCTCCACACGCCCTCAACAAAATGGCGTTGTGGAAAGGAAGAACAGGACCTTAGTCTCGATGGCTAGGACGATGCTAGATGAGTATAGCACACCGAGGAGGTTTTGGGCGAAGCTATTGCTCTGACTTGCCATATTTCAAATCGTGTCTTTTGAGACCGTCTTTGGGCAAGACTTCTTATGAGCTTCGTTTTGGCGTAAAACCCTCGGTTTAGCACTTTCGAGTCTTTGGATCGAAGTGTTTTATTCTCAAGACAGGAACCTAGATAAATTTGAATCAAGAACTTGTGATGGTTTATTTCTAGGTTATCCCGCTCATTCGAGGGTTTTCGGGTTTTAATGTTGAAACTAACATTGTCCAGAGACATGCAATGTCACTTTTGATGAGACTAGCCTGCAGCCTAGATCCGATGTTTGGGTGACTTCTGGTGACAGAGAGCATATTTGTTGAGGAAGATGAGGATGAAATTGATGATGCTCCTCCACTTGTCGCTAATGTCTCGATTCCGGCTCCGTAACTCAAGCACGATCGCTTCACCTCCAATTGAGGCTCTGCCGATCTTCTTCATCGCCAGTACTGCGGAGGTTGAGGAGATACTATCTCCCCAGCGCTCCTTTGCACATCCGAGCAAAGACCCTTCGGATCGATGATTGGTAGTCTCCATGAGCGAGTCACTCGCCTGTATCATGATCCGAGTCTTTTCTCTCACTCTGCATTTGTAGCGTCTTTTGAACCCAAAGATATATCACATGCTTTATCGATGCTAGTTGGGTCAATGCCATGCATGAGGAGTTAGAGAACTTTGAAAGAAATAAAGTCTGGAACCTTGTAGAACCTCCTAGTGGTCATAATGTAATTGGTACCGCTGGGTGTTTAAAATAAACAAAATGAGGATGGTTCGTGGTTAGAAACAAGGCTAGGTTGGTAGCTCGGGGTTTTAGCCGAGTTGAGGGGTTAGATTTTGATGAGACCTTCGCTCCTGCTAGATTAGAAGCCATTCGCATCATGCTTGCATTATTTGCATCTAAAGGTTTTAGGTTGCATCAAATGGATGTTAAGAGTGCTTTTTCAATGGTTTTATAGAGGAGGAAGTGTATGTTAGGCAACCCCGGGTTTGAGGATCCCAAGCACCTCGATCGTGTCTTTAAGCTATCCAAAGCCTTGTATGGTCTTAAGCAAGCCCCTAGAGCACAGTATGATAGACTTAAGACCTTTTCGCTTAAGAATGATTTTAAAATGGGAAAAGTTGATAAGACTCTATTCATTCTTAGGCATGGCAATGACTTCGCTTGTTCAGATTTACGTTGATGATATTATCTTTGGTGGTTCCTCTCATGCTCTTGTTTCAGCTTTTACGAGACCATGTCCAGGAATTTGAGATGAGTATGATGGGCGAGCTCAACTACTTTTCAGGGCTGCAAATCAAGCAATGCAAGGAAGGGATCTTCATCCATCAAACGGTACACCAAGGATCTTCTCAAGCGTTTTGATATGGGTGATCGCAAGGCGATCGCCACTCCCATGGCGACTTCGATGCGCTGGATCCGATGAGGAAGGGGAAGCCGTGGATCAACGCGAGTACCGCAAAGATGATCGGCTCCCTCCTGCACTGACGGCCTCAAGACCGGACATCCACTTCGCGTCCGCCTCTCGCGAGGTTTCAGCGCCACCGAGGACTTCACATCGCCAAGCCGTTAAGCGCATCTTCGTGTATTTACATTCTACTCTCCAAGATGGCATTTGGTATTCTTGCTCTTCTTTGTCCATTCGGGGTTTTCGATTCGATTTTGCGGTCAGAGGCTAGATAGGAAGAGCACTTACGGTACATGTCATTTCTTAGGCACGTCTCTTGTCTCTTGGTCTTCTAGGAAGCGGTCTTACATTGCACAATCCATCTTGTTGAATATGTAGGCTCCCGCTAGCTCAGTAGTCGATTTTGTGGATGGTGTCCACTCTTAAGGACTTTGGGTTAAATTTTGCTAGTGTTCCTCTTTTCTGTGATAACACTTCTGCTATTAACATTGCTAAGAACCCTGTGCAACACTCTAGGACCAAGCACATAGACATTCGCTATCACTTCCTTAGAGACCATGTCGAGAAGGGTGATATTGTGCTGCATTTTGTGGAGTCCGAGGGTCAATTGGCTGATATCCTCACCAAACCTTTAGACCCAACTAGGTTTGCCACCTTGAGAAGTGAGTTAGGGTAATTTATCCCTATGGGTTGGTTTGAGGGGGAGTTCGATCTTTTCTGATCTTACCTTGTTCTTTTGATCTTTTATTGTTCTTTTTCTGAACTTATTGATCTTTTTGAACTTTTTAGGTTTTTAGGCTTTTTATTGCATCTCATTGTATCATATTGCATTCATATGAAAAATACATCAAGTGGTATGAAAAATCCAAAAAGATGCATTGTAATATAAGATCTTCTGCTTATCTTTTAAAATTGATGAAGCTTTGCCTATTACCCTTTGGAGCTTTAGTATTTCAATTCTTGCTCAATGCCATGTCTAGTTCTTTGACTTGCTAGAATTATCATGCTTTTACATGTGTAGTTAAGTCTTTGCTATATGAGCTAGAACTTTAAAACAACTCGAACTAAGAAATTGCAATTTGTGGATGTTTTAGCGAGTTGCGCAATTAGTGCTCCTTTTGTGACATTGGCCCTGTCAGAATTGCTTTGTGAGCTCTTGAATCTAAAATTGACCATTACTTGAGCTTTTGTGTTCTTGAGATTCTAAAACTGCTCTTGTAAAAAAAATGATGAAAAATCAAGATTGTCTTATGCTTAAAATGTGCCAAACTATTCTTACGAGGCGCTTGTCAAATGACATGAACTTGGAGATAGTTTGATGATCCGAACGATCTCATGGGGATTGCTTGTCGAAATGACATGAACCTCAAGATTTGTCGCCCAGAGAAGCTTAGAAAGAGTTTGTGGATGGCTCCTAGTCCGGGATCTTCTTTACTAAGATATACCTTTAATCAACTTCGTGAAGCTTAGGATGAGTTTGTGGATGGCTCCTAGTCCAGATCTTGTCACTAAGTTAGATCATTAGTCAACTTCAAATATTCAATGCATATGTGAAAGCTGTTGACAAATGGGCTTTTAAGAAATATTGAGCAAAATAATTCAATACAGACTGATTGACTCTTAATGTGGTCTTTGTTAGATTTTTGATCTTACTTTGACATTTTGACATGGCCAATTTCATTTTAGGATCCTCGTTGATGAACTTCTTTGAATTTGAAGCTTTGCTTAAATTGATCAAATCCATTGCTTTACTTTTGAGCCTTTATGCTTAGCTTTGTTATATATGTCTTACCATGATCTTGCTAGCACTATCGGGCTTGATATGTTGTTTGTGCAATATTAGAAATCTTGACTTGCTCTTTTGGGTAATCTTCAAAGCTTCTTGTAATCAAAATTGAAAAATACAAAATGAAGCCACTCCATTGCATTTCATGCATACTTCTTCTTTTGCTTCTTTCTTCATTCGCAAATTGCTATCTCTGGATGAGAGGAAGGCGTGATTCCTTGATGACTCCATTGTCAAAGGGGAGAAGATATTTTCAATGTTGGGAAGTTTATACAAGGGGAGAAAGTTGAAGAATTTGAAATTTTTCAAATCGAGGATCATAGTGAGGGGAGTTTTGAATTGCATTCTTATTGCCTTATTGACTCTTACGAACTTGAATTGCATTTATTACACCTCACAATGATCAAAGGTCAATTGAACAATTGTTCTTTCATATGGACCTTAAGTGAGATTTTTGACTTTTCGAAATCAAAGTTTTTATGCTTTCTTTTGCCTTATCTTACTTGTCTATGCTATTACGATGCCACTTGGTCATTTCCATTGCTTTCTCTTGCTTATGGACCAAGTTGTGCCTTTTGTAAAACGAAAGTATTTTACTTTTCAAACCTTCAAATTACATTTTCGGATTATTGCCAATGTGTTCATCAAGGGGAGATTGTGGATATCATGGGGATATGCTCAGATCTTAGGATGATGTGACAATTGGCAATGGCGTTAACGGTTTGTCGTTTCACGGGTTTTCGACAAAGTCTCAGATCTGTTCAGCATTCTCGGGCGGCGGTCCGACCGCCATAGCATGGCGGTCCGCCGGTCCCAAATCGTCGGGCCGGCCATGTGCGGTGGTCGACCTACCGTGACAAAATGGTCGAATGGGTTGGGCCAAAAATAGGTGTTGTAGACAAGTGAGGATCCTAATACACTTGGTCTCATAATTTTGGAGTTCCCAAGCAAAAGTTCTATTGGTTTAAAGTTTCAGATGGGTTTGGATTTTGGGGTTGAAAATTGGCTAAGTCCTGACGGCGGTCCGACCGCCTTGTGGTGGCGATCGACGGCCGGTTGGCTACGACCGAGGCCAAGGGGCGGTCTCGACCGGTTATCTTGTTCATCGGCCAACCGTGGCGATGATGTTTTGTTAGGTCAAAGTCATGGGTTTGATGCATATGTGTTGCATGATGCATGTTTTGACTAACGTGGGTCAAGTTGTGAAGAACTTGTTCCGGATTCGATTTGCTTGTTTATTGTTGTGCGAGTTGCTTGGTGGTCAACGACGGTCAGCGGCGAGGATGATCGGGACTAGGCTTGGAGAGCCGAGGTCCGAACGATCGGCGATGCGGGTGAGGTCAATGAACTCAAGTGTAGTGCGAGAATAGACAAGGATGACCGAGCAGGCGATTCGGTGCGGCTGGTTGGATCAAGCGGTGCAAGGGGCCTGCAAGTGCCATGGTGGTTACGGTGGGAGCGGATGGGAGAGACTTGCCGACATGTTGAGAGCCGTTGATCAACCTACACGTGGCGAAGCATGGGAGGTGCTTCACAAAGATGGGACTCGGTCTTTGCAAAAGATCGAGAAGGGTATTTTGGTAATTATACCAAATACCGCCTTGGTGACTTTTGACGACTCGCGACGCAAGATGGCGTGGAGAAGCGGAGTAGGTCAAGAGGAGATGAAGACGGCGCTTCGAGATGCGTGCGTGTGTGACCCGCTTGTTTTGGGCCTTAACGGAGCCCATTAGGGTTACTCTTCTAGAAGGTTTAAGTCTCCACTATAAATAGAGGAGGAGGTGGTGCACCCTTCAACCCTTTCATGCTTGAAACCCTAGTTTTGGCTTAAGTGCTTAGGGAAGGTTTAGTGGAGATTAGGGTTCTAGAGAGAGAGATGTTTTGATCTTGTGTCCATGCGTATCCGTATGAGTGGTCAGAATCGATACATTATCAAATCAATCCAAAGAAGAGTTCTCTTCAAGATGAGTTCATTTGCCCTTCTTCTCTCTATTTGGTGATTTTGAGTCTTTCTTTGATTCGCATGTTTTTGATTGATTTCTTTGCATGATCTAGCTTGCTGTGACATGTGGGAACACATCTAAGATCATCTTGATCATCAATCACCCACGAGCAAGTTTTTCGATATAGTTTTCGCTTTGACTCGGTTTCAAACCTTCCACCTCTCAAACTGAAAAGGTCTGAACTTTTCCAAAGATCTTCACGATCTTCGATTGGAATAGGTTCCTGACATCCTAGAGAAGGTGTGTACCAAGTTTCATCAAGTTTGGAGTTGTAGATCAAAAGTTACATCTATTTGCAACCGCTTTTGGTGATTTCACTGTTCATCGGCTGGAGGTCGGACCGCCCCTCATCAGAGGTCGGACCGCCCATAGGACCGGTCGGACCGCCCTTGAATAGAGGTCAGACCGCCCCACACTTAGGAAATTCAGTTTCGGTTGTTTTTGGTTGTTTTGCTTCGGGGTTTTGATTGGATTCAATCCTAGTCTTCCGCTGTACTGGTATATCAATCTTCATAGCTTCTATAGCTATTGGAGTGAAATTTGTGTTGAATCTAATCAAGGTTGAAAAAGTGAGCGTGCTCCTATTCACCCCCCCTCTAGTCGCCTTTTCGGTCCAACAGTATCATCGAAGGTTATGCAACCAAAGAAGTCATTGATTTCTGCGTCGACTACATGGCTCAGGTGGAACCGATAGGTGTGCCTCTATCTCGTCATGAGGGGAGACTAGAGGGTATCGGGACCATCAGAAGGAAAGCAATCACTCCCGATCTAGATACAGACGCGTAGGCCCATTTCACGGTCTTGCAACACATGACCCAAGTGTCCCCGTACATCAACGAGCACAAAGACATGGTACGCCAACAGAATCCAGACCGATCGGAGGTTTGGATAACGAGAGAGCACAACCGTCGGTTCAATGAATGGTTAAAGGTGTGATTCACTGGGAGGTCATCAAGTGATGAAACACTACTATGGTTGGCAAAAGGGCCAAAATTTACAATTGTGACATGGCAAGGATACGACATAAATGGGTACCGCTTTTTATCGGCAGCAATTTCGGGATAGGAAGAGCACAGCGATTCGAGCATGTGTCCGCATAGATGCATTTCACGAGGGGTTCAATACCGCGGGGGCACGCGGGTTGAACTCGTACTGTGGACCTCAAACGTATCGGATACAAGGACGAACCATTCGTACTCGCTAAGCAAGTTGTTCAAGTTTTTTATGTAACAGACCCAGCAAATAAGAACTGCCACGTAATTCTTCATGGGAAAAGAAGGATTGTCGGAGTTGAGAATATCGTGGATGAGGAAGAGTACAATCAATTTGACAAGTTGCCTCCTTTCGGAGATGGCATCAGACTGGAGGAAGAACCCAGTGAGGAAGCTAGCTATATGCGCGTCGATCATCATGAAGGACTATATTTCAATTAAGCATGTATTCCATTGTAAATTGATGTTAACATGGAAACACGTCACGTGTTATGGACTTGTTCTTCCATTGTAATGTGATGTCAACGTGGAATTGTCATGTATTATGGACTTGTTATCTCTAATGTTGATGTTAATGCGGACTTGTTAGAGTTATCAACTTGTTGAGAATATCATCTTTGAAACCTTGTTGGAAATGCACACAAATGGGCAAATGTGTTTTGTCATTTGAGCAAAGTTAAAAGTGCATTGCTTCTGTGGCCTGGCGGTCTGACCGCCAGGGGTCACCGATCTAACCTGTGCCAAATCGGTCAGACTGCCATGTGTTGGGCAGTCCGACCGATTTCCCTTTGGAATGATTCTCTGTGTGGTAGATAAACGGAACTACCGGTGTGCGAAAGTTCCGAAGTTCTCGCAGAACGTTTATTCCAGAGAAGCACATTTTTGGTGTGGGTCAATTTGCCAGGGGCGGTCGGACTGGCCACCCTTGGCGGTCTAATCGATTTGGCGGCGGTCAGACCGACCATTAGTTGGCGGTCCATTTGTGCACACCACAGACGATTCAATTATAGAACTGTCTGTGATGTGAGATATCACAGACGGTTCTTTAATCTAACCGTCTGTGATAACTCTAACATCACAGACGGTTCAATTATATAACTGTCTGTGATGTTTCAGTTATCACAGATGGTTCGTTAATAGAACCGTCTGTGATATCTCACATCATAGACGGTTCTATTAAAGAACCGTCTGTGATGTTAGAGTTATCATAGACGGTTCTTTAATAGAACCGTCTGTGATAACTCATCACAGACGGTTCTAGATGTTATCTATATAAGTGGCCCGCACTTGCCCTAGTTCTTCCCCAGAATCGCCGCCTCCCCCGCTGCACTTGCCCTAGTTCTTCCCCAGAATCGCCGCCTCCCCCGCTGCACTTGCCCTAGTTCTTCCCTAGAATCGCCGCTCGGCCTCCTCCACCACGCCGAACAGGTCTGTGATGCCAACGCCGGAGTATTTTCTCATCAATCTTGTCCAATAGATGTTCATTCTCTCGAAACTTTCTAGCAAAAGTGTCGGGACCCAAATATGCAAATCTGGACCCTCTGTGCATTCTGCACTAGTCCAGTATCACGCTAGTGCACATAGTGTCAACATCGACGAAATATCACATCCATACAACGAATATAAGAATAAACAAGTACTTTGAATAACAAATAACTATGGGGACCTTATGGTCAAGTTTTACATTTATTAAGCCATGCAAGGCTGACAATAAAGAAATAAATTGCAGCGAAAACGAAACAAACTCCAGTGGGCTCCCATCAATTTACCATAGGCAACTGACAGAGATCAAGACCCTAACGAACAACCTTCGTAGAACTCTTCTTCAAAAGCAGGCGACGACTCCTCCACTTCTGTTGATTTGTTTAGCAAGAGTGAGTACACACCGTACTCGCAAGTCATACCATAGAATGCATTTATATATGATGGCTTATTCCAAAGGAATGGCTTCTGTGGTTATTTTGCAGAAATGCAACATTTGCAATTGAATACAAATAATAGCTTGAAAACATAATTGAAAACAATTAAACAATAATAAGTTAACAATTGATTTCGCAAAGGACACACAGTCTAATCAAGTTATTCACACAGCTGCACAAGTTATCTCACACAGCTGACCCTTTCCAATTGTTTTATGAAAATCTACCCCTCGTGTGAAATTCCCGAGCATGTCCATAACCGAGGACGCGGCTATTCGAATAGATTGGTTTAAACCCTCTGCAGAGGTTGTACACTTTACCCACACGATACAATCAGTGTAGCTAGCACTGACCATAACAAAACCTTTCAGAGACTTCATCTCAAACAATGACACTCCCGATGTGCTTTACCGCCATCCAATTTGTACACACAACCCTTGGAACGACACACACCGTTGGAGCGGGGATGCAAATGAACCAAATCCGCGATGTGACATATCACACCTCCAGCCCATCACACAGCTTAAATACAACCTGAGTTGTCAATGTCAAGACTCCATAACTTACTAAGTTAGGCCCAACCCATACTAGGCATGTGGTCGTACAGTAAGGCCCAGTTCAATGGTGCACAAAGTTAAGTCCTTAATTGACCAAGGAAAGACTTCCAGTTTTAACCCAAATCACAAAGTTTATAGCACACAGCTCCACCATTCACACAGATCCACCACTTGCCTCAGTCTAAATCTTTTCCCACCCTGTTGATTAAGTGCAACACATGCCATCAACGAGTAATAGCACACAACACACACAGTTTCATCACATAGTTCCATAATCACTTAGTTAAGTTTATAATTGCAACTCACATGAAATGATGACTCGTGGCATGGCTAAGCAACCTACTCGTATCTAATCAACCCACGTCGGTGCTACGATAATACCAACTAATAATGAACCAACCTAGGGTGACAAAAGATCATGGCATACAAATTAACAAGGTGGATATAACAAATTGGATTAATAACTATCCCAAAAGCATTTAAATAAATACTTGAAATAGAATGCAATACATTGAAACAAAGTATTTTGAAAACTGGGTTCAATATGATCAAAGGTATAACTTGCCTTGGAATAGATCTAGATATTGGTCTTGGTCTTGAGGTGCTCCTTCTTCTGCAAAATTCCCCGAAGTATCGACGTCTACTCGCAAACGAGACAAAAGAAACAAAAACAAATAAATAACAGAGGCAGAACAAACTCCAAAAATCAAATAAAATTCACCATTAAATAGATCTTGATTTTATATGAATTTACAAATTTGAATGGGCTCAATCGGAGGTCGGATGCAAAAGATATGGGCTTTGGAAGTTTGAAAATCAAATAAAACCCTAATTTGGATTTTATTGAATTTCCCGAATTATTTTTATAAGGGAAAATCGGATTATTGCGCAATGCTTGCGTCGGTAGGAAAGAAAATAAATAAAATCAGATCTTGTGGTGGGCCCCACTCAGTTAGTGGCTCGACCACGGTGGATTGAGTCCACCGGTGAGGAAAGCCGACGCAACAAGCCGGGAGGCGTGGGCGATCGGCGGCCACGCAGTGACACGCCAGCGCAGCGCCGACTGGTCAGACACTGCATATGCCCGACACGGCACGGCGAAGAAGGGGGCGCTCTGGGATCGAGGGCTCGCCGCGACGGCGGCGAAGTCGCGGCGGAGGACAAAATGGGTTGCCGAGAGAGGCGGAGCTGGCTGGGTGGTGGTGGGCTCGGCGGCGATGACTCTCGTGGGCGAAGAAGGCGGCGGCGGTGAAGAGCTTCCGTTGTCGGATGGTCCGACCTTGGCGATGAGGCGTCCCTGGCGAAGGCGACGGCGAAGACCGAGTAGCTCGGCTTTTGCGATCATGAGGCGTGGTGGTACGGGAGGCGGCGGAATCCGGCGGAGTAGCTTCACCGACGGTGAAAATTTGGGCAATGCGGCGAACGGCGATGAAGCGGCGGCACCTTAGGGTTTTAGTGGAGGTCGGGCGGCGATTCGAGGTCGGGGCCTTTATATAGGCGGAGGAGAGTCCATGGAGAAAGCGGCGGGAGCGCTTAGGGCGGAGTCGAGCTGGAGAGTCCGTGGAGAAGACGATGCGGACGTGGCATCGGCGGGCCACCGGTCGTGAGCAAAGCAGCGCGCAGCTGCGGCGTCGGCGGCGGCCAGGCGATCTTGATCCAATGGTCAGGAGCGAGCAAGAGCGTGGCGGCGTCCGTCGGGACACGCGGCCATCGTGACGGAGGAGAGCGACGACGCTACGGAGTGGGGGAGGCGTGAGCAGTGGTGGGCTTTGGCCCATCACTGTTCCGAGGGATTTTATTTTGATTTTTCTTTTAAATAAATCTAGAAAATGCAAATAGCAATTAGAAAATAGCAAATGATCTTGGAAAATTTCTAGAAAATTCTATAAAATATATACAAGCCTAGAGAATCCAAATAAAATAGTTTTGACAATTGTTAATGTTGGGATTAACCATATTAATATGTTTTGTTATTCAAAGTCCAATATTAAGCTTTTGAATTAATATTCAAATAAATCCAAATGGTGAATTTTCTCACTATAACTATTTAAAGGATTTTTAAAGCTCTGAAAATTGGGATGTTACAAAAAGGTACTCCACTCTCCACTGTCTTATCGTAATGTGTAATATTTAGAAAGTGGGGTTCCATCTGACGTGAAACCATCAGGAGTTGCCCGTTTCTCTGTGGCTTGGAAGAATTGATTCCTCCCTGCCAAGTATATTCCAGCATTTACTATGATTGGTTGAACTCTCTGAGACCTGCAACAATATATTGGTGAAACTAATACCAGTGCAGCTAAATTATTGCTAAGTTCAGATAGGACATACTCTTTCCATCCAATGTCACTGGTGTGATCGATGAAATTGAGGTGTTTTGGCACAGCGGAGAAGACATGAATCAAGTCTGTATCAAGAGACAACATAAAAGAACATGTCAGAAAAATCCTCAAGCTGAATCGATTACTATAAACAATAGCTATCAGTTGAAAACATTCACACATGCAACAAGCATCAAATTTAAAGGTACAAAATATATGCAAAACCGAAACAGCTCTCACAGATTGACTATATATAGTGTTTATTGAAACCAAGTCAGCGATCCGTGCGGTTTGTTGGTTGCCAAAATTTGGGAGAAACCATTTGTATGGCACAAACCAAGTAATTGCTTTGGCCTCCCCATAAGTTTAAGATACTAGAACTTGCAGCTACAAAACTGTGATTATGGCCTTGCAATGCTATCAGTTAGCAGCATATGTTTAATTACTCACCATTTATGAAATTTCTTAGAACTAATGCATGGAGCATGGATTAATATACATCTTTGAGCTAAATGGTTATTGGATGATTGCAAGCTTTGAAGAACTTTGCTGGAAGCATGATGCACTAACTAATTATACCTAGGTTAGGCTTGTTACGTTTATGCTCTCATTGTATTGGATGGGGAGATATATTTAATAGAACCAAATTTCTGATACCTAAGAAAAAGAACTGTGAACCAAATGCTTCCAAATGCAATCCACTGTCATATTTTTTATTGTCACATTTGATGTATTCCTGGATCCTGATTATTACGCTTATGTACTGTTGCTTGCCTATATGGAGAAACATCAACCTTTTTGGTTTATTACTGGTTGTTATCTAGCTCTTCTAGATGCTTGATTTCTTTCACATTCGTGTGGTATATGTTTAGCATTTCATTCGGTTTAAATGACATGGATAGTTTACATTTGTATACATTGATTTGGTCATTTAAATGCTGGTGGTGATGGCTTGGTTGTGCTTGTGGGTTCTGGTGGTGATGGCTTGGTTGTGCTTAGCAACAGTGCATTATGTGGGCTTAATTTTGCTCTATGATTTAGATGGTCTAATACTGAAATTAGTAGGATTACTAGTTTAGTTTTGAGCTCTAATAGTTTGCTTGCTGCTATCAAAGTAATCATTCAAGGTTTGTTGGTTTTTTATTTGAAGTAATGAATTCAGTGATTCTTGTCATATTCTAATAGTTTGCTTGCTGCTATCAAATATTCTTGCCATATTTTGTTTCAGTGAATTGCATGTGATTGTTATGTCAGTCTAGCTAAGTATTGATTAGAGCTCAAAATTATAGTTTTCTTATCCAATTTGTGAAGAGTATAGACTAAAGGGCTGAGATGGCAAACATTGATTCTTTTGCAACTCGCCTTCTGAGAGCACTCAAAATCATGCAATATTTCAGCTATATGTTAAAACTGCTCTGTTTGTAATATTTCCTTCTCCTTTGCAGTTTTTTGTGCAATTTCATATATTTTATTTACTACGTATCATATATTTAGGTTCAATGGGTAACTTCTATTTGTTTATGTAATCATTGCGTTACGTAACTTATATAGATAGCAAGTGTTTAGATGGCAGAGGCACCGCCTTCATCGCCATCGACATCGCCATAAATGCGTCCGGATCTCCGATCAAGGTGGTACGCAGCGAGATGGCGAGGAATCTCCAAATTGTCCTCGGCCGCATGACGATCACGAAGGTCGATGACGTCGGGATCCCGCCGAGTCCCAAGAAAGCGGTGCGAGATTTCGGACCGCTTATGGGTACTTGCAAGGAACGGGTCCCATCACCACCCCAACACGGAAGTCTCGCGGATGTCTGAGAGAGACGCCAGAATCGAATCATGAGACCCGGTTTATCCGCTTGTAATGCTTAACCATCCATTCGGTCCTAGCATCACAAAGCAGATAATCCGAGACTCGAGACATGTATACTTCCCGAATGCAAGATACACACCTCTTTACAAAGCTCATGCATCAATTCCATTCATCCACATAGAACCAAAACACGAGCGAATGTAATTATTAATAATATTAAACCGAATCATTACAAAAGAGAGGCCAACCGCCAACAATAAAAGAGACAACAATAATTAAGCAATGAAGCAAAAGTGCCATAAGATGGCTACAACAAAAGAGCCAATCGGTGTGCCTTTAACCCACAAGGCAACAAGCCAGGACCGCAGGCTAGTCGTCAAACCCAAGCACATCTCACAAAAGTGAGGCCCTTGGGGCTCACCTTCTTCCCCAACAAACAAAGCGGTAAGCAAGAAAAGCCGTGAGTACTTTGAATGTACTGCAAGACTTACATGTGGAATAACAAACCTGTACATATACTACATGCAAGCTTAATCAACGATGAGAGGTCAGAGGTTTTATTTTAGCATAAAGCAAGTTTTCATTTGCAATAATATAATAGATTGAAAGCAATTTAACAAATCTGTTTTTAATGTTCAAATAAGCGCAAAAGACAATAATATAACAGTAGATAGGAAACAACAACAATCCTGGAAGTGACTAAACCATTAGTCACCACAACAATAGCATGAATTACCCATTCATGCCAACCATGTCAAATTTTAATTTAAAAGGTTGAAGTCTAACTCTTGCAAAACCTAACCAAGCGTGTCCATAACCTAGGACGAGGCTATTCGAATAGTTTTATCCCTGCAGGGTGTACCAACTTACCCACATGTCGGATCGCCTTTTGCCAAGCTATTAAGCACACTTCCTTAGGTATGCCGGCACGGCTAAGTCCTACGAGACTTTTCCAATATTATGTATTACCTTCGAGTCGCCCGTATGGATAGAAACCCATACGTTGTGTCGGGGTCGTGGCCCAGCCTCGGACAACTACCCGTCACGGGTAAAGCCTTGGACAATCATGACGCCCTCGAGGTGGAGAACCTTCCCGGCAATCCCCACCACCGCACACCCAACACAAACACAAGAACACAATTCCTTTTTCACACAACACACACAACGCTCCTCCTGCGACTCGGAGATAGCACACTCCAAAGTACTAGGTCAAGAGGGGTCCCATATAACCCTCATGTGGTTAGTACGCAAAAATGCTTGGAGAGTGTGACACAAGATGTTCGGTCCTTGTTGACTTAGGCAAGACATCCACAAACCCAATAACCCACCATCCAACCACTTGCCCAAGTCCAAATCAATTTTTCCATTTTCAGATTTTTGACTTTACAAAATAACAAAGCACAAGGGCTAGACATAATGGAGTAATAATTAGATATGTGATCAAGATCATCGACTAAAATCGATGATCGCCCATTACTACCGAAACTAAGCATTTCTAAGCAATTTCAAATCGTAATCTACTAAGTGACAAGAGCTCATCCATCGAACTCAAATCACAGCAAATAACATAAGCTCATGGTAGTAGAGGATAAACAATTCCTACAGATTATGCAACTATAGGATACTAACCATAATTTTAACAACAACATAGCGATGCATACATACAAGTTGAAATCAACATATTAGACTTGAAAAATAATGGGATTAACATGATCAAACTGCTTGCCTGCTTGTTGTGGGTCAAGATGTTGTTGGGGATCACTCTCGGTATCAATGTGCTCTTCGGATCCTATCGAAAGAACCAAAAAGAACCAATAAGGCAAAAGAAACCGAAAAGATCCAACAGTTAACTTCAACAAAAAGCTCTCAAATTTTTACAGTAGAAAGAGCATGATTGTTATGAACTAATGCAACAAGAACCAATTGATTTGGATCCTTAATGCAAAAGATATGGCCAAAACAATTTTGCTCAGCTTTCATAAATAAAAAATGCTACTATTTATTAGCAAAATTTTCTGGAGCTATACTGAGTTTGGAAACATTTTTAGATTAAAGTTTAGCTAAAAATATAACTAACAAAATTTGAATCAACCGAAAAGGAATTAAAATGAAATAGTTATGCATTTTACAAGTTACTACATTTTTCAGTTGACAAATAAATCCTTTCGGGAAAAACCAGAAATTAAATCGACGTGGACGAACATGGATCATTGATCTTGGATCCAACGGTCTAAGTCCACGGAGCAATGCGCGCACGCGCGATTCACAAACCCTAAACGCTATCGCTGGATGCGGATCCAACGGTTTACGTGGATCAGGACGTTCGGGCGGTCCGAACGTTCACACGCATAGGAGCCGTTGATCTTGGATCCAACGGTCCACACGGATCGAACCTTTCGGACGGTCCGAACGTTCCCTCGAATCGGGACCGTTGATCTTGGATCCAACGGTCCAAACTCCGGCGCTGACGCGCGCGCGCGCACGAAACCCTAAACGTTAACCGTTGGATCTCGATCCAACGGTTCACGCGATGATTCGAGCGCCACGGCCGATTCAAAAGCCACGCGACGCGAACCGTCGATCGGAGATCTAACGGCCACGATCGATCGACAACGAACGATCGAGAAAAACAACAGTACGCGCCCGACAACAAAACAAAGGAGGTCACCGGCGGCTTGCCGGCGAATCGAGCTACGGCAGAGCAATCAAAGACTACCAAAGATGCACAATAACGATGCGCACACTCCGCACCAACCATAGCTCGAATGGCGGACAGAGCGGGCGCAATGATGAGGGGCGACGGCGCAATTCATCGATCGCTATGAAGCTATCAAGCGATGAATTGGCAAATGGAGGACTTACGAGCCGAGACGAATTGAAAGTTTTCGCCCAATTGGGGAAAGCCGAAATTGATCTCGCTCTCTGCAAGCAAACGAAAAATTGAGTGAGGGCTATTGCTCACAGAGAGGAGAGGAAGCTAAGGCAAAGAAGGAATTTGAGTGAGAAAGACCGAGCACCACTTTCACCGCAAACTTTGAAGCTTCGGCAATGGCGTGCAATGGCGCCAAGGTGAAAACTCGAAATTAAGCTCACTCCGTGCGCTAGAAGTGAAGCTGTAGCTCGAGGGTGTTCAAAGAAAGATAAGGAAGCCACTGGAGGAGTCTTATAGGCCGAGAAGCAAGGAAGAAGCAACGGGAGGGAAAATGGTGGGGCTCTGTGTTGAGGTCGACTGAGGGCGATGGGAGCAAGTGCAGTCGAGGAGGACGAAGACTTTGAGGCGGGGACGGAAGCATTAAATGCGGAAGAGCCGTTGGCCGAAAGGAGAAGTGACCCGACGCTGCCACGCTCTGAAATTTTCACCCACTACTGTTGACCACGGCGAGCGCGAGCGGGAGGAAGACGATAGCCGCCAACCGTTGGATTGAAATCGAACGGCTGAAAAAGAACGGGTCGATAATAACGATTCAAACGCTCACTCAATCCTGGACCGTTGATTTGGATCCTACGGTTCACGTTGCGCAAGGCGTTCGGATGGTCCGAACGTTCACGCGATCGTGAGCCGTTGATTTAGAATCCAACGGTTCAAATGGATCAGCGCGCTCGGATGGTCCGAACGTTACCTCAGAGCGCAGACCGCACGATCGAGATCTAACGGTCGATATTGAAAGCGCCCGAGGCGGCTGAGTCGGTGCAGTTAGTTGATCCGACTGAGTCCGATGGCTCGAACCCGAGTGTGACTTGAGTCCAAGGAATAGTAAAAACTGATTTTGAGTTATTTGCTGAGCTGACTTGGGATAATTAATTGAGATAGCAAACAAGCTCCAAAAATTATGAAATTTTAACTGGAGGTTGCTTACTGGATGATGAACCTTATATAAAATTTTCAGAGACTTTTATGCACTGCAGTTTTTCTCTAAAAATTCCAGAAGGTGAGAATTAGGGTTTGACCAAGGTTTGACTGGCCCCAAAAATTATCAAATAATTTCTAAAAATTATGAAATAATTCTGAGGTGCTAAACATCACCCTAGACCCAAGAAAAGTATTTCCAAAGGTTGGGCACAAGATTTTCATGAAGGAGATTTGTGTTGGTGTCCAAATGGCAATTTAATTTTTGATTTCACATAATTCCTTTACAAAAATTATGGAACTGATTACAAAAATCAAGATCAGAGAAAAAGTTTTAATTTCTCCTCATTTTTATTACATTTGAAACACAAACCAATTTTGGGATGTTACATGAACTTTCTGCATCGTTCACTTTCCCTGAAGTAGACCAAGCACATGTGCGATGGCACGCGCTGCTCGTGATGTGCCACGTGTGGAGGACCTTCAAGAGCCTGCTTGTCACGCAGTATGTGAACACGGATCGGACGCCCTTCATGAAGTATCATTTCTTGTCGTGGGATACATGGGACGCCTTCGTGCAGATGAAGACGACGGCCGAATTTCAGGAGCAAACTGCGGCGCACAGAGCTCTCTAGGCACAAAACACTCACCCCCACAAACTCTTCACTGGTACGCGGTAAAGCCACGCGATGGCGGCGGAGGACGAGACCACCGCCCGACCGCTTCTTTGAGATCTCGAGACGAAGCGCTCGAGGTCATTTAAAGAGCGAGGGCATCAGCCATGTCTTCGAGCAGCATCTCTTTCACAAACCCGGCAGACGAGGCAGTGTCTCAACGCCTGATAAACATGCCGAACCACTTAGTTGTTAATAAGTCCATAACTTTATGGTCTACAATAACATGATGTCCTCTTGCAGGAAGCATTGACTTCCGCATCTTCTCAAGGTTCCTTCGAAGTAGACAGGGAGAAGGATGTACTATCTACGGCCCTGGGAAACAAGGAGCACCCGGGTTGCACACGAGGCGTTGGGGTTTACGTACCTTGGAGGGATGGATTCCCACACGACTCCAACACATATAGGAGTAGGAAGAGATCCAAGGACCAGCACGACGCTCGGTTGGAACATGTGATTATTGAAAAAAATTAAGGACAAATAACAAACTTGCAGAACCAAGTAAATCAACTCATGCAGGCGCAAGCCGCTCCTGTTAATTTGGGAGCAAGTCCTCCTTGACATCGGAGTAGCATCGTGTCCACACATAATTATGGACATGACGACGTGCAATTACCGATCGACGACATTGAGGTAATGTACATCTCTGGAATGCTCCAAAGATAGACCTATAGGACACCTTACCTAATTATGTACCATTTTGTATGAGCCAACGCCCTGCAAGCTCCAAGTGAGGATGGTTGGGTCGATTCCTATTGAGGCTGGGCGAGGTATGGTGTATTCATACCGGGGAAGGCGGTCAAAGACGGTGCCCGGTGGTGCGAGGTTACGCCGAGTGCGGTGGACATGATACATGACAATTTCATGGCCATCCCGCTGGAGATTCCCCGAACGAAGAAATCAGAACACTAGGGGATGCCACACACACTTTTTTCTAGTGCACCAAGAAGGATATCGCCCTGGACCCTTCAGTGACGCGATATTGATAGGACTCTGCCTCTCCAATAGGACCCTCGATGAGTCCGCCTCAACCAAAGCTTCAGAAGGCCGCCACATCGCTTCCCGTCGAGAAGACAGTGAAGAGACAAGAAAAGCGTGTGACCATATCGGTCCCTGAGGCATCTCACGGGAAGGCGTCCCTCAGCCGCCTCGTTAAGGAGAAATCGATATCGAGGAACATTAAGGAACCTCCCAAACCCGTGAAATACTCCCTCGTAAGTCCGTTGGTCTCCGTGTGAAATAAATAATTTCTCAGAGTAGCTTGTCAAGCTTTGCATGATTGGTACTTGCGCAAGACCCGAGAGGAGGGGGCCATCTTGGAATCACCGTCGGATCGAGAGGAGCATTTTCTCCACGAGCACCGCCGCCGTCGTGGGCTTCGAAGACTTTTTTGACCTATACAACCTAACTGCCCTCGACACCTCACTTCTACGATGCTGGACACTGTAAGTGTGTACAATCAATTTCTACACTCACGTGATACCGATAAATATCACAACTCATTGCTTATGTACATATACATTATGAAATGTGTCCGTCGAATCAAAGAACAGGTGGGTTTCCTTGACCCACACATGGTCTCTGAGCAAACAATCAATCAAGACGCATCCTACGTCGAGAATTACATAAAAATGGGATTGCTTGCTCTGGACGACAAGGACTGCATAATGGTGCCCTACAACCAGAAGTAAGTGCTTCAATATTTGCTATACAAATTTCGTTTCAACATAGGTTTATGACTATAGCGACATACATGAGTAGGTTCCACTGGATTCTTCTGATTCTTGTGCCAAAGAGGAACATGGTATTGTACCTTGATTCTCTACTCAACAAAAAGCACGACTTCACCCTTCTTAAAGGAATACTCGACAGGTATGTTCATTTCCTCCGCACATAACTCTATTGTAGTCTTCCTTCGTTTGAAATGGACGAGAATAACTTTTTTGAATCATGTAGGGCGTTCATCAGCTATGTTGCCGAGGGAGGTTTATACAAGGGAACGAGCGCCACACTGACTCACAGGATGCGATTTCCGGTACGCGCTACAACACAATAATCATATATCATACTCCGTAATATTGCGTCTCGAACTGACTGTACATATATATATATATATGTAATTCTATTTTTGCAAATCTGCCAAAGAAAACGAGATCACCTATGCGCATTCTACGTATGCTATCATATGCAGCTATTGATTGCTTCTAGGACGCACGATCCCCAGGTTTGTGAATCTCGTAATAACTATTTCCTAATTATAAATTTAAATATATATATGCTTACTACTTTACTCCTGCTAGCGACAGGGCTTGAACATAGAGTTAAATGCACTCGAGATGGACCAGGTCACGCACGTTCGAGGGGAGCTCTGCGGCTTCATCAAGGCAGACATCGTTAACACCACCGGAGAGTTTCACGCCGTCGACACCGATGAACGACCTTGAAATAATTGATTCAATATTGTAATTCACTTTGACTGGTTGTAATTCAATTTGTAACTCTAGCGACAATACTTGAAACATTATTTTGTAATTGATTTTGAGTTAAATGATCACTTTGAGTTGTCAATAATTATATGTGACATGTTTCTGCTTGTTAGTTTTCAGAGGGCATGGCTAGCAATTCCTGAGGCTAGCTGAAAATACGACAAAAATTAGTTAGGTATAAAGACTTATCACATACAATTTTTGTTGAAAAAGCATCGTGAATGGCGAGATATCACGAGCGGTTCTTGGTTTAAACAAATCAGTGATTACAGTATTATCACGCACGGTTTGTTAATACAAATGCTCGTGATATGCGATTTACCACGAGGCGGTTGTATTAACAAACCGTCTGTGAAGGCGATATCACAGACGGTTTAAACCAAGAACCGCCTCGTGATATGATACTATCATATCACAGACGGTTCTTGGTTTAAACCGTCTGTGATATCTGCCCTTCACAGACGGTTTTTCAACAAAAACCGTCTGTGATAACCGCCTGTTATCACAGACATAAAATTTCAAACGGTTCAAAAACCGTCTGTGGTGACTGTTACGAACCGTCTGTGATGAACTTTTCTGTAGTAGTGTTATTTTATCCATTGCAGTCTCTAGGGGATGGAGTCTACGTCAACGTGATGCTCAGAATGCTTTTTTTTGCATAGTGTTCTAGAGGAGGTGTACCTGAGACAACCGCCAGGGTATGAACATAAACAATATCCGCACTATGTTTGCAAGCTTGATAAAGCCTTGTATGGACTTAAACAGGCACCTGGTGTGTGACACTCCTGATTGAGCTCAAAACTCCAAGAACTAGGTTTTGTTCATTCTCGAGGAGACACACCATTGTTCATATATAAGAGTGATGACACAGTGATATACAGCTTAATCTATGTGGATGATATTATTGTAACAAGTTCCTCAAATTCAGCAGTTGATAAGCTTCTTCGATATTTGCATGCAGAATTTGCAATAAAAGATCTTGGAGAGCTACAATATTTCTTAGGTATTGAGGTGCATGCACAAAACAAATGATGGTTCATTGTTGTTACAGTCCAAATACATTGCAGACTTGTTGAAAATGTCAGTAATGCAAAACTGCAAGCCTGTCACCACACCTATGTCAACATTAGAAAAATTAAGAGTGTCACATGATAAACCTCTTGGTCCGACAGATGCAACAAGGTACAAGAGTATAGTTGGTGCATTGCAATATTTAACTTTGACTAGGCCGGATATTGCATATTCAGTAAATAAAGTGTGCCAATTTCTTCATGCGCATAGTCATGATCATTGGTCTGCGGTAAAGAGGATATTGCGATATCTTAGTGGTACCTCGACGATTGGATCATCAGTTCAGAAATCTTCATCAACATTGGTTAGCGCTTTTCAGATGCTGATTGTGTCGGTTGTCCAGATGACCTAAGATCCACAGGAGGGCTTGCAGTGTTTTAGGATCAAATCTTGTTTCTTGGAGTGCACACAAATAGGCTACTGTTTCTCGCTCAAGCACATAAGTTGAGTATAAAGCCCTGACAAATGCAACAACAGAGATTATGTGGGTTCAGTCCTTTCTAGGTGAGCTTGGAGTGTTTCAGTCATAGGCAACATTCTTATGGTGTGAGAATCTAGGTGCTACTTACCTCTCGGCTAATCCCGTGTTTCATACTAGAACCAAACATATTGAAGTGGATTCTCACTTTGTCTGAGAAAGAGTAGCAAGCAAAATTCTTGACATCAAGTTCATTCCATCAGTAGATTAGGTCGCTGATGGGTTTACAAAACCTTTGACAGTGTGGCAACTGGAGAATTTTCGACACAATCTTAATCTCAATGAGTTTAGATTGAGAGGGGATGTTAAGAGATAAGTCCAACTTCTATACAATCTTAGCTAACGTGTACAACATGATATTGCATTTGAGTAGGTATATCTCTAGTTTCTATCTGTAGCCAATTGTATTGTAATTCTCCTTGTCTTCCTTTCCTATTCGGTTGTCCTCCTGTCACTACAAGAAATCCCCTTCATATATAAGCTTTTTGAGGGGTGCTTTTTAATTTATCTCTAAAATAAGGAGTTATATAGTCTAGATGCGCGTTTTAGAGACACTTCAAAAATTACTCCAAAATTTTGTATGCTAGAGACGGTTTTGAGATGTTTTCATGACACATACAAATTTTATCTTGTAGAGACATTTTTAAGATACTCTATAATTCGTCTAAACGTTATGTTGTGTCAAAGACGTTTTTCAACTATCTAGATGCATTTTTTGTGTGGTTAATATGTGTTAAAAAAGTACATATAAATATTACAAACACTGGTGGCTAGTGTGACACATTATATAAAAAAATACATCTACAATTAAATAGGGGCGAAAAAAGCATCTCTGTTGTAGTGCGTTCATCATCTGACAAGACCGGCAATATAAGCAAAGGACGCTGCACTGGTTTGAGTGCGCAAGATCCCGCCAACATAATCTCTGGTATCGTTTTTCACAAAGTGAACGCCAGAACAAATTTCAAAAAGGAAAAAAAAAACGATCCTCACAAAAGAAAATTAAACACTGACACGAAGTGATTGGGATGGAAATATTAGAGTGCATTTCATTATCGCAGGCATGCATTGTAATCCGAAGGCCGTACGTCTACATGTTTGACACACTCGTAAACTGATGTTCACATGACAAGTAATTAAACTGCAATGAACTTAACCGTAACAGATTGACAGCATCGAATCTGCCGTCTACGGTCCGAAAATCGGCACTTTGTTGTCACAGTCGGTTCCACGGTACGACGACGCCGCCGCCGCCGCCGCCGCCGGGCCACCCGCCGCTTGTTCATAGGCCGGGACGTCGAAGTCGTCTATATTGCGGAGCGGCGCCGTGGTCGAGGGGGCCTCGGCCACCGCTGGCGAGGGTACCACCACCGCACGCTGCACGCTCGTGCCCTCCAGAGCGCGTCGGCCGGCGTGCGCGGACGAGATGGTCGACGCGGCGACGAGGAGGAGGGCCGCGAGGACGGCGAGCCGAGCCATATTGCTGAGCCGCGGGAACCAGCTTTGTTGTGCCTGTGGCTGTGTGTGGAGGCCGAACGCTCGACTTCGTGGTGGAGAGACTGGAGGCGCGCATGGGTGGTTTTTATACTGCTAGTGCATTTAACGCGGTGTCAGTAACTGCGACGGAATTAACGCCGGAGTTACGTTGAAATGAAGTTACGTCTAGTAATTAAAGACGTAGTAATACATGTTATACTGTGTCTTTCTGTTAAAAAAAAAACCTTTGGAAATTAAGAAGAACAAAATGAGTCTGGAGATGATGTACAGCCAATTTCTTCTCCTTTTAAACCCTTTTTACCTTTTCTCTTGGAGGTTAGAAAATTTTCGCTGTCCATCCTACCGTTACCGTCCATCAACTATCTGAGCGAATCGGGTAAGAGAAATGACAACTACAATACCATTTTCTTGATCACTTAATTTAGAGTAGAGAGTTTGTAGTGAAATGAGCCGTTAGAGAACGATACCGTCCAGACGTACGGGGTGAGAGCTCCCTTCCCTTTCATTCCCATTGTCTCTTCTCCGTGTCGTCCTAGCTGGTCAAATTCATTCGCACGCACGCGCAGCAGCCAGAGCTACGTCATGACCAAGGCTGGAGCCGATTCGTCAAGGAGAAGCGCCTCAACGCCGGGGACACCGTCTCCTTCTGCCGTGGCGCCATCGAGGCCACACGTGACCCCGCCGTGTCCAGCTTCGGCTCGTCGCTCCAATCAAGAACCTGTTGTTTCTGCTGATGTTGCGCACATTTGCGAATAATGTTGCGGCCCATACAAAAGAATATTGTGTACTGTTCTTTTGAATGTTGCAGATGTACAAAAAAATATTGCATCTGTTGTAAAATAATATTTCATCAGTATAAATTGAATGTTGCCCACTGTTTATGGCAATGTTGTAATTTTTTTCTTCCCTAAATTGACTCTCCCACCCAGCCCGCTCTCTCGCTCTCGCACATGTTCGACCAGGTGGTGACACCGAGCGACGTGGGGAAGCTGAACCGGCTGGTGATCCCGAGCGACGGTAGGGGCGGAGGAGATCGGCGAGGGGAGGACGGCGGGACGACGGATCGCGAGATGGACGGCGGATCGTGTTGTATGGATCTAGCGCTCGGACCGAATGTTCCCTTTGTTTTTAGTCCCAATTCTTTGTTTGGCAACATGGATGAGACATAGTAAGAGATTGCTTTATAGCTTCTAAGACATCTTAACATAAGTGATAATAAAAGCTGAGATGTATTACCCTTTCTCTAGATAACAATTCTCTCCAGATAACAATTCTCTTCTAATTTCTTGTGATCAGATCCACGCATTGGCTCGCACAAATGAATAATCCGGTGTGAGTGCAGTCTTGTTCTAACCGCAGCGGCTCTTGAGGTGAAGAAGAATGCATCTTCAGCTTCCACCGCCATCTCTAGCCATGTTCTTCCAAACTGTAATGGATCTTTCATTGCAGCAACAAATTGAGGCTGCTTTATGTATGGAAAAGCTCTCCCAAATTAACTCTCGTGATTTTTCAGGGGGAAAAAGAGAGGCAAAAGTGACTTGTTCAAATCTAACTTTGGGCTAAGTTGGCCGTGAAAACGGTGATGGGGCCTCCAAGCCTGCAGGCCCAGCGTCTGTGTGACGAGCAGGCGGGGGCCACATGCAGAGGAACAAAGCTCTACTCTACTCTGCATGTTTGTGCGCGCGCGCGTGTTTAGCTAATGTATATACAGTTTGATTGTCCTGGATTGACTAGAATCGAGTGAACTGAACTGGGTGATGAATTGAAACAAAACAGAGAGGACGAAGACAGGCACACACACTGCGATCAAAGAAGAAAAGGCTGATATAATTATGTCAGGTATTCATTTCATCTTTACTGTATAGAAGACATATTATTACTCGAGTTTTTTTTAATCTAATAAAATAAAAAAATGCAGTCTGAATCCTATTATCACCCACGCATCGAATCTCGAGGACGATGAGGAGGACAGCCAACTTGGAGCTCGAATAGGCAAGTTTATGTCTTGAACGATGAAGAAGCTGGCAAAAAAGTTTGTTATGGGTTCGAATCAAAATTGATTCAATTATGGTAGTTAATTGGTTAAAATTGAAATAGATCAATTTGGAAAGAAAAAAAGGTTAATGAGACGAGGCTTGATAGTGGCTCATTAGCTTGCTTTTAAAATAACTATTTAAATAATAAATAAAATAATTTTAAGTTGAACTATATCAATTTTAAATGAAGCTCCATTATAGCTAGTTAAACCTGATAGCCAGCCTAGAACAATACTCCCAGTCCAATGCAAGTCCTTTCAAACCAACGATGCTTACACTAAAAAAACACATTTCCCGCCATCTGTGATGCTTACACTAATAAACTAGCACTTACTCGAGTTCTTTTAATGTTTGCAGCACTTAACTCTCAAGACGCAAGGGTTTGGGTGAACCGTAGCCTTCCATTGTCTGAGGGTATTTTTTTAAAGAATCTCTAAGGGTATTTTAGAAAACAAATTGTTAATTAACCCGTTATAGCAGGTTAGTGGGTCAGAGCTAAAAATAACAACATCATAAATGACATTCCACTAATGGTGTTTGAGGATTCATGCTACGCATGCAACCATAAAACACTATAGTATTCAAGATTTAGTATCTGAAATTCTGAATCTGAAATGGAAGTTTAAAATTGCATAATAATACATTAATATATTACAAGTAGAAACTACACATGTTTGCTTTCAAGTATGAATATTTTATCTTATTTTCGTATACACAATTTTGTTGGCGGGATTTGAGTTTTAATGATTATAAATTTAAATGCACAGCGAGGATGTAGGAAAAGCATGGTAGTACACTATCCCAACATTACTAAATATTTTTTCCTCTCATTTCAAATTTAAGTTTATTGGTATTTCTGTTTTTTTTAATATTTGTAAATTATTTGGATATATTTGAACTTCAAATTTTGTGATCTTGTACTTTTAGTTTTCTGAAATTTTGTTTGATTCTTAACATTTTTAGTTTCGAATTTTGATCAATTTTATCCTTACTTTTTTATCATTGTTTGACGTTTGTATTTGATATGGCAATGTTAGTAAATGATTCGTCCAATTCCCTGTTGAGGGCCAATGTTAAATAATAATGTCAAATTAACGTTTGTTTCTTTATATAATATACAACCAAAACTTTTTATTACTCTTGAATGGTAAGTGGTGACATATTACCACCAAGATATCAATAATTGGATCTTCCAAAATGGATGGCCTAAAATAACTTTGGTGTACCTTAAAAAAATCCCATCTATGTATGGATAATTTGATGTTAGAACATAAAGCACAAATACTGCATAATTCCATTTTGGAATTTAGCATGGTTTACTGGGAGATCTGTTGAAATTTATTAGGCGAGGGGCTGTGAAATGCAAGTTATGTTTGCTTCCTGGTTTGTTTCACCACAAATACTCCTGCAAGTGGTTTATCTGCACTACAATTTGGTGCCCTTAACAATTTTTTACTATTAATCTAATGTTATTCCTTCATTGCAACGTTCTCAAAAAATGAGAAAGAATAGATAAAAGCAAAGACAACGGGAATTGACAAGTTTTTTCTTCAGTATTCTTTATTTTTTTTTAAAAAAAAAACCATCACTTTAGCAGCAATAAGTCAGAACTCTTCTCTTTGTTCCGTTTACTCATTGACTTGTTAGGTTTTCTTTTTATCCACTGTGGCACCATGAAGTCACAAGGTGAAAGTTTTTTTACACAAAAGCAGGGTATAACAAATTCTCAAACATACACATGAGAATAAAGCAGAATAGGCTAAGATTTCAAGTTACACCACTCCAAACCATTTTACTGTTTCTGTTCGGAACTTAGATCTCTCACTTTCAAACAAAGACCTCCCCAATTCTGTTCAGGACTACAGTGTTCACTCTACAAACATAAACCTAGTGATGGAATCAGATCAGCTTATTGGAATATTTGATCAGCTACTAATCATCAGGTCATGTTCTTGCTCGAACATAATAATACACATATATAGCACAAGGCCCCTCTCAATCAGGACTGGTGAGGGACGGCTTCATCAATTATGTATCGGGTGATTGAACGAGTTGTGTGTCAGTGTTGCATATACAGAACAGCACAACTGCTCATCCGCTTCCAATCCCCCATATCACGACTCATGCAGAAGTTCTCAAGCTCTCT
This sequence comes from Hsuehochloa calcarea, assembly GCA_036346395.1. Classification (NCBI taxonomy): domain Eukaryota; kingdom Viridiplantae; phylum Streptophyta; class Magnoliopsida; order Poales; family Poaceae; genus Hsuehochloa; species Hsuehochloa calcarea. The sequence goes on along the minus strand of CM070614.1, from coordinate 34,735,193 downwards.
TGTCCACACAAAACAATAGTTTTTAGTTCTAGCTCTATCAGCTTCGGTCTCCGCATCTGAATGTAATGTCTTCTCAGCTTCCTCCAACATCCTACCTTTCAATGTCAATTTCTTTCCTCACAAATTCTGAAGTCTCGAGAATACACCCACTGACCCTGATTTACACATGAAACACAAGGAAACTATGTTATACCTGTGCTTCCCCTCCATTTCTATTTATATCCAATCGTTGTTTGGGCAATGCGTTTCTGGTGAACAGATGCATGCAGATGTTGCTTAAGTTTCACTGACTCATGCAGAGTATGACGCACGGAGGGAAGTCTTCGCTTCTCATCGTTCCTTTCCCATGGGAAAAAAAAATGGAATTTTTTTAAAATAATATTGATTTAAAAGATAATTACCAAACAAATAGTCGATTTTTTTTTTTTACAAAAACATGTCATTGTCGCCATTTCACTTAGCGACAGGAGCATGTCGCCATTTGAAATGGCGAAATGACGACAAAATACCAGTTACTGTCAGTCGTCGGTTCAACTGCCTATCACCATTTGGACTGACGATTTACTTCGAAGAGTGTGCAAATCGCCAGTTCAACTGGCGACTGGAACCTGTGGGCTACTATCGCTAGTTGAGCGGGCGACAGAGGCTGGCTATATAAACCCAAAAAATCGGATGAAAAGACATTTTAATTCTGGAAAAAAGAGAAGAAAGAGAAGGAGCGGGGAGAAGTCAAGTAGCGAAGCTCTGCTGGTTCGTAGTGAAGGAGAGAGAGAGAGAGAGAGAGAGAGAGAGAGTGAAAAGAAGATCTGGTCGTCTATTTTGTAGGTAAATGTTCTTACAACTTTGTACATAAATTCGAAACCTGGTGGTTAACAAATAAAAATAGCGACATAAAATTTAATAGATTAGATAATTTTAGTTGTATTGCAGTTTGATGTAGTACATTATTTTAGCTAAGTATAGTTTAGTCCATAGTATATATATTATTTATGGTGCAATATTCAAATGATTTAGAATAAATTAGCAAAAATACTAGGAATACTTTTTAGGTTTTTATTTTTACTTTATAGGTTTTTAGTTTTACACGGTAAGTATTTTATAAATACCAAAAATAAATTTTAAACTAGAAAAATAGCAAGACACCTGTAAAAATTTAATAAAAATCCAAAGTTGGTACATAGGGTAAGTAGAGCTGAACTTAAATATTATCAACTCATTTTTTGTTTCCATTTGTACATGGTAAATATTTTGTAAATGCTGGAGACACTTTTTAAACAAGAAAAATAACAAGATACCTATAAAAAATCTATTAAAATTGCAGACTAGCTAAATAAGGTATGTAAAGCTAAATCAAAATAATCCCAACTCACGGTAAATATTTTTTTAATGCAAAAAATACTTTTTGAACTAGAAAAATAGCAAGATACCTCTAAAAATTCTATAAAAAAATCCAGAGTTGCTACATAGGGTATGAAGAGTTGAACTAAAATATTGTCAACTTAATTTTTATTTCTATTTGTATATGGTAAATATTTTGTAAATGGTGGAAACACTTTTAAAATAAGGAAAATAACAAGATAACTATAAAAAATCTATTAAAATTACAGAGCAGCTAAATAGGGTATGTAGAGCTTAATCAAGATAATCCCAACTGAATTTTGGTTTCTATTTTTACACGGTAAATATTTTGTAAACAAGAAAAATAGCAAGGTACCTATAAAAATTCTATGAAAATTCAACAGTAGCTAAATAGGGTATGTAGACCTTAATTAAAATATTTTCAACTTAATTTTGGCTTCCATTTGTACACGGTAAATATTTGGTACACAAGGAAAATAGCAAGGTACATATAAAAATTCAATGAAAATTCAAGAGTAGCTAAATAGGGTATGTAGATCTTAATTAAAATATTGTCAACTTAATTTTGGTTTCTATTTGTACACGGTAAATATTTTGTTTATGCTAAAAATACATTTCAAACTAGAAAAACAACAAGACACCTCTAAAAATTCTATTAAAAATCCAGAGTAGCTAAATAGGATATGCATATGTTAATTAAATTATTGTGAACCTAATTTTAGTTTCCATCTATATATGTTTCATAGTATTTAATTTTTGAATTAATTCGATATGTCGCTTCTTATTACTTTTTGTATATGTTTCGTAGTATTTACAATTTATGCACTGAATTTTCAGGTATGGCGGACCCAGGAGACACTGCACAGTGGTCATACGAGTTGCTTGACCCAGCTGTTGACGTGAGTCACCGTAGCCGCCTCAGTACCATCCTCGCCTAGGAGGGCGAGGCGAGGATTGAGCTTGGTGCGTTGCGGCTGCGCACACCCATGAGGTTATGAAGGGTGGACGCATGTTGGGTTTTGAGGTACGTGTAGTTGTGACCCTCATGTACTCAATTGCATTTTGACTACTTTGGGTGGAGTCACGTATGTTCTTAATCCTTTCAACGCAAGTTGAGAGCGGTAGGCCTCCTTCCACTAGTGAAGATATATGGTGGAAGTGACGTAGGAAGATGACCAGGATTGCGTGGGAGTTGGTCGTACGTCGAGGCAGTTTTCGTACGCCCGGTGCCTCCTGACGGCACTGGTTGACCAGTGGAGGTCGGAGACGCACACGTTCCACATTCCATGCGGCGAGATGACGCCGATGCTTCATAATGTGACCTTCCTAACCGAGTTGCCTTGCGCGGGTTTCCCCTGGCAGTGCACAACTTCCCGGCCACATGGCGCACGAAGATCTTTGCTAGGTTCCAAGGGGTACTGTCGCCCAACACCGGCTACAGGGAGTTCAGTAGTACCCATGGGCCGTCGCTGAAGTGGATCTACCAGCTCTATGTAAGTTTTTATAACTATTATCTTTCCACTTCAATTGCTTTGTGCAACTTAGTGATGTCTGTCATCTTGTACCAAGAGCGTATGGTAGAGGACAAACCCGAGTACCTGGTGAGGAGGCACTTTGAGGCCTACTTGTTGTGGTTGTTTGGGTGGGTGATGTTCCTACGTACCCACAACAACAGTGTCAACAAGCACATGATCCGCTACGCACGTGAGCTGGTGGACTTGGAGATGGAGGCGATCCAGCCGTACGCCTAGGGCCCAGTGATGTTGTGTGCGACGTACCATGCCCTGTGCGATGTGTCCCACCGGGTTCAAGACAGTTCCATCCTCTTCGGATGCTCGCAGCTTCTTCAGCTGTGGTCCTTCAAGCGTTTCTAGATCGGATGACCACAGCTGGACCTGGGAGTCTACAGCACCGCTATGTACGCCGCCGCTAACGACATGGACCGACCAACCATGGGTACAGTGTGGTGTCACTGACGGGTAAGTTTTTTAAAACATTTATTCCTTTTCGTAATGTATTTTTTCTTGTGCTAAGTTTCTGTTGTTCTATTCCACGTGACATTTTCACTCCGATCACTACGCACGCATCCTACCCAGACTATGTTGCGATGTTCAATCAGTTGACGGATGACCACGTCATCTGGACACCGTACACTCCCGACTGGGTGTATGTGTGTGCACCCCAATGCCTGTCGAGCCTGTGCATGCGAGACCACGCGGAGGAGCTTGGTGCATGAGTCGCCATGGAGGAGTACCACGTGCACTGGGTGATGCGCCAGTTCGGTCTACAACAGGAGGTCCATTCCCCTAGGCACAACGTTTTCCCTCAAACGTCCATAGGTAAGTTCACATTTTATCTCTCTCGTAGCATTTGAGTTATGTACCTATGAAATAATCGTTTTGTCTTTCATAGGTACACTAGAAAGGGAGTACCTGCTACGACTTCCTGGGAGGAGTCTAGTTTGAAGACGATGGCCAAGTTGACGAGGCGGGCCCATTGGCAGTGAGAAGAGGCGCTAGTAGCTTGAGCTTGGGCTTGGAGCATGGCTAAGCCAAAGGACCAGGCTGCGATCAAAAGGAAAGTGGGCACTGGAAGTGGGCTGCACAAAGGATAGGGTTGGGTTGGGATTAAGAGATTCGGCCCAAACCTTGTTTGGGATTTTTAATTAGGTTTTTCTTTTTAGAAAATACATAAAATCCAAATAGCAAATAGAAAATAGCAAATAAACTCAAAAAAATTATAGAAAATATTTCCAAGCACATAAAACCAAATAAAATAATTTTGACAATAGTTGATGTTGGAATTAATCATATTAAATTATTTTTCTTTTGAAAATCCATATTAAGCTTTATTTTAATTCAAATAAGACTTTGGTGAATTTTTCTACAGAACTAAACTACTTAAAAAGATTTTTAAACTTCAGAAAAATTAGGATGTTACACGAACCATGTAGTGCTCAAGGGAACCATCCGAGCGAATCTTGATCTTGAACACCCACTTGCACGCGATGTGAGTGACATGCAGGTAAGGGCACAAGATCCCAAGGGCTAGTGCGCTCCAAAGCAGGAATCTCCTCAGACATCGCGAGCTACCACTTAGGGTGAGCAGCAGCCTCACGGTAGGTCGTAGGCTCAGAAAGAGCAACGGCAACAAAGTCGTAGCGCTCAGGATGCTTGACAATGTGATGATCATGAAGATTGTATTTGGGAGAAGAAGGCAGAGCAGGACCTAGCAAAGACAGAGAAGAAGAATTGAGAATAGTACCCAGCAAAGACAAATGCTCAACTGGAGATATTGTAGGCCAAGGACGGCGAGAGTAGTGCAAGAGAAAGGGTGAAATCTCAATAAAAGAGCGGGAAGAAACCTTCGACGGAGAGGGAACAGGTGGAGCCGGAGGAGAGGGAGGCAAAGAAGGTGGAGGATGAAGGAAAACAGTAGTGGAAAGCTAAGAGTCAGGAAAAGTTAGAAAAAAGATCGACTCAACAAGAATATCTAGGCTAACAGTAGGGGAATGAGCGTAGTAAGGTCGGGACTCGTCGAAAGTGACATCTCAAGAGATCCTCATCCTACAAGCAACAGGGCCGTAGCAACAATAACCATTATGCTCAAGACTGTAGCCAAGAAAAACACATTCAACTGACTGAGTAGTCAGCTTGGTGCGCTCACAAGGTGGAAGAAGGATGAAACAGATACAACTGAAACTGTGAAGGTGATTATTGTATGGAGCTCCACCGTAGAGACACTTGACCAGAGTAGAACCCTGAAGAGCAGTGAAAGGTTGTATGTTGATAAGGAAAGTAGTAGTGGAGACAGCCTCAGCCCAGAAGTAAGGTGGAACATAAGAAGCAAGCATGAGAGTATGAGTTGTCTCAAGCAAGTGACAATGCTTATGCTCAGAGATACCATTCTGAGTGTAAGTATTAAGACAAAAGTACTGGGGAAGAGTACCCTGCTCAGCGAGAGAGCGACGCAAAGCAACAAATGGGTACTCGCCAGCAGAGTTGGCACAAAATACATGAGTGACCGAATCAAACTGAGTGTGAACTAGGGTGGCGAACATCTGGTAAATAGAGAGAACCTGACTGCAAGAGGATATGAAGTAGATCCAAGTATGACGAGAATAATCATCAATAAAGTATACATATTATCGATGACCCCCTTTCGAAACGAAGGAGCCAGACCCCAAACATCAGAGTGAACAAGATCAAAAGGGCGTGTAGAAATAGAATCGCTAGAGGGATAGGGGAGCTGCAGCTGCTTGCCAAACTTGTAACCCATACAATGTAAATAGGTGTCCCCAGAAATAGACCCAAGAACACCACAACCTACTAGTAATGATAGACGCGATCCGCGGAGATAACACAAACGATGGTGCCACTAAGCGAAGGAAGTAGTGGAGGACGCAGCAAAACTAGAGGCAGTAGTAGTGGCTGACTGCTGGTGGAGACAGTTGAAATAAAATGCAGTCGGTCAAGCCCCCAAAGACACTGTGAGTTACGGCGCCGAGGGCCAGTACCAAGCAGAGTCCCCATACGCCGGTCCTGGACACAACAAGAGTTAGACTCGAGAATAATACAACTGTTGGACCGAAAAGGCGACTAGAGGGGGGGGGGTGAATAGGAGCACGCTCACTTTTTCAACCACGATTAGATTCAACACAAATTTCACTCCAATAGCTATAGAAGCTATGAAGATCGATATACCGATCTGTGGAAGACTAGGATTGAATCCAATCAAAACCCCAAGCAAAACAACCAAAAACAACGAAACTTAAATTCCTAAGAGTAGGGCGGTCGACCTCTACTTGTGGGCGGTCGACCTCTCCAAGGCGGTCCGACCTCTAGCTAGGCGGTCGACCTCCACCCATGAACAGTGAAATCAGCCCGAAAAACGAAGTTGCAAATAGGTCTAACTTTTGATCTACAACTCCAAACTTCATGAAACTTGGAACACACCTTCTCTAGGATGTCAGGAACCTATTCCAATCGAAGATCATGGAGATCCATGGAAAAGTTACGACATTTTCAGTTTGAGAGATGGATGGTTCAAACCGAGTCAAAGAAAACGTGACCCAAAAACTTGCTCGTGGGTGATTGATGATCAAGATGATCTTAGATGTGTTCCCACATGTCACAAACAAGCTATATCATGTAAAGAAATCAATCAAAAACATGCGAATCAAAGAAAGACTCAAAATCACCAAATAGAGAGAAGAAGGGCAAAGAGACACATCTTTGATCAAAGCTTTCTTTGGATTGATTTGATAGGGTTTGGGTTTCTGACCACTCCATCAATGGAGGACAAAGCTCAATCCAAGAGCACAAGATCAAATCAAAACTCTCTAGAACCCTAACCTCCACTAATCCTCTCCCTAAGCCAAAACTAGGGTTTCAATAATGATAAAAGAGTTGGAGGGTGCAGCCACCTCCCTCCTCTATTTATAGTGGAGACTTAGACCTTCTAGAAAATTAACTCAAATGGGCTCCGTTAAGGCCCAACACAAGCGGGTCACACACGCACGCATTTTTAAAGCGCCGTCTACAACACCTCTTAACCTAAACCGCTTCTCTTGCGCCGTCTTGCGCCGTGGGTAGGCAAAAGGTCACCAAGGTGATATTTGGTAAGATTACCAAAATACCCCTTCTCGGTCCTTCTCCGAAGACCGAGTCCATCTTCGCGAAGCACTTTGCATGCTCGCCACGTAGGTTGATCAACGGCTCTCTCCATGTCGGCAAGTCTCTCCCATCCGGCTCCACCGAAACCACCATGGCACTTGCACCGACTCCCGCGCCGCTTGATCAAACCAGTCGCACCGAACTACCCGTTCGGTCATCATTGTCCATTCTGTGCCATACTTGATTTCATTGACCTCACCCAGCATCGTCGATCGTTCTGGACCTAAGCTCTCCAAGCCTCGTCCCGATCATCCTCGCCGTTGACCGTCGTTGACCACCAAGCAACTTTGCACAACAATAGACAAGCAAATCGAACCGGGAACAAGTTCTTCGCAACTTGACCCACGTTAGTCAAAACATGCATCATGCAACACATATGCATGAAACTCATGACTTTGACCTAACCAGCGAACAACGCCGCCACGACAGCGACGTTCAAGTAACAACCGGTCGATCAGCCCCGGGGCGGTCGACCGCTGGCTTCTGCGGTCGGACCGCCGACCAAAGGCGGTCGACCGCCAGAAGGACTTAGCCAATTTTCAACCCCGAAAATCCAAACCTCTCGAAACTTTAAACCAATAGAACTTTTATGGAGACTCCAAAATTATGGGAGCAAGAACAATGGGATCCCTCACTTGCCTACACCTCTATTTTTGGCCCGACTGCTTTGACCACTTTTGTCACGGTAGGTCCGACCGCGCACATGGCGGTCCGACCGATTTGGGACCGGTCGGACCGCCGTGCTATGGCGGTCGGACCGCCTATCGTAAAGTCCGAGCAGGTCTTTGAAACTTTGTCGAAAACCCGTGAAACGACAAACCATTAACGCCATTGCCAATTGTCACATCATCCTAAGATCTGGAGCATATCCCCATGATATCCACAATCTCCCCCTTGATGAACACATTGGCAATAATCGTAAAATGTAATTTGAAGGTTTGAAAAGTAAAATACTTTCGTTTTGCACAAAGGCACAACTTGGTCCATAAGCAAGAGAAAGCAATGGAAATGACCAAGCTGGCATCAGAATAGCATAGACAAGTGAGATAAGGCAAAAGAAAGCATAAAAACTTTGATTTCCGGAAAAAGTCAAAAATCTCACTTAAGGTCCATATGAAAGAACAATTGTTCAATTGACCTTTGATCATTGTGAGGAGTAATAAATGCAATTCAAGTTCAGAAGAGTCAATAAGACAATAAGAATGCAATTCAAAAACTCCCCCTCACTATGATCCTCGGATTTCAGAAAATTTCAAATTCTCCAACTTTCTCCCCTTTGTATAAACTTCTCCCCCTTTGACAATGGAGTCATCAAGGAATCACGCCTTCCTCTCATCCAGAGATAGCAATTTGCAGAATGAAGAAAGAAGCAAAAAGAAGAAGTATGCATGAAGTGCAATGGAGTGGCTTCATTTTTGTATTTTTCAATTTTTGATTACAAGAAGCTTTGGAGATTACCCAAAAGAACTAGCTAGCATTTCTAATATTGCACAAACAACATATCAAGCCTGACAGTGCTAGCAAGATCATGGTAAGACATATATATCAAAGCTAAGCACCAAGGCTCAAAAGTAAAGCAATAGATTTGATCAATTTAAGCAACGCTTCAAATTCAGCAAGTTCATCAACAGGGATCCTAAAGTGAAATTGGCCATGTCAAAATGTCAAAGTGAGATCAAAAATCTAACAAAGACCACATTAAGAGTCAATCAAGTCCGTATTGAATCATTTTGCTCAATCTTTGTAAACGCCCATTTGTCAACATTTTTCTCATTTGCATTGAATATTGAGGTTGACTAATGATCTAACTTAGTGACAAGATCCTGGACTAGGAGCCATCCACAAACTCATCCTAAGCTTCGACCAAAAGTTGATTAAAGGTATATCTTAGTAAAGAAGATTCTGGACTAGGAGCCATCCACAAACTCTTTCTAAGCTTCTACCAAGGCGACAAATCTTGAGGTTCATGTCATTTCTGACAAGCAATCCCCATGAGATCGTCTGGATCATCAAACTATCTCCAAGTTCATGTCATTTGACAAGCAGTCTCGTAAGAATAGTTTGGCACATTTTAAGCATAAGACAATCTTGAATTTTTTTAATTTTTCACAAGAGCATTTTAGAATCTCAAGAACACAAAAGCTCAAGTAATGGTCAATTTTAGATCAAAGAGTTAACAAAGCAATTCGACAGGCCAATGTCACAAAAGGAGCACTAATTGCGAACTCGCTAAAACATCCACAAATTGCAATTTCTTAGTTCGAGTTTGTTTTAAAGTTCTAGCTCATATAGCAAAGACTTAGCTACACATGTAAAAGCATGATAATTTTAGCAAGTCAAAGAACTAGACATGGCATTGAGCAAGAATTGAAATACTAAAGCTCCAAAGGGTAATAGGCAAAGCTTCATCAATTTTAAAAGATAAGCGAAAATTTTATATTACAATGCATCTTTTGGATTTTTCAAACCACTTGAAGTATTTTACATATGAATGCAATATGATACAATGCGATGCAATAAAAAGCCTAAAAACCTAAAAAGTTCAAAAGATCAACAAGTTCGTAAAAGAACAATAAAAGATCAAAAGAACAAGGTAAGATCGGAAAAGATCGAACTCCCCTCAAACCAACCCATAGGGATAAATTACCCTAACTCGCTTCTTAAGGTGGCAAACCTAGTTGGGTCTAAAGGTTTGGTGAGGATATCACCATTGAGCCTCGGACTCCACGAAGTGTAGCACAATATCACCCTTCTCGACATGGTCTCTAAGGAAGTGATAGCGAATGTCTATGTGCTTGGTCCTAGAGTGTTGCCGTGGTTCTTAGCAATGTTAATAGCGTAGTGTTATCACGTAAAAGAGGAACACTAGCAAAATTTAACCCGTAGTCCTTAAGAGTGGATACCATCCACAAAATCGACTACAAACAACTAGCGACTACATACTCACCTCGCAGAGATTGTGCAAGAGGACCTGCTTCCTAGAAGACCAAGAAACAAGAGAAGTGCCTAGGAAGTGACAAGTGCGAGGTACTCTTCCTATCAAGTCGACGACCCGCAAAATCGAATCGAAAACCCCGAATGGATAAAGAAGAAGAACAGAGTACCAAATGCCATCTTGGAGGGTAGAGTGTAAATACCGAATATGCGCTTAATCGCTTGGCGATGGGAAGTTCTCGGAGGCGCTGAAACCTCGCGAGGAGGCATGAAGTGGATGTCGGTCTTGATGCCGTCAGTGCGGAGGGAGCCGATCATCTTTGCGGTACTCGCGTTGATCCACGGCTTCTCCTTCCTCATCGGATCCAGCGATCGAAATCGCCATGGGAGTGGCGATCGGCTTGCGATCACCCATGTCGAGCGTTTGGCGGATCCTTAGTATACTTCGTCGATGGATGAAGATCCTTCCTTACATTGCTTGATTTGAAGCCCGAAAGTAATTGAGCTCTCCCATCATGCTCATCTCAAATTCCTGGACATAGTCTCGTAAAAGCTAGAAACAAGAGCATGAGAAGAACCACCAAAGATAATATCATCAACGTAAATCTGAGCAAGTAAGAAATCATTGCCACGCCTAAGAATGAACAAGGTCTTGTCTACCTTACCCATCTCAAAATCATTCTTAAGCAAGAAGGTCTTAAGTCTATCATACTGTGCTCTAGGGGCTTGTTTAAGACCATACAAGGCTTTGGATAGCTTGAAGACATGATGTGGGTTCTTGGGATTCTCAAAGCACGGAGGTTGCCTAACATAAACCTCCTCTTCTATAAAACCATTGAGAAAGGCACTCTTAACATCCATCCGATATAATCTAAAGCCCTTAGAAGCGACAAATGCAAGAAGAATGCGAATAGCTTCTAGTCTAGCAACAGAGCAAATGTCTCATCAAAATCTAACCCCTCAACTTGGCTAAAACCCCGAGCTACCAATCTAGCCTTGTTTCTAATCACGTAACCATCCTCATTTTGTTTGTTTTTGAAGACCAGTGGGTTCCTATAACATTATGACCACTAGGAGGTTCTACTAGGTTCCAAACCTTATTCCTCTCAAAATTCTCTAACTCCTCATGCATGGCATTGACCCAACTCGAATCGGATAAAGCATGTGATATATCGCGGGGTTCAAAAGAAGCTACAAAAGCGTAATGAGAATAGAGGTTTGGATCATGATACAGAGCGAGTGACTCGTTCATGGATATTACCTATCATCCGATCCGTGGATCTTTGCTTTTGAATGTGAAGTGGCGCACCGAGAAGAAAGTACCTCTTCGACCTCCGCAGTACTGCGATGATGAAGATGCGCAGTGCCTCAAGCCAAGGCGAAGTAGTCACGGCGGGTTCTTGTGCGGGAATAGGAATGTCAACAAGGCGGTGGAAGAGTATCATCGAGTCCATCATCATCTTCCTCTACAAATATACTCTCTGTCACTGTGTATCACGAAATATCCGATCTAGCTCGAGGCTAGTCTCATCAAAAGTGACATTGCATGTCTCTGAACGAGTTAGTTTGAGATTAAAACTCGAAAACCCTTGAATGAGCGGGATAACCCAAAATAAACCATCAAAAGTTCTTGACTCAAATTTATCTAGATTTCTGTCTTGAGAATAAAACACTTGGATCCAAAGACTCGAAAGTGCGAGGCAGAGGTTTTCTACAAAAGCGAAGCTCATAAGGAGTCTTGCCCAAAGACGGTCTCAAAAAGACACGATTTGCAATATGGCAAGCAAGAGAAATAGCTTCGCCCAAAACCTCCTGAGTGCTATACTCATCTAGCATTGTCCTAGCCATCTCAACTAGAGTCTGTTCTTCCTTTCCACAACGCCATTTTGTTGAGGGCGTGTGGGAGGAGAAGCGATGCTCAATTCCACGCCAAAGCACAAAAGGAAGCAAAAGATGCATTCTTGAACTCCGTGCCATTGTCACTGCGGATCGCTCTCAAGGCACTTGGAAGTTCGAAGCCAAGCGAAGAACAAGATCATGATAATGATCAAAAGCTTCATCCTTCAAGTGAGAAAGAACACCCAAGTGTATCTAGAAAATCATCGACTATGACAAGAATGTACCATTTTCCACCAATCGACCGAACCTAAGCGGGACCAAGCGGTATCCATATGAAGCAAGCTGTCGGTCCGTCGGTCATGACCATAGTCAGCGATGGGTGTGAGGCGGCAACTTGCTTGCCATGCCTACTGTGGCGCACATCAAACATCCTTGGCGGCTTTGAGTTTAGGCAAACCTCTCATGAGCTCAAGGTTGCTAACTCGCGTCGATGATCAAAACCAATGTGCCCCAAACGAGCGGTGCCAAAGCCGAACTCGGAAGAAGAAGATGAAATTAAGCATTTGAGAGAACCAAAGAAGAGATTGTAAAAATCGGCTCCAAAGATCCTAGCAACTCTAGTAATCCCAAAAACAAGCTCACCAAATTGAATCAAGCACCCGACAAGCATTTTTCTTAAATCTAGTCTCATAGCCATCATCAAGAAGTTGAGAGACGAAAGCAAATTAAACCTTAGCTTGTCCACAAGGGCGGCGTCCTTGAGGATGAACTTGTCGCTCACCCCGATCGATCCGTTCCTTCAATCCGCCCTTGCCTATCATCTCCAAAGGTGATGAATTCATCACCCGTCGGCCGCGTGAAGGAGGTGAACCATCTTGAGTCTCGGTCATGTGGCGTGAAGCAGTGAGTCGACGAACCACGTGTCCTTCCTCTTTCGCGGTAATCCCGAAAATCAAGGCACGGAAGAACAATGTGTCTCAATCATGGGGTTAGTTAAACAAGACTTGGGAACCCGATCTTGAGACACATGTCTCATGAGTAGTATGCAAAGCGAAGTGCTATCCTTGATTAAGTTTGAAGTTACATTATGAGCAATGGTTACTTTAACATAAGAGTTATCTGTCTAGGAACATGATGATGAGCATGTGACACAAATCCTAAACCAGTTTCCTCTTTTCTACATTACCATGTCTCATAAAAGCTCTAGGTTGATTGAGTGAAATTCTAGCAAAATTTTTCTTATCATTTTTCAACCTACGCCAATGTGAACTCAACCAAATGTCCATTCTTCTTGCAATAGGTGCAATGGTACTTGATACCACGGGAGAAGCACCCTTTGACTTAACAGAAGTTTGGGCAAAACCCATGATTTAAAAGTAGTTTTTGCGGGTTGGGTTTTAAATTCAACTAACCCATTTTCCAAGACTTGAGTTACTTGGGGCTTAGAATTATCTTGGACAGAGTTGTATCCTAATCCTTGCTTCTTATAAGGAGTCTTAGATTTGTCGTAATCATGTTTAATTGTTTCTTACCTTTAGAAAATTTTTCTAAGGTATCCTTAAGATAAGCATTTTCTTTTCAAGATTAACACATGACTCACAAGTTTTGCCTTTAATAGCTCTAGCATATTTTTCCTTATATAAAGCAATTTCAAGTTTAAGAGCGGGACATGAAGCACATGTAGAAGACTCAATCTTGTTCTTAAGCTTGGCATATTTAGCTCTAACGCTTCTAAGATATCTTTAACTTCATGTTCGTTCAATGCAAAAGAGCAAAGGCTAGGATCAATAAACACAGGAGCAACCAACTTGCTGGAATCTAAGCATTTTCACAAGGAGCAGATTTAACCTCAACTAACTCGGTCCTAGCATTTTCAAGTTGTTGCAAAGCAATATCATGAGCAGATTGCGGTTTAGCAAATTCGAGTGTAGAGCATGGCAGAAGAACATTCATCGATTCAAGAGTCTTAGTATTTGCAAGTTCTAAAGTCAAATTATCTACTTGAGACTCTAAGTCCTTGTTTCTAGCCATGATATACTCTAACGCCTTATCTCGGCTCATGAGTTGCTCAAAGATAGTTTCGCATCTATCGGAAAGGACATCATAGGAGAGAGGTACTCATCGTCGCCGTCGGCGTCGTCGAGTCGGCCATGAAGCAAACGCCGGTGAAGTCCTTGGCCTTCCCTTCTTCTTGTCTTGAGGATCTCCTCCTCCTTGTCATCCTCGCTCCCGAGTCCACATCGCTAAGGATTGTTCCCCAAAGCGGCAAGAACCGGTGAGTTGCCTTTGTGAGCTTAGCGACATCAAATCTTGATTTGTTCCATTGAGGCTTCTTCCAAGTGGCTTTCCTTCCTTGTGGTTGCTCTTTCCTTTCAACTTGGGGCGGTTGCGGATGTGATTAAGCTCACCACACTCATAGCAAGTCACGGACCTCCTCTCTTTTTGTTTCTCATATTGTTATAGGCCCGTGTGGCTTTTCTGACTATGAGGGCTAACTCGGCCTCAGGAAGACTCTCAAACTCCTCTTCATGGATTGCAGATAAACCAGCAAGCGAAAATCCAGAAGAAGACTCAGAAGACCCATCAGAAGCTCTCTTGAGCGGTGCGCTACCAAGGCCATATTTTCCTTCTTGGGATGATCAATCCTCTTGATCTCATGAGTCTTAAGCTTGCTATAGAGCAGCTCAAAGTCGATCGAGAGGTTGGCGTTCTCCTCAATGGCGGTAGCCTTTATCTCCCACTCCTTGGTGTTGATTGCAGCCAAGAGGTGGGTGGCATTTTCAGACTGAGAATATTCAATTCCAACAGCCTTCATTTGATTAATCACTTTGTTGAAGCGACTGAAAATGTCATCGATGCTCTCTCCAGGACGCATCTCGAATTTGTTATATTCACGCTTATAGACTGTCTGGCGTACTTTCTTGATTTGGGACGAACCCTCATGGTAGGTTTGAGGGTGTTCCAAATCTCGTCATGATCTCAAGATTGCAAATTCGATCATACTCTGTCTACCAAGCCCACCATACAAGAGGTTCTTTGCCTTATTGTTGTTAGCCAAGAGGGTCATTGAAGCCGCGTAACAACCGGGAAGAACGAGCGGGGCTCGAACAACCTCCCATATAGCTTGTCCTTCGCTCTCAAGGAAGACTCGCATGCGATTCTTCCAATAGGCATAGTCGTGCCCATCGAAGATATGCGGCTTGGTGGAGTACTTATCCATCGCCAAGTTCGGTGGACCTGTTAAGATCAAGATTGAACTAACCGGCTCGATACCACTTGTTGGACGAAAAGGCGACTAGAGGGGGTGAATAGGAGCACGCCACTTTTTCAACCACGATTAGATTCAACACAAATTTCACTCCAATAGCTATAGAAGCTATGAAGATCGATATACCAGTACACCGGAAGACTAGGATTGAATCCAATCAAAACCCCGAAGCAAAACAACCAAAAACAACCGAAACTTAAATTCCTAAGAGTAGGGCGGTCTGACCTCTACTCAGGGGCGGTCTGACCTCTCCAAGGGGCGGTCCGACCTCTAGCTAGGGCGGTCGACCTCCGACCCATGAACAATGAAATCGGCCAAAAAGCGAAGTTGCAAATAGGTCTAACTTTTGATCTACAACTCCAAACTTCATGAAACTTGGAACACACCTTCTCTAGGATGTCGGAACCTATTCCAATCGAAGATCATGGAGATCCATGGAAAAGTTACGACATTTTTCAGTTTGAGAGATGGATGGTTCAAACCGAGTCAAAGAAAACGTGACCCAAAAACTTGCTCGTGGGTGATTGATGATCAAGATGATCTTAGATGTGTTCCCACATGTCACAGCAAGCTATATCATGTAAAGAAATCAATCAAAAACATGCGAATCAAAGAAAGACTCAAAATCACCAAATAGAGAGAAGAAGGGCAAAGAGACACATCTTTGATCAAAGCTTTCTTTGGATTGATTTGATAGGGTTTGGGTTTCTGACCACTCCATCAATGGAGGACAAAGCTCAATCCAAGAGCACAAGATCAAATCAAAACTCTCTAGAACCCTAACCTCCACTAATCCTCTCCTAAGCCAAAACTAGGGTTTCAATAATGATAAAGAGTTGGAGGGTGCAGCCACCTCCTCCTCTATTTATAGTGGAGACTTAGACCTTCTAGAAAATTAACTCAAATGGGCTCCGTTAAGGCCCAACACAAGCGGGTCACACACGCACGCATTTTAAGCGCCGTCTACAACACCTCTTAACCTAAACCGCTTCTCTTGCGCGTCTTGCGCCGTGGGTAGGCAAAAGGTCACCAAGGTGATATTTGGTAAGATTACCAAAATACCCTTCTCGGTCCTTCTCCAAGACCGAGTCCATCTTCGCAAGCACTTTGCATGCTCGCCACGTGTAGGTTGATCAACGGCTCTCTCCATGTCGGCAAGTCTCTCCCATCCGGCTCCCACCGAAACCACCATGGCACTTGCACCGACTCGCGCCGCTTGATCAAACCATCCGCCGAACTACCCGTTCGGTCATCATTGTCCATTCATGCCATACTTGATTTCATTGACCTCACCCAAGATCGTCGATCGTTCGGACCTAAGCTCTCCAAGCCTCGTCCGATCATCCTCGCCGTTGACCGTCGTTGACCACCAAGCAACTTTGCACAACAATAGACAAGCAAATCGAAACCGGAACAAGTTCTTCGCAACTTGACCCACGTTAGTCAAAACATGCATCATGCAACACATATGCATTGAAACTCATGACTTTGACCTAACCAGCGAACAACGCCGCCACGACAAAGCGACGTTCAAGTAACAACCGGTCGACCGCCCCTCGGGCGGTCGACCGCCGGCTTTCTGCCGGTCGGACCACGACCAAAGGCGGTCGACCGCCAGAAGGACTTAGCCAATTTTCAACCCCGAAAATCCAAACCTCTCGGAAACTTTAAACCAATAGAACTTTTATGGAGACTCCAAAATTATGGGAGCAAGAACAATGGGATCCCTCACTTGCCTACACCTCTATTTTTGGCCCGACTGCTTTGACCACTTTTGTCACGGCCGGTCCGACCGCGCACATGGCGGTCCCGACCGATTTGGGACCGGTCGGACCGCCGATGCTATGGCGGTCAGACCGCCGCTATCGTAAAGTCCGAGCGATCTTTGAAACTTTGTCGAAAACCCGTGAAACGACAAACCATTAACGCCATTGCCAATTGTCACATCATCCTAAGATCTGGAGCATATCCCCATGATATCCACAACAACAGTCGTGATCAGTGATCTAACCAGCCGACATAAGCTGTATAGTAAGCTGAGAAACATGAGAGACTGCAGGAAAATGAAAGGAAGAAGTGGAAAGGAAGAAGGGGAAAGGATGCATCTGCTTGCAACAGGAAGAGAAGTACCATCTATAGCCTGAACAGTAGGAGGAAGAGTCGTGGCACTCATAGAAGTGAGATGGGTAGAATCTGGTGTCATGTGAAAAGAAGCATCGGAGTCCAAGATCCATGGAGACAAGATACCTGACAGAGGAGACGGAGGCATGGAAGACTGCTGAGAAGCGAGAGCCAGATGAGTAGAACCTGAGAAATCCGAGGACGAGCCGATACCAAGGCGCTGGAGTAGGGAGAGGAGGTGTTGCGTGGCTTCACCGGAGGAGCCTTGACGAGAGGCGCTAGCTCCTGAGCTCTGGCGAGAGGCGCCAGCTCCTGAGTGGGAGGGACCTCAGAGCCCTTCGGGGATGTCCACCCCGGTGACCCTGGTCCATTCTTCGCTTGTAGCAGTCTTCATACATGTGGTCGTCACACTGGCAGTAGGCATAGTAGAGACACAAGTAGAGGCAAGACCACTAGTGTCCCGTGAGCGGGGATGGACCATGATTGATCTTTGAAGGAGCGAGTCAAGGCGGACAAGATAGCCTACATCTGAGCTGTGCCACGATGATGAGTCTCCTCAGCACGCACACCCGTGAGGGCCTCCACCAAGCTCGAACGCGGGTGGTGAGTCTGGAGCTGAGCACGCACGGTCTCGAACTCAGACCGGAGACGCGTTAAGAAGTCATAGAGACAGTGAGTCTTCTGATGAGCACAGAGCTCCACACAGCAAGGATAGGTTCGGCAGACATCTGGTCCCAGAGATTTAAGCTAACGTCACACATCGGACATTTGCTGGTAGAAGTCATTCATAGTGGCATCGAGCTGCTGAAGAGAATGCGTCTAGTGCACAACAGAGAAATACATAGCATCACTCATCGGCTGGTAGCATCACTCCCACATAAGCTGGGTCATTGGTAACTCTGCCACATCTATGGAGATGGCCACGGGCATACTACTTACCAAGATGGCGGTAGTACGATCCTCAGCATCCTGTCATCTCTCGTAGGTGTGTAGCTTAGACTAGTAGAACTGTAGAGCCTCCTCCAATGCAACATTGGTGACCTCCTGAGCTGCCTAATCTACATCAGTAGGAAGAACTGGTAGAATTGGTGGTGTGGACGAGGCGGGAAGGGGTGCTCGCCGGTGAGATAACCCAGAGACACTGGCTGTTGAGGTGAATCCTCATGTGAACGGCCCACTCCCGGAAGTTCATCCTGTCAAAACAAACCGAAGGTAGTGGATGGTGAAGGAGCTGCTCGCGGATGACATCCGGAGTAGAGTGGTGTCCCAGAGTCAGCTCCAGGGGAGTCCGAGAGCCGGGGTGGAGATTCGGGGCTGGAGAGGCCAGATCAGGAGCCAGGGTAGTCAGAGCTAGCCAGACAGCGTGCTAGTAGCGGTGGCCCAGGATGATGTGCTGGCGGCCGGGGCTGTCTGCTGGCGGCGACGTGGAGCTTAGAGCAGAGCACAGGAGGTGAGGGCCCAGATCCGGTGCACTCGGGAGGCGGTGGCTGTAGCTCTAGCAGCGGTTGTAGTTCCAGCAGCGGTGGCTGCGCGGCGTCAAGGAGGTTGCGGTGGCACAATGTCGAGAAGGCCCGGATCCAGTGCGGTCTGGTGTGGAGCAGAGAGGGATCTCGCTCGGGCAGCGCGGGGATGATGCGATCCGGCGCGAGCGGCACAGATCCGGTAGCGGTGGAGGCAGAAACACGGGATCCAGCGCAGGGACACGGGATTCAGCGGTAGAGGGCATGGGTGGCACGCGGTGTTCAGAGCAGAGGAGGTGGAAAAGGGGGATTCAGGTTGGGGGGACGACAGCGCCGGCGGCGGTGGTGGTTGTCTGGTGGTCAAGGGGCTAGGGTTTCCATGGCTCTGATACCATATTGGAGTGTGACTTCATCTATTCCAATGGACCAAAATGCTAATATAACATGCACATAGTTGGTCAATATGCAAAGAACACCCTAAACTATATACATATCTAACAATTGTGATCCGTGGATGGGTTTTAATCTTGACATACTTGCTGTAATTTATTGTAAATTAATGTTTAAATTAGTAGTTAGTGGAGTTTAGTGGCATTCTGGGCTCAGTGTTGGACCAAGATGTTACACAAAGTTTCTCTGCTAGATATATAATTCGGTTTCCTTGAATTTATTGGAAATTAATCAACTGATCAAGTCTTTGCATATATGCAAATACAATATTTCCCAAGTTCTTATCATCAAGATGTTCCAGAATCAGGCATTCAGACTCCAGAACAATAATTCGAAGAGGCATGACAAGGAATTAGACTATTACAAAAGAACCCCTCCTCAATGAAAATTGGTGAGGGACATTTGCAGTAATGATTTATAGGATGCACCGATCTACACGTAAGACACATTTACTGAGCTGCTTTGTATTTCTGATATGGCGGTTTATTGGAATCTGCTATGCGGACATGCATAGATGGTCTCCTTTTGCCGCAAAACCCGTCCTGCAAGTAACTATATATATGACAGAACTGAAACCGCCTTGAACTGTTTAGTCGAAAGTAATGTCTTCTCAGCTTCTTCCAACATCCTACCTTGCTATCTTATTTCCCCCTCATACAATCCAGTAACCCCGATTTACGCGTACGCCAGAGCTCACTCTCAAGTTTTCCGTCTAGAGAAATCAGAACCGAACTCTTTTTACTTGTACTACGCCAACTCCTTTTATAGCCAATGTTTACCTGTACAATGCGTTTCATGTGATCAGATGCATGCAGATGTTGCTTAAGTTTCTTTGATGCAAATTAAGCATGAGGCAGGGCCGGGAGAGAACTCTATGCTGCTCATTCCTTTCCAATGGCGATCAGCACACTGCAGGTGCTTTCGCCAGTGGGGACAGCAGCTGTCTCATCAGGCAGCAAAAACAGACATTAATAGGTGCACCACTTGCAGTCTTTCATATGGGAGGAATCAAACAGAGGCATTTCAAAAGAAGCAAAAAAAGGACTTCGGAATTGAAATTTTAAGAGAAAGAGAGACTAATGTGAGAGATTTGATGTGCTCAATTGTTCATGGTTCGTGAGCTGTTTTAGCTGTATCTCTAAACTGAGTCAAACTGTTTAACACTGCAGGAGTCCAATTTGAACACTGCAGGATTCCAATTTGAAATATTTAGCATGGTACATTGGAAGCAGATATGTAGAAATCTGTAATGTGAGAGGGTGCCAAATATGATGTTGCATGTATCACTGTTTGTTTCACACCTGCAACAGCAATTTCTCTGCATTAGAATTTGTATTGTACAATTGTGAATACTGACGAATCAAATTATGGCCATCTCTTCTCACTCAAATTTGTTGAGAAAGTGAATGCCGCAATTAATCTTGATGTTGCTTTTAACAACTTTAACCATTGAGCTAATATATCCTTCAAAAAGAGTTAATGTTATTCCATTTGCCAAAAAATCCTCAGCAAAAATGAAACAAACAAAGGAATGACCAAATGAAGCAAAGTTAATGGGCATGGACTAGTTTTTTTTTTCTTTAAAAGAATGAATCATCAATAAGTCAGAACTCTTCTCGTTGTCCCATTTAAACTGCTCTCATTGGCTTTGTTAAATATTTTGATTATCCACTATGACACCACAAAGTGAATGTTTTCTCACACAAAGCCGAATCACCTAATCAGCCGCTGTAGAGTTGCCGCGTTAGCTAAACATGCTCTGGGGATGAAGAAGTGAACTCATCCCACGTACAACAAATCATGCAGGAAAATTGAAGCCTGCCTGTTGCAACTAACTTTGTTCAATATGCTTGATCTTGTTCTTTAGAAAGCAATGCCCTCTCAGCTTCGTCCAACATCTTACACTAATATCCCAAATTTTTCTTTTTCTTTTTTCATAAACTCTCACGTCTCATGAATTCATCCACTGACCCAGCTGATTCACACATGAAGCACAAAGAAGGCGACTCCTTTTCTATTTGTACTTGTCCTCAAAATTCTTCTTTTTAAATGGCAACTACTACAAAACAGGTTATAGAAGACGCCTCATCACAGACGGTTCCTTTTGAACACAAAGGAACCATCTGTGATAAAATAATCACAGACGGTTCCAAGAGAACTGTCTGGAACCGTCTGTGATATGGACCTATCACATACGGTTTCTAAATACAACCGTATGTGATACTTCACAGGAAGAACCGTCTATGATAATCTAAGTCATGGCACACAATCCTCGGCCATGCTATGGCAGAGGATTGTATGCCGCGGCAGAAGATTGTGTGTCATGGTAGAGGATTGTGTGCCGCGGCAGAGAATTATGTGCCATGGCCGAGGATTGTCTGCCCAAATCCTACCGCGCAGAGGATTGGCTGCCATGGTAAAATCAAAGAGTAAGAAATAACAGCGGTTCTTAATACAAACCGTCTGTGATAAGTATCATCCCAAACGGATTGTATTAAGAACCGTCTGTAATGACATGCGTATCACAGACGGTTCATGATACGAACCGTCTGTGATTTGCAGCCCGGGAGTTCAAAAAATTTTGAACGCGTGTGCGAGAGGCAAAATATTTTGACGATGTCCTTATAAATAATAGCCGAGTCGAGGCGGGATGCGCTGGGGAGGGTGTCAACCTGCGGGACGTGCTACTGGACTTTGTCTCCGTCAACGTGCTCCAATCCAAGTTCGCCGCCGCAAGCCTCGACAACAAGGACCTCGTCCTTCTTTGCTGTAAGCAAACAAACTTCTTCTTCCTCGATGAATCAATCGATCATGGTAGCTAACCTATGGGTGCACGTACGTAAATGGTAAATGGGTGCAGCGGCTCACATCCGCAATGACTTCGCCGTCATCGCCTCCGACGCCGTGCTCTACAACGACACCTCCACCGTCGACGTCGTTGACTCCTACTCGGGCCTCCTCAGCACCCTCTTCATCGATGCCATGTCCAAGATGGGCAAAATCGGGGCACTTCGAGGCCTACTTGCTGTGGTTGTTTGGGTGGGTGATATTCCTGCGTACCCACAACAACAGTGTCGACAAGCACATGATCCGCTACGCACGTGAGCTGGTGGACTTGGAGATGGAGGCGATCCAGCCGAACGCCTAGGGCCCAGTGATGCTGTGTGCGACGTACCATGCCCTGTGCGATGTGTCCCACCAGGTTCAAGACAGTTCCATCCTCTTCGGATGCTCGCAGCTTCTTCAGCTGTGGTCCTTCAAGTGTTTCTAGATCGGATGACCACAACTGGACCTGGGAGTCTACAGCACCGCTATGTACGCCGCCGCTAACGACATGGACCGACCAACCATGGGTACAGTGTGGTGTCACTGACGGGTAAGTTTTTTAAAACATTTATTCCTTTTCGTAATGTATTTTTTTCTTGTGCTAAGTTTCTGTTGTTCTATTCCACATGACATTTTCACTCCGATCACTACGCACGCATCCTACCCAGACTATGTTGTGATGTTCAATCAGTTGACGGATGACCACGTCATCTGGACACCATACACTCCCGACAGGGTGTATGTGTGTGCACCCCGATGCCTGTCGAGCATGTGCATGCGAGACCACGCGGATGAGCTTGGTGCATGAGTCGCCATGGAGGAGTACAACGTGCACTGGGTGATGCGCCAGTTCGGTCTACAACAGGAGGTCCCAGTCCCCTAGGCACAACGTTTTCCCCCAAACGTCCATAGGTAAGTTCACATTTTATCTCTCTCGTAGCATTTGAGTTATGTACCTATGAAATAATCGTTTTGTCTTCCATAGGTACACTAGAAAGGGAGTACCTGCTACGACTTCCTGGGAGGAGTCTAGTTTGAAGACGATGGCCAAGCTGACGAGGCGGGCCCATTGGCAGTGAGAAGAGGCGCTAGTAGCTTGAGCTTGGGCTTGGAGCATGGCTAAGCCAAAGGACCAGGATGCGATCAAAAGGAAAGTGGGCACTGGAAGTGGGCTGCACAAAGGATAGGGTTGGGTTGGGATTAAGAGATTCGGCCCAAACCTTGTTTGGGATTTTTAATTAGGTTTTTCTTTTTAGAAAATACATAAAATCCAAATAGCAAATAGAAAATAGCAAATAAACTCGAAAAAATTATAGAAAATATTTAGAAAATATTTCCAAGCACATAAAACCAAATAAAATAATTTTGACAATAGTTAATGTTGGAATTAATCATATTAAATTATTTTTCTTTTGAAAGTCCATATTAAGCTTTATTTTAATTCAAATAAGACTTTGGTGAATTTTTCTATAGAACTAAACTACTTAAAAAGATTTTTAAACTTCAGGCGCCGTCAACGTGCTCCAATCCAAGTTCGCCGCCGCAAGCCTCGACAACAAGGACCTCGTCCTTCTTTGCTGTAAGCAAACAAACTTCTTCTTCCTCAATGAATCAATCGATCATGGTAGCTAACCTATGGGTGCACGTACATAAATGGTAAATGGGTGCAGCGGCTCACATCCGCAATGACTTCGCCGTCATCGCCTCCGACGCCGTGCTCTACAACGACACCTCCACCGTCGACGTCGTTGACTCCTACTCGGGCCTCCTCAGCACCCTCTTCGTCGACGCCATGTTCAAGATGGGCAACATCGGGGTACTCACAGACCGCAAGGGGGAGGTCAGGAAGGTTTTTGTTTGGGAGTAATACATTTTCATGTATTTTCAAGAGTCTCTGAAGATGGAAATCTCACATAAACTGTGATGGTACCAACTATGAAACATTCAAAATCCGATTGTTTTGCAATAGAAAAAACTATCACAGATGATTCTGAACAAGAATCATATGTGATAATTACTATCACAGACAGTTCTTGTTCAGAACTGTCTGTGAAAATAGACTATCACAGACAGTTCTGAACAAGAACCGTCTGTGATACCTTTTTTCATAGATGGTTTGGAAACCGTCTGTGATGACCGTCTATTATCACAGACACATAAATCCATACAGTTCAAAAAATCGTCTATGATGACTGTTTAGAACCATCTATGATGAGGTTTTGTGTAGTAGTGAGCCAAACATTGTTAGTACAATGTGTTTCTATTGATCATATGCATGCATACATTACTTAATTTTTATCTTCTGGTAATCTCAAGGCAAGGAGAGAACCTTCTGCTGCTCATCCATCTCCCATGGGGAAAATCGCCAATATTGGAACATGCAAGTGATGCCACATTTCTTCACCTGACAGAGAGCATCTCAATGATTTCCTTTCTGTTGGAACCAGCGACAACCCTCTCCGCGGGAAAACAATCATAGCAAATATGCAAGAGACATGAGAAATTGTTTACGACCATGGCTACCAGAGGTGAGCATGACTAAGGAGCATCCAACACCACCACCGCTGCTAGTTTGCTAGGGCACTAGTGCCCTAGGTCGTTGGTCATTTAACAGTAGCTTCATTGTACCATGATGGCCCGTCCGAATATAAATCTCCTTAACTGGAACATCTGGGGGCTTAACAATAGGGCTAAAAGGTTCGTCGTTAGAAATACAGTGCTCACCTCCCTCGCAGCGGTCATTTGCTTTAAAGAGACCAAACTCGATGTAATTGATAACATTATTGTAATGGAAACCCTCGGCCCGCTTTTGACAGGTTTTTGTTACTTGTCAGCCACCCAAACCCGAGGGGGGCATCCTGTTGGCTTGGAACTCAGCCAAGGTCGCCATCTTCGCTATCAGCACAAGGTCGCATTCCACTGCCGCAAAAATTGATTTGCCTTGTGGGTCGTTCTCCTAGCTTTCAGTTGTCTATGGCCCTCCAGATGATGCTCTCAAAGTCGAGTTCCTCCAGGAACTAAGGGACATCAGTGTGTCACTCGCCGGTCCTTGGATTCTGTTAGGCGATTTCAACCTCATTCTCCAAGCGGCAGACAAAAGCAATGCCCGCTTGAACAGGAGGCAAATGGGTAGCTTCAGGCGGGTAATTGATGATCTTATGCTAAAAGTGATACACCTGAATGGTACAACTTTTACTTGGACTAATGCGAGGGAAAGACCCACCTTGGAGCGCATTGATAGGGTAAGCTCTATTCCTAGATTGTTTCCTCCGTGCATTGCCATCAACAGCCTCGGACCATTGTCCATTGCTCTTGTCCACGTCGGTCATTTTTGCTCCCTCCAAGAGATTCCGCTTCGAGGCATTCTGGTTCGAACTAGCCGGGTTTCAAGAGGTGGCAAAAGCGGCGTGGCGCTGTGATGCCACCATCGGAGACCCACTCCGCCGCTTGGATGTGCTCTTCAAAGCCACATCCAAAAGGCCTTGCAAAGTTGGAGTCAGTGCAATTATGGCAATGTGCGCTAGCAAATTAGGATGGCAAATGAGCTTTTATGGCGGTTTGATCTGGCAGAAGAAAAATGGATGTTATCACCTTGGAGCGTTGGTTCCGGTCGGCTCTCAAGATGAAGCTTATTGGCCTTTGTTCTTTCGAGCTCACAATAGCATGAAAACGATAGCGTATCAATTGGCTATGAGAAGGAGACGCTAACACGCAATTCTTCCACCGACATGCCAACTACTTTAAGCGCCACAATGACATCTCCAAGCTCAAAGTCGATGGGGAATGGATTGAGGGGCAGCCCCAAATTCAGGAGGCATTCAACTTGCATTTTATCAACCTCATTGGAAAGTCGGCCTTCCATGCTCATACTTTGGACTTGGAGTTCCTCAACGTCCCTTACATCGACCTTTTGGCGTTAGACCCAGACGTTGGGGTGTGGGAAACCATAAAAACCAACCGTCGGGAAGGGCGCTAGGCCCAGATGGATTCACCAGCAATTTCTACCAGCGTTGTTGGGATTTCATAAAGCCCGGCGTGATGACAGCTTTTCATGGCCTTGGTCACATGCTGGGGGTAGTTTCGGGCTACTCAATCAAGCTTTACTTACTCTTCTGCCTAAGAGGCCGGATGCCGAAGAAGCCTGTGATTTTCGCCCTATAAGTTTGGTGGACAGCTTTGCTAAGCTTTTCTCTAAAGTTCTCTCTAGGAGGCCAGCCCCTCATCTCACCATGGTCATTTCGCCTAACCAGTCCGCGTTCACCAAATCAAGATCGATTCAAGACAACTTCCTTCTGGTGAGATAGTCCACATGTCTCCTTCACCAACAGAAGAGAGTAGCTTTCTGTTCAAGCTAGATATTGCACATGCTTTTGACTCCGTGTCTTGGCCTTTCATGTTGGAGGTGCTTACGCGCAAGGGATTTGGGCAAAAGTGGCGTGAGTGGCTAAGCATCATGTTCAGATCTGCTTCCACTAGGGTTCTCATTAACGTTATCCTAGAGCGACCAATTTCCCATGGTCGGGGGCTGCGCCAGGGCAATCCACTGTCGCCCATGTTGTTCATCATCGCCATGGATATCCTGAACAACCTCTTTGTGGTGGCCGAATTTGCTTCCTTGCTTCATCCGGTCAGTGGCCCGCGCCGATGATGCGGCGGTCTTCCTCACCCCGGTCGCTTTCGATCTGCATGTCATCAAGTAGACCCTGCTACTATTCGGTGAGGCGTCGAGCTTGCAAACCAACCTCGCCAAGAGTTCCATCTTGACAATTCGGTGTAGCACCGAAGAAATGCAGCTCATTGCCAATGAATTGAAATCCGCAGTTTCAGATTTCCCATGCAAATATCTTGGGCTACCACTGTCCTTCAAAAGACCATCAAGAGCAGATTTTCAACTTTTAATCGACAAGGCGGCGAACCGTCTACAAGCGTAGCAAGCAGCCATGTTGTCCCAAGGAGGGTGGTTAGTGTTGGTCAGGTCAGTGCTAACATCCATCCTAGTTTATAGCTTCATGGCTCTTGACCCACCCCTCGCGATCATCAAAGAAATTGACAAAAGGAGAAGAGCTTTCCTTTGGAAAGGCACAGAAAACATGACGGGAGATCACTGTCTAGTCGCCTGGTTGTCCGACTGTCGACCCCTCCAGTATGGAGGACTGGGCCTACACAATCTGCATATTTGTCGGGACCCAAAAATACAATACTGGACCATCTGTATATACTGCTCTAGTCCAGGATTATGCTAGTGCACACAGTGTCAACATAAATGAATATCGATCCACAAAAGGCGAATAATAACATAAACGATTAATTTGAGTAACAAATAAGGGTTTTGACCTTATGGTCGAGTTTACACTTATTAAGCCTCGCAGGGTTGGCAATAATTAAATAAGCAACAGAACAAAATAAACTTCAGCGGAAACCCATCGATTCACCACAGGCAACCGATTGGGATCAAGACCTAATGATGAGCACCTTTGTAGAACTCCTCGAAGGCAGGTGAAGACTCCTCCACTTCTATTGATTGATTATAGGAAGCATGAGTACACAATCGTACTCGCAAGTCATACCACAGAATTCAATTTATAGATGATGGCTTATTCCAAAGGAATGACTTCTGTGGTTATTTTGTATAAAGTAACATTTGCAATTGAATACAAGTAATAGATTGAAAACATAACTTAAAACAAATAAATAGTAATAATTTAACAATTTTTTTCACAAAAAACACAAAGCCTAATCAAATTATTTCACATAGCCATATGACTTAGATCACACAGCTATCCGATCCCAAATGTTTTATGAAAATCTAACCCTCGTATAAAATCCCTGAGCATTTCCATGATCGCAGACACGACTATTTGAATATATTGATTAATACTCTCAGAGATTGTACACTTTACCCACATGATATAACCAGTGTAGGATGCACTAATCATAACAAAACCTTTAAGAAACTTAATCTCAAGCATTGATACTCTCGATGTGTTTTACTAACAATACTAACACCCACGGAGGAAATTAGCCCGTCACACACTGTTGGACAGGGAAGCGGCGAACCGTCCTGCAATGTCAGTCGCCACTAAGACTAAAACATACCTCCACCCTAGCACTGAGTGTAACCTACTACCTGAGTAGTCAATGTCAAGACTCCATAACTTACTAAGTCAGGCCCATCCCATCAGGCATGTGGTTGTACGAAAGGCCCGGTTCAATGGCGCTCAAAGTTAAGTCCTTAATTGACCAAGCCAAGACTTCCAATTTCTAACTAAATAATCATTCTTTTAAATTCTCATTCACTGAGCTCCACCATATCACAGAGTTTCCACCACTTGCCTTAGTCTAAATCTTTTCCCACCCTGTTGGTTAAGTGCAACATATGTTATCAACGAGTAATAGCACATAGTGCACAAAATTTTATCACAGAGTTCCATAATCACTTAGTCAAGTTTATATTTGCAACTCACATAAAATGATGACTCGTTGCATGGCTAAACAAGCTACTCGTATCTAACCAACCCACGTTGGTGCTATGATAATACCAACTAAATAATAAACCAAACTAGGGTGACAAAAGATTATGGTAATACAATAAGCAAGGTGGATATAAACAATTAGGATTAATAACTACACCCAAAAGCATTTAAATAAATGCTTAAAATATAATACAGTACTTTGAATCAAAGTAATTTTAAAAACTAGGTTCAACTTGATCAAAAGTATAACTTGCCTTGGAATAAATCCTGGTACTGGTCTTGATAAACTACTTCTTCCTCGAAATTCCCTAAAGTATCAATGTCTACTCGCAAACGAAATAAATAAATAAAAATAGAGAGGAAAATAAACTCCAAAAATTAAACAAAAATCTTAGAAAAATAGAACTCAAATTTAGATGAATTTAGAAATTTGAATGAGCTCAATTGGAGTTCGGATGAAGAAGATATGGCTTCTGAAAGTTCTAAATCTAAAGAAATACCTAAATTAGAATATCTAAAATTATCCAAATTATTTTCTACTGAAAAATCCGGATATGACATCAGCTGACATTAGCACTGAGAATTTCTGAATTAAATTAAATCCAGAGAAAAGGCTGAGAGGCTAATAGTGGGACCCACGGTCCATAGACCGAGTCCACACACGGGCATACTGGTCTACGGGTTCACGGGTTCATGGAACAATGATCTAGCTGGTGGATCTTACATGGCATAGACACGACTCACGGTGAAATAGATCTACGGAACAGATCTAGGGTTGGATTTTAAGCCGACACGAGGGCGCTGACTGTACGCTGACGTTGACGCCACTTACACGACACGTGCGCACAAGAGCCGAGGTAGCAGGTGAGGTGGCACAATACGTCAGCTGGATGGCAGCAAGGCTGGGGTACCGAGGGTTATCGGCGAACGACAGTGACTCGTCGGCGGTGAAGGGTACCAGTCACTAGAAAACGCTATTGCGAACTCAAAGAGGTGCTCACGGGTGCTCAAGGACGACGGATTTGGCCGGCAGCGAGGTTGAAGCGGCTATTGGATCTCGAGCTCGACGATGACGGCTCTAGAGGAGTCCTCC
Source organism: Hsuehochloa calcarea (assembly GCA_036346395.1). Lineage (NCBI taxonomy): Eukaryota > Viridiplantae > Streptophyta > Magnoliopsida > Poales > Poaceae > Hsuehochloa > Hsuehochloa calcarea. Next base: position 34,705,695 of record CM070614.1, on the reverse strand, counting down.
GACGACAGCGACGGTGGTTTCAAGTTGCAGGCATCACAGTTGTTCCAAAGATGGCATCCAACGGTGACGAGGAGGACTGGAACAATGGCGTGACAACAAGTTTCTTCGGCCGGCGTTGGAGACGAAGACGTCAGCAGCGGCGCTCGGTGAAGAATCGGAGGTGGCAGTTAGGGTTTTGAGGGTGGCATGTCACGGGGTGCTCCTCTCGAGGGTCCTCGGGACCTTAAATAATCCCGGGAGGCGTGCCCTACATGGACTCCCAAAACAGCAGAGGCGATGACACTACAGTCCCGATCGAAGACGGTGAGCCGAGATGACATGGCTGACAGGTGGACCCAGGCGCGCGACACACGTGGATTTGACACGACCGCATGGCACTAACAAGGCAGGCCCACCTGGCGGCGACTTCGAGGTGGCGTGAACGAGCAAGAGCAAGAGGCTGATAGGCAGGCCCCACATATCGGTGGGACACGGACGCGCGCGGAGAGAGGAAAGCTGGGTTGCAAAGTGTTGGGCTGAGGTAGTAATAGGGTTGGGTTTCGATCCATTTACTGTTCTGAGATTATTAATAGTTTTTCTTTTTTAGAAAATACAAATAGCAATTAGAAAATAGCAAATAAACTCAGAAAAATTCTAGAAAAATCTAGAAAATATATCTAAGCACATAGAACCCAAATAAAATAGTTTTGATAATTATTGATATTGACATTAATCATATTAAATTATTTTAATACTAAAAGTCCATGTTAAGATTTATTAAGATTCAAATAAAATCTCAAGGTGAATTTTCCAACTACCAACTATTCAAAAGGATTTTAAAACTTAGAAAATTAGGATGTTACAATATTCCAGGCAAGGTCCTTTGTCTACGCTGGCTTTGGCTGCAAAGGACTTGGCCGACACGACCTTGGAAGGGCTTACTTGCGCGAGATGGACGTGTCGAGGAACACATGTTTAATGCATCGCTCACTGTGCAACTTGGTAACGACATTAACACATTATTCTGGTCGGATCGCTGGCTCAATGGTTGTAGCATACCCACCCTCTGCCCGCACTTGGTAAAGGTGATCCCAGCACGCCTTCGGAGAACTAGATCGGTCGCTCAAGCTCTTCACAACAACAACTGGATCTCGGACATTAGGGAGCCTGACCCTCACTATGTTGGCAAGATCCTACGACTTTGGGGCGCTTTGCAATCCATTAACCTCTATGATAGCCAGCAAGATAGGATCAGTTGGCGTTGGGAAGCCTCAGGATATTATTCCTCCAAGTCGGCCTACAAGGCATTCTTCTTGGGTTCGAGTGGTTTCCCAAGTGCAGAGGCTATCTAGCGTGTGAGGGCTCCTCTGAAGTGCAAACTTTTCGTGTGGTTAGCAGTCCATCGCCATTGTTGGATGGCAGATCGCCTTCAGTGCCGTGGACTTCCAAACCAAGGAGTCTATATTTTCCGCAGTCACTCCCAAGAGACCATCGACCACCTCCTCGTCGGTTGCACCATAACCTCTCAGGTCTAGGCGCACTTCCTCGCGTGCATGGGTTTGCCAGAGCTGTTTCGGTTTGGCAGCTTTCTTTCCAGCAGTACTGGCTGTCCGCTCGGGGTGTCCTATCTCCACAAGCAAGAAAGGATTTTTTTTTGACTCCTACGTCATTCTAATTTCTTGGATGCTTTGGAAGGAGCGGAACAACAGGGTATTCAATAACGAGACGAGCTCCTTACACCTTCTACTTTAGCAAATTCACGATGAGCACCGCCATTGGCACATGGTGATGGCTAGCGGTCGGGAGGCACCGTCCATCGGGAGTAGTTCCCCTTAGATCATACTTATAATTTCTTTGTTTTGTTTTGTGTTGTTCTTGTTCTGTTTCTAGTTTGTTTCATTTGGTTTTTTTCTCGTAGATTTTCTGTCTGGCCCGTCGGGGTTCTAATCCTTGTAACTCCATTCTTCTTCTTAATGGAATAACACACAAGGCTTTTGCGTGTTCTTGAAAAAAATTATTTACGAAGTTCGGCAAAGCCTACGTCCCTGGGAGCCAAATCACAGTGGTTTATTTCTTTTCTTCTGATTAGGGTTACAAGAGGTCGGTGATATATACTTATACTCTGATTACATGTTTGACTCGGACTCATAGTCCGTAACGTGGGGGGCTTCGCCCCCCATACACCTTAGCCCACAATATTTCATAACCCCACAAAACTGTGTCGCCCCTGTAGGGTTGTATCTGGAAAACGTATGTTGTGCTCCTGCTTTCCGGACACAACCCCCTCCTTTCGCCTTGTTATATATGAAGCCATACACGACACTTTCCAATCATTCAAGTTTATACGATCATTTAAGATTGTGATACTAGACAAGGCATGAGATCGAGGTTTTGAAGCGATCCAAGAATCAAATAAATGGTTGAGTTTTGTTCCATTTTTGGTACAAAACAAGATTCCATTTGCTCCCAGCTTTAGCAGATCCCCGGCTAATCCGAGCGAGCTTTCAAATATTTGTCCCACATTCATTCGTGAGGGTACTCCTAAGGGATTGAAGACCATATCAACAGGTGTTCCATCTTGCAAATAGGGCATATCTTGCCTGGGCAAAATTTTGGAAATGATCCCCTTATTCCCGTGTCTTCCGGCTACTTTATCCCCAACTTTGATTTCGCGTTTCTGTAAAATATATACACGAACCATTATGTCTAGGGGGTCCCTCTGGATCCATTTCACATCGATAACGCGCCCTCTTCCACCTATAGGTAGTTTGAGAGAAGTTTCTTTTGAAGTGGATACCTCAAGGCCAAATATGGCCCGTAATAACCCAGCTTCCGCGACATTGAAGAAAATAAGCCAATGTTACCCCCTCCATTAAAAATCCCTCATAAAAAAAAAAGAGAAAATATTGAAGCCTAATTATAATTGGTTAGAACTTAGAACTATTCTCTTTATCCCATCTAGTCTGGCCCATTGTGACAAAAGTGAAAATCTCGAGTCTCAAATATTGGGATTAGGAAACCTACTCTAACACTGAACTACAAATATATCCCAAGTGACCACGGAGTACGGACTCCTGGTGTTTCTCTCACCGATGGAACTGTCTCCTCGTCTAGTTTGTGATCGGTGCTGCGCTCCATGACCTCGCCGACGGTGATAGTGTTGGCCCCAAAAGGCGCCCACAACAGCAACTTATTCAAAAAACTTTAGCACTGAGGCATAGATTGTTTGTTTCTCCAGACACTCGATGCTGCAAGTAATTCTATGTCAGTGTTGTGGAACTAGCTAAATCTTCATTTTCTAGCTCTAGCTCTGCAAGACTGATAGTGCTCTTCGAAAAGTAATGTATTCTCAGCTTCCTCCAACATCTTACCTTCTAATCTATATTTTTTGTTTTCATATGACTCCCTAGTCTCAAGAATAAGTTTTATGGCTACGCAAACACAAAGAAGCTCTTGTTCACTTGTGATCTTCCCCAATTGTTTTTTTTTATAGCCAATAGTCTTTTCTACAATGCTTTTATGGTGATCAGATGCATACACATGTTGTTTAATTTTCTTTCATGCGAGTTGAGCATGAGGCAGGGAGAGACTTCTCATGGGGCAACAGGGAGAAAAAATCCAACACATTTCTTCACCTGTTTGATGCTCTCAAGTGTAGAGCACAAGACAGCAGAAATATTGCCAGCGCGATGCTTTTCTGCATTTCTAGTACTGCTGTTGGCATCGACAGAGAGAACATCTCAAGCATTTCCTCTCCAATCATTTTAGGTTTGTGATTCTGGAAAATATACAACCGCACGAAATGATGTCGCGCGTTTGAGAATTTGAGGCAATCCATGGCTGGAGTTCTTGAATTTTGATGCAAAGCAACCTCCATCCTTTCCAATGTACATAAATAGTCGAAACTCAACTATAGATTACATTTGCTGCCGGCTTATTGGACACTAAATGCCTTTTGAACGGGTAAACAGGATAAAGATATGAAGGAATGGACTTGTTCTCCATTTGCCTATACACTATGATAACTTGGCTATCCAATCTTACAACAAGTATGGCATTCCTAAATTTTCCTACAACAGCAGTGGATTACCTTTAACCCTCCCTAGCAAACTGCAGATTTGCAGGGTTATGGATGTCAACTGAAGAATCTGCTGTTTACCCCAGCCCTGTACAGCTGCATGCACCCGGGGCCAGAAGCACGGAGCTTGACCTCGTTGTACGCCGGCACGAAGAAAACATCACCAACCTTTGCTTTTCCTTCGTCAGCAATGGAATCTGCCTGGATCTTGCCTTCCCCTGTCATGACGAGAAAGATGGACGGGCCGGGCACAGGTGACATGGTAACTGATTCGCCTGGAGGTAGCAAGTAGCGATCGACTTCAAACTCATCGAACGGGGGTGTGTAACGTGTTACATACGGCTGTACAGGGAATCCTCGCAGAATTTCTGGGAAGATCTGCATGTAGAAGCCAAATGTTTAGTATTACTCTAGGGTATCGAACATAATTTTTTGGAGGATATTAAGCTACATGTGGAAAGTGTTATGAATTGTGTGTATCAATTGTAGAGGTCCAAAGGCAATATATATAGAGTACAAGATGTATAGATAAGGATAATTCTATCTCTAACATATCTTTAGTACCCTATCTCTAATATATCTCTAACACCCCCCTCAAATGCAAAGCGTATGCAATAGCATTGCATTTGGAAAGGTTGACACTAAAATATAAAAAAAATCCAAAATCCGAGTCTTGATAATGTCGTCGTAGCATGCAGCTCTTGAAAAATATGTCGAGTATCAAAAGACCTCCTCCCATCCGGTGTCGTGCGACGGCTCATAAAGCACAAGGTGCGGGAGCAAAATCGATCGCGACAATAGGTCGAAGAAGATGATGAAACCGACATGAATAGAGAGAGCTGTCAAATCAAGTCGAATAGAAATAGGTGGAAGCATGGCAGCACAGATCGAAGCCAAAGACGGCGGCGCGAAAGAAGCGCGGTGGCCTTAAAAGCTCGGGGCGGCGGCTAAGAAAGCGGCGGCATCATAACGACTTCTACGATCTACACGCGGTTCAGAAAGAAGAGCGGGAGCAGCGGCTGCTGACATGCATAAGGCAATTCCTATGCTTCTATGACTGACAATAAATTTGTGGACTCGCATGGCTTAAACGAACTCAAATATTGAGTGCTACAGATTTGAATGGACACAACGAAAGTAACGACACAAAGAAATTAAAAAACCTAAGGATAACTAGTAGTAACACTTTTAAAATAGCGGAAGAAGTTGGAAGAAGCTGGAGCTGGAGAAGCCATTCCAGAAAACCGAAGCTGGAGCCAGGGAAAACCAGAGCGGCTTCGGCATGATCCGGTTAAACCAGATCGACTCACAAGGACAAGCCGCTTGTGCCCTCCTTTCTGATCTCTCCGCCTCCTTCCTCTAATCCCCACTGTGCGCCACTCGGGCGCGCAGCCGTCGTCGCCGTCGGAGGTGACCAGGATGCGGATCCCAGTAGCGCCGCGGATCTCTTGGAGGAACTAGCGGCAGTGACCGCAGGGCATGTGGGAGATGGCGACAACGCGTAGCTCGGGCTCCCCCACGGCGCCCACAGAAACCGCAAGATCGGGGCGCGCGTGCTTCATCGCCGATGACACCAGCAGCGGAAGCAGATCCTCCACAGTCGGAGAGACGCGAATCCGAGCAGGGGCGACCGGATCCAGGCGGTGGCGTCTCGCAAGCGGCGGCTGCAGACGTTCGTGCGCACGGGCCCGTGCGCCGACTCCTTCAACGTCGAGGCGCTCGATGTCCCCGGCCTGTACCGCCACCAGGTCGGCGCCGAGAGGCCGAGCGGCGGGATCCGCGCGGAAGGCCCGTCGGCCGATCCGAGGCCAAGGAGCAGCGGGCGGCGGTGAGAGGGCGCCGAATCCGACGACGGAAACCGGATCCGCGAGGAGAGGCCGGATCCGGCTTGTCGGCGCGAAGACTGCCGGATCCGCGACGAGGCGGCCGAGCCGACTCTTCCGGCGGGCTCGGGCGACATCGCAAGTGAGCTTGCACGAGCAAAGAAGACGCCGAAGAGGGAGGCCGCCCGAGAGATTGCTCCCGGCAGCGGCAACGGCGATGGCCGGAGGCTAGGAGGCGGCGCGGGTAAGGAACACTAACCCTAACTTAGGCAATGATACCATGTTATGAATTGTGTGTATCAATTGTAGAGGCCCAAAAGGCAATATATATAGAGTACAAGAGGTATAGATAAGGATATGTTAGAGATAAATTCTATCTCTAACATATCTCTAGTACCCTATCTCTAATATATCTCTAACAGAAAGCATCATGGGCCATTTGGATACCCTGACTAAGTATGTCGATGTAAGAAAACTCCATGTGTTTTGAAGAATCACTTGTTATTGCTAAACTTTGAAGTGAGGAAGCGATTCTAGTACACTAGCAAGTAGCAGCATAACCAATGAGGATTAACCTATCGCGAAAACAATAAAAGACACTCTGACGGTCAATAGATGATGACCAGCTGCATGCTAACAACAACAATGGATAAATATATCAAATAAAAAGCTGCAAGCCAAAAGAATGAGATTATAAACAGGATATTGGTGTTGCTTATAAATGAGGAACAAGAAAAAGAAACCTGCTTGTATGTCAGCATTGAGCAAAGAGTTTGGACGTCTCTGTATTTAGGAGTCAGACCAGCACGAACAACATTGTCTGAGGTGGCCATACATTCAACGCACTCCCCGAGAGATATGCGTGTGGTTCGTTGGCACCAATGTAAAGTGCTTCACCAGGGCTGAGCTTGACATAGTTGAAGAAAAATGCTGCTAAAACGCCAACATCTTCTGGGTACTGCTTCTCTAGTGACAAAATCAGTTGCTCCTTCTTTGTCAAGGTTCTAATCTGAATGAAAGAAGATATTATCAGCACAACAGTTGAATTACAGAATATCAGGTTTGCCTAAACATATTCATGAATTTTTCTTCAAATATAGAAGAGTCGTACTACACTGTTTTTGTAAACATGTTCATCATGGTGCTGAATTGCTGATCTTGCCTCAGAGATGAGGATAGACAGAACGTGGAAAGTAGCAAAAAATAGATCAATGTGCTCTTCGAAAAAAGGTTGAAAACAACATTAGCACAATGACATATTCTGCTTCCACTGGCTTTTAATTTCTCTAACCATTCCATACGTGCAGGCGGAAGACATTTCAATCAGAAAAGTTCCACAGTCACAGGGGAAAGAACAGGCGGAAGACTTAACAGTCTACTACATTTTGTACCTTTCTGAGAGTTACAGCTACCTGTGTTTGCTGAATACATGCGGCTCAATAAACCGAAGTGCAACAGCAATCAAACCAACATGATGTTTGCTACCCAATAGTCCAGTACACTACTAACTGAATACTTGGCTTCAGTAAGCAGCAATATCACCTTGTTAGCTACATCCAACCATATTTGCTGCTCAGTCCGATCCATTGTCTCATCTTTTGTTGAATCTTCACATCTATCATATTCTACCCTACCTACCCAACCTAAAACTCTAATAATCTTTTTAGTTGCAATACAAGGTGCTTCAATGCCCAGGAGTTCCATAGATAGGGTACTCAACACAAGGTTTGCTATCATCTCAACCTAGAATGCGTTAATTTACTTTTGTTGACACCATAAAAACCTATTGTATTCTAGTGTGTAGTAATAGCACTTTTGCTCCCAGTGGAGTGGTTCAATAACCATTGGTACTTCACATTCCTTCAGCACATTGAAATGGTACTCTGAAGCGGTTCACGAAATTCCTGTTAACTAATTGTATAGCATAGCATGCACATAGTACATCTGCTAGCAGTTGCTATTTCAAACTAATTAACTGAGGAGTTTCATTCCCGAATTCAGTAAATCAATCCTATCTATCTAATCTTCTTCACATTATATGGTTGTCCAGGGCACCGTCAAGAACCTGGAATGCAGCAAAGCACTGAAGAGCAAAACAATCAAGGCATATTAACAGCTAATCGCAGTGTGTATTTTCTTTTAACTCTTAATGATTTATGGTTTCATCTACCACAGGATTGGCCCACAAGACACTCAGATTTGGCAGCACTCAACTATGCTTTTCCTAAACATCCTTTCACTTCCATCATCATTTAGGGAAAAAATGGAAGACCTTTCCATGATAGATAGACAAAGACGGACAAAACAAGTTGCACAAAAGTAGAGCACTGGACAAGGAAAAACCTGACATCAACCTCCCAGCTGACACAAATTATTGGTAATTCAAATAAACATAAAATGTCTATGTCAAGAATAATTCAGAGAAAAAAATACCTTACTCTCACCATTCAGGCGAGACTTCATTTTTGTAATTGCTTCAGAAACTGTTTCTTTACTTGCTGTCATTAACTTAATAAAAGCTGATTGTAGATGTGACCTCACTCCGATGCCTCCATCATGCTCTTTGATGGTCATAAGCTTGAGAGTTTCTTCTTTGCCAACTAACTCTCGAACCTCAGGTACAGTCCTCAAAACATCCTTGAGCTCCTGGGCCACAGTACAAATAAGACAGTTCATAATTCTATAAAGGATCAATGCTCACAGTTCCAAAAAGCTCAGAGCTAATAAATAGTTAACATTGTACAATAGTTTACTAAGGAATAAGTCCATTTTACATCCTTGAACTTCGCAAAAAGTCCATTTAACACCCTCAACTACAAAACCGGGTATTTAACACCCCAAACTTACAAAATCGGGTCAATTTACACCCTAAGGCGGTTTTAGAGGGCGGTTTTGATGATGTGGATCCCACGCAAGGTGTTTTTACCATATTGGCAGTCACATCATCAGGTTTTGGTAATAAGGATCCAATTAAAGGATACTGACATCCATATCATTAACCTTTTTGTCATTCCTCTCTCTGTACACATCCTCTTTCTTCTTCTTGTCATCATCCCTCCCCTCATTTTGATCCACGTCAGCAAAATCCGATGATATGTCTGCCAAAATGGCAAAACCACCATAAGTTGGATCCCCGTCAGCAAAACCGCTCTCTAAAACCACCTTAGGGTGTAAATTGACCCGATTTTGTAAGGTTTGGGGGTTAAATAGCTGGTTTTATAGTTGAAGGTGTTATGTGGACTTTTTGGAAAGTTCAGGATGTAAAATGGATTTATTCCTCATGCTAATAACCACTTATTTATCCATCCATTATGCTTGCATGTGCACTTCAAATATCTACTGCACCACAGCAAATTCAGCCATAGTAAACACTGGACTGGACTATACTGATATAAGTATTTAACGCTGGATTTTGCTATCCACCAAATTTTTGCCACCTACCTAACCAGCAAACACTTCCATGCGCATCGCTGGATGTGATTTGGGCAGAATCTGTGCATGGGGCCAACAATATGCCACTGGCCGTGGGGATATCCATAACAGATTGCTGGACAGTGTCAATGTTTGTGGAGCACAGGACTACAGTACCTCATGAAAGGCGTGCGATTTGCCAGCATGTGCATGGTTAGTTTTTTAACCTCTTCTTCTGACATTTTTTGCTAAAACACACACAAATTGCTCGGAAGAATACAAACGATACTTTAGAGAACAATTAGCGCGATCGTTGGGCTGCCAGTGAGCTATTCCTTTTCTTTTATAGTTCCAAATCTCATTAATTATTACCGAATTCATCGGCAGCCAGATCCCCACTTGACATTAGACATTAGTCAACTCCCTCCACCAACCCATCAGGAATCATCCATGGAATCCGCTTGCCACGTCCAATAAACAATCCAACTAACCCATCAGGCCCCCTAACTAACTGATTGACTGGAGGCATCAGCTGATGCTATCCAAGATCAACCCCCAAGTCAACCAACCCATCGATCAGCGCCATCGCGGATCGGGAAAAAATAATCCATCAATCAGCACTACGCAATAGCACGACGTGCGCGCGAGCGCACGCACGCAACGCAGGCGACGCACCTGGGTGCCGACAAAGCCGCAGAGGGCGCGGAACTCGGTGACGGCGACGGCCATCTCGGGCTTGTGGTTGCCGTCGCGGTACGTGGCGGGGCGCAGCGCGTGGAGCACCCTGGCCAGCTCCCTGTCCGGGTGAGCCTGGATGGAGAGCGCCTTGGCGACCGACAGCACCTTGAAGAGGAACGGGAGGTCACCGCCCCAGCGGGCCGCGACGGCGCGGCCGAGGAGCGCGGCGGGGCCGCGGGCCAGACACTCCCTGAGCGAGATGTCGTCGTCGGAGGCCAGCGACGACGGGGCGGACGGATGTGTGCCCATCCACAGCTCGGCGTAGGGCCGGTCGGGGTCAACCCCCCCTTCCCCTCCTCCACCCCTCCGGCGAGGCGCGCGACGAGGGAGGCGCCCCCGCGGCGGCCCCACTCGTAGTGCTGCACGGCACCGCGCAGCCGCAGGACGCCCCGGGACGGCTCCGGGTCGGGGTCGCGGTCGCGATCGGTGGGCACGAGGAGGCCGAGGCCCATCGCTCCCAACCCTAGCCCCAGCCCGAGCCCCATTTGGGAGGGGCGGAGGAGGCAGTGGAGGAGGCCATTGCGGCCGCGGGAAGGGGTGGAGGTGGAGATGGCCGTTTGGGGGTGGGGGCGAGTGGGTTGGGCGGTTGGGTTTTATGGAGGGAAACGGGATGGAAGCGGTGAGGCGAAGAAGGGAAGAAGAGAAGACGAGGAGGGAGGAGGCGACAGCGAGAGGGGAGTTGGGAATGGGAAGGAAGGTACTCTTACCGCGGCGGTTTGTTAGGTTTGTGATTGGCTCGGGGCTCGGTTGTGGGGTCACATGTCAGCCTGTGCTTGCGTCGCGCAGGTGGGCCCGGTTCAACTTTGCACTTAAGACCTCGTGAGATTCGGTATTGGTGGTACAGTATATCTGCTGTTTGGTTAAGGTGGCAAGTGAGAATATGTAAAGTGAAAGAAAAAATAAGAGCTATTGAACCACCATTAATCACTCTTAATATACTTCGATCACAAACCTTAATCCATCAAAAAAAATCTGATGTATACTAATCACTTGAGTGATAATGTCATTAAGCAAGCATGGCTCACTCGAATGGTCAATTTTGGGAATGTGAGTGAGCTAGGACCAAACCCTTAACGTATTTTTTTTTCATTCTTTGGCATGTCCCTCTATACAACGTAATCAACCAAACACCTTTTTCACACAGAAATTGTGCATGTTTGAACCATACTAAGTTGGTGTATGCAGAGGTGAGGCTGAGCTTAGGACTTCCGAGGCAATAGCTCGAGGTCTAGAGTTAAAATATCATATAAAAATTTTTTAAAAAAATAAAAAATTTAACTTTAGACCAAAAGTAGCAGACATGACATGAGACTTAGCCCATAGCTAGCCCGCCCCTGGGTGCATGCAATTGATCGCCCCTTACTTTGATTTGTTACTTTGGTGCAATGCTGTCCAGTGACGGTGATGAATATGGAGACAATATATTCTTAAATTTGTTGTGTCCAAATGTATGTTTCCTCAAAATGACAATGGCGTAGAAATCACTGTAATGACATCCATCCTACATAGATTAGGAGCTCTGTGCTAAAGGAGATGATGGACACTCAAGCCGGTCCTAGGACTCACCCAGTTGGGTGGAGAGAGCCAAACCATTAGCGGATTAACCCGTTCCCAAATGTACTCTTTTCATAATCATCTTTGTTTGATTAATCCAATTGAAAATGGGGGATGGAAGGTAATTTCTTGTTGATTATATGCATAGTACAACTCCCAGTGAGGAAGGCCACAGGACCAGTTGACAAGAACACAAATTGCGAGGGAGTAGGAGGTGATGAGGGAGAGCAGCGACGCTGTCCAGTCTGGACCAGAGCCGAGGCGAGAGACTGCAGCCGGAGCAGGAGGGGAGTGCGGCCGTGCAGTACAGGGTGAATCAGGGGTTGCACTGGGGAGTGCGGCCGTGGACAGCACAATAGCACATTAGGGTTGCACTGCGCATTGCGGGCTGGGCGGGCTGGGCCTGGACGCTTGGTGGAGTGGACTGAGTGGTGGGCTTCTCTTTTGGGCTAGTTTTCTAAACGAGCTTAGTGAGCAACTCGCGAGTCAGCTCGAACTCGGCTTATTAAGAAAATGAGCTAAATTATCAGCTCGGCTCGACTCGTTAAGGGATTGAGTTCGAGCCGAGTTGAATCGAGCCCTTAACAAACCGAGCTGGCTCGTGAGTTTCGAGTTTTTTTTTCCACCCTTACCTTAGATGTAACTCAACATATAGCATGTAGACTACAAAATAACCACAAAGCAATTAAGCTTGTAGTAATCTCATACGACGATACGATGATCGGTATTAACATCAGCCATGGGAGGGGCCTGCAGCAGGGAGACATGTTATCCCCCTTCCTCTTCATCCTGGTAATTGACCCCTCCAACATTTGCTGCAAATGGCAACAGTGCTAGGACACTTGGTCCGCCCCTAGACCAATTTGCCAGACTCAGAACATCATTGTACGCGGATGATGCGGCGATATTCATCTCCCCTTCAAAGGGCGACGTTACAACCACGACCCAACTACTTCAAATTTTTGAGAGTGTGTCGGGACTACATACCAATTTCTACAAAAGTACGGTCGTGCCTTTAAACTGTGACCAGATTAACCTAGATATGGTTTCTTCTTGACTTCTGTGCAATTCGATCGAGTTTCCCCATCAACTATCTAGGGCTCCTCCTCACCAACCAAAAATTGAGAAGGGTGCTTTTCAGCCCCTCCAGGATAAAGCAGGGAGAAGGTTGGCAGGATGGCAAGGTAGACTGCTAACACCAGCTGCCCGGACGACCTTGGTGAAATTGGTGCTCGCCTTGATCTCGATCTAGTATCTCACGGTCCAAAAAAAACCCTAAATGCATCCTCCATTATCTAGACCTTATTAGGCGTTGTTTCCTCTGGACCGGCATATACACAACCATAGGAGGAAAATGCAAAGTTAACTGGAAAAAGGTTTGCCGACCAACACACCTAGGAGGACTAGGTGTCCTCAACCTTCATAAGTTTGCAATTACCCGAAGACTATGCTAGCTCTGGCAGGAATGGAAGACCGACCATAAACCTTGGGATGGAATGGAGATTCCGTGTAATGACGCTGACCGTCGTCTTTTTTGCAGCAGCCACTGCAATCACAATAGGAGACGAAAATAAAACAAAATTATGGTCCGCACCTTGGCTCGACGGAACCACCCCAGAAGACCTAGGCTCCTAACATATTTCAAATATCTAAAAGAAAGAACATAACAGTCTGGGCTGCATTGCAAAATGGTGGATGGATTCAGGATATCAACATCCTTGGGGGTATTACAACACATCACATTCAGGAATTCATAGACCTTTGGCGAAGGATGAGCCTAATCAATCTCGCCCCAAATGTCCCAGATGAGATCAATTTGAAGCTAACCCCAGAGGGCAGCTACTTAGCAAAATCCGCATATACGCTGCAATTCCTTGGCTCAACATCAACAGACTAAAAAAGTTATATGGAAAACCTCGACCCCAAAATGTAAGTTTTTCGCTTAGGTTGCTATACAAAACTGTCTCTAGACCTTAGATAGACTGCAAGTGAGCGGATGGCCGAATCAGCACATCTGCCCCTTCTGCCGACAAGCACCGGAAACAACCTTACACCTTTTCTCCTAGTGCAGATACTCTAGACGCGTTTGAAACTCGTTGGCAATTTTGGCTAGGCTGGGCACCTCTCAGAGTCTTAGGCCATCCCACTGGGCCACTAGCTCCAGCATTGGGGATTGGTGGACAAAGACTAATAGTTTAGGAGGCCTCCCAAGAAGGGTGATGGGCACAGTGATCATCCTAACCACCTGAAGATCAAGAAAGAACGAAACAAGATTTTCAACAACAGATCTATCACTCCTTCGGATCTAGCTGCAAAGATAAAGGACAAATGCAGAACTTAGACCCTCGCTAGGGCCAAATGTCTCAAGCAATTCACACCTTGTAATTAAGTACCTATTTTAAATCTTGTTCTGCCTTGGTGGGTTTTGTTATTTACCAAATTGTTGGACCAGTGGGCTTGGTCAGCAATTCAGTTACAACTTCCTCTCTACCTTCTTGTTGTGACGATGCACTACGGCACTACACACTACCTTCACAAGAAACATTTCCAGGTTGAGTTTTTTTTTGGGTACTTTTCCTGGTTGAGCATTCATCAATTTACTTGGATATCAGCTCATTTTTTTACTTGGAGATCTCGTCCTTCAAATATAATTCCATGTAAAAAGAGACTGTACATGCCAGTGTTGCACCGAGACTGTAAGAATGTAATAGATAATAATAAATTTACATTAAACCAATGCTTGAACTACACTCAGACAAATAGAGTTTTAGTTGCATTGCTTGTGACAAATGGGGAAGTGACATGGTACAAGGATTCATCTAGCCACAGGAAGCGAAGCCACCTACTTGGCGTTCCTGAGCCAGTACCAACAACAAAACGGGCATCCGGACCTAGCTGAAGTATCAACTCTTCTGCGTGTGTGATCAGTAGTTGAGAGGAACTACTGGAGTCGTTAGCTATTGCTGCGGTGGCTCGTGCTGTGGGGTGGTGGGGGAGTCTGGGGCGATGGTGAACTGGAGGGCACGGCCCTGGGCTGATTGCAGGATGAACGCCACCTCCGCCGCCGCCATCGCTGCCGCTTCCTGTCAGTGATGGAAGCATGAAAGGTTAGAAGCAACATCAATGATAATTGCACGACAGTGAGCTCTAGATTGATTTCAACATGAAATGCTATAATCTTTCCTTGCCAGAGAATATATGCTTTTGAATGGTTCAGAAGGATATGACCTAATTCATATCATGAATCAAAGAAAAAATTCACACAAACTAATGGATGATGTCATTGATATTGGTTCAAAAGTACCTGTCTTTGTCGCCGACGATGCAGAATACTAAAGATCCACGCCATAATATAGCATGGGAGCAGAAATCCAGCAGCTCGAAGCAGAAAAAGCTGCCAAACATCAAATGAGATAAAAAGGTTTAAGTCAACAGGAAACATCAACTGAACCACTAATATCAAAAGAAAAAAACACATGACTCACCGAGAACATGGTAGAAGAATCATCATCTCCTTCACTGTCTGAGATAGACAATGCATGCCTCAGCAGCAACAGGGCCATTAGCTGCAAACGAAGTTAAGATATTCAGATGTTTTATCGTGAGAATACAAGAACTCTGATACGAGAAATTTGTCCAAAATGGGAGAAGAGTCAAGGGGGCAGGCAGGATCGGAGGGATGGACAGGCTTGGTTCCCTATTCGTAAAGCAACTAAAAGCACTGTTCTTCGACCCATAAACAAAACTGTAAAGAGAACCGCAATATATCTGAAAGCACTGTTCTTCAATTCACAAACAGCACTGCAAGAAGTGCTGGAGGCTGGAGCTGGACTAATTGTCCTGAAGTAGCCATCCATATATTAATTCAGCTTATAAAGACAATAAGACAAGGAAGTACTTACAATAAGTGCAGCAGAACGGCAGAATGCAGCACCATTAGCATCAACACCAGCATATTCATCGTACTCTGTTTCAAGAAGACGGCGCTGTGCAGCTGCCACAGCAAGAATTCTTGGGTCACGCAAATCCAAAGGGGTTCCTGTAATGGTCCAATCACCACTGCAAATCGATAGTCTTGACTTAGATATGTTCTAAACTTTTAATGCACTTGAATATAATACAATTGAAATGGCCAAACTGGTGAGTTAAACAAAATAAATATCGAGAAATAACTTGCCTGATATCTATGGTGGTCTCATCTGGTTGAACACGAGGTGGTGCTGTGTACCCAGGCTTATATTGCTGCAGGGTATCATCAAAGCCTCAAAGGAATTAATACACAAGAATGGAAAGGCACCCAACAAATCTACAGACTGGAAGAACCGATTAGTATTCTACAAGAATATAACTATATCTGAAACATTTGGATCAATCATAAAAAAGGCAAAAGGCTAACTTTCTTTCAATTTTTTTATTATATGTATGGTAATTATTGGTAGAAGTCGAGAAAGACAAAATTAGAGGGGAAATCAATACTAGATGATATGTATCTCATAATATTATACTTACAGCTCTACTAGACAAAAACTGGACGAGGAAACTACCCATTTTGTTCAAAAAATGCCAACACCATCCAAATTACTCTAAATCGCCTAATCCTATTTAAATTAACAAAATCAGCAACAACCACACATGGCAGTAAACCCTCTAGTGCAACCCCAAGTCCACAACACAGCAAATGCACATAGTTATGGTGCATGGCGAACTGAGACAGAAGTGCTAGGTGGTGACACACAACTACACAAGCCATGATCCTCCATGGAGTGAGGCCTTCATGCAAGCAGAACAGAAAGCACACAGCAAAGAACAATAAGTGCACACAATGTTAACAGGGAACTCAGCTGTTGCAACAGTGATGCATAATACTGATGAGGTCACAGTAAGGGCAAGACAACCCATCAGGTTGGTCAAAACATTTGACAAAAAAAGTCTTAACAAGAAATATGGGGATTCCTATTTTGGATGTGCTCATGTATGTATGTATATCAACATATGTACTATCATAACTTTGGATCAATACAAAATGCAACATGTACCACTGGAATTAACTAGAGAAAATTACCAACCTCATGGCATATTTCACATGTAATATCTCCTTTCTCATTGCACCAGCGTTGCACACACGCTCTATGAGCATACTGTACATGAAAAGTAAAACTGTCAATTCTAGAGTACAACATAATTTTACAGACAAAATATGCAAACTTTGCTTAATAAGTTTGAACTGAACAACCTTCATATCATGTGCAAGCGCAACAGGACAACATGATTACACAATTAATGTACTGGGAGTTCAGTGACTACAGAGAAGCAGCATAAAATATAACTGAGCAGGATCAGCAGTTCCGATGTCAATCATCATTACATTATATCGAAAGAATAGTTAAAACTTAAGAACAAGTTCTTACTTACAAGAAATGAAGTAAATAAAGTTGTAATGGGTCTCACAAAATTAGTTGTCTAATTTTCACATAAATTCGACTGGAATTATTGGGTTATGGAATGATTAGTGATGTTACCATGTAAAATAACATGATATGTGGATACACTCATTTATCTTGTGAGTTTCCGTCAGCACTCAGTAATGTGCCAGAAATGTAATGACATATTGTTACACAACTCAATGCTGAAATATCCAAGTGCTCTGAAGTCTGAAAGATGGCAAGAACCAACAGAGACAAAAATGGAAATAACTAACAGGCGGTATTACAGTGAGAGGTTATAGATATGGTTGTGGTCGGGACAGATGACTTGAGTAGCCTTCATATGTTCCCACTAGAGTATTAACTATTAAGTGATAAAAATGCACTTCTGTTTGTAGGATCAAACTTGGATCATGCTATGCTAGTAGAAGCTATGCACTATTAAGAATTCAAATAATTGATGTGAAACCACCATGCTTTATTCTTGGTGTAGATTGCATGAATGTGGGCTTGCATTACTTACTACCAAGACTTTCCTAAGTCCTAACCACAGTAGCATGCTGCTGTTGAAATTTAGTGGCCAAGGTACTACTATTAAATAGCATAGTGGTGATTCAACTCTTGCCTGAGTTCTTTTTTACACAGTACCGAATACTGACATAGCTTACCCCTTAAGGTTGTAAAATGGAATTGCAGCTTCGTTGTTTAAAATTCCACAATGCCAAATCAACTTCACTTTGTTAAATGTTTTACATCAGAGATTGTGACAATCACATCCTACCCGCGACCACTGTCCTATGAGATCAAAAGGTTGGTTCTTTGTTGAAAAGTAGATGACATGACAAGTTAAGTAGTTAACCATCCAACTTGACCATCGAGGAAAAGGGAGCACAAGCACGAGCACGAGCATGCTTACATCAACATACATGCCATGGCACAATTGTGCATAATTATAGGATGAATCCATTTTTATTTTATACTCCTCCAAAGGTGGATGGTTATCCTTCCAGTAAACCATTGTTGCCATCCGGATAGAGAAAATTTTATATTCCCATATGATACTTTACAAAATATATGTACACAGGGCTACTACTTCACTCGAAAGTTGAAACATATCAGGGAAGTAGGGAACCTAATATGGTGAATCAATTTATCTAACATGTTGAATCAATTGTGTGGACCATATCAATCAATTTATCCACAATGATGAATGGCATGACTGGTTCATATTAAACCATACCACAAGTGACTGGAAATGACAAACACATGCTGAAGCCAAAATCGAAACTAGGAAGGACCCCCACTACATATGCCTTGCATGAACAACAAACTGCCTAACAATAATTATTTTCAGGAGCATAAGAACCACATGCAAGATTTGGAAATGAAGATTGGAAGAGGAGCTACACCTTGAGGCTGCCGTTGCAAGCACACGGCTTCTCGAGATTCTTGACGCTGTCCTCCTCCTGGCATATGCGGCACTCCGCTGCCTGGATGAGCGGCTCATCCTCCCCACCGCCCTCCTCGGCCAAATCAACAACCGCTAACGGAGCCGAACCGTTCATCACATCCACGGGCAGCTTGTCGGTAGCCTCGTCATCCTTAGCGTTTGCCAAACCGTCCACATTCACCACTACATGGTCGCCCATCCCAAATCCCTCTTCTTATGACACCCTTCTCAATCCCCAGTCACAAATCAAACAAACTCCTGCAAGAAATTAGCGCAACAACCATAAGAATGAACCAATGATCCGGCACTTGCAAGCAGCAAGACGGTGCGAACAACATCATATTGGCCAAGAGGCCCAAGATAGGATAAACCATAGGCCGGTGGCCGGTGCCACCTAAAAATGGAGAAAATTTGAAGAGAGAACGTTTACCGAATTAGACTAGCTAGTCTACCCCTCACCCCAAAGCCTACTACTGCCTCATCTAGCTCTGGAGCAAAGCAAACCGACCCAGAAAAAAAAAAACTTCCTCTACGAATTGCATGAAGACTCTAGCCCTAGCCCACCCGGACCGAACCAGCGGCGAAACGAAGCGACCCTCCCGAAGAATTCGACGCGACGGGCCGCTCCACCCTCCAATTAACAAAAGACGCTCCGAACAAAGCAATCCATTCCGGGGCGAAGCACGCGAGGAACCCGTAAAAAAATCCCGCGAGAGAAAAAATACACCAAAATTGGAGCCTTCGCCGAGGACTTGGCATCAGCAACGGAGAAATCTAAGGCCGAATCGCGCAGAGGGGAGCCCCGAATCCGCCGCGAGCACCAGCGAGACCGCATCGAATCGCATGGCGGGGGTACCCACTACCCACCCCACCGAACCGCAGCCATCTCCGACGCTGCAAGCAGAAAGGGGTCGAGGAGGCGAAGCACGCACCTTCCCGGCGGCGACGACGACGAGGAATCACGCGCTCCTCCCCTCTCCTCTCCTCTCCTCTCCTCTCCTCTCCGCTCCTCTTCTCTTCCCTTGTGATCGCCGAAGTCTACGGAAATTTCCCCCTTCTCTATCGCTCTCTGATTCGTTGGATTGGGTTTGGTCGTCTAAGTACCACGCGTTTTTTTTCTTCTCTTTGTTCCGTTGCTCGTGTAGAGGAAGGAGGAGTCAAGAGGAGGAAGCTGGTGGTAAACTAAAGCAACAATAGAATAAATAAATAGAAGAATAAATAGGCGACGACGCGGTGGCCTCGGTGGCGGACGAAAGGAAACGCTGGGCACACCCAAACCTTTTGTGGCGCAACCCGTCATGGTTTGGGTGTGCAGTAGATTTTACTGTAGCGTTTTCGTATGATATTAATGTTATTTTGTTATTTTTTTATCAGAAGTTATTTTTTACTATTTTACTTTAAAAAGTAGTTAAATGAGTTTTAAAAAACTTAAACATTAAGAAAGTTTCCTGGGACGTGCAATCGTCTAGACCACCTCCTCAGCTAGGAGGACATAGCTCCTACACCCTAGTCGAGATGGGCAGCTTGTCGAGATCACGTAGGGCGGCCATGGCCCTATGTATGGAGATTAAAATGTAAGAGAAGTTAGTAGGACACATGTATATATTATGTCACTGGAAGTCAAGGGCGAAGATGGGCCTTGGGCCGGTTAGGCAACAGCCTGAGGCCTAGAGGGAATAGTAGTAAGACCCTCTACTATGCATAAAAGTCATTTTTCAGTTCACAATGGAGAGCCCAAGGCATACAACTCCTAGGCCCAAGCACCCAGCTCCCCAGTCGCCCAACCGAGCAAGGCATACGGCCCCAAGCCCAGGCGCCCAGCTTCTCTGTCTGACTGTCTCCCTCACGGGTTTACCTCACGCACCGGCGCATCGCACATTCGCACGCACACAACAGCACTGAGCCAGTGAGCCCACTAGCAAGCCCTAGCCACCTTCGCCTAACACTCCTCTCAGCCGCACCACACCCCTCGGCCTCCTCTCCGCCACCCAGCGTTTTGCAACCTCTGCTCCGCCTCCTCTTCGCTCGTCCGCCGCCCAGCGTAGCCCCCTACTCCGCCTCCGCCTTTGCCACCCCCAGCGCCTCCTCACTAGGCTCAGCTCCTCTCCTCCTCTCCTTACCCGGCGCCGGGCGCCGGCCCCCGCCTCCTCTCCGCCGCCCAGCGCCCTGCTCTGCAGCTACACCACCCCTAGCCTCCTTCCTCTGCCGCTCTGCGAGACTGCGTTGTCGCCGCCTAGAATTCGCCTCGGCGTCTCCTCTGCTCGATCTCGACTCGACTACGTCTGTTCCCGCCTCCCGGTGAGTAATGTCTTGGAGTTGGAGCTGATATAATATGTGCACTCACTCACATTAGGAGTTGGAGTTGGATCTGTGTGTTTCACTAGTAGTCTAGTAGATAGTGTTGCTTTGAATGTTTTATCTGCAATTGACTTATGTTTTATACTCTTATGAGTATGACTAGACACTGGAGAGTGGAGACAAACAGATTGTGATTTACTTATTTGTGAAACCATGTCATAATGTCAACTAGTTTTTCTAATTGATGTATTTGTATGAGTATAACTATCAACTTTCTATTTGAATATTTGATGTGTTAGAATTAGAGATACATTATGAAGAGGACCAAGACATTGGTATCTTATTTTCCATCGCAATCCAGTCAAACCTCTCCAAAAACAATAGGAATTGGAGGTAGTAACACACTAGAAAACAATCCCCGTATTGTGCTCAATCTGGATAACATTGTTGTCGATCCTGGGCTTCACAAACCAATAGAGGAGCTGAATGTGGACATTAGGGATGCCGCTAGAAGGGAGTATTTTCTATTGGGACCATACCGACCAAGTGGTCATAAATTTTCACGAAAAATGATAGGCGGTAAAATAAGAAGCTTTCATGAAGAATGGTTTAAAAGGTATGATTGGTCGGAATACAGTGTTGCTAAAGGTGCTATATTTTGTTTTTATTGTTATCTCTTCAAGCAAAGGAGATCTGACAACTTTGGTGTTGATGCATATACAAATGTGGGGTTTAGTTATTGGAAGAATGCAATTCAACCTTTTAATGAGCATATTGGTAAAGTTGATAGTGCTCACAATAAAACTAGAAAACATTGTAAGACTTTTAAAGATCAGAGGCAAAGTGTGGCACATGTGTGGGCTGGTGCAACCAAGAAGGAAGAATATTTGGGTTGTATTACTACTATTTTATGTGTTATAAGGTTTCTTTTATTGCAAGCTCTTGCTTTTCATGGACATGACGAATCTTCTACATCAAATAATAAGAAGAACTTTTTAGAGATTCTGAAATAGTATAAAGAGAAGGATAAAAATGCTACAAAATTGTTTGATAATGCTCCTGAACTATTTAATGACTTCACCAGAAATACAAAAGCATTTGTACAAAGCTTGTGCAGAAGATATCACTCAAGCCATTATGGATGATATTAGGGATAAACAATTTGTCGTTCTTTTTGATGAGTCTCGAGATGCATCTATCAAAGAGCAAATGGTTGTGATTTTAAGGTTAGTATGTGTTGTTTGGAATTTTGTATTGCTTTTTAATTTAAAAAAGACCATATTAACTATGATTCTTGTCTCATGTAGATATGTTAACAATCAAGGGTATATAATTGAGAGATTTCTTGGGATTTGGCATGTTTCTGACACGATATCATCTTCATTGAAGTTAGCCCTAGATGCTTTGTTTGCTAGTCATAGCTTATCTATCCATAGATTGAGAGGGCAAGGATATGATGGAGCATCAAACATGATAGTAGAATTCCATGGGCTGCAAAGACAGGTATTGGATGAAAATCCATATGCTTTTATATTGCTTTGCTTATTAGTTGCAATTAGTGGTTGTTTCCATTGCCAAGTGTTGCTCTTATGTCTTGGATTTCTTTAACTACACCACTTTGATTGTCAACATTGTTAATGGTTCTTGTAAGAGACATGATCAATTGGCCTAAGAACACCACGACAATCTTGTGGACAAATTGGAGACCGGTGAAATATTTATAGGAATAGGGAAAAACCAAGAAACTAATCTAGCAAGACCTAGGGAAACTCGGTGTGGCTCACATCACAAAACATTGTGTTATTTTTTTCCCATGTGGGACGTGATCCTAGAGGTATTAGAGAATGTTTGTGATGATGCCACTAATGCAACACAAAAGACCACAGCTCCAGGTTTGTTAGAAAAAAATAGAAAACTTTGAATTTGTGCTTATATTAAATCTTATGATCATAATATTGGGCAAAACTAATAATCTATCACAATACTTTCAAAAGAATGATCAAAATATTGTTCATGTTGTAGGATTGGTTGGGACCACATTGCAGAAAATTAATGACATAATGCAACATGGTTGGGATGGGCTCTTTGAAGAGGTAAAGACTTTGTCTCCAACATCACATCATTGTGCCAAATATGTCAGATACGATAACTGTTAGGGGTCGTTCGAGAGGTCGTGGTTGCCAATTAGTAACTTACTACCATCATTTCAATTGTGAAATATTTAATGTTGTGCATGATCAAATTATTGTTGAGTTAAACAATCAATTTGCTGAAAAATCTACCCAGTTATTGAGATGCATTGCTTGTCTTGATCCAAAGAATTCCTTTTCCAACTTTGATGAAGATAAATTAGTTGAACTTGCTAAGATTTATGCCACCGACTTATCCCAATATGATTGTGTACTCCTTAAGGACCAACTTGAGACGTTGCTGATGTGAGAGCTGATTTGGATTTTTTAAGCTGTAATGACCTTGGTAATCTTGCTGTGAGGATGGCTCAAACCAATAGACACACAGTTTTGCTATTGGTATATCGACTCATTGAATTGGCCTTGATTTTGCCTGTTGCAACCGCAATAGTAGAAAGAGCTTTCTCAGCTATAAACATTATCAAGACTGAGTTGCGGAATAAGATGAGTGATGAATGGATGAATGATCGCATGATATGTTATATTGGGCGAGATGTATTTGCAAGCATTAGTAATAACAAGATTTTACAATATTTTCAAAATATGAGATCGTGTAAGCAGAAACTAACTTATGCTAGTGGTATGTTACATTCTTATTTCGTAATTTGCCATAAAAATAACGTTGTGGTCTTGTATACATGACTTACATATGTAATTTTATCTTTTTAGGTTCAGGTTCTTGTCCTATTGTTGATGAAGATATGGTAGGCTCAGATGAACCAAATCTTGGTATACTACATTCTTATTCTTTTTTGCTATGTTTTATCTATTTTGTTGTCTCGTTAAACATGGAATTCAAATTTTATTTCGGTTGTGCATTTGTGTTGTACTTTTGTTATGTCTCAGTGTTGATAGTATTTGACGTTAGTTATAAACTTGTAGCCCTTTAATTTTGAACCCGTGACTCTGTAAAATACTAGCTCCGCCACTTCCAGCCAGAAGTCAATGCTCCAGGGGGTATTTGTCGGATGGGAAGAGGTTTCAGCTCGTGTGTATATATCGGCTTAACTTTCCATCCAAACGAGCGAGAAATCAAATCCGCACAGCGGAGCTCAAACTCCCAACAGCTTTGAACTAAGGACCCATATGGGGATTTTGCCAGAAATTTCTGTCAAATTCTTACGCTACATGTGGTCACCAAGGCGGAAGCATCTCGGGGCTTAACTTTCGAACAGGTCGCGCCGCGCTGTGCGGCATGAAACATCATGACGACAACCAGGAAGCCGGCAAAGGTTCGAGATGATTATTGCCTTAAGCGCTTATTGCACGGAAAGCATCCGTCACCGCACGGGATATAGAATTGATCAAAGCAAAGCAGGATGAATTCAGAGACTCCGTGCCAGAGAACACGTCGTACGTAATTGCGTGAATATTATTTCCAAAGAAACTTTATATTCAACGCGTACCTACGTACGCGGCCTATACATATACGGCAGTTAGTTCGATCTGTTTGGCAGACAGGTCGTCGCTGAAACCTGAACCAGTCGAGACAATTCAACATGAATGTATACTAATTCTATCCTAACTATTTCACATGACATAGTGTATATATGCACATAAATATATAATCAATTAGAATCCCCTTGCAAGCAACAAACCCTCTCGTCCATATACGATCTCGATCTCATCCAGGTTGAAGTGAGCCCCTAGTGGACAAAGTGGGAGGGATGGTTGGAAGGGCAAGCTCCTGACACTAGCTGGTCGGATCATCCAGGTTGAAGCGGTTCTCTCCTCGATCCCAATATACTTTCTTACCGTCTTCAAAGCACCAAAAGGAGTCCTCCGCGCACTGGACCACACCAGACACCGTTTCCCCTAGGCAGGTCAAGAGAAGATCTTGGGAGGGAAATGTAAAATCAGATGGGAAAAGGTCTGCCGCCCAACTCGGTTGGGGCCTTGGCATCCTCAACCTTCAAGACCTCTCCTTGGCCCTCGAGACTCCGCTGGCTCTGGCATGAATGGAAAGCCCAACACAAACCTTGGGCGGCATGGAACTACCATGCGATGAAGGCACCAACACCTCTTTGCTGCGGCCATAGTGGTTTCTCTCGGTTCTGACACTCCTCCTGGCTACAAGGTGCGGCCCCAAAGACCTAGCTCCAACAATTTTCCAAATTTTCAAAAGGAAACACAACTGTGAGTGTCATGCTCCAGGACGGGAGATGGGTGCAGGACATTAATATCTTAGGGGGACTGACGACCCCGCACATACAACAATTTGTTGAGCTCTGGACGAGAATAAGCCAAATCCAGCTAGATCCAAATACCCTGGATGAGATCACCTAGACCCGGGCATACTCGTCGAAATCTGCATACGCTCTGCACTTCCTTGGCTCCACAACAACGAATTACCAACAAGTAATCTAGAAATCATACACCCCAAGTGCAAATTCTTCGCCTGGTTAGCCATCCAAAACAAGCTTTGGACCTTTAATAGATTGGTAGCGAGGGGCTGACCAAACCAGGGTACCTAACCTCTTTGCAGATAATTCCCAGAAACAGCTCTGCACCTCTTCACCCACTGTAGATTCTCCACACACATTTGGACTGCTATGACAGATTGGGCAGGAACTGCTCAGTTCAAGCCACCCCATTGGGGGGGTGTATCGGTCCATTAAAGACTGGTGGGCGAAGATCAACGAGATGCGATGACTCCCTAGAAGGGCGACAGTCCTCATTCTAGTAACCTGAGAACTCCGGAAGGAACATAACGCCGTAATCTTCTGCAATACTTCATCCACCCCGACAGAGCTCCTAGCTAATTAAGATAAAAGAGGAAGAACGTTGTCCATCCCTAGGGCGAAATGTTTGGAGCAATTCTTATATGTAATTAAGGCCCTACCCTAAAAACATGTTACTTCTGTGGTTTTGTGCTGCACTCCTTCTTTATTAATATAATAGGTAGCTCTCCTGCTTGTTTATTTATAATAAAAAAAACAGTAGAGCACAGTGCTACTGAATACCGATACTCCGATAGCCTGAATCAAAGAAGTGGATATATATATATCTCTGGTCCATGGCTCAGTTCCTCCCCTCTTGCCCCCACGGTGAGTGCCGGTCGTTGGCGCCGGAGCCCGCGTAGTCGTTCAGCTCCAGCTCCATCCTCCCGTTCACGTCGCCAGCGTCCGCTTCTCCGGTGAAGGCGGCCTGGTTGATCATATTAAAGATTCAGGTTACAGTAGTTGCACCGACGAAACATGCTCTGAAACTACTACATTGAACCACACCAGACACCGTTTCCCCTAGGCAGGTCAAGAGGAGATCTTGGGAGGGAAATGTAAAATCAGATGGGAAAAGGTCTGCCGCCCAACTCGGCTGGGGCCTTGGCATCCTCAACCTTCAGCACCTCTCCTTGGCCCTCAGACTCCGTTGGCTCTGGCATGAATGGAAAGCCCAACACAAACCTTGGGCAGGCATGGAACTACCATGCGATGAAGCAGACCAACACCTCTTTGCTGCGGCCATAGTGGTTTCTCTCGGTTCTGACACTCCTCCTGGCTACAAGGTGCGGCCCCAAAGACCTAGCTCCAACAATTTTCCAAATTTTCAAAAGGAAACACAACTGTGAGTGTCATGCTCCAGGACGGGAGATGGGTGCAGGACATTAATATCTTAGGGGGACTGACGACCCCGCACATACAACAATTTGTTGAGCTCTGGAAGAGAATAAGCCAAATCCAGCTAGATCCAAATACCCTGGATGAGATCACCTAGACCCGGGCATACTCGTCGAAATCTGCATACGCTCTGCACTTCCTTGGCTCCACAACAACGAATTACCAACAAGTAATCTAGAAATCATACACCCCAAGTGCAAATTCTTCGCCTGGTTAGCCATCCAAAACAAGCTTTGGACCTTTAATAGATTGGTAGCGAGGGGCTGACCAAACCAGGGTACCTAACCTCTTTGCAGATAACTCCCAGAAACAGCTATGCACCTCTTCGCCCACTGTAGATTCTCCACACGCATTTGGACTGCTATGGCAGATTGGGCAGGAACTGCTCAGTTCAAGCCACCCCATTGGGGGGTGTATTGGTCCATTAAAGACTGGTGGGCGAAGATCAACGAGATGCGATGACTCCCTAGAAGGGCGACAGCCACAGTCCTCATTCTAGTAACCTGAGAACTCCAGAAGGAACATAACGCCGTAATCTTCTGCAATACTTCATCCACCCATACTTCATCCACCCCGACAGAGCTCCTAGCTAATTAAGATAAAAGAGGAAGAACGTTGTCCATCGCTAGGGCGAAATGTTTGGAGCAATTCTTATATGTAATTAAGGCCCTACCCTAAAAACATGTTACTTCTGTGGTTTTGTGCTGCACTCCTTCTTTATTAATATAATAGGTAGCTCTCCTGCCTGTTTATTTATAATAAAAAAAACAGTAGAGCACAGTGCTACTGAATACCGATACTCCGATAGCCTGAATCAAAGAAGTGGATATATATATCTCTGGTCCATGGCTCAGTTCCTCCCCTCTTGCCCCCACGGTGAGTGCCGGTCGTTGGCGCCGGAGCCCGCGTAGTCGTTCAGCTCCAGCTCCATCCTCCCGTTCACGTCGCCAGCGTCCGCTTCTCCGGTGAAGGCGGCCTGGTTGATCATATTAAAGATTCAGGTTACAGTAGTTGCACCGACGAAACATGCTCTGAAACTACTACATTGAACAGACAGTAAAACGTGAACAGCACCTTATTACTTGAATAGATCCTAAAAAAAGTGTAACTCCAAATTTTTTTAGAGGAACAAGTGTAGTCTAAATTTATTGAGATAGCTGATAGCTACACCATATCACCTGGTCATCTGCACCACTGGAAGCTGGAATTGCCTCGGTCTCCTGCAGCACCCTTAGGGCTGTAGATGCATATGGAAGTTTTGTCAAATCCCAAGATTTCAGTCAGAACTGTTAAATTTCTAGATGACATGCAGAAGAAATAGAGGAAATAATCTGAGAAGATTACCAGGTGGAAATGAAATTTCAGCACTTGAAGCATGGATTAGACAGCAGAAGCCCAGCAGTACCACTGTCAGGTGCAGCGCAGGCAATCTCTCCATCTGTCTCTTCCAGGCTTTCCTCAAGTATTTCTACTGTTCTTCTGCATCCATGAGGGTCATATAGAGCGCTGAATTGTAAGCTATTTTATAGCACCTTTGCCGTGGAAACAAGGAGCCATAGAGGCCTCTGAAGCATCCTCCACAATCATGTGTGACTAGCTATAGCGCATCATTATTGATATATAAGTCCCTTTTTGAAGTGCTCCATTAGCTCAGAGGATGAGCTTTTTTATAACTAGAAAGTAGGTGAGCATTTCATGGACAATGCAACCAAAGATCTTGAAATGACTTCAGTAATGGCCAATCAATCTGCATGTGCTCTTTCCTGAAAAGATGCATCACATTTGTGTTGGCGGGAGGCATCGACTGAAGTGATTTAACCTAATGAAATTGCCTGCATATTGGATGATGACATGGTGCAGATGATGCAGGGATTTTTTGCTGCCTGAGGACTGTACCTCAGCTGCTCACCAATCCGGTACCGACTTTTCTTATCCTGGTGCAGGCAGTGTGGGCTGCAGACTTCAGGTAAACTAAAGTTAGTCCGTTTCTTTTAAGCGCATAGTGGATTCAGCACTTCGATAGATATTTTGTTAGCCTCCATTAAGCTAATTTATCCTATCTGATGAAGTAAAACTGTACTTAACAACTCATCAAGTTAGTTCTCCCCAATTGAATCTTGACACCAAGCAAAGGACATGCTGTGAACCGAAATAGCAACGGGGTGGTGGTTGAACAGGAGCCTACTCGTTATTTCAGAATTTTGGACTCATTTGGTTGTATTACGCACGAAAATTCCAAAAATAGCCTTTGTAATCTCAAAATT
Organism: Hsuehochloa calcarea; assembly: GCA_036346395.1. Classification (NCBI taxonomy): domain Eukaryota; kingdom Viridiplantae; phylum Streptophyta; class Magnoliopsida; order Poales; family Poaceae; genus Hsuehochloa; species Hsuehochloa calcarea. The sequence goes on along the minus strand of CM070614.1, from coordinate 34,676,871 downwards.
CCAAATATAGCCTTCCGTACCCACCTGTTGCAGTCGGGGACGGCAGAAGGTGGTTGAATAGGAACCTACTCGTTATTTCAGTATTTTGGACTCATTTGGCTGTATTACACACGAAAATTCCAAAAATAGCCTCTGTAATCTCGAAATTCCAAATATAGCCTTCCGTACCCACCTGCTGCGGTCAGGCAGGTGGTTGAATAGGAACCTACTCGTTATTTCAGCATTTTGGACTCATTTGGTTGTATTACACACGAAAATTCCAAAAATAGCCTCTGTAATCTCGAAATTCCAAATATAGCCTTAGTACCCACTGCTGCGGTCCACGATCGCAGCAGTCTTCATGTCTGCGTGGCGGCGCCCGACCGGCGGGCGTTGCCGCGATGCAAAGCTTATCTTGCCGTCCGGACGGCGGCACCTCCCGCTGACGTGGTGGCGACGGTCCCGGCCGGACTCTGCGTGGCGGCACCTCTGCCGTCCGGGATGGCGGAGGGCGGCGGAGTCTTGCCGCCACGCCACGCCGAGGTTAGGTGTCGCCCGGCCGGCCGGCTCGATGGTAGCAACTGCTGCCGTCCCGATGACAGCGAGTTGCTCCCCCATCACGCGCCGAAGCTCCGACAGCGTGGGCTGCCGTGTCGCCAGCCGCGCGCCCGAGCCCGGTGTGTTGCTCGCGTGCATAAGAAGGGCGCAGCAGCTCATTTGAAGGCCATCTGCGAGCTAGTGAGAGCGAGAGAAGGTTAGTGCTAGTGAGCGAGAGAAGCTTAGCGCTAGCGAGCGAGAGAAGCAAACAGTTCCCAGAAGAGGAGGGAGAAGCGAGGCCGTATAAAAGGTATGTGGCATTCGCATCCAGCTGTAGTTGTAGTAAGTTTTAGCAATGTGATTATGATGTAATAAGATAAATTATAGCAACTGAGTAGTTATAATTCTGCAGTAGGTGTATTTTGACTTAGTGTTCGGACGCAAAATTGAAAGACGATGTGATTAGCAAGTAATTAGAAGACTCAGTAGTTAGCATTACGATTAGGCCGTAATTAGTTGACTTAGCAGACTTATTGTCGTTAGTGTTGTCAATTTTATGTCGGTAAAAAAAATTTGTACTGTCACGGACCTCATCATAAAATATCGAAATATTCAGATGTCATTCGGCGAAGTAGAAGTAGAATTGAAATAGAGTCACCGACGGTCGGTACCCACGGAGCGCATTGTCTATGTACTCTTAACTGGGCATATTGACCTTCGATCAGTAAACGATGCTAATGACAAACGGGCCCCACCTGTCAGTAAGTTTTTTATTTCAGAAATTAAATGACAAAGAATTCTATGTAGTAGACCCCGCATGTCATTGCTATAGGCTAGGTCTAACTCGGGTATGGAAACTTAAAAATGCTTTGGGAAAATCTGAAGTGATTTATTTTAGTACTGTAAATTCGAGTTAGTTAAAAAAAATTCATAAATATTTTAAGTGAACTCCAAATTTAGTGACTCTGCACGTACGTACATACGCAGAGTTCCATAACCTTTTCGAGACTCTACACGAGACCGAGATCATCTGGTGGCCATGGACAGGACAGTTCCTTGCAGACACGACCCCCTATGGATTATCGACGCAGTGCACTGAGAACGATCCACTCGGGATGACGACCTGCCACCTGATCTTCTCGCATATGGTCGAGCCGTACAATCCACAGCGGGTCATGAGACAGTTCGGCCTATACCAGCAGGTGCCACCGCCGGCGGGACGACCTCTCACAGCGAAGGCCCATCGGTATGTCATTTTTTGGATGTCATTTTACCTGTATGCCTACCTTACATTTTCTGACATTAAAATTCACTTGCAGGCAAACGAGGAAAGGGCGCAAGAGCGACGACTGGAGTCAGACACAGTAGCCGTGGACAGAGCTGTGGAGCGAGAGGGTTGCGACGGACGTGGTGCACGAGGCACGCGTCTACTCCATTCAGACGTACGCTGCGTACTTGTAGTGGTATATTCCACGCACCAGGTGCGCACTTACTGGGCCAGTGCCGTAGCGTCCAGTGGTCGGCATGCACGAGGACATCGTACTAGCTGGCCCGGACCCTCACCGGGCGGCACGCCACGACGAGGCGGTAAACCATTCTTCATGCAATTTCTGGCAGACAACACGCTTCGCACTTACTCCGTGTTTTATTGCAGTACTACCGCATGGATCGTATACAGCGCGAGGGTGCTGAAATTCTACGGCGTGGGAACAGCAACACCTTCGATCGTCTCCTAGCCGCAGTGCGCGCCATGACCGACGACGCGAGGGCTGCGATTAGAGCCATGACTTGTGGTCATCACAGCGACGTGCACGCACAGCATCGCGGACGCGGAGGGCACCCTCCACCCCCTCCGCCCTTGGCACCACCCTCCGCACGCCATCTCACTCCGGGAGTCGTCGGAGCTACGGTTGGTCGGCCCCGACCCGCCTCGGGCCACAGGTATGTCATCTCTCAGTCGATTCTTGTCGTCAATACCTTTGCATGCACTCATTTTCAGACGTATCTGACATTACCCTTTCTTCTAGCAGCAAGTATGAGGGGACAGTAGTTTGATGCAACCATCATCATCACAGAGGGAGGCGCAACACATGACTTCCTCGCCGGCGCGACAGTTTCCCACTACAGCCACTGACCCTGACTCGCCGCAGCGCGGAGACCAGTGGTTGGGCTCATTGACGAACGGCGTTCAGTCCCAATTGCGGGAGCGCGACCTGTGGTTCGATGATACGTATGGAGGGTACACCGTGTAGTACTACAGCTCAGACTGGCCAGGAGGATCCTCCTCAGCACAACAACCTACTCAGGTACGCGTGAACGTAGTTATAACTATTTTCTCGGTGCATAAAACCAAGGACTAACTCACCCAGTACCCTTCCCTGCAGGAAGAGCACCGGTGGCTAGACGAGATGCTCAGGCTTGAGCCGGACCCCCACGCTGAGATCACCGCAGCTTCGCCTCCCAGGCAGCACCCCTACTACGGCCTGCGAGACGTGTGCCACTCCCCGGACAGGCTCACCTTCCCTGAGGATCAACTACGCCGTCCGGGTAGGCGACACGACGATGCACATGGTCGTGAAAAACGTGTTATGTAATGTCATTGTGCATTCTGCCTTTCTGATTTATGTAATATCCATGTGCATTACGTTACTGTCATTTTTGTACACAAAATATTCTCCGAAATATTCAATACAAACGACAACTGTACCTCTCGATTTTAATTTACTAAACCGTAAAGATATAGCGCAATGCTGCCCCGCGATACATCCTTGGTCCCGCTGCGTCGCAGACGCGAATTTTGTTCAACCCAATTGTAATTTACCCGTAGGCTATATATATGGATGTTTTGGCTACGATTCCCCTCACTCTTCACTTCCTCTTCTCCTTTCTTGCAGTGTTGGTTTGCCATCGTTTGCCTATACACAGGGATGTCTACGGCCTCGTCAAACTTCTAACTGAGCAGGCAATTAGAAACACTACGGCAGCACTTGATTTGCCCTCGTTGCACGGATCCGGTGAATGTCTTCACCTCCCAAACGCCAACCAATCCATCCCGAGTGTTCATGAAGTGTTCAAATCTTACGGTAACTTCTGCCTGATCATCCCCAATGAATTTCTTTCTAGACAGTATATTTTTTTCACTTGCAGTTGTAATTCTTTCTACAGAACACAACATGTCGGTTCTGGCTGTGGGCTGATGAATCAGTGCCAGAGGTTCGAGATATTGCAATGCAAATTGCAGCCTTACAAGAGGACACCCGTCGTGTAGCTACATTTCGTCAAGTGCCTCGACCATGGGATGAACTGACGGAAAATACAGATAATGTTCTTAAAAGACTGGATGAAAAGATGGAAAGGGTTGAGAAATCGCTTCAGAAATTAATTAATATAGCTAGTTTTGCTGTTTTGCTTCTATTATTTCTTGTTCTTGCCAAGTAGATTGTAATATCTACTCTTTATCTATGCATCCCTGCACTACATGATGCATGCCTTTGCGACGTTGTTGTACTCCTTTGTAATGATGTATGCATCTGTCTAATTCCGATATGAATACTTTGTGTGCGAATTAATCAAACCCTAATTTCGAAATCCTACATTCCAAATTTTGAAGACCTAAATCTGTCCGGTTGTAGACAATTTCATAATACTTACACCCACGCATCGCCAGCTTTTCAGACCGAAATGACAGCACTATGCAAAGTAGGACGTGACAACACTCTGCCTCGCCAGCTTTTCAAACCGAAAAGACCGCACTCTGTAAAGTAGGACGTGACAACACTCTGCATCGCCATCTTTTCAGACCGGAATGGCAGCACTCTGCAAAGTAGGACGTGACAACACTCTGCCTCGCCAGCTTTTCAAACCGAAATAATCGCATTCTGCAAAGTAGGACGTGACAACACTCTGTCTTGCCAGCTTTTCAGACCGAAATGACCGCACTATGCAAAGTAGGACGTGACAACACTCTGCCTCGCCAGCTTTTCAGACCGAAATGACATCACTCTTAAAAGAAGGACGTGACAACACTCTGCCTCGCTGGCTTTTCAGACCGAAATGACAGCACTCTGCAAAGTAGGACGTGACAACACTCTGCCACGCCGGCACTCACGTCAATTTAACCACACCAAGCCAACCCTGTGGCCTATAAAAGTGGTGGAAGACATCTACTACACAACCAAACCCAACGCTACACCAGAGCTTACTTCGCCACACCGGGATGGACAAGAGGCAGAAGCAATGGGACGAGATCCGCGAGTTAGCTCGGGCTTCTACGGCACGGGCTGAACAAGCTAGGGATGTTGCGGCTCGGGACCGGCAAGAGCAGCGTGCCAGGATGGAAGCTCTCCGCAATGAAGCCCCCCGTAGCAGCAACCCCTGCCAGAACGTCCCAACCGAGCATTCGTCGCAACACCCGCCAGAGGGGGAGACGCCACCCCTCTGTTGGTGCAGGGACACGTGCAAGTTCTTCAAATCCAAGCACCGACTCAGCCTCGGCATGCGTTACTGGGGTTGTCCCAACTACTCATCTGACTATCCCGACCGTCGTTGGGATACGAGAACCTATCGGCAGCCGGTAAGGAGTACTTATGAAATTCCGTACCAACTCTCTTTTCGAATCGCGACTTACAATCTCTCCCGTCTACCCGTAGTCCCCGGAGCCTCTGTGTGACTTCCGCAAGTGGATCGACCTAGAGATCCACCCACACGACCAGTGGCAGCTCGACTTCGAGGAGTGGAATGCCGAAAGGGGACATGAGATCCGGGAGGAGGATCGTCGGACTGAAGAGCACAACGAGCGTATCCGCCGGGAGACGCAGGCCCATCTCGAGGCGTGCAGGCGCAGGGAGCGCAAGGCACGCGAGAGGGAGCACGAAAAAAAGCGAGAAATGGTGGCCGAGGCCAGGGCGGCCGGCGAGGAGTATAACGCCGAGCTCGGGAGGAAGGGCAAATGGCCCCGGTTCACACAGTAGGTCGGGCCACTCTGTAGTAGTCCCCCTCCTACTAGCCATATTTTTTACTATCTCCTAAAGGCATGCGTACTTACATGACCCGGAGGCTTGTGTCGCAATGTACCGTAGTAGTAGCGTGTGTGACTAAACCAATTAGCCGAACCAACATGCCATGTGACCACATGTAACGCGCTTCTGTCCGCGGAGTGCAATATAGTTCTGATTTTGTGCCTCCACTGAGCCATCAAAATAATACTATATTACAAGTACGCATCTTCTGCTGGAATTCCAGAAATAATCATTCACATTGACATCGATTCTTCTATGTTTTAGAGCATCTTCGTAATCACAACGTTCTCAGCCCCTTTAGTTAAGTTCTCAGCATCTTCAAAAATATGATCAAGAACCATAGCGACTAAGAGTACTCATGTGCTACTAAACTTCACACAATTAGAGTCATATGAAATCATAAAATCCTAATTTCCGAAATGTCTCGTCCTAATTTCCAGACCTAGACCCTGATTTTGTCAAGATAATTTCGGAGCATATAAAATTATGTAAAATTTACACAATCAAGTACTCTATGTAGGGAGTCTGACAAAAAAATTTCATAATGTTTGGACCTCAGTTTCTATATTAGAAAATTCCTAAAAATATTTGACTTCACAGAAATATGCAGAGAAAATAAAAATTGATAAAAATTCAAAACAATTACACAACCAAGCACACTATGCCAGCATGCTCCATAAACAATTTCATAATTTTTTGAGCTCATTTAATATATTTAAAAATTACTCGAACAAATATTATTAATTAGATTTTTTTTAAAAAAAAAGTGACAGGTGGCGGGTGCTGCCACCTGCTGCCGTCGGGGATGGCGGCGGTGCTCTCGCCATCCCAAGACAAGAAGAGCTCGCTGCCGTGCGAGAAGGCAGCAGGTGTGTACGGCGGGCTAGAATAGAAATTTCGCAGCTAGGGGGGCTAGAACGGGAATTTCCGTACGGCATATGGCCAAAACAGTCCAAATTTCGTTATTTCACCTCTAGTATTCAACTTTTTTTTTCACTCTAGAAGTTATGAAAACTATGATGATCAAAGTCTCGAGATCACATCGAAAGACTTGAGTTAAACCCGATAATCCGATAGAACCAAAGCTTAACCCTGCGCCCGGTCTGACCACCGAGCCCAAGCCAGTCTGACCACTGATTGAAAATCAGCACGATGATTGATCTACAAATCAATTTAACTTTTGATCTAGTGATCGAAATCCCTTGAGATTTCAAACATAGCTCAACAACAAGGTTATGAACTTATTCCAATCAGCGATTGTAGCCAAGGTTTCACGAATTTCTTGACTGAGGGCAAGAAGGCTCAAAATCAGGGGGAAACCTAAACTTGATCTAAATGCTTGCTCTTGGATGAATGATGGTCAATATGATCTTAGATCAGATCCCACAAACCCTAACAAGATAGATCAAAACAAAAGATCAAGGCAAAACCCCTAGAATACAATGATCCCAAAATCACCAAAAAGAGAGCAAAAACAAGACATAACTCACCTTGGGAAAAAAACTTAATTGGATTGATTAGAGGGATTATAGGTTTACAGCCACTGTACCATGGAGGACAAAAGCTCACTCATGAGCACCCAATCTCTCAATACAACTCTCTCAAACCATAGCCTGCTCTATTTTCTCCACTATCCCCAAATTTCAAATTAGGGGTTTTAAGGTTTGGTTGTGCAAATCCTGCATCAACCATTATATAGTGGATGCTAGGTCTAGAGGGAAAACCTTACAGGGCACCCGTTAAGCACACACACAAACAAGTCTACACTCATGCATGCCACTCAAAGCGGATGACTATCTGGGTCTCCCGAATCTGTTTCTTTATGATCTTCTTCTCTTGATCTAAACCGCTTCTTCTTTACCCCATCTTGCACCGCGGGTTCTTCAAGGTCACCAACTCGGTATTGTAGCGAAGATACCAGAATACCCCTTCTTGATTCTTCTTAATGACTAAGTCCAATCATTGTGAAGCAATTCCATGCTTTACCACGTGTAGGTTCATCAATAGCTTCCTACATGCTAGCAAGTCTCTAACATCCGGCTCCCACCAGACCACCTTGGCACTTGCTCCGTCCCCAATCCATTTGATGCAGCCTATTGCACTAAACTTCCTGTTCGGTCATTCTTGTGATTCTTGCATCATGCTTGAGTTCAACCACTTCAACAGGCATCCTTGATCGTTTTGGATCTCAGCTCTCCTAGCCTAGTCCGAATCATCATCGCTGTTGACAGTAGTTGACTCCAAGGGTCTCTGGATAACAATAGATAAAGAAATCGATTACATGCACAAACATGCATAATTCAACATCTAAGCACTGAATCCCATGACTTTAGCCAAATATGTAAATTCACCACAGCTCTATGCATGAACTTGCCCTGGCTGGTCAGATAGTCAGCCTCTGAACGGTCTAACCGCTAGCCTCGATAACAGGGGACCGGTTAGACCGCCCCCGGTTAGACCGCCAACCAACAACCAGTTAGACCGCTTCCCAAAACTCAAAACACCATTCTTTGGACTTTTCAGCAAAATTCTATCTAGTTTCGCGTCTAGTCTTCATTTTCAATGGCACTTGATGTAAACACACTCCAAACACTCCCACGTAAGTGTTTGGTGTGCAATCCTCAAAATCCCATACAACAGTTCTAGCAAAATGCTAAACCAAAGGTTTCTTCCCAAATACCTCAATATCGATGCCAATTATTCAACACTAAGATTAGCGGCAATAGCATTACAACAAACATTAGCTCACGCATGCATGTAGACAAAACTTTTGTGGAAGATCTGAAAGGCTTGAAATAAGTACTGAGTATCGAGTCACCGGTATAGGTTATCAGTTATCACTGAATTCCACAACGTTCATTAGTCACAGACACTAGCATGTTATGCGCATCCAAAAGCACCAATGAATTATTTTTCTCATTTATTCAAAATTAAGGCGATGCCCATGCAATGAACTTCTCGTTTCTCTGAAAACGACAATCTGATAGAGAGAGAAAGATCTGATAGAGATATATGAACACGGTACGTAGCCTAGACGACATGACACACTTTGTTTCATGAAATTGCAATATGCATGGCAGACGCTGAAGAGAAAAAAAAATGGAAGAAAGGTTAACTGCAAAACTCTGAAAATTACTTTGTCAACTGATAGCTTCTTCAGTCACATCCAAAGACTGCCAGCCTCTGAAAGTTACTATGTCAAGTTCTTAAAGTAACATTTGATTTCATGGATAATCGGATACGCAATGACATTTATATTATCCTAATTCCTAACCTGCAGCAAAGAACAAGTCTAGATCTTCACCGCGGACAAGAAACCTGAATCAAAATGAACAGTAAGGTTGGAGCAATATGAGAACAAATACTGATATTAAGAAATGAAGAAGAATCTAAACAAGAAATAAGAATTAGGTAGTTTGCTTTGTTCTACACTTCTTGGTCTCAAGTCTTTTTACTTAAGTATCTCAGGTCTTGTCTTGTTTCCCCAAAGATTGGCTTCCCTGAAATTTCGGTACAACCACCATTTCATATTCTACTTGAAAAAGTTGTCAAGTACTAAATAGTTTCTTTTACAAATTCTCCTATATGGGACCTAACATAAGTATTAAGAAAAAAACTTTGGGATCGACATAAAGGATCTCAAAGAAATTCTAACAGGAAAAAGGACCTAAAAGAAATGGACTGTCTAGCCCAGCCTGGCCCATAGTCAGTCCATTTTTTGGCCCGCCCTTAAGCCCGTTCTTACCCAAAGGTCACAACGTGGCTTTTCTTGATCCAGAACCAATATTCGGAGCTAACCTGACAAGTTCAGGCATTTCTATCTGCCCTATTCCAGCCTGGCCGTCCTAAGAAATTGCTAGATGTGTATTGTACATAGGGTTATTTTCATATATGCCACATATGTACTTTTATATATATTAGTCCATTAACCTCATAATGAATACATGCTCTATTCATAACATGGTATCTGAACCATACCTAGGGTTTTTCGTTAAGCCGCGGACGTCGCTGGTTCTTCTTCTAGCCGCCGCTGTCGCTTGATTTTGTCCGTCGCCGTCTTCCTTGGTTCGTCATCGCTTCGCTTGTCTCCCGTCGTCGCCAGAGTTCGTCTCTACTCTGGAGACGCCGCCGCCGCCGTTTCGCGTGCAGGTGGCCGCCCATGGGGTCGTCTCCCGACGCTCACCGCCACCTCATCTTCCTCGTCGGCCGCTCATCGCCCCATCGCTGGACAGCCGCTCCTCCGCACGAACCACTCGTGCTCCCGACGCTTCATCTTCGCTCTAGGACGCCCGAGTCTTTTCTCACTTGGGGTCGCCCAAGATTTTCTTCGCTTGGGGTCGGTGTCGTCCGCGCGCCTCGCCAGTCACCTGGAGTTCGTATCTACTCTGGAGACGACGACGCTCGCTGCTGTCTTCTCGCGTGCCATGCCAGTCGCTTCTTCTCGGATGTCGCCGAGAACTTCGGGAAGCTACTGCTACCGAGACCGAGTTGCCGTCGCCGCCACTTGCGCTATCGCCTAGGGGGAACCCTAGGTTCCTCCGTGTGTGTGTTGCGCTGCCGGGCCGAGCGAGTGGCCGACCTTAAGTGTACTCGGCCTGCGTAAAAAAATAAGAAGAAAAAAATAGTACGTTATTCTAACCGTTGCGTCGTCCAGCATCGCCTGTTAGACTTCGTAGTCTTGGTCGACGCACCATCCAGCGTTGCCTACCAATGGGCATTGTTTATGTTCCTCATTGCCTAGTGGTATTTGATGGTCTCAATTATCGGGATTAGTTTCAGCACATGCGCCTCCATATGCGTGGTCAGCGTCTTTGGGATTTTCTCATCGGCGAGTTGCCTTGTCCGCCTCGCCCTGCTCCACCTGTTGAGCCCGTGCTCCCGAAGGATGCTTCCGAATACACTCATAAAGAGATATCTACTGCTTTTGAGGATATAATGGAGACTTTTCAAACTCAGTATGCTGCCTACAAGACATGGATTGATGAGGATGCACGTGCCTCTACTATTCTGTTTGCTAGCATGGAAGTGCATCTAACTGTGGATGTGGTTGGTTTGGCCTCAGCACAATTGATGTCAGGAGCAATCTAGTGATTCCTTGTGTATCTTCTGTTGTGCGTCAGGAGCAGTCACTGCAATAGGGAGATACTACTGTGGACGAGTTCTATGCCCAGTTGTCTACGATATGGCATTAGATTGACTCTTTGGGACCGGATATTTGTCATACTTGTTAGTGTTGTCAGCGTTAGCAGTCTCACTTGGAGTTTCGTCGCATCTACGACTTCTTGACACATCTTCGGGTTGAGTATGAGCAGACTCATGCTCAGTTGCTGGCACGACACCCTCGTGTGACTTTATTGGAGGCCCTTACAACTGTTCCTGCTGAGAAGATTCGCCATCGTGTTGCGGGTCTACTGCCGTTCTAGTCGTTTCCTTCGATTCTGATAGCTCCTCCAGCCTCTACACCTGCTACAGCTACTCCATCACCAGTTGTGTCTTCACCAATGACAGCTGTTGTTGGTAGGGGACTCCACTGCACCTATTGCAATAAGCATGGACATGTGGAGCAGTTCTGCTACAAGAAGAAGAAGGATTTACGTCGTGGTGGTCATCCTCTGAAGGGCACTAGTGGTTCCTTCTCTCAGCGGAGCTCTGGTGTTTCTAATCCTCAGGAGTTTCTCACACTGATGTGTTACATGGCTGCTTCTGCATCGTCTAGTTCTGTTGGTTCTGCTACATAGTCTTCTAGTGAGAGACCACCTTCTACTTTTTCCTCAGGTATATCACCTTAGATTCTTTGACTCTAGTGCTTCCTTTCATATGACATCTGATTCCACCAGTCTCACTTCCATTCGTCCTTTAGCTGCTCCTAACATAGCTCAGATAGCAGATTGTACCTCTCTTTCTGTCGCAGGATGAGGCACTCTTTCGAACTCCTCTTTTCATGTTCCTACTGTTTCTCATGTTCCCAAAATAACAATGCAGATTATATCTGCCGGTCAGCTCACTGATCATGGTTGTCGTATTATTCTCGATTCTGATTCTTGTTGTGTTCAGGATCGACGCACATGGACTATGGTTGGTACTGGCCCTCGCCGCCGTGACTCACATCATCTTTGGGAGCTTGATTGGCTTCATCTTCCTTCCGCTGCCCCTGCCAGTCTTGTCACCTCTACTGTTGCCACTGCTTCTGCTGCATCCTCCACTGCGTCTTTTGCTCAGTTGCATCATCGTTTGGGACATCTTTGCGGATCACGTCTATCTTATTTATTTCATCACGGTCTTTTTGGGTCTGTGTCTGGTGACGCTTCTCTAAATTGTCAAGGTTGTAAGCTTGGTAAACAGCTTCAACTTCCCTATCCTTCCAGTGAGTTAGTGTCACAGCGTCCTTTTGATCTTGTTCATTCTGATATATGGGGTCCGACTCCTTGCGTTTCGAAAGGAGGTCATCGATATTATATAATTTTTATTGATGACTTTTCTTGCCACATATGGATATACTTTATGTTATCTCGTAGTGAGATTTTATCCATCTACAAGACTTTTTCCATTATGATCCGTACTCAGTTTGATTCTCCTATTCGTGTCTTTCGTGACTGACTCTACTTGGGAATACTTGTGGATGATGATATTTTATTATGTTCATGATTTTGATAATATGTTATCATGTTCCTTGAATGAATCATTTGTTATAGATCAATAAGAATGTGACTTATTGGTGGAACTCTTTAACTTATATGATGTCATTCTAAATGTATCCATGGTCGGAGATCACTAGTCGGAACACCAGTAACTCTATGACTAGCACATGTATTGATTGATGATCATGTTTCACGGTCATGGATATAGGGATATCGAATCAATAATGTGAGCACATGATAGAGAACATGGGGCTGGATAGACCCATCATTGAGACACTATTGAGATTGTTATGAATCTTTGTGTCATTAGTTGGTCTCTAGTAATGATGATGTATAATCCTTAGACCTGAGATCAGCATGGTTCCCTACATGTGTAATAGCATTATTAGGGATTGCCAAACGCTACTCGTAACCGGGTAGTTATAAAGGTAGATTTCGGGTATACTATGAAACATGCGGAGGGATGCGACTGGTCGAGATGGGATTTACCCCTCCTAACATAATAGGAGAGATGTCTCTGGGCCCTTCGTGGTGATCGGATAAAGAAAGTGCATGGCCATGCCACTAGTGGTCGAAGTGTCGACCACATGAAGTTATCCGACACTCGATCGAGAAAGTAGTGAACAGTCCATGGATGACACAACATCTCACCCGGAGTTCAACCAGACATCGTGAGGCAAAGGGAGAATTCATGAGTAGGTCGCTTAATTCGATCAGTTACGCACTAGTCGTATGGAGATACGAGCTGGTCATAGATTGGTCGAACGTAATCACAGAATGGTAAGAACCTGGTCGTAAGGAGTTACAAACTGGTCGTGAACAAATACAACCTGGTCATATAGAGATACGAACTGGTCGTAAGTGATGAGGATCTGGTCATAGATCATATTACATCAAGGTTTGTCTGATATATTCTATGTGTATTTGGGAATCGTTATGTGCTACTAGGTACCGCTAACGACTGGTGATCGAAAAATAGTTTCCGAGTCATAAGCGATTACACATGAACCTGTAGGGTCGCACACTTAAAGGGCTAGGATTTGATTTGGATGGTGATCCGAATTCATATAGGCCATGAGTTCCTAATGGGCCTCAAGGTCGAGACCTATCATGGATGCCTATATAAAGAGGGGCGGTGGCATAGGGTGAGGGTAGAGGATGATATTTGGAAGAACTCCCGAAACCCTAAGAGTCACGCCTTCTCAATCACGCCGCCGGTGCTAGCACTCCAGCGCGTGGTGATCTTGCCCCGTACGTGTGGATACCTCAGAGGTGTTATTGCGAAACATCAGCACTAGGACGATCCGCAACTCGTGACGATCACCGGTGTCGGAGGAGCAAACGTGCGGCGAGTACGACCACTCGAAGGAGGTGACGCGTCGTGAGTACGACTACAACTGCATCAACTTGCTACAATGACTCTACTTCCGCTATGAGTCGGCGCGTCTAGCGGTAATCTCGTGATCTATTACTAGCGGAGGTTCCTTGGTTGCGCGGTAAATTTTTGTTTGTGCTATCGTAGCCGTGCCCGTAACCCTTAGTCTCTTTGGGTGTGCGCGCTTTGTTCTTCTTGCCCCTCATGAGCGTACCAAGCTAACAGCTCAGTCCGTGGAGTGCGTTTTTCTGGGCTATAGTGCTGAGCATAATGGATATCGTTATTGGGATCCTATTGGCCGACGTATGCGAGTTTCTCGGGACGTGGCTTTTGATGAGTCTCGTCCTTTGACCATCGTCCTTCTCCTTCCACCATTCCAACATCTCTTGTCAAGCCTCTTTCTTTCCTGACTCTTTCTGCCACTCCCATAGTCGCCACACCCTATCACAATCTTTAGCCTCTTCGGTGCCTCCTCCGCTATCTCCTTCTCCACTACCACCCTCTCTAGAGGCCCCTCTTGGTATTGTTCCTTTTTATCCTCTCTACTATACTCGTCGCCCACGAGTTGAGGATTCTCCTGATGTGCCATCTTCTTCAGATGGGCCATCTTCCTCAGCCACTCCTTCTCGAAATGCTATTCGTGGTTGTCAATCTATTTGGCCTCCTGTGCTATTTTGTTTAGCGGTTCTTGCCGAATTGACTTCTTATCGTAATGCTGCTGTTCATTAGGAGTGATAGCATGTGATGGCAGAGGAGATTGCTGCCCTTGAGCGTACTGGCACGTGGGATCTTGTCCCTCTCCCTGCGCGTGTTACTCCTATCACGTGCAAATTGGTCTACAAGGTTAAAACCCACTCTAATGGTTCTCTTGAGCGCTACAAGGCTCGTCTCGTGGCATGTGGTTTTCAGTAGGAGCACTACAAGCCAGTGTCTGTTGGAAATGTGGACAATAATTTAATTCCAGGACTTCAAGATCACAAATAACTAGAGATGCATAAAGCGATACCAATAGCAAACAACTCATTGCACTTATAAACATATTAAATAATATGATTATAACAGAATATACTGGTTATACGACCAACATACAGTAGGGCTCGATGCAGAACAGGAAGCAGCGCAGACTTGAAGCAGTGTAGAACGAAGATGAAGCAGCGTCAGACTTGAAGCAGTGTAGAACGAAGATGAAGCAGCACAGTGAGCGATCTCACAGATCCGCTGCCTATAAACCTTATTGCTGCCCCGTGGAGGTGAACTCTGTGACAATAGTTTAGAGATGCCCGCTCACCCTCCTTCCCGTTGCATGTCGAGGAGAAGGGACGACTTGGTTCGACATCACAACCCTTTAGCACAGAAGAACAGAGGGGAAGAAGATGGAGAATGGAAGTGTTTTTGAATCGTCTCTGGTCTGGACGTCTCCAGATCTTTTTGAGGTCGAGTCAATTACTCTCTAGTAACATCCTAATAAAGCTCATATTTAGCAACTGGTAACTGCTAATTCAAAACCAATTAATGGTAATTAAACAATGTTTATCAGATCCTAATTACACACTAGTCTATAGGTTCGACCACTGGTCTACAGTTTTGACCACATTGGTCTATGGATCCGACCACTGTGTTACGACCACACTGGTCTATGGCTTCAACCACATTGTTTCCACCATACTGGTATATGGCTACGATCATACTGGTTTATGACTTCGATCATAATATTTCGACCATACTGGTCTATGGCTTCAACCACATAGTTTCGACCACTTTATAAGGAGAGAGTGAAATGCACGATTAGCAAAAGAATAGTGGACTAGGTTCTCGACACGTTCACGGTCGTGCGTCGCAAGTCATAAGTCACGCGATTGCCACACGAATATACGCACGCTGCGTGCGTACGCACGGGTGTATGACTTTAGCTATAGTCCTCATCATATCACCCCATGCCATGTGTCATATGCATAAAAGGGTGATAAGGACTCCACCTTATAAATTGCACTCCCACCACTTGGCTAGGCAATATGGGACTAAACCACGCATGCTTTGGAATTTCAAGAATGAATGGACCTTTACACATATGGGTCCAATTCTAACAATCCCCCACCAATTCCAAGGCAAGAGGAAAAAACGATGATAAGAACTATTATGTTGAAGTGTTGTTAAAATACTAGTCTTTTAGTGTAAGTCCCGTACGAGTTGAACTTGCACCTAAAATAACAAGATTAATCTTCTCATAGCTGATGAATGGACCATGCTTTGAATTCATAGCTTTTCATGATTAGATTTCACTTGAAATCTCAACTGATACTAGTCTGTCAAAGAACCACGCCTATATAGAGTATTATTTAGTCATGCTCCCTTATCTGCTCATGAGCTTTATAGAGAATGTCTTATTCTCGTGAACTACGACCTCATAGTTAAGCTCAAGTAGGTGTATTAATTTTAGGTATCCTGTAGGCTAATACATTTTTCCCTCTTTAGACACTAGAATACATTAAGGCTTTAAGCCACCCTTCCATACAGTTAAGAGTACTTTGTCTATTAGGATACGGGTACATATAATATTAAAATGTACTTTCTTATTCAATTATCAACTTGTTTTTCCCATTACCTAAGTCACGGAATCTCCGATAAAAAAGGTATGACTTACTGTTGAGTTGTAACTCCAATGAGCCTCATTCCCATGTCCATATATGCAACGAAAATCGCCTTCAGTGCTTACTCCTTTGTGATAGGGTCAGCCAGATTTCTCTCAATGCGTATATAATTCACAGTAACCACTCTAGAGTTCCTTAGTTTTATGATAGATTTAAGCCTACACTTCACGTGTCTGGAAGACTTCATGTTATCCTTAGTACTTGTAACCTTAATCAACATTGCCTATATATTTAGGGTAGAGTCCCATTGTAAGCAAGTTAGAGTTGAATAAAATCTGAGAAAAGTTAAGGTGTTTATGTGGCGCAAAAATGAATACATGCGTTTGAGAAATTCCCATCTAGGGTTTTGTGATTGCGTGAATATTGGAGGAGGTTTTGGTTATCACAATACATTATGATTGCCGGTATTGGTTTCTCAACTAGTGGCAAGTCTATGTTCTTGATCGGAGGAAGCTCTCTAAGCCATCTAGCCTCAACACTTGCATACAAAGCTACGACGACTTACACAGGTGCTAAGGCGGTGGCGAGGTCCAAGTGTGCGTGAGTCGACGGAGGCGTGTCTAGTGCTACAAGTTCCGCTTCCAATGTTGACTTCGTCAATATGGTCTGTTTACACGACCTCCATGAACTGTAGTATCTATATATTTAGGGTAGAGCCCCATTGTAAGTAAGTTAGAGTTGAATAAAATACAAAAAGTCACGAGTTTATGTGGCGCAAAATGAATACATGCGTTTGAAAATTCCCATATAGGGTTTTGTGATTGCGTGCTCACCAATTCGTAGGGTAAAGACATAACTACTTGTGCATTTGATCTCATCTGCATCAGAGATCCAATTTGAATCACTATATTCTTCTAATACATATAGATACTTAGTATAGTGGATTCTATATAAGGTTGTGCCTCTCAAGTAGCGCAACACTCTCTCAAGTGCCTCCTAATGATCATCTCCTGGGTTAGAAGTTAACCGACTTAATTTAATGACAGCAAATGATATGTCAGGTCTTGTGGCATCAGATAGATACATAAGGGACCCAATAATTTGTGAATATCTCTATTGATATTTGCCTAATCCCTTATTCCTTTAAAGCTTAACACTAGCATCATAAGGAGTTGGGGAAATCTTGTAGTTCTTAAAACCGGACTGACTCAATATTTTCTCAGCATAATGGGATTGGTTCAATGTGATCCCATCCTCATATTTGATCAATTTAATATTCAGAATAACATTTGCCTCTTCTAGGTATTTCATATCAAAGCATCTAGATAAGAAATATTTGACCTCATCACTAATAATAGTATTTGTCCCAAATATAAGTATGTCATCGACATACAAACACAAAATCACTCCTTGACCCCCACCATAACGATAGTATACACACTTATCTGCCTCATTCACAGCAAAGCCAGCAGAAGTTAAAGTTTTATCAAACTTCTCGTGCTATTGTTTAGGTGCTTGCTGTATGCCATACAAGGATTTGATTAATTTACATACCTTATTTTCTTATCCAGAAATCACAAAACCATCTAGTTGCTTCATATAGATTTCTTCCTCCAACTCTCCAATAAGGAAAGCTGTCTTTACATCCATTTGATGGATGTGTAGACTATGGGAAGCAGCTAGTGCAATGAGCACTCGAATGGTGGACAATCTAGCAATAGGAGAGTAAATATCAAAATAATCCTCACCTTCTTTCTGGTATAACCATTAGCCATAAGTCTTATGTTGTACTTATCAATAGTATTATCAGACCTCATTTTCTTTTTAAAGATCCACTTGCATCCAACAGGTTTGCACCTAATAGGACGATCAGTGATCTCCCAAGTCTTGTTAGCCATGATGAAATACATCTCGCTACGGACTGCCTCTTTCTAATACTCAACATCAGGTAATGCATAAGCCTCTGAAAGAGTGTTGTCACATCATCCATGAGATATACAATAAAGTCTTCGCTAAAAGTTTTCTCAACCCTTTGTTGCTTGCTCCCGCGAGGAGCTTCTTCGACTAAATTGTTATCTTCCTCGGGAATATCACAAACTGATGGTATATAACTCATCGGTTCAAAGACGGTGTTAGGTTCAAAATTACTATTATTCATACTTTGATTATCCTTAGTTTGAGAAGTAGCGCCTGCAGTTCTCATATGATAAATATCCTCAAAAATAAAGCATCTCTAGACTCCATTATCATGTTAACAATAATCTCAGGAGTTTCTGATTTTACTACTAAAAATCTATAGGATGTGCTGTTATGAGCATATCCTAGTAAGACACGATCAACTGTTTTAGCTCCAAGCTTTCTCTTTTTCTGCAATGATATATTGACTTTTGCCAAACACCCCCAAGTTCGTAGAAAATTTACAAAGGATTTTCTCCCCTTCCATCCCTCATACGGAGTAATCTCACACCTTTTAGTGATTACTCTATTTAGGATGAAAGTTGCTATCAATATAGCTCCCCCCATCATATCTTAGGCATACCGGCACTCTCCAACATAGCATTCACTAAGTCTGTTAGTGCCTGGTTTTTCATCTCAGCCACCTGTTTTATTGGGGTGAGTATGGTGGTGTAACTTCATGGACTATTTCAGAACAGAATTGAGAGAATTCATGATAGATATACTCTCCTTCACGATCAGACCTTAATATTTTAATTTTCTTTTCTAGTTGATTCTCAACCTCATCCTTATAAATTTTAAAGTAATTTAAAGAATCATCTTTTGTTTTCAGTAGATGCACATAACAATATCATGATGCATCATCAATAAGAGTCATAAAATATCTTTTACCTCCTTTAGTCAACAATCCATTCATCTCACACAAGTCGGAATGGACAAGATCTAAAGGTGCTAAGTTCGTTTCCTCCTGTAACCCCTTAAAGGGTTTCGAGGTTATTTTACACGCACACAAGTTTAACACTTTGATCATTTGATAATTTCATATTTTGTAATTAAATCTAATATGGACATTCGAGCAATACTATCAAAACCAATATTACAGAAATGATAATGCAATATATTGGCCTCAAATTTATTCAAACCAGTTGCAACATTCAGATTATAACAATACTCTAAAGTACTTATGCGAACAAGCTTCTGCTCTCATGGCCTTTACCAACAAGGTCACCAAACTTAGACAATACAACTTTATTTGACTCAAATACTAGCTTATAACCATCCCTGCATAGGAGAGAACCACTAACGAGGTTCTTGTTTATTGTTGGCGCATGTTGCACGTTCTTCAAGTGGACGATCTTCTCTGAAGTAAGCCTCAGATCCACCATGCTAACGACAAGAACAGAAGCATGTGATCCGTTTCCCATTAGGACAGGTGAAGTTCCGACTGCCTGATAAGATGAAAACAAGGAAATATCAGAACATATGTGAACATTAGCTCCAGTATCGACCCACCAATCAGTGGATTAACATGCTAAAAAACAACAGGTGAATTACCATACCATCCTGTTGAGGTCTCGCCTATGATCATGTTGATAACCTTTTTCTTTGGCTGTTCAACATCCTTGCTCTTGTGGAAATGATAGTCTTTCGTCATATAACCATTATCCCCACACACAAAGCATGTGATGTTCCTCATATCCTTCTTCTCAGTTTTCTTCTTAAGTCTAGTTGTCTTGTTTGGTTTAAAACCTTTGTTTATCTTGCCATATCTTTTCTCTGTGACATTTGCATTGATCTTATTGTTCTGACTGGTCGTTCTTGGTGCATCTTTTGCTCTTGCATTTTCTTCCACATCAAGGATAGTAGTGAGATCCTGAATAGATATATATTCCCTCTTGTGTTTTAAGCTAGTGGCGAAATCTTGCCATGAAGCAGGAAGTTTGGCAACAATACCCCCAGCCACAAACTTAGGAGGCAAAACACAACCCAAATGCGCAATCTCTCCAACCAGTAACTGAAGCTCATGAGCCTGTGCAACTATCGACTTCGCATCATCCATACTGTAGTCAAAGAATTGTTCGCACATGTGGAGCCAACGATCAGCCTCAGCTTCAACATATTTGTACTCTAGTGCATCCCACAACTCTGTGGTAGACTTGAAGTCAATGTACACATCATAGAGCTAGTCTGCTAGTATGATCAGTATGCATCCAAGGGTTGTGTTGTTATCTATATCGAACTGCATGATCTGTTCAATCGTAAATGGATATTGTGGATGGATTACCCACCACAACCCTAAAGACAAGGGTCAAAACTTGACCCTTGTGTACCATCTACGAAAGTTCTAACTAGAAAATATCTCAGGTTTTATAGCATCAGAAGCACCAGCTAAAGACATAAAGTTTCTTGATTGTTGGAAATATAGACAAGAATTTAATTCTAGATTTTATTATGAGGCAAAGATCACAAATAACTAGAGATGCATTAAGCGATACCAATAGCAGACAACCCATTGCATTTCTAAACATATTCAATAATATGATTATAACAAAATATATTAGTCGTATGACCAACTTACAGTAGGGCTCGATGAAGAACAAGAAGTAGCGTAGACTTGAAGCAGTGTAGAACGAAGATGATGCAGTGCAACGAGCGGTCACACATATGCGCTACCCAGAAACCTTATTGCCACCCGTATAGGTGAACTCTGCGACAATGGTTCGGAGATACCCACTCACCCTCCTTCCCGGTGCATGCAGAGGAGAAGGGCGGCTTGGTTCGACAGCACAACCCTTCAACACAAAAGAATAGAGAGGAAGAAGATGGAGAATGGAAGTGTTTTTCAAATAGTCTCTGGTCTGGACGTCTCTAAATCTTTTTGAGGTCGAGTCAATTACTCTCTAGCAACGTCCTAATAAAGCTCATATTAAGCCACTGGTAATTGCCAATTCAAAACCAATTAATGGTAATTAAGTAGTGTTTATCAGATCTTGATGACACACGGTCTACACATTCGACCAGTGTGTTTCGACCACACCAGTCTGTGGATCCGACTACATTATTTTAACTACTGTGTTACGACCACATTGGTCTATGGCTTCGACCATATTGTCCTATGGCAACGACCACACTAGTCTATTGCTTTGACCACATTATTTCGACCATACTGAGTCTGTGGTTTCGACCACATTGTTTCGACCATACTGGTCTATGACTTCGACCACATAGTTTCAACCACTTTATAAGGAGAGAGAGAAATGCATGGTTAGCAAAAGAAAAGTGGACTAGGTTCTCGACACATTCACGATCGTGTGTCGCAAGTCACAAGTCACACGATTGCCACGTGAATATACGCGCACGCTTGCGTACGTGCAGGTGTGCGACTTTAGCTATAGTCCTCCTCATATCACCCGATCCCATGTGTCACTCCCGCCACTTGGCTAGGCAATATGGGACTAAACCATGCTTGCATTGGAATTTCATGAATGAATGGGCCTTTACACATATGGGTCCAATTCTAACAGTGTCTACACCCCACATGTCAGTAAGGCGAGATTCTGCACTAACCGAGTGGGATCCCTGTGCGCCGTTCGATCAGGGTTCAGTAGATTAGATCGATGGGAGTGGAGCCCGTGAGGGACTCTTTTAAGTAGAAACCCTATGTTACTTTAAATTAGCGGTTAGCCCCCACAAAATTGCATGGCAAAGAAAGATCGCGATCTCAGATGGGTCTCTGATAGACGTTCGGTCACATTTAAGAGTCTCAGATTGATTTTTGTAGAATGGTAGATAGATGGACTCTCTGGTAGTAGAGACTCCATTTATTTTAACGATTTTTTCTCCAAATAGACCATTTTTAGTCGTTTTATTAAAGTAACCCATGCTTTATTTTTTTTTACGAAATAACCCTTGGTCACTAGCTCACAAGGCGAATAGGCCCAATCGTGTAGTGGGCCAGCGATTATGTCATGGGGAGGTGCACCCGAACTACGATTGAGGCACTGGTGTGCCACATGTCTCACTCGTGAGTTGGTGCTGCAACCGAGGCTTGTGCCGGGCACAGTTGCGAGGCTAGAATGTGGTGAGACTAGTCGTACATTAGGCCAGCGACTGAGCATAGTTTTACGAAATTTATTAGTCGGGTTTACAACATATCAAATTAAGTAGCAACATATTTAAAGTAAAGGTAGTTCGAAACAAGCAGGATACAACCATAAAATGGATTACACAAATTGACCACGACGACAAGAACAAAGCACTCCTTACATGGGAACAAACTGTATTAGCATATCAGGCAGCAAATCCAACTTTGTGATATGCAACATGTCGCCCTCCATGGCCTCCTCGACGATCTCTCCCACGACCACCATTAGCCATGCCGTCGTGACCTTCAGCAGACCCGTTATGCTTTCTGCACTTGTTCTTCCTATGCCCGTTATCTCTGCAAAGGATACACCTCTTCATTGGGCATCTATCTTCATACTAGTCCATGATGTTTTGGATACGACGAGTCTGCCGACGGCCCTTGCGACCCTTCAGTAAGTCCAAATCAAGGACCCATATCCTATTTTGTACATCATCCTGTATGATGTCCCCGCTACAAGTGTTGATGAGGCCACATGCCATCAACACATAAGAGCATGGCTTATGGAGTAGCATTGGCTTACTACACGTGCACTAACAAGTGTTGTTGCCCTCCTGTCCAAAGCTCATCTCGTGTGTGACGAAGCCACTCGTCGTTCCAAGCCCACTTCGATTCCCTAGTAATACCTCAAACCGAAGCTCTGTGGTTCCCATACTGAAGACTGAGTGCATTTGGGCCTTCTCGCTCTTCTCGACCATATACTCCATCATTTTGATACAATAGGGCGTCTATGCATTCTGCATATGGAATGCAGTAGCAATATGATCTGCGATCATGTCCTCATCACTCACGACCAATTCATAACATCTTACTAACTATTCGAATCTGGCCACGATTAGTTTGTAACACTTTACAAATAGTTCGCTGACCAATTAGTGATCATGTATGACCAGCTCATGACCAGTATGTATCCCCACACGACTAGTTCGTATCTTATTAGACTAAATGACATGCTTGCATATTCTCCAATTGCCTCACGATATCTGATTGAACTCCGGTGAGATATATGTAATCCATGGACTGTTCAATCTTTTCTCGATCGAGAGATGGATAACTTCGTGTGGTCAACTTTGTGTGGTCGACTCTTTGACCACTTGTGGCACAACCATGCACTTCTTTTATCCCAACACATCGAGGGGCCCAGAGATATCACTGTAATACTTTGGCCTGCTCGTAGTGCGGCCCATGTGGAGTTGTGTACTGGGATTAGTCCCAGATTGTTTGTCTAAAGTGGGTTGTAGTAGTATATAATGCATGTTGGGTCCAATCGTAGTACTTCTAGGTTAACCCTTTTACATGAAACGATGACAGAAGTGTAAGTGCGGTGCTATATGTGTATGAGTCCGCCCCATGGTGGGCTGGGCATCAATTGGATTTTGGGCTAAGGTGTTACAGATGAACATTGGTTTCGGGCGTTTCTCGGGCGTGTGTGACCCGAGCATTTCTCAGGCGCGTGTGACTCGAGCATTTTTCAGGCGCGGGTGACCCGAGTGTTCTTGGGTGCGTGGTTCTAAGATGTGAAAGGTAATCTTTTATGCATTTATATTATTAGGTTGGTTGTTATGTAACCCGTTGTGGGTTCTTATTCCTTGCATTGCTTGCTGAAATTATTGACAATTATGGTTTAAATTGTTAGCGAGAATGATTTAGGTGACATTCTTGGCCCAGTATTGGGCCGAGGTGTTACAATCTCTCCTGTTATGCTAGGAAGGTGATGAGGACATACCCCTATGGATACAATCATATTTGCTATGCTTGCTATTCCAATTACAAGAGCTCGTACGCTTCACTTAAATTATTAGGGGAGCTCGTTTTTAGTAGTGCATTTATATTATATGAACTATATGATGCTACCTAATGATGAAAATGTATATTTGTGCAGGATCACATCACTTTTTTGTCCAAGCTAAGCAACAGTTCGAGCTGGACACATTTTAGAATCCAATTTGGCATTCGGAGACAACATTGACTTTAAACATGCATAACTTTCACATACGGAGTCCGTTTGAGCTCCACGAGTACTTGATGGAAATCTTATCTCGTTCTCATTCCAACGGATTTGGCCTCACTTTCAAATTCCTTCTATGACCACCACAATCACCAAAAAAGTTATTGCATCACCTGTTTGGACCAAATTGGGCCTTGTAATGCTTGTGCCCAAAGGAAGGCGCCACCCTAGGCGGCCCGTACTGTTTATGAGGCACTATCCATGTATGAATAGAGCCATGAATAATATCATCCCCTATTTTTCTAGCTATGTGCGGCTTCCCCTTCCCTATATAAGGAGATCGCACCCCTTTAGTTTCCTTGGATTTTATTTAGTTAAAAGTTAGCTTGATTGCAATTTCGTGTATTGACTTGTGTCGATTAGACCAACCATAATACCGCTACAAAATCCCAATTTTATCAAATATTTTAATCTTATTTGTAATTTCAGATTACTTATTATCTTGTTCTTGTGTGTTCTTCGATTGCATGCAAGAATAGACCTTCGTGGTCAGGTCGATCGTGCTTCTAGCAAGGTCGATAATGATATCGGAGTTGGTTCAACGATTGCCGGGCATATTGGTCGTGCGCGATTGGTAGCCGAATCGTAAGAGTCGTCTCTACCCAAATCGAGTTATCCTTCCCATCGAAAAATCGGGACACCCATTGTCGCATCAGAAGGGCAAATCTCATATCCGACTAGTCATATCTCTCCACATGTTTCATAGCATACCTGAAAGCTACCTTTATAACTACCTAGTTACAGAGTAGCGTTTGGTAACCCCTAAATGTACTGTTACACATGTAAGAAACCATGTTGATCTTAGGTTTAAAGATAATACATCATCATTGCTTGAGACCAACTAATGATACATAGAACACAACAATCTCAATAGCGTCTCAAAGTAGGTCAATCTAACATCATATTCTCTAACATGTGCTCACACTATTGATTCGATATCTCCCAAATCTACGACCTGTGAAACATAGTCATCAATACTATATGTGCTAGTTTATAAGTCACTAGTGTCTCGACCAGTGATGTCCGACCAGAGATCCTTTTAGAATAATATCATACAACAAATAAAGAGCTTTGCCAATAAGTCACATACTTGCTAATCATTATAAATGATAATTCATCCAAAAAAACTTAACATTTATTCTATAATTCATAAATATAGACGTGATACAACAATCTTCATAATTGTCTCTAAGGGTATATCACTAACAGTTTGCTCAAAAACAACTTTTAAATTGTAGTAACAATATATAGTTGATAAATTTGTATTGATGGTACGCACCCTAGCAAGAACATTACTTTGTCTGAATCTCCAAACTCCAGAGAAATGAGGTTGTTTGGTTTGGTGACAAATTTGACGCACCAAAATTTGGCAATTTGGTACCAATGTTTTGGGCATAGATTGACAAGAAAACGAACTAGGGTGCCAGTAGAGAAAGAATCTTGCCAAAGTTTGGTACAAACCAAATATTGTCAAATTCAGTCAATGCTACCAAAGTTTGATAAGACAAGCGTCGGCAACAATTAGCAGCAAACCAAACATCTCCATATCGTTTCTTCATGTTATGAAATCAGCTCCGGCCTTGACTTCATATGGCACCTTGCAGTGCGAGCGATAGGGCACTCATTTTGCAGCTTGCCCTCAAACGTGTCCTATCAACGTTAACAATTCATTATTCTAACATCATTGACAAAAAAGAGGAATTGCAGTGAAGGAGCAGACGAACAGTGTGATGTTCTAGAACACCGTCCACTTGTCATCCTTCTAGATTACATTCAGCAGACAGAGTGGCAAGTAGGATCTTCCCTACTGTTAGGTATCATGGCCGAACCTAAAATAGTTTAAATCTAAACTTTGATTGGTAATATAATCCAAATTACACAGCTTTGATTCATTGGAGTAGAATATTTCTTCGAGGCCAATGGAGTAGAAATCAATTGAAGAAAATGAAGTTATATGTATTGTACATTCCTGTCTACTTGCTGTTGAAGTATGAGTATATTGTCCTCACATATTGCATACACACACTATAAAACACACATAAAACATACCTAAACCCTGGAAGACATCAAGCAGTTTTCTCACTACAATAATACAGAAATAACAAAATATAGTCTCGAGAGAAATTAGACAGGGGTCATAGTATGTAAGGCACTCGATGCAGATGACAAGTACTCAATCTGGCTTATGTATTTTTCATTCTAACATGCAAATTCCCCTAACCCTGCGAAGATCCTCCAAAACTTTCATCATAGTGGGTCTCTCATCCACATCTTCCCGAAGACATTGAACTGCAATCCCACCAATCTTCACAAGACAATCTAAATTTTCAGCACACAAGAGCTCCTGATCGAACATCTCCCTTGCTCTGCTCTCTGTCAAGAAAGACTTGACGAAGTTTACTGGAAGGCTATTATTCTTGTCATACCTTGCCTTCTTTCTAGTAATGAGCTCTAGAAGAACAACTCCAAAGCTATACACATCACTCTTTTCTGTGAGAAGACCGGTCTGCAAATACACAGGGTCTATGTAGCCCATATCGCCGACCACAAACTTGGTGTGTTTTTTGTGCATCGACAGGAGCCTACATGTCCCAAAGTCAGATATCCTTGGGCTGAAGTTTTCGTTGAGCAGAATGTTCCCTGATTTGACATCTCCATGGAGGATCTTTTGATTAGCGGAAGAATGCATGTAAGCAAGAGCTTCTGCAGAGCCAATAGAAATATCCAAACGTACTTGCAGAGGGAGGCTTTGTTTCTCTTTTGGGACATCATTTTCAGTACCAGCAGCAGCACCACCACCACCATGGAGCATGTCATAGAGGCTTCCTCTGTCGATGAACTCGTAAACCAACATGGGAACATCTGTTTCCAAGCAACAGCCTATGAGCCGGACCAAATTCTTGTGCCTAATCTTGGATTGGATGGTGATCTCATTTGCAAAATCCTTTTGTCGTTTTGCATCGAATTGGATGGACCGTTTGACTGCGACTCGCTGCTCGTCGTCAATCGTTCCCTCGTAGACCTGACCAAAGCAACCTTTTCCAACTGTCTTACTGAAATTTTTAGTGATCTTGTCTACATTTTCCTTTGTGAAGATGCTGATGCTGATGTTTTTTAGTAGCTGGTCGCCATTTCCGTTGAAGTGCTCCCTGAACTTCTTATTCTCATCCTTCATGCGTTTGCGAGTTAATGCCACAGCTACCAATGAGACGACAATAGTTATTCCTGCCAAAAAAAAGCATCAATTGTGTGAAATGCCATCATTTCATCCTTGACAAGCCATATATATATATATATATGTATATCTCTCTCTCTCTCTCTGTGTGTGTCTATATAGACACACACATATACATGACATGTACTCACTGATATATATACCAAATCAATTGAAGTATAGGTGGTCTTCTGCTAGAACCAGAAAGTAAAACTCAGGCCCTACACAGTATTTTTTAATAGTATTTAAATGGTCAAAATCCGTCATGTAAATAACATGGGGAAAGGGCAGTGAGAGGCTAACCTATCGCTGCTGCAGACCAGGGCAATATGGGCTGACAAGTGCTTTTACCATCGCCCTTTTGTCCAAACTTGCATTTACACTCGTATCCACCATCTGTGTTATGGCATGTGCCGCTCTTACAGTGATTTTGTCCTTGCGTGCACTCATTGATATCTGGAAGAAGAAAAGATAGAAACGACAGCGAATACTAATTATATAGAACATAATTGAAAGGGTAAATACAGGTAAATACAAAAACAATTGAAAAGCAAACTCTTCTGCTTGTAACATATTTATCAGTTACGATGTTTAGAATCAAATATGCTTGTAATACGAGGTGCGGATCCTAATGTAGTACTAGTATTCAGAAAAAGGAAAAGCTGAATAAGTGGACGAACCTGTGCAGTTGTCGCGGATGTAGGGATTTCCGTAGTATCCATCGGAGCATTTGCAGAAATATCCCTTCCCGTTAGTTGCGTTCACGCAATCGCTGTGGGTGCTCACACAGGCGTAGTCAAGCTCTTCTGCCTCGCTGCGGTTTGTTGGGCAAAACCCATCCCTTATAGCCCAGTCGAGCACCAGTGGAACCTCGTTACCAACTTCTTTGGCGAAGGGCCTGAAGTCGGCGAGGTGGTTTCGGCGGAAATGGTACCTGCAATTAGCAGGTGTAAATTCACATTAGTCCTTCTCTAGATGACACAAGAAATGAGGATTTAGATGAATGGTGAAATGACTACGCATGTGTAAAGAAGTAGTAAGTTCTAATTTGTCACTGCAAAATTCCCAAATCCCTGACATGTCATTCTTGTGTCGCTAACACAAGGAGGATGGTACATAAGCTGTCTTCTGGCAAAGGCCAGGATGTTGACACTAGACTTGGAACTCAATTTTTCAGTCCGAAAGCCTGGTAAATGTAATTAAAAAAAATTAAAAATTATCTTTTTAAAATTTGAAAATAAACTAAAGATGGATTTTATTGCACAAATGTATTTAAATAATACTATTTAATTGAAAAATTCAAAATTCGTGCCGCACTCGGCCATTCAAGGCCAAGAATTTTAGGCCCGTCCCGGCTGTGGCATAGGTCTTGTTGACACCAAGGAAGCACTATTGAAGGCAGTGCATCCAACTTTGAGACAGCCGTTGAAGAGTAGCGATCAACCGCATTAAGATCCTCTGTAGTACTGCAGAGATCTACCAAACGAAAAGTACTCTACCATTGCAAAACACGAGGGTTTTCTGGATCATAGACAGTTTCAAACCATCGATACTGTTGCAATTCATTAGGTAACTACAATCATGCAAAATATGAAAAACAGATCCCAAAATAGTGATGACTTGACTATTGTATCATTCTCTTTAAACTTTCAAGTTTAAACTTAAAAAGTGTTAAGATAACATTTCGTGGATAATAATTCTTATATCTTTACCTTTTCAATTTCCCATTTTCTTTTAATTTATATTTTACAGGAGTTTCTTCCTTTTCTAGCAACACAAATTACTTAAATTGAACTTTAAATTTGGAACTACGCTAATTTGAGAACTACGTACATTTACATATCTTTTTAGGAATTTGTTAGGTTCATGTGGTGCTCAAACCAAAGCGGATTTTATGATTACATCTACCTTTGTGGTGTCCACTGAATATGTCTCATAACTGGCTTGGACAGTAGTATATGAGATTGAAATAACGCACTGGCAGAGACAGGATTTTGGTCAAGGGCATCCATGTCAGCCCACTCGTTGGTGTCTACATACGTACGCGCTTAAACACAAACACACACACGCACTTTGGAACACAAAGAACGAGTTTGCAAAACACGAGACATATTTTGATGC
The DNA here is from genome assembly GCA_036346395.1 of Hsuehochloa calcarea. Taxonomy (NCBI): domain Eukaryota; kingdom Viridiplantae; phylum Streptophyta; class Magnoliopsida; order Poales; family Poaceae; genus Hsuehochloa; species Hsuehochloa calcarea. The sequence continues at coordinate 34,647,293 of CM070614.1, read as the reverse complement.
TGCCAAACTGTATAACTTTTTATTGGTTTTCTCATCACTTTATACTAATGAAAAAGAGTAACTGAAAATGGCTTAACAACCTTTGTCAATGCCAACGACTAATGCAAAGAAACTGAGACATCAATGCAATGATGCTACTAATTGGTGCCCACTAGTGCTGCACGTTACTAGCCACATGCAAAAACTGTAAAACAATAAACACAAGAAAATTAGCACCTAGGATTAATCAACAAACACCCCGAATCCTTGATACACTTTCTTGATCTCGATAATGCCGATATTTGTGCACAGCTCCTGGAACTTAACATGGTCTGACGCCTTTGTCAGAATGTCACCGGCCATGTCGTTATCGCTGTAGCCGGCAAACTATGGCTCATCCAACTTCTTTGCGTAATGACAGCCATAGCTTAGCGTACCAGCAATGTACCGGAGTATATGCTTGATTGCCGCGCGCCACCTGGTGTCGCACCCATTACGTGGCGGCACAGTCGCCAGCCGCACTGTGCCATCGACCACTAAGTCGCGCGCCACGCGTCCGCTCCCGTGTGCGGCCCTGCCGGCCTAACGCCAACGCTCGACATGCCGCCCATGCATGCCCCAGTAGGCCACACGCGCCAACAGCATCGTCGTGAGGCCTCCCGCGCTGCTCGTTGCATTGCTTGTCGCCACATCCGCGCCGCCCGTCGCGCCACTAGACGCCGGCGTGACGCCGTGCCACGCATTCATGTAGCTACCGCACCTCGCGCTATGTGCGCCCGTGCCGCGGCTGCCGTCGTGTCGTGCTCGCGCCGCCGCTCACACTTTGTCGCGTCACGCGCGCGCGCCGCCGCTGCCGTCTCACATGCCCGCGCGCATCGCCAGCGCCGCCACGTCGTCGCCGCGCGTCCGAGCAACCTCGCCGCCCCATGAACTGCCGGCCGTGTTGTGCCAGTCCCCCCGCGTCGTCGCCGCACCGTACGGATAGGCAGATCGGCTGTGCAATGATGAGGGTGAACACATAGAGCCAGTTGCAAGTGCGATTTACCCGAGCAAGTATCCTTGTCGAGTTCGCCATTGAGGAACACCGATTTGATGTTCATGTGATGTACTAGCCATCACTCGTGCGCGGCGACGCGATCAGCAGGCGCACGGACTCAAGAAGGGCCCTCGGCGCAAACACCTCCTCGTAGTCGACGCCCTAGCACTGCAAATAGCCCTTTGCCACGAGGCGGGCCTTGTGCTTGATGATAGCGCATTGGGAGTTCTTCTTCACATTGAAGACCCATTTTAAACCGATGGGATGATGACTTGCTGGAGGTCAGTAAGTTGCCAAGTATCATTCTCCTAGATGGAGCTCATCTCTTTGAGCATGGCACGGCACCAACACTCATGCTTCTCCACCTCAGAGAAGCCGACGAGTTCATCTGCCGCCGTCAGGTACAGCTCCTCGTGATTGAGTTCGTGGATTATGGTCGTATCGTACACGCTAGCCACAGTCTGGTAGCGGCGAGGGCCCTCGTCGTTCATCGTGGGCGAAACGTCGGTAGGCGGTGAAATGAATTCCACCCCACTTTGTGCCATGGGTGTAGACGTGCTCGCTGCTGCTTCGGATGCCGACGCCAGCGGCCCTGGGCTGGGCACGCGACTCGGCATTGCTGGTGTTGACGGCTCATCACCCCTGTGTGCTGCTAGGTTACCACGCACGGCACCTACTTCAGGATATACGGTATGCTCGACAGTGAATGTCTCACCGGAGTTAACCGTAGCACCCCAGTCCCACTATGCCGCCTCATCGAAGATAACATTGTGCGTCATGTGCACGCACTTGCCGACGGTCGTAGACACGATACGCCTTGGCGTTGGGCTCATAGCCGATGAACACCATCAGCGTGCTCCTATCATCAAGTTTTTTCAGGTGTGGCTTTACCATCTTGACGTGCGTAACACAGCTGAAAGTGCAAAGGAAGTGCACTGGAGGCCGTGCACCATGAAACGCCTTGTACGTATGGCGCCATGTCATCGATGCTGCGGGTCGGGGCTCAGTTCAGGATGAACACGGCCGTCGTCGCCACCTCACCTCAAAACATCCACGGCATGCTCTTAGCCTTCATCGTGCTTTGAGCCATGGCTACTACCATCTGGCTCTGGCACTAGACAATGCCGTTCTGCTGCGAGGAGTATGGTGCCGCTGGACCCCGCGATCAGCGCAGTACTCACCAAACTCAACCAACGTGCACTTGTCGCCACGGTCAGTGCGAAGGGTGCGTAGCTTGCGCCCAGTTTCCACCTCAACGATAGTCTGGAAACACTTGATCGCCACCGACGCCTCGTCCTTCATCGTGAGCAAGACCAGCCACATGTAGCGGCTGAGGTCGTCGATGAGGAGCAGAAAAATATCTTCCCTCCTGGTGTGGCCGGCACGGTGAGGCCGCAGAGATTGCCGTGCACCAGATCTAGGATGTGCTCCGTGCGGTACTTTGCCTGCTCCGGGAACAGTGTGCGCGCTGCTTACCGATGAGGCAGTTGTCGCAAATATAATCAACACGATCGATCTGCGGTAGCCCGCGCACCATGCCGCATTGTTCCAACTTCCACAGCGCCTGGAGGTTTAGGTGCCCGTACCTAGCATGCCATCTCCACGTGTCGTCACCACGCCGCGCAGACAAGCAGACCGGTGTGCAATGCTGAGGGTGAGCACATAGAGCCGGTTGCGACTGCGGTTTACACGCGCAAGTATGCAACGCTAGTAGTCTTGAATCATGAGCACGCCATCCTGAATGAGCATCTGGCAGCCATTCTTGTTGAGCTGCCCAAGGCTCACTATGTTGCTACGCGGTTATGGGATGTAGTACATCCCTATCAGCACATGGTGCTCCCAATTCCAGCAGGTAAACAAGACTGTGCCACACCTGTGTATATCCACCATGGAGCCGTCGCTGAATTTGACAGAGCCGGTGATGCTCTCATCCATCTTCGTGAAGCTTGCCTGGCATCCATACATGTGATTGCTGGCACCGGTGTCCAGGTACCAAGCGTCGTTATGGGCGTCCTCCTCGCGCCATAGATGCACCTGCGTGTGCACCTCGCTAAGCACCACATCTGTGCCTGCGCCCATGAAAGCCTCAGTGAGCGCGCACACATGCGCCATGAGAAGCGTAGGTTCATCGTCGTTGTCAGCGTCAGATTAACTTGCTCGGTGCGCTTAGGCTTGTGGCAGTACTTGGAGTAATGCTCGTACTTGTCGCAGTTGTAACACTAAACCTGCGACATGTCACAGCGCACACTGGATGAGCCACCGTCCTTGCCATCATGCCCACCTTTTGTCGTGCCCATGGCCACGTGGCTTGCCGCGATAATGGTTATCACCGTCAGAGGAGCTGTCGCCTTGCTCTCTCTTCTTGGCACGTGCGAGCCACTCCTCTTCAGTGAGGAGCAGACGCTCATCGGAGTCGCCCGAGTCGTTACACGCGTAGCGCTGCTCCACTGATCGAAGCCGGCCAGTGAGCTCTTCGATCGACAACATGCTCAAGTCAAGTAGTGTCTCGATCGAGATTACCACCTGTGTATACATGGGTGGCACAACATGAAGGAATTTACTGACTACCTTTTCCTCTTCCAACGTGTCCCCTAGGATCTGAAGATTGTTGATGAATCCTGTGATCCTCATGGAGAAGTTGTCTACCGACACACCATCATTGAATTCGATATCATTGAAATACTTGCAAAACTTCTATGCATTCGCCTCACGGACGCACTCGACTCCCATCCGCATCGTCTTCATGGTGTCCCACGTACGCCTGCTTGTCTGTGTCCTTCACCGCCAGTGTGGACAGCATATCCGGTGACACCGCACGAAGGATGGCGGACAGTGCCAATCTGTCGTCGCAGTAGTCGGCGTTGTCAGGTTCGATCCCTCCCACAGGCCTTGTCCTGCAGGTTCACCTCATCACAAGGGCCTAGTCGGTGTAGTTCATCCGCGTTAGCGTGGGGTAGACAACGGATCCCGTCGTCTCCCTTACCACCCGCTACACCACACGCTCTTGTCCGCCATTGCTGCAGGATACAATCTCGTGATCGCCATTGCCGCCAAGATTGATCGTGCGAGTAGTGCTACCGTCGCCTTGCACCAGAGACGACCTGTTAGGAGAATGTGAACAGTCATGCGACATCTTCATAGGAAGGAGACCACGAAGCTCTGATACCAATTGTCAACCCATTCGTTGGTGTCTATGCACACGAGTGCTCAAACATCTAGACACAAACACATACACACACTCTGGAACACAAAGAACAAGTTTGCAAAACGCGAGACAGATTTTGGTGCTGCCAAACTGCACAACTTTTCATTGGTTTTCTCATCACTTTATACTAATAAAAAAGAGTAACTGAAAGTGGCTTAACAACCTTTATCAATGCCAACTACTAATGCAAAAAACTGAAACATCAATGCAATGACGCTACTGACCACTAGTACTGCACGTTACTAGCCACATGCAAAAATTGTAAAACAATAAACACAAGAAAATTAGCACCTAGCATTAATAAAAAAATCCGTGTCCCATGAAGATGGGTGATAAGGCTATGAAACAAGGAGCGTGGATAAAAACAGACGACGGATGTTGGGGGAAAGTTTCCCTCCTGTAAGTCAGCAGACATGTGTCCACGGCAAACATAGGACACACACACGAGGTTTCGGCTAATATATAACTTTTTATGTGCGCAATAGCAAATCTAGCTCTCTCTTCGTGTCAAATACAAGAAATACACCGCGTCCATGCGCCAAAGGGCCGGAGTCACTACTACACAAAACCTCATCACAGACGGTTCTAAACCATCATCACATACGATTTTTGAACCTTATGAATTTATGTGTCTGTGATGACATGAGATCATCACAAACAGTTTTTGAATCGTTTGTGAAAAAGGCTATTACAGACGATTCATGAAACTATCACAGACGGTTCTATTCATGAACCGTCTGTGATAGTCTATTTTCACATACGGTTCTGAACAAGAACCGTCTGTGATAGTAATTATCACAGACGGTTCTAAATACCGTCTGTGATAGTCTATTTTCACAGACGGTTCTGAACAAGAACCGTCTATGATAGTAATTATCACAGACGGTTCTTGTCTGTGATAGCTTTTTCTATTGCAAAAAAAAACAAAAATAGATTTTCACTTCGTCTGGAGCCTCGCGAATGAATCTGATATGGATTTTCGGATTGAACTTTTCGTTAGTTTTCCCACAATAGCCACAGCATCACAGTAGCATCAACTCAATCCATTCACAGAGCACTTAAAACAACACGACATCACCCACATCACAGTAGCATCAACTCAATCCATTCATAGAGCACTAACACATCACAATAGTAATCCACATCACAGAGCAAAAGGGGGGAGTAGAGAGAGTGAGGTCGTGGGAGGCTAGGGTGGCGAGGTCGTGGGAGGGCGGCGACGATGAGGTCGGGGCGAGGTGGAGGAAGCCGCGAGCGACGAGCTCAGGGGAGGACGGGCGACGAAGTGGGGGAGGACGGGGCGATGAAGTGGAGGAGGCCGGGGGCGACGACGTCGTGGGAGGCCGACGACGACGAGGGTGGGGCGAGGTGGAGGAGGCCGCGGGCGACGAGCTCGGGGGAGGCCGAGCGCAAGGTCAGGGCGAGACGGAGATGGCAGAGGAGAAATGGCAGAGGAGGAGATGGAGATGGCAAAGGAGGAGATGGAAGACTATGTTAATATAAAGTGATTTTTGGCAGCCCGCCCATTAAGTACAAATTTTTATTTTCCCGCCCAACAAAACAAAAGTATCATAGACGATTTTATACAAAAATCGTGCGTGATGATGACATATCCTGAGCGGTTCAGTATCATGAACCGCTGCGTGATAGCGTCTCATCACAGATGGTTTTTAATACGAACCGTCTGTGATGAGATACTCATCACAGATGGTTTTCATATAAAACCGTCTGTGATTTTAGATTTTACCATGGCTTGGATTTTTACCATGGTAAATTCGAAGAGTAAGGAAAATTCCAAACCATGGTAAAAATCCAAGCTATAGTAAAATCAAAGAGTAAGGAAAATTCCAAAACCATGGTAAAAATTCAAGCCATGGTAAATCTAAAATCACAGACGGTTCTAACCACAAACCGTCTGAGATATTCTCAGTATCACAGACGGTTCGAGGTTAAAAACGTCTGTGAAGTATCACAAACGGTTCTAACCACGAACCGTCTGTGATTATTTTATCACAGACGGTTTCAAAGAACCGTTTGTGATGAGGTGTCTTCTATGGCCTGTTTTGTAGTAGTGAGTCGCCGGCGAAACAATATGTCTCTGTGCGCCTGGGTCACGATGCCACCTAGTATGTGCTCATGGGGCACGGAGCTAGTGAGTCCGTGCACCCCTAGAGCGGAGCCGCCTTGCGTCCGTTTGCTCCGCCCTGCGTCCGTGCACCATGCCACACGCCTGTGCGCCCCGCATGCGTTTCCTAGGCGCACGGACTCGTCATGTCCGTGCCCTGGGCGCACTGACTCGGTGCCACCGTACCCCAGGCGTACGGACACGACCACGTGTCGTTCCGCCGCCGACTACGGCCCTCTGGCGGACGGACGCGGTGCCTTTTTTGCATTTGGCTCGGAGAGGGAGCTAAATTTGCTATTACTCGTGACAGCGGTGCTATATTAGCCAAAAACTCAGACACACGCTGCCACGCACCACTCACCGTGCCACCACCGAGCCAGCACACACTCAATGGCTTGCAATCCCTCTCTGTTATTTATTTTTGAAGAATAATTATTCAAACTACGGAACTCCTAATAAAAGTTATAATTCATGTGACATCAATCCCTTAGAAACACAATTAGGAAACAATATAGAACAAGAAAAATAGAAATGAGAAAGGACAAAATTAATATATGACATTAATATCATATGACCCACGGCTGTGGTGCTTTCCTTGCGATAAGAAGCGAATGGTCAGGTGTAGATGCACAGAGAATTTGGTGGGGACGTACGGAGGGTACTTACCAGCCTTTCTTGGCGACGAAGGCATACATACAGGGGTTGTACTGCCATACAGGGTCCTCGTAGTCCGTTTCATTCTTGAACGACCAGCTTACATCGACTTCGCTGATTCCGGTGGCGATGGACGCCTTGCAACAGCCGTGCCCGGTGCACGGTTCGTCGTCTTCCGCGGCCTCCTCGATGCTGGCGCAGTATGTGATGCAGCCCGTGATCATGTTCCGGTTCCTCGCCATGCCGGACATCCTGGCCACGGCGCGGCACCCGATGGCCGTGAACTCGTTGCCCTTTGCGGAGACCAGGTACGGAGATCGATTCCTCGACCGGAAGCCCGAGCTTGTCAACCGGATGCCCTCCTCTTTGTTTTGTTCGCGGCAGGCCTCCGCCATGTCGTTGTTGACGAGCATCTCGCCCTTCTCCGACGTTACGCCCAGGACCTCGAAGTTGCCCACGAACGGCCTCTGGCTTTCCTCGTCGCACCTGACAACAAAGTTGTCCCGACCTGGCCAGGAACACTCCTTGCCGATGCCGAACGGGTAGGGGATGGTCACGTTGCCGCACTTGTCGGGGCAGTCCCCTCGTCGCACCGCGCCGTCGACGACCGCCGGAGTTGTCATCTGAGTGAGGAGGAGAGCGACGACTACGGGGAGAAACCACACTGGCGGTGCCATGGAGGGTAGCTTTGTTAATTCGCAGTTCTCTATTGTATGTAGCAGGCTAGTCGCTAGCTTGTAACTATGGCACGTAGAGCTTCTTTCACCTTAATATGCCCGCACAGGTACTGCTAGTATATATAGGACAACACGAGCTGGGGTGTTCATTACGCTCGCGTGAATTTGTTTTTATTGAACGCTGATTGGTCGTCCAACCAGTTTTGGGTCTCAATAATTAACTACTACTAGGTGTATGTAGGAAATTTTTAGTTGGGAGTCTTCGGATTTCTTAACTACTAAAAATTGGACTTTACCCCTTTGTTGAAAACGCAGCGCGGATGTCTCTCCCTGTTCTCACAGCTGCTCTTCCTCCCCCACGATCACCCGCCATTCCCCTTTCCACCCCCTGCCATTCCTCTCCCCTTTCCCCCTTCTCTACCGAACGCAAGTGCAGGCGAGGCGCAAAACCTCTGCTTCGGGCTGCCGCACTGTGAACACTACCCTCACCACGTCGCCGTCTCGGTAAGCCCCACGAGGATCCATTCACCTCCACTAATTTTGCCCTTCGTCCATAGGTGCTCGCCGACAACCCCTTCTTCCCCGTTCCCGGCCACAACCACCATTCCTGCTGCCACACCTCCTCCGGTAAGCACCGGTGAAAGTATCTAGGCCCCTAAAAAGGTGTTTCGGTAATTAATCACAATATATCAATATGAGACTAACTTGTTTACTGAGTATTTACAAGGTTTGGGCTAGTGGTGAATACAACAATTTGGACATGCATGCTAAAGGTTCAAAGTCAAGGTACAAGTAGTATATGATCGTTTTTGCTTTTACCGGTCTAAGGTGAAAAGGGTGGAAGACCGGATTATAGGTTAAATGTCGTACTATTAAGAGGTATCAGGTCTAGTAGCTTGATAGCTTGCTCTTGTGGAAAATGGATCAATCTAGGATCATGCATGCACTCATAACTTGTTTTAAAAGTAAATCTTGTTTTCTGAGAAAAATTGGTAGTACCGACGTGTTGTCAGTGAAAATACCGCACTGCGGTAGTACCGGCGTTCCCACAACGAAACTACCGCAGCTCAAATGTACCAAAAACTTGCGGTTATATATTTTCCAGAGAGACACCTTTTGAGTTTTATTTGCACTCTTGGAAGTGCTGTAGTACCGGCGTTCTTTGAGCTGAACTACCGCAGATCGGATGTACTAAAAACTTGCGGTACATATTTTTGAGAGAGACACCTTTTGAGTTTTATTTGATATCTTGAAAGTGCGATAGTACCGGCATTCTTTGAGCGGAACTACCGCAAGTTGGTTGTACCGAGCAAAAGCGTGGAACGTTTTTTACAGAACGGTGCATTTTCCGAGTTCATTTGCAGTTTTGCTAGTGCGGTACTACCACTGTGCTTTCCGCGGAACTACTGCAGCTCGGTGCGACTGAAGAATTCAATCGGTACGTTATTTCTAGTATGCGGTGTTTTGGAACTCCAATGAAATCGGTCGTACCACCATGAGTTGAGCGGAACTACCGCATAACCAATGGCGGTAGTACCGCCCCAAGTTTCCAACGGTTCCTTCGGGCGCATTAAAACTTCTACGATAGCCGTTGTTGTGCTGACGCTGGAGATATGGTAGCACCGGCCATTGCATGGTGGTACTACCGATTCCACTGATTTTCTTTGATATTTACCTCCAATGGTCGTATTTGCTTGTAGGGGTATAAATACTCCCCCACTAGCTCTAGGACAGGGAGAGAAGACTCCATTGAATATCTTTGAGCCTAGAGCATTCACTCTACACCTCATTCACTCTTGTTGCGTTCATTGTGAGGTAGTTGAGCAAAAATCAAGTGCATTTATTTTAGATTGATCTGTAGCACTTGATTGCCATCAAGCGAAGTTCAGAATTCATTACTCTTGGTGTTTATCGACACCTAGGCGGCTTGACGAGAGCTTCCTTGGTGATCTCTTCAAAAGATTGTGAAGAGAGTCGGCACCGATTCTGAGTGGTTTGGTGTTCACCATCCCCGGAGAGAAGGAAAAACAACCTCAAGTGAAATCAAAGGAAGGCTTAATTCATGGAGCCAGCTTAATTAGGTCAAGCTTTCTCAATGTGGACTAGTGTAGATACTACACTGTTATAATTTGGCGCCACCAAAATAATCGATGTAAATTCTTTCTTTTTTTTCTTGATTAATGAGATAATTTTTAGAATTTTTATTTTTAAAGATTATTATGGTATCTTCTTGCCATCAAAACGAAGATATCTTCGAATATGGCCGGTGTTTGTATTTATATATAGATACCATGACCAAACCCATCTCCTTGGCCAAGGCAAGCTCGAAGAGTCCTTAGTCCTGCGTCAACGTACGGTAGCCCGTTACCATTTTACACTTAAAGAGTCACTATCAACGCCCATAGCCAAACTGATGTTATCACCAGACCTCGCTTTTTCATTATCTAAAATAATGATTAAGTTATCATTAACCACTAAAACTCAAATTAAGGGCCCAGATGCTTGCTTACAAAGTTTGATAGCTCATTTTACCAGTAATATTATGACTTGCCAAGCTAGCCTTTTGTTTCTACGTAAGCTGTCGCTGAGAGCTGCGATTAAAGTAATCCTCGATAGCGCAGGAAATGTTAATTAATTTTCTGCACAAATAATTGAGCAAGTCCCATCGATCCTATTGATGCTGGTTGATAGTTCGCCTAGGTAGTCGCTACATTCTCTCTTTGCTTCTTTATAAGTTTCACGTCCGTCGAGTAAACTACTTGTTTGACGTTTTTTCTTTACAGAACAGTAAATCTAGCTTTGATGACAAAAACGGTACTTTTATTGAGTGAAAATGGCACGACAGTGAAAAAAAAACTACTTACAGCTATTTTTTTTGGCTGCCTCGTATGGGGTGAGGCAAACCCCCTGCTGCACCATTTTAGCACGGTAGGAATATTATTTTTGCAATTTTGTTTACAAGAAGCTTGATTTGCTATTCTGTTCCAAAATAAGACAAGATAAGCCAATAACTACATGCCCATTGTGTCGTACTTCAACAATGGAGTATTTGGCCCATGTATTATTGTATATGGATTCCATAGTGGAGTAGTAGTAAACTAATAATAAATGCTACTGATCCATTCGTTCCTCAACATATATCATTTTAAGATTTTACACTATAATCAAGACACGCATACTACCCTCCTTCGTTAGCTCACGTTATTGTTCTTGGATGGTGTGTGTTGCCTGGTCTATAGTACAAAGGAAAACATGATTTGAAAAAGTTGCCTTCAAATTAAAGAATGACATATATATTTGAGAACAAAATTTGAAAGGTAGAATAACATAGAGGGAGTATTTAGCCAAACATTTTTGATGGTAAAGTAGAAAAAAAGAAATTAATTGGTACGGTATAAAGTCTTAGAGTATGCATGGCGTGCGACTTAGCTAGCGCTCTCCATGCATTCTTGTTATTCTAAGACTTATCATTGGATGTGTGCAGTCAAAATTTTGAAAGTTTGTGAGTCTTAGAAATAGGCGTACTGCTGTATCTGTATGACCGCGACGAATTGCCAACCTTGGCCTGTTGAGTTTTTGACCTAAATAGCATTTTATGCGGCGGTATTAGCAAAACTAGGTGTGCGTAATGCCATTTTTGGCACCACGAACGTCCCAGTGTGTGACACGTGTCCTATATCGACCCTCTCGCGTATGGTGGACATCTCTACCAATCCCTGATGGCCTGGATGGCTCTCCGCGCGCCACATGGCCACAGCCGTGCATCCCATGCCCGGCCACCAGCTCCTCAGTTCGCCCCTAGCCGGGACCTGCACGCGCGTCCCGCACACGGTCACTAGGTCCTCTATGCCCCTTGGCCCGAACCTCCCTACGCCGTTGATTGGTGACCTGGAGGGCTCACACCTTCCCATATGGCCGCATTTCCAGGTGTCTCGCACCCAGTCCGTGCCCCCTAGCTCCGAACCCCTCTACTTTTGCCCATCCCTTTCTCCCTTCTGTTGCTTTCCGCGCTTCCGTTGTCCCCCTGGTCGGATTTCAGCACCTTTTCACATACGACATCACACTACCCTACGACTGGGGCATGGGCATGCGTGCACGTTCTGCCGAAAGTACCGCTCTCATCCTTTTCCCCATCCCATCCATCACATCGCTGCCTCCGTCTGCATGCATGCCTAATCACGATGTCCCGTCTGCGCGAAACGCCTTCGCGCCTATAATAACCCATGCCGCGCTCGCTTTCGCTCTCATTCTGGAATTCATTCTTGTTCTCGCACTCATTGCTGAGAACCAAGAATTGAATTGAAACTTTGTTTGGATTATGCTGTGATGTAAACAGCATTTAGAGCAGTGGTTCGGATGTATATGGACCAATGATCACTTCAGCCAGAGGTGAGAGGGCAAGTGACTTATTGACCATTGTACATACAGAGGTGGTTTTCAGTACTTCATAACTTTTACTGATGATTTCAGTGGATTTGTTTATGTCTATTTGTGAGGCATAAGTCAGAATACTTTGAAAAGTTCAAAGAATTTCAGAATGAAGTGCATAATCAACTTGGCAAGACAATCAAATGTATACGATCTGATCGTGGAGGTGAATATTTGAGCCATGAGTTTGGTGATCTTCTAAAGAAATGTGGAATTATTCCACAACTTACTCCGCCGGGGATAATTCCTTAATGGAATAGAGTGTCTGAACGACAGAACCGAATATAATTAGACATGGTCGGTCAATGATGAGCCAATCTGATCTACTATTTTAATTCAGGTGATACACTCTAGAAACAATAGTTTCACTTTAAATAGGGTTCTATCAAAAACTGTAGAGAAGACACCATATGAGATAAGGAATGGGAAAAATTATGGATTGTCTTTTCTCAGGGTATGGGTTTGTGAGGCATATGTCAAACGTTTGATGTCTAATAAACTCACACACAAGTCCGATAAGTGCTTCTTTGTGGGGTATCCTAAGGAAATTAAAGGATATTATTTTTATAATTGGGTTAGTAACAAAGTGTTTGTTGCTCGTAATGATGTCTTCTTGGAGAAAGATTTTCTTTCCAAAGGAGTCAGTGGGAGCAAGGTGCAATTCGAAGAAATTTGGAAACCATCTGAAAATATTTCAAGTCCTACTGAACCTCTATAGGATGAACAAGATGTTGTTGAACCTGTAGATGATGCATCATCCCCACGTAGATAAAAAAAGCCATGTCAATTGCCTATAAGATATGGGCATAAAGTTTTATTATTAAATAATGATGAGCCTAAGACTTATACGGAAGTGGTGATGAGCCCATACTCTGAGTTATAGCTTGAAGCAATGAGATCCGAGATAAAATCCATATATGACAATTAAGTTTGTAACTTGGTTGATGCACCTGATGGTATCACGACCATAGAGTGCAAGTAGATTTTTAAGAAAAACATAGATATGCATGAAAATGTTCACATTCATAAGGCACGACTGGTCACGAAGGGTTTCAAACAAATTCAAGGTGTTGATTATGATGAAACCTTCTCACCTATCACGATGCTTAAGTCTATCTGAATCATTCTAACTATTGTTGCATATTTCGATTATGAGATATGATAAATGGATATCGAAATGACTTTCCTAAATAGAAACCTAAGTGAGGATGTGTATTGATTGATGACCATGTTTCACCGGTCATGGATATAAGTATATCGAATCGATAATGTGATACATGTTAGAGAACATAGCATTGGATTGACCCCACCTTGAGACACTGTTGAGATTGTTATGATTTAATATGTCATCAGTTGGTCTCAAGCAATAATGATGTATAATCCTTAGACCTGAGATTAGCATGGTTTTCTACATGTGTAAGAGTACACTTTGGGGTTGCCAAAGGCTACTTCATAACTGGGTAGCCATAAATATAGCTTTCAAGTATGCTAAGAAATATGTGGAGGAATGTGACGAATCGGATATGGGATTTGCCCCTCCTAACATGACAGGAGAGATGTCTCTAAGCTCCTCGATGTGGTTGGATAAAGAAAGTGCATGGCCATATCACTAGTGGTCGAAGAGTTCGACTATATGAAGTTATCTAATACTCGATAAAGAAATTATTGAACAGTTCATTGACGACATAATATCTCACCTAAAATTCAACTAGACATCATGAGGCAAAGGGGGAATACATGAGCTGGTCGTACAGTTCAATCAGATACGGACTAGTCATATGGAGATACGAGCTGATCGTAGGCTGGTCGAACATGATCACTAAGTGGTCGAAACCTGGTCGCAAGGAGCTACGAACTGATCGAGACCAAATATGAGCTGGCCGTGGGCTGGTCGAAACCTAGTCGTAAGGAGTTACGAACTTCTAGAGACCAAATAAGACCTAATTGTAGATCATATTGCATTAAGGTTCGTTCGATATAATTTGTGTATATTCGGGAATCGTTATGTCCTACTAGGTACCACTAACGACTCGTGGTCAGAAAAAGTTTCTGAGTCACAATAGAACTACACATGAATCTACAGGGTCACACACTTAACGGGTTGGCAAAAACTAGTACAGATACGATTCGTCAAATGTGTTGGATAGGATTCGTCACGGGCACTATATAAGGAGATGCTTGAGGCTATTGGCCAGAGAAAGGTGGAGACGAGGATACGTGAGTTGTTCCACAAAACGTTAGCCGCCATCTTCTTGAGAGAGCCTTCCCGTGCGACTTGATGCTAGTACGTCGGCGTACGTCGTTCCTACCCTGGACGTGTGGATATCGTAGAAGCGCTACTGCGGTTGCTGTTGCGATCGAGTACGATCCGCTACTTTGCAAGGAAAGTGATCGGTTGCTGGAGGAGACAATCGACGACGACCACGCTGGATGATCGACAGGGAGGACGATCTACTGCGTTGGACGATCGACTACGTCAGACGATCGACTACGACCGCTACATCGACGGGCTCTTCGTTGGGCCAGGCTGCTCCAACTATTTTTCCGCTGCACTGCGCATCTGGTGGTAACGATTTGTGATCTCTTGGTTGTATAACATCCTGATTTATGTGGTAGAATTTTTGAATTATCAGCTAGCGTAGCCTACCTATATCCTAATTAAAATTCATTTTTGATCTTCTTCGCAAGGAGAGCACATCCTGTGCTCTCAGCCTTAATCGTGCTACCATGCTTCTACTCCTCAGAAAATGGTCGAAATGGTCATAAAAAATTATGAATTATTTTTTAGATAGGGTATGATATAATCAAGCATCCTGCAAAATTTCAAATGAAAACATGTGTGTCATTTCGGATTTTGTTCTCAGCAAAATTTGTTTTTTTATTTCTTAATGTGTAGATCGAATTTATATTTGAAATTGTTTGGCATGATAGAATGGTTTTGTGTGAGTATTAAGAAATTTTTTCACGACGGATCATTTTCTGAGAAGTGAGAAGATGAGTAGCACAATTAAGGACGGGGGTTCTGTTCTCCAAACGTGAGATAACCAATGTTAATTTTGTTTATGACCAAACGGGTTATTATATTCGAATAGTTTAAAATGTTTCCGAGAAAGTGACTTGCACTTGACTTATTTAACTGCTGCCCCTTGTCATCATCATCTTAAACTGACGGAGACGACGACTTAAAAGAAGCAGCGAGGACGACTTGGAAGTCTTTGACATGCAAACAAAAAAGGATGGTAATTGTTTATCATCTAGATTAGGATTAAACCACACGGTCTCTACAAGATGAGTTAATTAGTCGATCTCATCGTATCACACGGGCAATTGCAAAGCTCTCTGTTACAGGAGCTTCGACACAATTGTACGTGTGGACCGAGTCTGTTTGGACGACCATAATTGTACGTGTGAACCGAGTCTGTTGGGTCGACCTAGTAAGTTAGACCCGTGTGGCATCCGAAATTTTTACCTTCCGTGTCTTCTGCATCTAATGCTAAAATATAGGAAATAATATATGCATTTCGACCATCTCAGCATGCATGATCTGAGCAACGGTACCATTTATTCTGACATGCATGACTTCTTTTTTTTTTTCAGGATTTTCAAAATACATCTTTACTTTAGATTTGTACAGATCAAATATGAGTCTACATATAATTAAATAAAATAGTAACTATGTATCCCCAAGTGTAATAAATATAGACCCAATAATGTTAGAGTTCACCTGAGAATATTTAATACGGGTTAATAATTATTTTATGTTAAATAGTATATTTAACTGAAATATGGTAAGCATGTGTATCCGTATCATCCTCCCCTTCTTAAAGAAAAGCCGCATTCGAATTTTCATAACATGAAAATTTGTTAAACAAATAAAACAATGTACGTGCCATTGGCCTGGTAGATGACGTTCATAACGTTCCTAGGATGGGATAGCAAGTTGTTTAGGTCAAAGCGCGTACGCATGTACACGTACGCGCAGAAAGAGGATCATACTGCCCCTACGTACGTTAAAAACCACCATGTTCAGCCACGTCGCGTCCCTAAAATGGTCACTCCTCGCATTTGAGACCAATTTAGACGCAACGAATACAAATTCTGCCCTGTGGCTTTTGCCAATCGCCCACTCAAACGTAGTTTCTGATGGTTTGGAGGCAGGGGATCCAAATGGTTCAACTAGAGAACCTCATTCTCATCACTTGCCGTAAGATGTAAGTTGGAAAAAACCGCAACAGAACTAGAGACTCACAGAGGTGTTCACAGAATACTCTCTTCACATTCCACATCCTGATGCTTCTCAGTTGCCTCAGATCCCCCAATTGTCCAACAGACTCATCCTGAGCTTCCAATGTCTGTAGCATCTTTAAGTCTATCAGGTTGGCAAGGTCCTTGGGGATGCATACACCACTGCCCCCCATTGAAAATCTCGCGCGGAAATGTCACTATCTTTCTCAGCAAATAAGTGCCTAAGTTTATCCAGTTTGACGATCCCTCGTGGCAGCTCCTGTATGTCATATGTACATAGGTCCAATGTCAATAAGAAGGAAAGCTTCTCGATGGACTTTGGGAGCAGCTTCACCTTTGAACCCCGCATGCCCAAATGACGGAGATTGAAAAGATATCCAATGGCATCTGGAACAGTCTTGATTGGTAGGTGTTGGATCGAAACAACGACTAGGGGGGTGAATAGGAGCACGATCTTTTATTCACCTTAATTGGATTCAACACGTTTTCACCCCAATAGTTATGAGAGCTTTGAAGATCAATGTACAAGTATAGCGGAAGACTTGTATTGAATCCAATCGAAACCCCGAAGCAAAACAACCAAAAACTCAATTCACAATGAGTTGGGTAGTCATACCTCTCAGCCTAGCGGTCTGACATCTCCATGGGGCAGTCTGACCTCTCCAAGGCGCAGTCTGACCTCTAGCACGATGAACAGTAAAATCAGTCCGAACTCGAAATCACAAATTGGTCTAACTTTTGATCAACAACTCTAAACTTCACGAAACTTGAAACATACCTTCTCTAGAATGTCATGAACCTATTCCAATCAAGGATCGTGAAGATCATTGATAAAGTTCTGAACTTTTTCCGTTTGAGTGAAGGTTACTTCAAAACCGAGTCAAAACTAAAATATGATCCAAAAACTTGCTCATGGGAGATAAATGATCAAGATGATCCTAGATGCATTCCCACATGTCACAGCATCCAAGAACCATTACAGAAACCAAAGGAAAATGGAAGGATCAAAGAAAGCTCAACATCATAAAAGAGAGAGCAAGAACAAGAAGCATCTCATCTTGAGGAATCTTGCTTGCATTGATTTGAGATTGATGTTGATTTAGAGCCACTCCATCTTGGAGGACAAAGATTCAACACTTGAGCATACAATCCATCCAACTCTCTAGAAACATAATCTCTCCACTTTCCTCTCCCTAAACATAAACTAGGGTTTTTTTTAATACAAGGGTTGGGAGGTGCACAACCAGCACCCTTCTCTATTTATAGTGGAGGCTAGCTTCTAGAAAGATATTTCTAATGGGCACCCGTTAAGCCCAGACACAAACTGGTTTAACTCACATACGCATTTTAAAGCGCTGTTTTCATCTTCTCTTGACCTAAACCACTTCTCCTTACGCCGTCTAGCGCCATGGTTTTGCCAAAATCCATCAAGGCGGTATTTTGGTGAAGTTACCAAAATACCCCTTCTCGATCCTTCTTCAAAGGCTGAGTCCAAACTTCATGAAGCAGTCCCATGCTTCGCCACGTGTAGGTTGATCAACGACTCTCTTCATGTCGGCAAGTCTCTCCCATCCGGCTCCCACCAAAACCACCATGGCACTTGCACCGACCCCCCGTGCCGCTTGATGCAACCTGTCGCACCGAATTTTCCATTCGGTCATCCTTGTCCATTTTGTGTCATGCTTGAGTCCATTGACTTCACTCAGCATCCTCGATCGTTCTGAACGTCAGCTCTCTAAGCCTAGTCCGATCATTTTCTCCATTGACCGTCGTTGACCTACAAGCCTTCTGCACAACAATAGACCAAGAAATCGATTCTACGAACAAGTTATTCGCAGCCTGACCCACGTTAGTCAAAACATGCATCATGTAACATATATGCACTGAAACCCATGAACTTGACCTAACAAAAAAACATCGCCACCAAGCTGGCTGATGAACAAGCCAAAACCAGCCAGACCGCCACCCATGGTCGGTCTGACCGCCCCCTGACCAGTCTGACCGCCCAGCAAGGGACTTAGCAAAATTTTCTCCCTATAAATCCAAAACCTCTCTAGAAATTTCAAACGAATAGAACTTTTGACTCGAAGCTCCAAAAATTATGATACCAAGTGTAGTAGAATCCCCTCTCTTGCCTACACCCTTTATTTTTGGCCGGGCTCCAAACTCAAAGCCACTTAATGGCCAGTCTGACCACCGCCTATGACCGGTCTGACCGCCAGCCACTACACCCGAGGCTTGGCCAGTCTGACCGCCAGAGGTGGTCGGTCAGACCGTCGTACTGGCCGGTCTGACCACCGACCTGACCGGTCTGGCCGCCTATTGCCTGACAGCATCTGAACTTTTACGGAAAATACATGTTTTCGCAAACCCTCAACACCATTGCCAATTGTAATATCATCCTAAGATTATGAGAAAATCCTCAGGATATTCACAGTAGGCCACTTAACTCCAGTACTGACACATATCTGGATTTCTTTGATTCTGAAGATAAAAGAGTGGACGATGGGATGCCGCTGTCCAGTGTGATGACAGATCGGAGTTGGTGTATACTTGAAATTGACTATTGAATATCACTCTTTAGCTTGTGTATTACCGGCCAGCGTCCATCCTTCTCCTCAAGAGACTCACCCCCATATTTATCCTCCTAGTATGCAACACCAAAGCATTCTCTCTGGCACAAATCTACCGCCAAATCACGCACGATATCATGCATATGGCACAAAGTCGTTAAGGTTGACGAGTCTTTAATTCTTCCAGGCTCGCCATTGCGCCTTCTGTATCTCTGGTCGCATCAGGTTAGGCAAGTCTCCTAAGTAGAGTTTCTTCAATGTGGGGAACCACCCGGTGAGAAATACCAACTGCTCTCCGCTATATGCTTTGGTCAACCATAGATCCATCATACTTGACAATCGAGAAAGACATGGCAGGGGGTCTTCTCTCAGCTGGGAATAACGTAGACCCAACGAATACAAATTATGCCACGCGGCTTGGAAGAGAGGAGACTCACCAAACGTCCCTTCCGCCAATTGTCCACACAAACGTAGTTTCTGAAGGTTTGGATGTAAGGGGTCCAAATGGTTCAACTGGAGAACCTCATTATCATTGCTTGCAACAATAACTGTTTATGATATATGCCATTAAATATCAGGGTATCCCCTCAAATCTAGATTTATCTATAGTGAGAAATGTCTCTGATATATAGGCGGCTACTTTGAAGGAGGCGGTCAGCTTTAGGGCCCGTTTGGTGAAAAAAATACCGTAAATTTTCAAGTGTGCTTGTAGATCTACTATTTATTCTTAATGATCTAAGATTAGTATTCCTTTATCACAAACCGTTCTTATTCAAAACCGTTTGTGAATTATCACATACGGTTATATTTAAAACACGTCTGTGATATTTTTTAATATCACATACGGTTATTGTTAAGAACTGTCTGTGATATTTTATAGATTGTTTTCAATATGAACCGTCTGTGATATTACATCTTCACAAATGGTTTTTGCCGCTGCTAGTCTGCAGTACTACTACAAAAGGGCTAATACTAGACGTCTCATCACAGATGGTTGACAAAACCATTTGTATTAAATATAATCACAGACGGTTTTGGTTTAACGACCATCTGTGTTACTGGCTATGCTAAAAACCGTCTGTAAAGAAGTAATATCACAGACGGTTCGTGTTGAAAACCATCTATGAAGTGTCAACAAGAACCGTCTGTGACACTTCACAGACGGTTTTCAACACGAACAATCTGTGACTTCCCGTCCTCATCACTAATACTCTGATTTTACCATGGTAAAACCGAGAGTTCGATATTTCAAACTATGGTAAACTAAGAGTGTTAGTGATTTCGAGCCATGGTAAAATCAGAGAGTTAGGCATTTCAAGTCACAGAGTAAGGTAAAATCGGGAGAAACTTATCGTAGACGGTTTGTAATATGAACTGTCTATCATGCTAGCTCATCATAGACGATTTTTTGTTTGAAACCGTATGTGATTTGCGGAAATTTTTGAATGCTTGCGCGGGAGGCAAAATATTTTGACGCTGTCCTTATATATTATACCCACCCCCTTGTCTTCCATCAGTCTCTCTCTCCTCCCTCTCTATGCCGAGCTCCGACATACGCACTCGATTCCCCAGCGCGGTTCGGCGAGGAGATGCGGCCGACGAGGAGGAGGAGGAGGAGGCACCCGCAGGAGCTCTATGTTTGCCGCAGGAGGTAGACTACCGAAGGTACTTGTATATCCCCAAAATATACATATTTTGTTGGCTGTTTGATGGTTCGTATTTTATTTGTACCTAATGTTGGAGCGCCACCGAGATTTTCGGTTGTCTCTCCTTTTCCTTGCTGGCGAGCTTGAGTCGAATTCAAACGACACGCAAGAACAGTTTGTGATATGCTGGTGAGGTACATAGAGGAGCTCAAAAAACCAAATCCAAGAAATCGATTAGTTCTTCAGGAGTTTAGAGGCACAGATGGTTTCTAGCTAGTTTAACTTTGTAATTTTATTCTTTTTTTCTCCATTCGGAGGGGACATTGTGAAACCTTTTGGTTTTCCTTTTGCTAGTTAGGTCTCTCCTGCAATGTGTTGGCCATCAGAATTTTAATTGAATTTTAGTTGTCTTGCTAGAGGTTGCATGTGGAAACTACTGTGCAGCAATTAATTGGATTGGCTTAAAATCTGTTTTTTTGTAATAGAAAAGCTATTATAGATGGTTCTGAACAAGAACCGTCTGTGAAAATAAACTATCAAATACGATTATGACCAGAACCGTTTGTGATAAGTACTTATCACAGATGGTTCTAACCGTTGTAATAATTTTTTCACAGACGGTTCAAAAACCGTTTGTGATGACCTCATATCATTACTGACCCATAAACTCAGATGGCCCACGAAACCGTATGTGATGACGTTTTTGAATCATATGTGAAGATCTTTTCTAGTGTAGTGCAAGCAGTAACATAGACGTACGCTAAACCAAAACAGTTTGTGATTGTATTTAATACTGACGGTTCCGAGGAACCGTCTGTGATGAGGCGTCCAGTATAGCCCCGTTTGTAGTAGTGTTATTTGAGTTAATCACGGCAAGGGAAGGAACCGTCTGTGATGAGGCGTCCAGTATAGCCCCGTTTGTAGTAGTGTTATTTGAGTTAATCACGGCAAGGGAAGGTTATATTTTGTACTGACAATTGATCCTCATCTAAATAATTGGCTACATTGTTGTCCTATTCTAATATGAGTCTGCTAGGAAACATGAAGGCTTAACATCCAATTCAGGGGCTACCCCGCAAGACGGGGTATCAGAGTATAATAAAAACATGTTAGTATCACTTTATGGTAAAAAGAAATCCATATGTTGGTATGAAAACAGAGGACTTCGAAGAGTATTTGAGTCAAGCATGGCAAGAAGACATCAACTTTTAGTACCGAGAATTGTTACCAACCGTGTTGAACGAACCGTGTTGAACAAGCCATTTCACCCCAAGCAAGTGTTGGTTAAGAAACACCCTAATGTTATTATCATTGAGTCGGTCCAGCGATTAAGTTATCATTAACCACTAAAACTCAAATTAAGGGCCCAGATGCTTGCTTACAAAGTTTGCTAGCCCATTTTACCAGTAATATTATGACTTGCCTAGCTAGCCTTTTGTTTCTACGTAAGCTCTCGCTGAGAGCTGCGATTAAAGTAATCCTCGATAGCGCAGGAAATGTTAATTAATTTTCTGCACAAATAATTGAGCAAGTCCCATCGATCCTATTGATGCTGGTTGATAGTTCGCCTAGGTAGCCGCTACATTCTCTCTTCGCTTCTTTATAAGTTTCACGTCCGTCGAGTAAACTAGCTACTTGTTTCACGTCATTTTTTCTTAACAGAACAGTAAATCTAGCTCTTCGAGAACTAGACGGAAAAAAACCTGTGTAAATCATCAAAATAACCCGTGTAAATCATTCTCTCTTTTTTCTCGATTAATGGGATAGTTTCTAGATTTTTTTTTAAAAAAAAATTATTATGGTATTTTCTTGCCATCGAAACGAAGAAGAATATCACTGGTGTTTGTATTATCTCATGGATGATGGATGTCAACTCGTCATCTACATGTACTATAAATCCCCTCAATCTCGAACTAAAAGCCGACAACACGTCATACATACATCGAGCGAATGCAGTAACAAGTACTTACAAAGTTTTCTCATTATCAATAATCACTAAAAGCCGACAACACATCAATATGCACTCATATTGAATGTATCAATATGTCATCACCGGACCTCGCTTTCTCATTATCTCAAATAATGATTAAGTTATCATTAACCACTAAAACTCAAATTAAGGGCCCAGATGCTTGCTTACAAAGTTTGCTAGCTCATTTTACCAGTAATATTATGACTTGCCTAGCTAGCCTTTTGTTTCTACGTAAGCTCTCGCTGAGAGCTGCGATTAAAGTAATCCTCGATAGCGCAGGAAATGCTAATTTTCTGTACAAATAATTGAGCAAGTCCCATCGATCCTATTGATGGTTGATAGTTCGCCTAGGTAGTCGCTACATTCTCTCTTTGCTTCTTTATAAGTTTCACGTCCGTCGAGTAAACTACTTGTTTGACGTTTTTTTTTTACAGAACAGTAAATCTAGCTTTGATGACAAAAACGGTACTTTTATTGAGCGAAAATGGCACGACAGTGAAAAAAAAACTACTTACAGCTTGTTTTTTTGGCTGCCTCGTATGGGGTGCGGCAGGTTAGGAATATTATTTTTTTCATTTTGTTCACGAGAAACTTGATTTGCTACTTTGTTCCAAAATAAGACAAGATAAGCCGATAACTACATGCTCATTGCGTCGTACTTCAACAATGGAGTATTTGGCCCATGTATTATTGTATGGATTCTATAGTGGAGTAGTAGTAAACTCGTACTTCAACAATGGAGTATTTGGCCCATGTATTATTGTATGGATTCTATAGTGGAGTAGTAGTAAACTAATAATACATGCTACTCCGTTCGTTCCTCAACATATATCATTTTGCACTACAACCAAGACATGCACACTACCCTCCTTCATTAGCTCACGTATTGCTCTCGGATGGTGTGTGATGCTACGCGTGCGCCACGCGGCCGCTGCCGCGCATCCTGCGCATGGTCGCCATATCCGCCGCACCCCTGGCCTGGACCTCCCTGCACCGATGATTGGTGGCCCGGGCAGCTCACACCTTCCCATGTGGCCGCATTTCCGGGTGTCTCGTGACTGGTCTATGCACCCTAGCCCTGAGCCCCCTTTGCTTTCACCCATCCCTTTCTCCCTTTTGTTGCTTTCGGCGCTTCTGTTGTCCCATGGGCCAGATTTCAGCCCCTTTTTACGTACGACAATGCACCACCCTACGACTAGGGCATGGGCACGCGCGCGTGTTCCACCGAAAGCACCACCCTCATCCTTCTCCTCGTCCTATCCATCACCTCATGCCTAATCACGCTGCCCCGTCTGCGCGAAACGCCTTCGTGCGCCTATAAAAACCCATGCCGCGCTCGCTCTTACTATCATTCTGGAATTCATTCTCGTTCTCACGCTTGTCACTAAGAACCAAGAATTGAACTGAAACTTTGTTCGTATTACGATGTGAAGTAAATAGTGTTTAGAGTAGTGGTTCGGATTACGACTGTATAAGTACTGTGAAATCGACATCCATGTTAAATTATTTTCTATGCTTTAGTTTTAATTATTGCAATCATAGTTAATTAGCGATAATTTATTAGTTGTAGTTAGTTAGTGGTAATTTATTCGTAGTTTATAAGTGGTAATTAAGCAGTTGTAATTAAATACCCATAGTTTATTTGTCATAATTATTTAGTGAAAATGAAGTGTTAATTAATTAATTAGTGTAACATCCTAATTTTCTGAGCTTTAAAAATATTTTGAGTAGTTTAGTGTTTGGAAATTCACCAAGAGAATTTGTTTGAATTTTAATAAAGCCTAATATGGACTTGCAATAGCAAAAAAATTTAATATGATTAATCCCATCATCAATTATTATCAAAACTATTTTATTTTGGTTTTATGTTCTTGGATATATTTTCTATATATTTTTTTAGAATTTTTTCGACTTCATTTTCTATTTGTTATTTGCATTTATGGTATTTTCTAAAGTGGAAAACCTAATTAAAATCTCAAAAATGTCTTGGGCCGAAATCCTATTCACTCGGCTCATTTCCTTCGCTTCCTGGCCCAGTCTGCACAGCGTGTTTCTCTTCTCGCTAGCTCACCCGTGCACACTCCCTCTCTCTCTATCGGGTGGACCCCGCATGTCAAGCCGTCGTCCAACTCACGTCTTCGTCATCGTTGCGCCTTGTTTCGCTACCGCCATTATCGCTCCTTGAAGCTTCGTATGACAAAAGGGGATCGAACTAGAAAATCTAGCGCCGACTGCATCATCTTATCTCTTTTATCCTTCCGAATCCAAATCCAACCGAATCATATCTCGTATCTCTTTCAAACTCCGAAATCGTATCGTGATTATCTAGGACTCTTTTGGGATCTTATTGCATCGCCACGCCCTCGTGCTATAAAAAGGGCCCGTGGGACTGCATCTCTGCTCTCATCCCGAATCCCTAATCCACCTCGCCTCCTAAATCCTAGCACCGTCGGAATCCAAGTTTTAGGGTTGCAGAGCCGAAGCCTGTTTTCTTCAAATTGCGCCGCCATCGTAAACACCCTGTCGACATTGACTACACCGCTGGGTCCGTCATTGCATGATCTACCTCCAGCATCTCTCCACGCCGCTGGAGCATCACTGGAACCCTTTCTCGACAACTGTCGTATCTTTTCGCCGCCTAAACCTCACCGCTAGTCGCCATCATCGTCCTTGACCACCGGTGAGTGCACCACTAGGATCGCAATAGCGTCGTCTACACGTTGGTACCACTCACCGCCAGTGAAGTGCCACTGTTCGCAGAAGACCTTTTGTAACATCCCAAAAATTTGGTCTGTTTTAAAGTTTTAAAAGAAAAATAACCATTTGAATTTTTCTACTAAATTTAAAGCTTAATTGGAACTTTCAGAGATAAAAAACAATTTAATATGATTAATCCCAACATCAACTATTATCAAAAAATTATTTGGGTTCTATGGGCTTAGATACATTTCCTATAATTTTCTAGAATTTTTCTAAGTCCATTTGCTATTTTATATTTGCCAATTGAATTTTCTGCTATTTTCCCCGGAATAGTAACAGGCCAAAGCCCATCACTGTTTCGAGTCCGGCTCGCTTCCTCTGGCCCATTTCTTCCCGCGTCAGCCCAGCGCTGAATCCAGCTGAGCCGCTCGCTTCCACCCGCTTTTCTCCCTCTGATTGGGGACCTGCCATCGTCGCCACATCGTCTTCGTCTACCTCCAGGACTCCTAGAGCCCGAGATCTTCGCGTTGCCACCGCCGTCTCCAGCTTGGACTCTCCCTCCACCGGTGCTATATAAGGCCATCTGTAGGACCGGAAAGGCGACTAGAGGGGGGGTGGGTGAATAGATGCTTTCTTAATTTTTGACTTTAATCAAATTCAGCATATACTTTTCTCCTATAGCTATGAAAGCTAAGAAGATCAGTATATGCACAGAGGACGCCTTGTGCTGAATCCGATTACCCCTTAACCACAAGACTCAACAATGGAGATTTGATCTCAGGTAGACCGGTCTGACCGACGGCCAACTGGTGGTCTGAAAGCTAGCGGTCTGACCGACGGCCAACTGGCAGTCCGAATAGCTGGCGGTCTGACCGCCGTTGTGGAATCGGTCGGACCGATTCAGTCCAGAACCACTGCAGACCGCCCGAAACCAAAACGAAAATTGGTCCAACTTTTGATTCAACCGATGAAACTTGACCAAATTTGGAACACACCTCCCTAAGGATATCTGGAACCTATTCTTAGCGACGATCGTCCAGATACACGTCAAAGAATTGATCTTTTAAGGTTTTACCAAAGGAGTATCCAAAACCTAGCAAAATGAAAAACTTGATCCAAATCTTGCTCGTGGGGGATTGATAATTTAGATGGTCCTAGGAGTATTCCCACACATCATAGCAAGGTAAAAGAGGTCAAGAGACCAATAAAAAACAGCCGGATCAAGGAAGCACCAAAAAATCAAAAGAGAGAGGAAAACACATGAGACCTCATCTTTGAACAAACATCCATCGATTGATTCAAGATGTTGCTTGAAAAGTCACTCCCTCAAGGAGGACAAGAGCTCAATCCAAGAGCACACACACCCTATCAGAGCAGAAAGTAGAAAAGAATGAATTCTTGAATTCTGTCCCATTGTCACTCCTAATGGCTCTCAAAGCTCCAGGAAGATCAACAGCAAATGGCATTCATGCAAACAGGACTAGACTTGAGAAATTCTATTTCATCCATAGCATCTTTCAATTGATTCACAACAGAGGAATGAGCAGATTTTAAGCTTGTCAATTCATTAAGCAAGCTAGAGCAGGAATCACACACATCATCAGGATTAATTGATTTGAGCCTAACAACTTCTAGGTTCAAGTTATCAATCATAATGTCTTGTTTCTTAATCAGTTTAGCTTGCTTATGCAGTTTTTGTTCAGCAAGAACCAAATCACGTTTCATATCAGCAAGCGAAGGGCATACCTCATCTGGATCGCTGAAGGGATCATCGTCATTGGAAGAGTCAATGTCGTGGCTGTCCTTGGCCATGAAACACATGCCGGTGAAATCATGTGCCTTCTTCTTACCACGGGAGTCATCCTTGTCGTCCTTCATCTCCGAGTCCACATCGCTCATGTTAACATTCTCAAGAGCGGCAAGGACCCGGCTAACAAACTTTGTGATAGTTTGTCTTTTTGGGTTTCGCATCCCTAGCTTGAGGACGCTTCTGTGAGTCCTTCTCCTCCTTGCCCTTTAGTTTGGGGCACCGGGAGCGAATGTGGTTTGGCTCACCACACTCAAAGCATGTGACAGGGCCACTTCTCCTTCTGTTCCTCACCTTGTTGTATGCACTCGTGAATTTGGTGGAAAGGAAGGCTAAATCATCGTCAGGTAGTTTCTCCAGTTGCTCATCGCTCAACGAATGCAAAGCTGATAAAGAAAAACCAGATGAGCTTAAATCAAAAGAATCAGATGAACTACCCTTAGATGAGTCGACCACTAAAGCCATCGACTTTGTCTTGGGTAGACGCGAGATGAAATCAATCTCATGTGTCTTCAACCTCGAGTATAGCTTATCCATGGTAAGCTCACTCATGACAGTGTTGTTATTGATGGATGTGATGTTCATTCCCCAGACCTTCACATCAAGAGCACCCAAAAGCTGGCGTGCATTCTCCGACTCAGAGAAGACAAGATCAGCAGTGCAGAGATCATGAAGAATCTTTGAAAGCCTTCCCCACAGCTCATCTAAAGACTCACTAGGCCTTTGCTCGATCTTGGAGTATATTTTCTTGAGCTGGTTCTGTCTCACTTCCTTGATCGCAGTGGAGCCCTCGTGGTAATCACAAAGAGTTTGCCATATCTCATGAGCAGACCTCAAATGAGCAACACGCTCAAACTCAGATCGGCTAAGACCTTGGATCAAAAATTCGAGCCTTGCTATTGACCTCCACATCTGGAGTGATCACATCGTCATTGGCTGGCACGACATAATAATTTTTACCTTAAACCAAATTGCGTGCCTTTGAGCCTCGATGTAAGCCTGCATGCGGGCCTTCCAGTAAGCAAAATTAACTCTATCAAAAATATGTGGTTTGGTCGAATACTTATCAGTCGCCATGGCTCCAAAGACTGGTTAAGATGTATGAGAAGAGCTAACCGGGCTCTGATACCACTTGTAGGACCGGAAAGGCGACTACAGGGGGGTGAATAGACGCTTTCTTATTTTTTGACTTTAATCAAATTCAGCACGTACACAGGGGGGTGAATAGACGCTTTCTTAATTTTTGACTTTAATCAAATTCAGCACGTACTTTTCTCCTATAGCTATGAAAGCTGAGAAGATCAGTATATGCACAGAGGAAGCCTTGTGCTGAATCCGATTACCCCTTAACCACAAGACTCAACAATGGAGATTTGATCTCAGGTAGACCGGTCTGACCGATGGCCAACTGGCGGTCCGAATAGTTGGCGGTCTGACCGCCGTGGTGGAATCGGTCGGACCAATTCAGTCCAGAACCACTGCAGACCGCCCGAAACTAAAACGAAAATTGGTCCAACTTTTGATTCAATCGATGAAACTTGACCAAATTTGAAAACACCTCCCTAAGGATATATGAAACCTATTCCTAGCGACGATCGTCCAGATCCACGTCAAAGAATTGATCTTTTAAGGTTTTACCAAAGTAGTGTCCAAAACCTATCAAAATGAAAAACTAGATCCAAATCTTGCTCGTTTGGGATTGATGATTTAGATAGTCCTAGGAGTATTCCCATACATCATAGCAAGGTAAAAAGAGGTCAAGAGACCAATAAAAAACAACCGGATCAAGGAAGCACTAAAAACATCAAAAGAGAGAGGAAAACACATGAGACATCATCTTTGAACAAACATCCATTGATTGATTCAAGATGTTGCTTGAAAAGCCACTCCCTCAAGGAGGACAAGAGCTCAATCCAAGAGCACACACACCAATCTCCTCTCTAGAGCCTAGTCCCTCCTCTCCTCTCCAAACCCTAACCATAACTAGGGTTTTTACAAATGAAGTGCTTGGAAGGGTTTTCCAACTCCCCCTTTCTTGCTTGGAAGGGTTTTCCAACTCCCCCTTTCTATTTATAGTGAGGCATAGGGTTTAGAGAGAGTTCACTTAATGGGCTCCCGTTAAGGCCCAAAACACACGGGATACAAACACACACACTACAGTCGAGGCAATCGCTTGCTTCACCACGTGTAGGTTGATCAGCGGCTCTCATCATGTCGGCAAGTCTCTCCCGTCTGAATCCCATCGGAACCTCCAAGACACTTGCATCGACCCCCGCGCCGCTTGATCCAACCAGCTGCAACGAACTGCCCGTTCGAACCATCTTGTCCATTCTGCGCCATACTTGAGTCACGCGACATCACCCGGCATCCATGATCGTTTGGACCTCAACTCTCCAAGCTTAGTCCCGATCCTCCTCACCGTTGACCGTCGTTGACCTGCAAGCCACCTGCACAACAATAGACAAAGAAATCATTTCCGGGAACATGTTCTTCACAACTTGACCCACGTTAGCTCGACCATGCAATATGCAACATTAAAGCATTGTAACTCATGCACTAGACATAACAAAAACACAACGTCGCCAAGAAGGCCGACGAACAAGTGGAATCTGGTCTGACCACCGTACCTGGCCGGTCTGACCAATTTCCAACCGGTCTGACCGATTTTATAACGCCGGTCAGACCACCCAAAATGACTTAGCCAAAATTCCATCGTGAAAATCCGAAACTCTCTGGAATTTTCAATTGAAAAGAACTTTTGACTGGAAGCTCCAAAAAATATGAGACCAAGTGCAGGAGACAACCCTCTCTTGCCTACACACTTTATTTTTGGCCTAGCCCCAAACTCCACCAAAGGTTACGGCGGTCGAACCGCGCACACACACGGCCGGATCGCCACATGCCGATCGGACGGCGGTGCTACGGTCGATCGATCCATGGGCGGTTTGACCGCCAATGTCACGGCGATCGACCGCCGAGGTCCGAATAAAGACAGAGCATTTCGAAAATGCGAGATTCGTCAAACCAACAACGCCATTACCAATTGACTCATCATCCTAAGATCATGCACATATCCTCACGATATCCACACCATCCACCCGTGCCAATCTCGTCGCCTCGCCTCCCTCCACCAAAACCCTAAGGCGCCATCCCCAGTTCGGCCGTCTCTGCTCCGCAACTACCGAAGCATCGCCGGCCACCGAAGCTGCTCCGCCACTACAATTCGCCACCGTCAATCCACCTTCGGCTGAGATTCCGCCACCGACAGGTCCGCAATAGTGCAAGCTACATCGTGACGCCATCGCCGTTGCCAAGGAGCATTGCATTGCCGTTGTCGGTTCTGTCTGACAACAGACCGCCGCCGCCCTTCACCGATCTACACGGCCGGTGAGCTTCTAGCTCTTTCGAGCGTACCACTTTGTGCTCCTAGTTATTCTTATGCTGACTAGCACCGCTGGTTTGGGCTCTGCTCCATCGAATCGCTGTCGTGGCTCATCTTCCTCCTCTCCGGTAACTCTTGTGCCGCCGCCGGTGGGGTCGGGCTCCTGCTGTCCTGAGCCTACCATTGCGATCCTGGTACCGTCGCCATTCCAGTGCTCCCTTTTTTGGTCATCTGGCGTCACTCCAGCACCGAAGCCGTCGTTGGTCGAAGCTCTGCCGCCGCCATTATCACCGTCGCCAACGAACCACCGTCGCCCAAGCCCAGCCACCACCTCCCAGAGCCTCGCCATGTTCCCGGGGTTCTATTTTGCTACCTCCCCGCCGCTGCCCCTCCGCTGTTCGCCGTCGCCGCCGCCGTCCAGTCGCCGTCCGGAGCCTTCTCTACTCAGGAGCTCTGCGCCGAGTCAGCTGCCATCTCACTACCACCTCCTCGGCCACGTCGTCAATTCGCTTGTGTGGCGGCTCCGTCAGCATCCATGTGGCACATCGAAAATCCCACCCCGAGGCATTAATCCTTGAACTTAGTCCACGGTGCACCGAACCACTGATAGTGGGTCCCACCTGTCAGGCCATTTTCTTTTCTTTTATTTTCCGGCGGAAAATCCTGGCTGACGTCAGCAGACGTCATAAATCCCTTTTTCTTCAGAAAAATAATTCAATAAATCAGAAAATTCTCATTTTTCATTATTTCATGTGATTTCAAACTTCCAAAGCTCATATCTTTTGCATCCGAACTCCGATTGAGCCCATTAAAAATTTTAAATTCATCTAAATTTGAGATCTATTTATTTATGAATTCTATTTAATTTTTGAAGTTAGTTTTATCTCTGTTTGGTATTTATTTATTCTATTTGCTTGTTTTGCGAGTAGACGTTGCGACTTCGGGAAGTTTTGAACAAAGAGAAGTACACCAAGATCAAGATCAATCCTAGGATTTATTCCAAGGCAAGCCGTAGTCCTTTGATCATATTGAACCTATGATTTCAAAAGTACATTATTTTATACAATTGCATGCTATCTTTATATCAATTGTTTTGGGTTTAGTTATTACCTGTCGTCATTATGCCTCCTTTGATCATATTGAACCTATGAAACCAATGCCATGAATCCTTTGTCACCCTAACTTGGATAATTTTAGTTGGACATATTTGTATCACCAACATGGGTATCGTATTAGTGCTTAGTTAAGCCTAGTCTCGATGGGATCATCCTCACATGTGTCATAATGATTAATCTTGACTTAATGATATATAGAATTGTGGTGGTTAGCCATTGTTGTAAAATTTATGTTCCATAACAGGGGATGTCATTGGTTTCTTTTAAACAAAATGGTTTTCACTCAGGCGAGTGGATGGTGGATTGAGGATGTGGATTTAACACATTGTGGGTTTGTGGAAAGATCGCCTGAGTAACTTGTCAAGGACTTAATCTTGTGCGCCATTGAACTGAGCCTTAACGGTACAACCACATGTCCTGTATGGGCGGAACCTGACTAATTAATTAGCATTGTCTTAATTTTGGTTCTGCCTTGGAAGAGTGAGTTACGGGGTACGTATTTACTATGGCGCACGAGGGGCCTGTTTGGTCGGATGGAGACATTTAGTGTTCAAACCTCAGCGGACAGAACTGGGTTAAGAAGGAGCTTTGTAAAGGCCTTATCACGTGATCTAGCCTGCTTACCTAAGGTAGTGAGCAGTGGTATCGACGGATGTCAAACCAACTAGAGAAGTCGTGTCTTGTGGGTCAAGCTGTACAACTTTGCAGAGTGTGTTAAACTATTCGAATAGCCATGTCCGCGGTTATGGACGTGCTCGGGAATTTCACACGGGAGATAGAGTTTCTTCTAAAATGAGTCAGAGTGTGGATAGGAAGCTCACTTGATGAATATAATGTTTGTTCGGTGAATGGGTAATTCACTTGGTGGTTTGCGTTGATGGGTGAATGGGGAGTTCACTTGTCATTGGTTTGGTTGGGAAGTGAATGGTTAATTCACTGGTTGTTTCAAAGAAATTGTTTAAGTATTTATTATTCTTTTCAATTACGCATTTCAATCTATTTATTGTATTTCTCGTAAATGTTGTTTTCTGTAAAAGAACCATACACCTAACCTTTGGTAAGCCTTGTATGAATACTATTTGCATACATTTCCCTACGGCTTACTGAGTGTTTTATGTACTCACGGCTCATGCCTTTATTGATCAGTTGAAGAATACTAAGCTGCACAGGAGTTCTTTCAGAAGGAAGACTATGAAGGTTTTACGGATTAGGATGCGTTCTCCACTCGATTGCTTGTGGGCACGTTGATTAGCCTTTCCAAGTTTCTCGTTCCGCTGCAAGAGTTTATTTGTTTCTTTAACCCTGCGTGGCAAGTTAAGTAAACATTGACCATAAGGTCCGGTTGTTATTATTATTTGTTATTTTGAGATCTTTCTAGTTAAATCGAATAAATAGATGGTATTTCATCACTGTTTCCTGTGTGAGCTAGCTACTGATCTGGGACTAGTTTAGAATACACAGAGGGTTCCTGAGATGTATTTTTGGGTCTCGGCACCTTTGGAACCCGAGCCTTCACCATCGATCTGTCGATGTGGCCATCCATGTCACTCGCCACCTCAACCTCGTGCGTGCATGTCATCTTGCATGGCACCGCGTTAGCCGCCACGTGTGCACGTGCATGGCGCATCAGATCTAAACTCAGATCCAATCTCGAATAGATCCAGTCTACCTTGGACTGAGTCTCTGCCATGTGGGTCCCCATGTCAGTATATTATTCCGTGAACCCATGAGCCATAGAACCGTGAACCAGGTTCGTGGACCGGTTCATAGACCGCGAGCCCACAGGTCAGTCTCTGTGCCCTTTTTTCTGGATTTATTTTAATTCTGAATTTGAGGGCTAACATCAGTGTGATGCAATAAACTAGAATTTCCAGTAGAAATTTAATTCAGGAAAAATCCAGAAATTCATTTTTGATTAATTCTTTAGGTTCAGATCTTCCATAAGCCATAACTTTTTCATCCGTACTACGATTGAGCCCATTCAAAATTTTAAATTCATATAAATTTGAGCTCTATTTTCTTGAGATTTTTATTAAATTTTTGGAGTTTTGTTACTCTTTTTTTATTTGCTTTATTTGTGAGTAGACGTTGATACTTAAGGGAATTTCGAGGAAGAAGGAGTTCACTAAGACCAAGACCAGTACCAGGACTTATTCCAAGGTAAGTTGTACCTTTGATCATGTTGAACCCAGTTTTATAAAATTATTTTAATTCAATTATTGCATTGTAACATCCCAATTTTTCGAGCTCTAAAAATCTTTTAAATAATTACTTGTTGGAACATACATTATTTAATTTTTTATTAAATTTTATTATTCTTATTTAAAGCTTAATATAGACTTTCATGCCAAAATAATTTAATAGGGTTAATCTCAACAGTAACAATTGTCAAAACCCTTTTATTTGGTTTCTATGTGCTTAGATATATTTTATAGAATTTCGTAGAATTTTTCTAAGTTTATTTGTTATTTTTTAATTTCTATTTGGATTTTCAAAGTATTTTTTTGTTCCCCTAATTTCCTATTGTGGCATTTATCCCCCGAGATTTAGAATTTCTACCATTGTACATGTATTTTTTATTACCTCTTGATTTCATCTAATTTGTGTCATTATTCCATGGGATTTGGTGAGTGAGATTTTAAATCAAGATTTCTCTCATCGGACATCACTCCTTCAATGCTCTAATGTATTGAGGTATCAGGAACACACGCAATGGGGGTTGTAGTGAAGCACGGTTGTATTTCTAGCTAGCTTCGAGTTCAGAATGGGGTACTCCCAGTAGCACACACGAGATTTTTGGCATCGGCGGGCGGATAGCGCGTAGTTGAGGTTTTTGGCAAGTAGCAGCGTAGCGAAGGTTTACTTGGCAAGCTAGATACGAGGATGAATCTGCCATAAGGCAGCTTCATTTATAAATTTTCGTTAATGTTTCTATTTAATGCAGGGTGTCTCCTTTATTAGCTGGTTTGTAGTTATTTTACATAATAGCCTGTATCATGTTGCGCTAATGTGATGCTTGTAGATATATGTATCACCATCTTTTAATTGGTTGATTCGCTTTATGTATTAAAAGAAAATATTATTTGTGTAAGTTTTGGGATTCCGTTGCAAGGCACAGGCACTCTGCTAGCCACCGTAAAATTAAGAAACTAAGATAATAGCGACAGGGGAACGAAGAGGGAGATAATAGATTATAAAATTACATTGCAACGATTTATACAACTATGTTGGTCTAGCTCATAGTTAATACGTACCTTAATGATAATTGAATATAACCTTCCCATCCTTGAATTTGGACACTATCCTTTGTCACCTTAGAACTAATGTAATACATAATAGTTAATAAGTTCGTATTTAAATGTCATGCTTAGCCTTGCTTACATACATTGACATGCGGGTAATGATTTTCCCGATATTATTTAAAACATGAAAACTGGATTTGGGCAGTCGAGATTGGAGCCTAGCTGGTATGTTGAACTAGCAAAGTATTGTAAAAACAAAAGAAAACCAAAACATAT
The DNA here is from genome assembly GCA_036346395.1 of Hsuehochloa calcarea. Lineage (NCBI taxonomy): Eukaryota > Viridiplantae > Streptophyta > Magnoliopsida > Poales > Poaceae > Hsuehochloa > Hsuehochloa calcarea. The sequence goes on along the minus strand of CM070614.1, from coordinate 34,612,231 downwards.
TTTGATTTAGGCGATTGGAAAGCGTGATGGGTGCTGGGAAGAGCACGACAGAGTGGGTATGAGGAAGTATCGCCCAAGTTAATTAAGAACCCGGATCTTGTGATGACCTCTCGTATAAAAACAGAGCAACCACAAGTCTATAATGGGTATGACCTGCCTCACTAACTAATTTATTCGCATCCTCGCAACTTCACCATTGGTGGATGTGTCGTGTGGATTAAGGGTAAGGGAACCCCTGAATCACACGACACTAGTGGGAGACCTCCCGGGGGCGTGGCCCAAGGAGGTGATACCTAGCGGGTGGAGTTGTGTTGAGGTGGGGCATTATAAAGACTTTGTAACAATCATCTTAGTCGCACACCTACAGAAGTGTGTCAAGACGGACATTATAAGTTGATTGTCTCTTGTGGGAAAAGTGTACGAACTCTGCAGAGTGATAAAACTATTTGAATAGCCGTGCCCATGGTCATGGGCGGTGTCGATAGCTTGTTTGAAGTAGCTTTTATTTTTATAAAACAATTTGTGGGAGGGGATAAAAAGAAGGGTTGGAGCCCAGAGATTTGAGATGAATTAGAGCCCAGAGATTTGAAATGACATGGTTGAGAACTAGTGATAAGTATGAGACATGACCCGAGGAAGAACATGAGCATTGGGTGGTTGGAGCCTCTAAGTGATATAGGAGGTTTGAGCATCCACTAGTATTTTACAACAAAACTCAACTTTGTTAAAACCCGCGTTAGTTGAAAATGCTAGGGCTCAGGATTTGCCACTATTTATCTATTTCAATAAGTGGCTTCATGCAAACCAAAGAGCTACAAGCCATTCCTTTAACCAGCCTTGCATATTATATAACTGCATTCTGTGTGTTGGCTTGCGAGTACAGTTGTGTACTCATGCTCGCTCAATATATTATTATTCAATAAGCACAAAAGAAGAGGGCTACATGTACACTTATACACGTTCTTCAACACTGACAGACAAGAAGGCCATGGACTAGGTCACAGGCCCCAGTCGATTACCCGTGGGTATATCGTGAGGGTTCCACTTGGTGTATTTTTATTCTGCTTCCGCTGCTGTTCATTGAAAGGTATTTGACCTGTTCGGCCATTTTGTAAGTCAAAAGTCGTAAGATATATTTTTTTTACTTTGTTTATTATTGTGCAATAACCTTACATATTCGTGATATGCGATTAATATTCAATTATGTAACTGTGGGCACTATCTACTGATTCAAAGACTAGTGCTATGAACACAGAAGATTCTAAATTTTAAATTTGAGGTCTGACAGTGTGTCAAGGCCGGCTGCTGCATCTCCTCTCTGCTGCGCTGCCGTGGCCAGATTCAGCCAGATTCGGGCTCCATAGCAGTTCACCTTGTCCCTTTCTCGTCCCTAACTAGGCCTTTGGCCACTTCCGTTTCCATCTCCCACCTGAGAAACCCTAACCATACAGGAGGCAGCAATGAGCGTGAAGAAGCCGCTCAAGGAGCTCAAGCTAGCCGTGCCGGCGCGGGAGACACCCGTCGACAAATTCCTTAGCCTAAACACCTCATTTTCATCCTTGATTTTTTTTCTTTTTAAAATTTTCCCCATTGAAGCGGCCGAATGATTCAGCTTTCGAATGATTATGTGCCTTTTGTCTGAAAGGCTGTCGATCGAGATGTTTTCCATATTACCTTTGATTTGCCGGGTTCGTTGTGAATAGTGATGGAGATAGGATTGCATTTTGATGAGCTTGTTAGCCAGTCCGTGAGTTGCTGGAATAGACACCATCTTAGCTTTACGTAGTATTCAAGTGATCTACCGATGTCGTGCTTGATTTGAAATTGGTATGGTTTGCGTTTCTAAGCTACTTTGCAATTCGTGACTTTTGTTGTTTGTATTTGTATGTCAACGTTTGACTGATCGTTTGTACTTTGCAAATTGGTATGGTTTCGCGGTTCTAAGCTACTTTGCAAATCGAAAATAACAGCCTACTAAGCGTCCAAGCCCATGGGCCATCGCTCGCTCCCTCGCCTCCTCCTTCCCGTCTCCGCCGCCGCTCCCGCTCCCGCTCCTCGACCTCTTTCCTGCCTCCCTCCCGGCGGAACGCAACCACTGCGGACGCGCGAGTGGAGATGTGGCGCCGGCAGCAGGCCCTCCTCCGCCGCATCTCTCCGGTGAAGATGGCGGTGCAGTACACGGCAGCGTGGGCGTACGGCTCTGCACCGGAGGGGAGGAAGGGAAAGGCGGCGCCTTTGCAGGTCAGGTCCCCTCTTCTTCTCTGTAGGTTTGGCTTTGGCTTGCTTCTTTTTCTGCATAGAAACAAAGGCCTGGCTTGCAGTTTCATCTGTACCTCGAATTTACATTCATACCATGCCAAGTCTAGTTCGGAACCAGCGCACGTTTTGCCTTGCTTGAAGAAGCAACGTTACTGTGTGTGTGCTCTACATTTACATTTGTGTCAAGCTTGAGATTCTTTTGCTACAAAGGATCGACATTAAACTTACTGAGGTATGCTATGTATTGTGCCTGCTATTGGTTGGTGCAGGCGCGGGGCATGGTGGACAGGTTCCGTCTGCGTGCCAAGGGTGGTGATGGGGGCAACGGCTGCGTCAGCCTCAGGCGCTCCAGGTCCGACCGCCGAGGCAAGCCTGATGGTGAGAACTCCCCTGTTGCACTGCCCGTGCAGTCACATGTCATGAAACCAGCATGTGGTAATAGTTCTAGTTTAGGCTGTATTGGCTTGTTTGCTTCATTAGGATCATTTTGGGATTCCCAATTTAGTTACTTTGCCGATCAACCAAGCTCCCTCAGTCTGAATCTTGATACATCCTCGATACAAATATTTTGGTTCTGTTCAATTCAACCGTCCAACTATTTGTTAGCAGAAGCCTATAACATCTGGTAATGTTGATTGATGTACTGATTTTGACGGTTCATGCAATTTCTGTTTGATGACCTCCACATGCTGAGGTGGTGTGAAATGAGAGGTTTATAATGTGCCGTTTGCACTACTACAAAATGTTTTTAGTGCTTCTCCAGTTTAAGTTGGTCAAAGTTCGTTCCTGCTACTTAGTTTAATTTAACAATCATCGGTATTTGTATTATTCACAATCTAAAGCAATGGATCCTGATAAGGTGTTCCTTGCTTAAAAACATGCAGGTGGCAATGGAGGAAGAGGTGGTGATGTCATTCTCGAGTGCTCAAGGTCTATCTGGGATTTCAGTAGCTTGCAACACCACATGGTATGTTTTGAGGACATCATATTGTGTGTTTTGCCAGATATAAATACATTTTCTGCGCTGATTGCTGTGCCAGGTGTAGGATCCATGTCAATAAAAAAAATTGTGCTCTAGTGGACAATCTGAGACTGAATACCGTTGAATTAGAAAAGGCTATCCCTGACTTCATTAAGGAACCTAAAGTGTCTTATGACAGTGCAGCTTAGTACGATATGTAGCCTTTCCCTTGAGGAAGACAAGTCTGGAGAATGGATGCTTACCTGACTTTAAGCCTGTGTACTTTACGTTTTTTCAGAAAGCAGGCCGAGGAGGGCATGGAGTTTCTAAGAATCAGATAGGAACAAGTGGTTCTGACAAGGTCACCACAAGCATATGAATATAGATGTGCTTCTCTAGCTTACTAACTTTATTGTTTGAAACAAAACTGACAGTGACATATCTCCTCTTCTTGTGTCTTAACAGATCACGCAAGTACCAGTAGGCACAGTGATTCATCTAGTTCGAGGGGAGCAACCTTCTCCTGCCGTAAATAAACCAACCAGAGCTCTAGATCCCTGGGATATACCAGATGCTGCGGACCACTCGCCAGCCAGTTCCAGTCGGATGGACAGCAAGATGATGAAACGTTTGGATGGCATCTTATCCAGTCAGCAGATTGCTCCCAATGATAGCAATGATGGAAATGAAGCTGAAAGAGGAAACAACAATCAGTGGGAGAAGCAAACATACTTTAATACGTGCTCCAAGACTGGGTTTTCAAGCACTGAAGATTGTGACATAAGTAGCTATCCACATCAGGTGGAGAATGATGAAAAGGATCAGTTTAAGAACGAGGATGAAGAATTTTGGGAGGATGAAGATGAGTTTGACATGGAGGATGAGGAGGAGAAGGCAGAGGAGGAGAGGGTAGAGCAAGAGGTACAATACTCTGTTGCTGAAATGACAAAACCCGGGCAACGGTTAATCATAGCACGAGGAGGGGAAGGCGGGCTAGGGAATGCTTGTATCAGCAAGGATGTGCGGCTGTGCAAAGCAAATAGACAAGAGGAGATTGCTCGTTTGAGTACTGGACAGCTGGGAACTGAGACCTCTCTTATCTTGGAGCTGAAGAGCATTGCTGATGTTGGCCTTGTTGGTCTGCCTAATGCCGGCAAGAGCACATTGCTGACCGCTCTCTCTAGGGCTCGTCCGGAGATAGCTGACTATGCATTCACCACACTGAGGCCCAATATTGGTAGCCTAACCTATGAGGACTACTTCTCAGTGAAAGTGGCTGATATACCTGGTCTGATCAAAGGCGCCCATGAGAACCGTGGCCTGGGCCATGCTTTCTTGAGGCACATAGAGCGCACCAAAGTTCTGGCTTATGTCCTTGACCTGGCAGCCACGCTCAACGGTAGGAAGGGTGTCCCACCATGGGAGCAACTGTGGGATTTGGTCATGGAGCTGGAGCATTACCAAGAGGGCTTGACAAAGCGCCCGTCATTGATTGTTGCGAACAAAACAGATGAAGAGGGAGCTGACGCAATGTACAAAGAACTGAAGAGGAGAGTGCAGGGTGTTCCAATATTTCCAGTATGTGCCATCTTGCAAGAGGGGGTACCAGATTTGAGAGTTGGTCTAAGAGACCTTATGGATGCCTCAGATCCAGAGGGCATTGATTTGAGCAAAATTATTGTGGACTGAGGCTGCATTTTTCTTTGAGACACTGACGCAGTGGAGAATTGTTTTGCAAAAATTTCCCCTCAGCACAACATTCTTATATGCAATGGAGAGCTGTGTTGCAAATTTTCACTTCTTTTATTATTATTTTTTGCATTTTTCCTGTCATGTAGGCATGTAGAATGCACAATGGATCATCCACAATTTTTCAGAAAATCAATGTATTATCAAAGGGTTACCAGTATCCTTAGTTCGTTCGGAAGAACAGAAATGTATACTAGTACTACAAATGGTTCTTTCAAGTTTCAATTCTCAAGTTCTATAATTAGTACCTGAAACATTGGCCTTGGTCTGAAAATAAAACAACTGCATCCGCAATTCGGAACAGTATACTGGCAAGTTTTTCATGTACGCATTGCCCTGGTAAACCAATGATTTCATGCTGAAGGTAACGCTCCGATCCTTGTTTGCCTTGCTTTTCACGGAGTTGTACTCGCTGAAGACAATCTGATCCAGATGGCATGGGTTTCACTGCAGCTTCTGCCAAGTTAAGGCATCGCTCGATCTACATTGTACGATTGTACGGCCAAGATTGAGGAGGAAACAAGTAGAGTAGGAGAGTTATAGTATTTGCAAAATGAACCCTCCCTGGAACTAGTTGCAATCTCACTCACAGTAACAGGGATAGGGTCGATGCCGCGATCCACGACACCTGGTTTGAGCGTCCCGGATCGCGGATCACTTTCGAGTTAGGTCGCCACTAGGACACTGTAATATCCTAATTTTTGAGTTTTGAAAATCTTTTCAGTAGTTTAGCCTCAAAAAAAATCACCCAAGAGATTTTATTTGAATTTTAAATAAAACTTAATATAGACTTTCAATATCAAAATAATTTAATATAATTAATTCCACTATCAATAATTTTCAAAACTATTTTATTTTGGTTCTATGTGCTTGGATATATTTTCTAGATTTTTATAGAATTTTTTCGAATTCATTTACTTTTTCTAATTGTCATTTGTATTTTCTCTATTCTCTAAAAAGTAAAATCTGTTTTAAATATCAGGAAACAGTAAATGGGCGAACCCATCCCTATTTCAACCCCGGCCTAGCACTGATGTCATTAATCAGAATTTCCAGTAGGAAAATAATTGGAAAAAATAGAAAATCCAATTTTGGTATTTCTTTAGGATTAGAACTTCCAGAAGTCATATCTTCTTCATCCAAACTCTGATTGAGCTCATTCAAATTTCTAAATTCATCTAAATTCGAGCTCCATTTTTTTAAGATTTTTATTTTATTTTTGGAGTATTTTCCTCTCGGTTTTTATTTATTTACTTAGTTTGCGAATAGACGTTGATTCGTTAGAGAATTTTGAGGAGGAAGGAGTTCACTGTGGGGACCCCTGGGTTATTTTCGTATGACCGAGGCCTTCTCGGTCTTATAGAAATAACTCTGGACCTCAAGTAAATGAATTCCATCTTAACTCCGTCTAAGTGAGAAGTTTCGACCAAAACTAGAGCTCCGATGATCATGCGTACTACTTCCCTGCAAGCACTACATGATGACCGGTTCTCCAAATGGTCCAATTCTACACTTAAACAAGTTAAAAGGGAATTAAAAACAGCGGGTATGTGACCATGCTGACTCCCAAGATCAGCGACCAACACGCCCATACCCTTGACAACATCAATCACGAGTCATACAAGGCATAGGCATACATTGATAATATATAGTGGCATTCAACATAATAGTTAAAGTCTACAACTATTACAATAGGGCTGACCGACCAAATTCAAATAAGAATATTAAGTAGTAGCGGAAGTAAGCAAAATAAACAAAAGTCCAGCAATGGCGTGCCCCATAATCTATGGCATCCTACTGGGAGTTGGATAAAAGCACTACTTGTTAGCGTCGCCAAAATCGGCGCTACCGAACTCGTCAGGCGTAGTATCTTCTTCACCCGAATTTGCAGCAACCGGGTTAAATACAAAATATACACACAAGTCTTACACAAAGGAAAAATTATTTATACTTAGAGGACAATCAAAGGATGACATTAGTGGCTTAGTTTTGCGGAAAACACAACAACTTTTCATCCTACACATACTAGTTTTGCAATTGCCATTTAGAAAATAGATTTAAAACAAAAGTAAAACATGCGACAAAGATAATAATTGATATATAAATAAAGCAAACAATACCAAAGTAGCAGTCCACTTTGATAAACTAACATGCATGAATACCCGTTCATGTCGAATACCGAGTTGTAACCATATCAATTTTAATAACAAGTCTAACGATGATGTCTCCCAAACCAAGTATTGTCCATAACCATAGACACAGCTATTCGAATAGTTCAATCCCTGTAGGGGGGTACTACTTTACCCACATGACTCAACTAGCCCGTAAACCACCGGAATTAACACACTTCATATGGTGTGTCGGCCGGGGAAATCGAGATTTAGTACTTGTTAGCAAGAAATCCTATTGAGATAAGTCCCCCTTGCAAGATGAACCCCAAATTAGTACAAACGACCGATAGCGTTTTCTAAGCGGGCTCACAAGTTGTGTTGGAGATACCAGTACAATGTAAATAAAGAAAATAGTGCTCACATACATATTATAGAAAATTGCATCAGATCCTAAGAACAAATGATCAGACACAAATGTCCTCACACCACCTGGGACTTAACCCAAAAAAAATCCTCCCCTTACTTGACCAAGCGGCTCCCAACCCCCGTGTGGTAGTATGATAGTTACTTGGAATGAAAGCCCATGGCTCGGTCCTTAACGGTCCGGACAAGTCTATCACATACCCGAGTCTCGTGCACAAACGCACCATCACTAACAACCTCTTGTCCAGACCAATACCATTTGAAATAACAAAGTTTAGACTCAAATAACTAGATGCGAAGATCTGGATCAAAAAACATAAATGATAAGTGTGAGGTGTTTTCCATGATCGACGAGTTAATCCCATCAACCGTACTAACATACCTTCTAGGCTTGCATGGCTAAACACTCAATAAACAAAATAGAATATCATCACATCCATATATCCTTAAGCATATATGTACTGAAATTTAATAAGGATAACATCAAGAGTATGACATAACTAACTACACATCACAAAAATATTGACATATCGAAATAGCATGCAAGCAAAAATCATTACATTTCAAAACACTACTTATGAAAAGCTGGGATCAACATGATGCAAAAAAGAAAATTCAAATGATACTTGCTTGACGGTATTCGAGTTGCTTGCTCTCAGTAGCGTAGGAGTCTATATCGAGCACTTCGGAATCTATATAAAATCGACATCGAATAAACGTCGAGAAAAACCAAAAAAATTCAAAATACTAAAAAAATGCATGAAATTTCTACAGTAACTATATTATGAGTTTATATGAATTTAGGTGCAAGAATTATTTCATTTGGATTTAGTATGTGAGAGTTATAACAGTTTGAAAATAAGATTTATGGAAAATCCAGAAAAATTCCATCCGATTACTGTTCATCCAAAATTATATTTTTTGAAATTTTTTATAGAATATAGGTGGAGATAAGGATTATATGGATGGATAGAGAATAAAAAGTTATGACCAAAATAAATTGGTCCATCTCGTTTGGAGTTCATATGAATTAGTTATGAATTTTCAAAGTTAATAGCATTTTCTAGTGTAAAAATAATTTATTTTTGGATCAATTTCTAAGAACTATATTTTCTGATATAGAGAAATATTTTAAACCTATTTCAAAATAAAGTTCACTTAAAATGAAAATGATCAAAATTGGTTTCACATGATTTGGTGTTAAAATGAATTAGTTGTGCATTTTTGAAGTTAAATGAATTTTTAGTGTAACAATAAATCATTTCCAAATTTATAAATGCATTTACTAATTTTATCACCAAGCACTATGCTAGCCGCAGTCGCTGACAAGAAGGGTCCACTGTAGAGTGTTTTTTTCATTTTAATTTTTCGATTTACTGTGCACTGAGAGGTGCGGCCCGTAGGTCATAGACATAGTCCACACAACAGTGCATGGACCACCGGTCCATGAGTTAAGTCCATGGTTTACCTGCACAATACACAGAACACTTAAGTGCCTCGGTCCCACATGCAAGTAACTCATTAACTACCTTTAAGACAGATATTAATTACTAAGCAATGATTAGCAGTTAATTAAACGGATTTGACCTAATGACTCAGCTACAGGAGCTAGTCGAGCGTCCGACAACAGAGCTCGCTTGACCGGAGCCCCGCTGGCGACTTTGGCCACGGCGGTGCAGGACAAGGGCATGCATGGGTTCCTTATAGCATTGCGCTTCTACCAGTACCGGTCACGAGTGTTGGGGTAGCTTGTAGCGGTGGTTCGCCGGAGAGGGGCGGTGTTAAAGCTACTGCAAACGTGCATGCGCAAATAGAGCTCCACATTGTCTAGATAAGCGGGTGCCCAAGCGTCTACGAGTTCTAGGGATGCTACTGACCAATTGAGGTGGTCGGAGATGCTCATATGCTGGCCGGCGACGAAGAAGATGACGGTGGCGAGGAGTTTCAACGCAGAGAGGGGTTCCTGGTGAGGGAGAAAGACACATGGATGTCGAAGCAGTTCAAGGGAATCCAGTAGATGGTGAAAATTTGAGGAATTTGAGAATGCCTTACAGGCCAGCGTCGGAGAAGAAGATTGGTGTTCTTCGGCCGAAAAGTGGGAACTTCAAAATCTCAATGTTCCTATGAAGCATTGAGAAAAAAAGTTTGAGGGGAAACTAAATTGATGCCTAAGCACACGTTATGACGCACAAGGTCGAGGGCAATACTCACCAGAGATGGAGAAGACAAGGTGGGGGGTTTCGGAGTGTGCTCTGGAGTCGAAATGGGCACACGTGTTCGGGAGCTACAAGCAAAGGCATAAGCTCACATTAGCCAAAATGGAGATGGGGAGGAATGGTGAAGACAAGAGGTGCTGTGACTTTGAGCTTACCAGAGAGTAGAGCTCAAATGAGCACCTTCTTCCTCACCCACCGAGAGGAAGAATGAGGGAGAAAGGAGGGATGCGAGGGAGGTTATGCCCGATGAGATAACGAGGTGGAGACAGCATCAAGTGCTAGAGCTCCAGGAGTGGTTGCATGGTGCGACAGCTCACGGTGTTGACGGAGCTAGGGTAGAGCCGCGCGGCCGCGTGGTGCGTGCGACGTGACGCTCGCCTACCCGAGGTAGAAGGAGGGCCTGACGAGCAGGCCTGGAATGGCAGCCACTCAGTTGCGGCGCGATTCGGACTCCAGTGCGGTGTAACATCCCAAAATTTGGTCTGTTTTAAAGTTTTAAAAATAAAAGTAACCATTGGAATTTTTCTACTAAAGTTAAAGCTTAATTAGAATTTTATAGATCAAAAAAATTTAATATGAATAATTTCAACATCAACTATTGTCAAAATTATTTTATTTGTGTTCTATGTGCTTGTATATATTTTCTAGATTTTTCTGGGTTCATTTGCTATTTTCTAATTGCTATTTGGATTTTTAGTATTTATTAAAAAGAAAAATATATTTTAAATCTTGAAACAGTAGTTGGGCCGAAACCCAACCACTGTTTCGGTGCAGCCCAGCCTGCTCGGCCTTTCTCCGTCGCACGCAGCCGCTCGCACTCGCTCCTTCTTCCGCCGATAGTAGGCCCCGCCGTTGCCAGCGCATTATTGTCTACCTCAAGGACTACAGCACCGAGTCCGAGTTCCGCGCCAGCGCCGCTGTCTCCAGCTTGGACTCTCCCTCCACCAGTGCTATATAAGCACATCCAGCCGTGCCAATTTCTCCACCCCAAGGTTCTCCACTGAAGCCCTACATCCTCCCCACCGTTTCTACTCTCGTAGCCAAAGACCCGAGGACAGCCGAAGCATCTTCGACGCCCAAATTCTCCACCGTCGGACCGCCTCTGCCCCTGATTCCACCACCGATGGATCCGCAATAGCAAGAGCAACGTCGTGCTTCCGTCATCTTGGTCCGAGGAACTCCGCAGCGCCGTTGTCGTCTTTGTCCAAAAAACCGGCCGCCGCCTCTCATTTCCGATCTACGCTTCCGATGAGCTCCGTTGTTTTCCGTTCACACCAAATCGTGTGCAATGCTATTCTCGTCCGAAACCTCCTCCTCCCGAAGCTACTACTCCACCGAAGCGCCACCGTTGCTCGTCTTCCCCATCTCCGGCCATCTTGTCATTGCCGCCGTTTTGGTCATCATCTTGCCGACATGAGCCTACCTTTGTGATTCTTGGGACCTCGCCGTTCCAGTGCTTTCCCTCCTTGTCATCGGGTGTCACTCCATCACCAAAGTTGCCACTGGCCGAATCATCGATGCCGCCATTGCCGTCACCGCCGGCGAGCCCTTGCCAAGCCACCACCTCCTAGAGCTTCACCGCTTTCTCAGGGGTCCTGTTTTGCTGTTTTCCGGTCGCCCGCTCGTCGCCATTCACCGTCGCCAACGTTGTCAATGTCGCTAGCTGGAGTTGCCCTGTGGTTGCCCCTCCGCCAACTTGGAAGCCACCTCATCTCCTTGTTAGCAGCCACCTAGGCCTCTGCAGCTCGCGTGGCAATCCACTTGGTAGGCCACGTGGCGAACCAAATCTTCACCGAACCAAAAAAGTCCATGGACCAATTCCACCATGCACCATCTCGCTGTCAAGTGGGACCCACATGTTAGTTCAATTTTTTATTTCTTTTTCATTTGGCTGAAATTCTCCGCTGACGTCAACTGACGTCATAAATCCTTTTTCTTTGAAAAAATAATTCAGTAAATCTGGAAATTCTTATTTTCATTACTTCATGTGATTTCAATATTCCAAAGCCCATATCTTTGCATCCAAACTCCGATTGAGCACATCCAAATTTCTAAATTCATCTAAAATCGAGCTCTATTTATCTAAGATTTTTATTTAATTTTTGGAGCTGGTTTTGTCTCTGTTTTGTATTTATTTAGTTTATTTGCTTTGTTTGCAAGTAGACGTTGCTGTTTTGGGCAATTTTGAGCAAGGAGAATTATACCAAGATTGAGAGACCATGTGAGAGGTCCTCCACTCTGAGTGATGAGTATTTGACAAGTGTGTTGATTAGATTGAGAGTTGAGGTTTTCAGTTTGACTGCTTTTACGAAAGTGAGTCGAAATCGGAACTACATGTGTATGGAGCGGAAGTTCGATTAATCGAACTCTAGGTGTTGGAAAAAGGAACTTCCGATTTACCTGGGTTTTGGTTTCGGCTAAAGAGAATCGGAACTTCCGCACATGGGGTAGCGGAGTGTCCGATAATACTGGTATTGAGATTCCTCTGAGACGAAAATCGGAATAGAATTTTTGGGCGTGCGGATGTTAGAAGATCGGAAGTTCGCGATGGTAATCACGGAACTTCCAATAATTCGACAAGTGCGGATGTTCGAAATCGGAACTTCATTTGTGGTAAGTCGGAACTTCGATTGTGTCCGTAAGCGTGCGAGAGAAGGTTAAATTGTGATTTTGATTTTGTATGAGTTTGAGTCTTATACAAATATTGATACTATGATATTGTGCAATGCTATGTGATGTGTTTTTGTCATGTTGTTGCGGGGCATCAAGATGGAGTCGTGGCGAGACACGTGGACCGGACTAGGCGCAGGAGGCGTTGAGGTCAGAACGGTCGGGATGTGTCGAAGACGGCGTGAATCTTGAAGCGGTTGCGAGTCGTGCACAACAAGGTGTACGGGAGGCTTCCAGAAGGTGCGCAAGGGGCGAAAGGGTCTTTTCGCAAAGCGGCAAAAGTGGAGGCGGTTCCGTTTGGGTGTAGCGGGCTTAATGGGTTGGAGGCCCATTAGCAAAGGCTATAAATAGGGGAGAACCCTGGAGTTAGGGTTAGATCTTGAGAGAGAAAATTAGGGTTAGCTCCACCAAAAGGGTGTGTTTTGCTTTTTGAGTTGTGGAGTTGATGAACTGAAACCTATTGTAATCATTCCTCTTTGTGTTTCCTCTGTAATCCATGTTTCAATTCAATGAAATCTGAGGTTTCGATTACTTGATTTTGCAACTCTCTCTCTCTCTGTTCATGTTGAATATCTAGGGTTTTTGGCATATCTTTTGATTTGTTTTATAAGATAGCATGAAACTCCATATCTAGAATCGTTTTGGTATTGCTATTACTTCCTCAAAGTTTCATGCTCTAAGAATCTGAGAATCTCGTTTATCATTGGTTTTGGTCTTTCTTGCCCCTTCTTCAAGAAATCCGTTTTTGGTTCGATTATTGAATCTTTGGTTGCGATTCTTCTCCATAAGGTCAAGATGGTGTTTAGGATGATGTCTGTAAAACTTGACCGAGAAGAGCATTCAAGATTAAGTAGTTTGGATTTTTGGGCAAAAACCGAGAGCTCGTTCTTGGTCGGGATAATCGAGCTTCCGATTTTGTGCGTGGAATATCATAGCGGAACTTCGCGCTATACACCGGAACTACATCGCGGAACTTCCGCACTCTCTCGCCGGAACTTCCGATTTCGGAAGAACGACTGAAACTTGTTTTTGATTGTTTGATCTTGCTTCATTTACTTTCTTTAGATCTTCAGAGATCTTTGTAGGCTAGTTTTAAATACAGTGAAGGGGAGTATTAATTTTAAGGCACCATTCACCCCCTCTGTTGCCATTTCGGTCCTTCAATTGGTATCAGAGCCGGTTAGCTCTTCTTGATAGATCTTAACGGTCGGTTGAGCCATGGCAGCGGACAAGTATTCCACCAAGCCTCCGCTTTTGATGGTCCGGATTACCCTTCGGAAGAGCCGAATGAAAACTTACATCCGTGCTCGGGTATGCCATCCGGAGAAAGGTGAAGGTTAGATTTCTTTGTTCTCGCCGATGAGAACATCAATGCTGGAAACATGGCCGATGTTGAGGCAAATGCTAAGGCAAGGAACATAATCATTCAGGGTTTAAGCAGAAGTGAGTTTGATCGTATTTCTCATTTGATTTCTGCTTATGACATCTGGGTGACCCTCGATGCATACCATGAGGGCACCACTCAGATTAAGACGGTTCGACAAGACCAGTTCAAGCGTGAGTACAGTAAATTTGAAATGCTTGCTGGTGAATCTTTAGACGAGTGCTTTTCGCGTTTTCACAAGATCTTGAGCAACCTCCGAGCGGTCGGTCTTACATACCCGACTCGGATAACGCCGACGATGCTTTACGCAATTGATCTTCGTGTTTGGGAGATGAAAGTGACTACCATCAAAGATAGCACGGACCTCTCGACCACGACTCTTGATGCGCTTTACTCGCCTCAAGACTCACGAGATTGACATTGTCTCGAAGGTCAAGTCACGATCGATGGCTTTAGTCACTGATCCCACTTCTGGATCTTCTTCTGAGTCGATACGTGGGTTCTCCTAGGCGCTCTCGTGACATAACCGATGATCGATTAGAGCGACTTGAGGATGAACAACTAGCCCTCCTAGCTCGGAAATTTTCCCATGCTTACAAGAGGAGGAGGGATGGTAAGAGAGGAGGTCTGTGATTTGTTTGAGTGTGGTGGCCCCAACCACATCCGAGCAAACCATCCCAAGCTTGGGAAGGGCAAAGGTGACTATGGCGGTCCAAGCAAGAACGACTACATCGACAAGAACCGCAACACGAAGCCCTCAAAGACTGATCAAGGCAAGAAGAAGTTCCGCAACTTTGGGAAGGCAAAGAAATCGCTCCATCGCGTCCTCACCGCCTCGACGAACTGGACACCGCCGAGGTGGAGGGGTGGAGCGACGATGATGGGAAGGACGATCATGATCCCAAGGATGACGGCAACTTCTCGGCATGTGCTTCATGGCCCTCGGGCGAATCGAGCGACAACAGTGTACTCCGACTCCGATGAGGTTAGTCCCACTTATGACCAACTTAATGATGCTTTTCTTAAGCTAGGTAGATTTCATGCTAAGTCTAGGGCTAAGTGTTCGTGTTGGAGAAGGAAGTAGCTAGACTATCACGGAGCTTACTTTACTTACATCCGCTCCCTCCGTGATGATTGTGACACTTGTCGTGCTTTGCTTGATGACATGGAAAAACTAAGGACCTTGCATGATAGTGTGTCCTCCGAACTTGACATGATTAAGGTAGAAAACATTAGCCTTCTTCTTGAATTAGAGATGAGTAGGGTAGCACCTCCTGCATCCACTACTATTGAGGCTCTCGCTTGCACCTCATGTGAGGTTAAGGACAATTCGTTTAGAGGTCTTTATACCATGTTGCTTGATCTCGCTGAAACTTGTGAAAATTGTAATAATCTCAAGATGAACCTAAAGCAGGCGTATCACAAAATTGTTGAATTCAAGTCGCGCTACTAGAGCCTATTGTTTCTTGTTTAAAGCTGTCCCAAGTTAATCTTTGAATTAGAATCAGATTCTAGCGGTTTCAAGAAATGATTGATCACGAGAATAAATTGGCTCAAGATGCTTCTAAGGACCTTGTTAGCTCACCTTGCAATCATTGTAATAAACTAAAATGTGATTTGGTTGCATTGGATGAAAAATGTGTGAAACTAACTAAGGACCTTCTAGAGACACAATCATCTGCTTGTATTGTGTGTGCTGGGAAGAAGCCTAAGGGTTTGGTAGAGACGCCTAGTAACGTGAACCAATCGATAGCTTGAGGACTGTCCCTCAAAGTCGGTTTGGCGTGCACAAGCCAATCTTTCCTCTGTTGTTGGTTCTTCTTCTGCTCCCTTACCTTCTGCTGTCCCTTCTTCCCCCTGCTCTTCTTGCACCTCTCTCTTTCGGGAGTGTCAGTATCTTATGAACACTCTCGAGAGGTTTGTAGGAGGCAAGAAGAAGCTCAATCTCATTCTAGACAAATCTAAAATTTGCAGATTTAATCGTGGTCTAGGATATGATATCCGGGAGGATATGAGGAAGCATCCACCGTCGTGCTCAAAACCATAGCACGGTGTGATCAAAACTAAGCCGGGGTGAGAAAGTCAATTTTAAGTCAGCGGGTTTTGTTCAAAGGATTTCTGACAGCAGAGTGATTCCACTGCAGCCTTCGCCCTCGTAAGGCGAAGTATCATTGTACCTTCTATCAGAAAGATGGACATTTAGTTGATCATTGCTTCAGGCGCGCCAAGATCACGCGAAGAGACCATGTTGAGTCTCTTAGGAACATTCGGGGTCAGCCCCAGATCTTGAGTGCACCTAAGATCAACACGAGGTCTAGGTTTGTTCCATCCGATGATTTTGGGCAAGATCGAGGACTTGGTTTTTCCGAAGTTTTCGATTTTCGTCCTCATGCTCCCTTTGGTCGTAACTTCACGCCCCGAGGGTAGATCTCGTTTTCCTTTCGAGATAGCTACATGGCGAGATCAAGATGTTATCGCACTTCGACTCGCTCTTTCATAGCGATCGGATCCAAAGAACAGTCGAGATCTTTGACTTGTTGAGTGACAGAGAGCGTAGGGTAGATAGAGGTCGCCTTGCTTGACTACTTCATCTGCTCGTCGTGTTACTCAAGATTGGGTGCCAAAATCACTATTGATTCACCCAAGATCTTGAGACTTTACTCTGCTTGACTCGTGGTCGCAGGCGGGGAAGGAAAGGTCCGGATTGTAGACTCGGTTGTTCACGTCATATGACCGTGAGTCTCGTTGGTTTTCTTCCCTAGCCCGCGCTCCGGTGATGAGACGATCACCTTGGAGATGCTTCATTTGGGCGTCATCGCTAAAGGTACTGTGAGCATTAATGATTCTTTTATTTTAAAAGATGTTGCCTTAGTAAGTAAGCTGCAGATAATCGCTTTCGCCTCTCACCACCGATGATGGTTTCGAGGTGAGCTTTAAGAAAAACAATTGCAAAATTCTTGATTCTTCTGTAGTCTAGTTTATGGATTTCGTTATGGGAGGATCTTTCGTGCTGATTTTTCCGGATCTTCCGTGATCCTCTCCGATGTTTAATTGCTTCTGAATCCCGTGATTTGACTTTCTGGCATAGGAGACTTGGTCATATAGGATTTGATCATCTGACCCGAGTTAGCGGCCACGATCTCATTCGTGGTCTGCCGAAACTCAAAATGGTCAAGGATCTTGTTTGTGCTCCTTTTAAGACGCGGCAAAATGGTTCCGCTTCACATCCTCCGAGCATGATGACTATGACGGATGCACTGTGTCAAGCGCCCATATGGACACAGATGGGACCGGCTAGAGTGCATCGATGGGAGGGAAGTGGTACGTACTTGTCGTGCTCGATGACTTCTCGAGGTATTCTTGGGTGTTCTTCTTAGCCTCGAAGGATGAGACGTTTACTCTTTTTCGTGGTCTTTTTAGTAGGCTTTCTGTTGAGCTCCCAGGTGCATTACGAGCAATTCGCACTGATAATGGCACCGAGTTCAAGAATTCCTACTTTGAGAGTTTTGTGGTGAGACAGTGTAGAGCACCGCCTCGTCTCCATACGCCCCCAACAAAATGGCGTTGTGGAGAGGAAGAACGCACCTTGGTCGAGATGGCGTGACGATGCTTGATGAGTACTCTACACCTAGGAAGTTTTGGTGAGGGAATTGCTCTTCGCTTGTCATGTTTCTAATGAGTTTTTCTTGGGCACTCTTGCATCGCACTTCTTATGAGTTGAGATATGGCGAAAACCAGCCTCGCATTTTCGTGTGTTTGGTTGCAAGTGTTTTATTCTGAAGTCTGGGAACCTAGATAAGTTCGAGTCACGATCTTGTGATGGGATCTTTCTGGGTTACTCGACTTCTTCTCGTGCCTATAGAGTCTGGAACTGCGAGTCTAGTAAGTTGTTAGAGACCTGTGAGGTGACCTTCGATGAGGCGGTCAGGGACTAGGCACGATATCTCGAGTTCTTTAGAGCGATGCGAGTCCATCTTTGTGGACGAAGAGGAAGACGGAGATGATGGTTGTATACCCGATCCAGCTTCTTCCTCCTCCTCTTGAGGTGCCTTCTTCCACCGCACCTCGAGGAGATCACCTACCTATACGCTTTTCGAAGCTAGTGGCTCTGTCCTATCTCATCGCTAATGAGGTAGAGGCCACTTCTTCATCTCACCCTGGACCTCCAAGACACATTCAAAAGGACCATCCTTCAGAGCAGATCATTGGAGACCTCTTTGAGCGTGTCACACGTTCTAAGGCTGGTTTGTCTTTCTTCTCTCCATTACGCCTTTTCGCCTCATTTGAGCCCAAAGACGTTTGTCATGCTCTATCCGACGAGTCTTGGACAAACGCTATGCATGAGGAGTTGGAAAACTTTGAAAGAAACAAGGTGCGGTCTCTTGTTGAGCCCCTCAAGGTCACAATATCATTGGGACCAAATGGGTGTTCAAGAACAAGCAAAGTGAAGATGGGTTAGTCATTCAAACAAGGCTAGGTGGTAGCTCGTGGTTACTCTCAAGTTGAGGGTCTAGATTTCAAGAGACCTTTGCCCTGTAGCTAGACTTGAAGCCATTAGAATCTCGCTTGCCTTTGCGGCTTCTAAGGGTTTCAAGCTTTACAGATGGATGTCAAGAGTGCCTTCTCAATGGCCTTATTGAGGAAGAAGTCTATGTGAGACTGACCTCTGGTTTCGAGAACCCCAAATACCCTAACCATGTCTACAAAGCTTTCCAAAGCTTTGTATGGACTCAAGCAGCTCCCGTGAGCTTGGTATGAAAGGCTTAAGTCCTATCTCACGAGCCATGGTTTTGAGATGGGTAAAATTGACAAGACCTTGTTCATCGCCGCCTTGGCACCGATCTTCCGCTCGTCGGATTTATGTGGATGACATCATCTTTAGCGGCTCCTCGCATGCTCGTTTCCAGTTTTCCGATGTCATGAGCTCGGAGTTTGAAATGAGCATGATGGGCGAGTTGAGCTTCTTCCTTGGCTTCCAAATCAAGCAGACTGGAGGGTACTTTTCTTCATCAAGGCAAATACACTCGAGACCTCTGAGCGTTCGACATGAATGATGGAAAGCCAAGATCAACTCCAATGGCATCTACTGGTGCTCTAGATCCGGATGAAGATGGCGAACACATGACCAAAAGGATTTCAGGAGCATGATTGGCTCTCTCTTGTACCTCACAGCCTCGAGACCAGACATACACTTTTCTGTGTGTCTTTGTGCTCGGTTTCAGGCTTCTCCTCGCGTATCTCACCGTCAGGCGGTGAAGCGCATCTTTCGGTACCTTCGAGCTACCATTGACTATGGCATCTGGTACTCTTCCTCTTCTTGTCTATCTCTTAGAGCCTTCTCCGATGCAGACTTCGCTGGCTGTAGGATAGATAGGAAGAGCACTTCTGGCACTTGCCAATTCATTGGCACTTCTCTCGTCTCCTGGTCGTCGAGGAAGCAATCCGGTGTTGCGCGCGATCCGCTGAGGCCGAGCACGCTGCGGCCGATTCTTTGTAGTCAAGTGCTTTGGATGGTCTCGACCCTGCAGGATTTCGGGCTATCTATCGACTGCGTTCCACTCTTCTGTGATAACACGTCTGCGATTTGCATTGCCAAGAACCCAGTGCAACATTCTCGGACCAAGCATATTGATATCAGATATCACTTTCTTCGAGACCATGTAGAGAAGGGTGACATTGTGCTCCAGTTTGTGGAGAGTGAGCACCGGTTGGCGTGATATCTTCACTAAGCCTCGGATGCCTCGGTTTTTTTCTGCATGGGAGAGCTTGGGGTGGTTTGTCCTTACGGACTGCTGTGAGGGGGAGTTTTATGCTACTATTATATTATATTATATTATATTATAATATACTATTACTCCTTTCTGGTTTCATTTTTGGGTCGAAGTCCTTCCAGCATAGGTTAGAATGGTTCACTTGCCAAATTGCTTTGACTGCTACTTCTTGTCTTGTGCTTCTAGGATGCTGCTTATTAGCTGTCTCTTCCTTCTCTAAGTAGAGCTTACTCACTTCTTATAGGTTCTAGCAGGGGTCGGGCCACCCTTGGGTAGACAGGGGATGTTGTTTGCTCCTTAGTGTATGTGTAGATCGGTGATAGTCCTAGAATCATATGGGGTAGATAAGAACCCGTGCGAGCGATAGTTTTCTATATCTTTTCTATGCTCTAAAGGACTGCCTTTTCTGGTTTACTTATCAGATTCTCGTTTTTGTTCCTTTGGTTCAGGGGGAGTTATTCTTGGTTATTCCATATTCTTAATTGTGTCATAACTCAACCTGAACTAAAAGATGCATCTCATTCTGAAGGGAATCTGGATTTTTGTGTATTTCATCAAGCATTGCATGATAATCAAATGGAGCCTTGTTTATTATCCCTTATGATCTGTTATCACTGTTTTACATCTTGCCATGATTTATGCTAAACTGCTAGATCTATCATGACTTTTTATGTGTAGTTTAGTCTTTGCCATGCTAAGGTGTTTAAAAATGCTAAACTTGAATTAAAATCTTGTCATGATAGCTCTTGAGACTAGTCTGGTTGAAACTATCCTTTTATGATTTTTGCCATGTCAAGTAGGCTGAGTTGAGTCCTGAATGTCTTTTGAACTTTTGAGTAAGCTCAGTTTGGTAAGAAACATGACTTATCTCTAATCACTGGTCTAAAAACTTCAAAAGCAAAAATGATCTCTTTTGTGCGAAAAAACTGATCTCACCAAATCTTTCTCATGAGACGGCTTGCCATTGCACTAGGCATGAACTCAGGGGGAGCCTTGGATGACCTAAGATCACCTCCTTAAGTCTGTTGCTTGGAGTGGTCGCATAAGGCTTGGGATCTAGCACTTGGCTATAAAAAAAATGGTTGAAGCTCAGGAGGCAGTTGTGGATGGCACCTAGTCCAGAGCTTGCTTTACTGAGATAAAACCTTAAAGAGCCTTAAAATAGAAAGTCTTCAGAAAAAGAAAAATGTGCTAAAATTGCTTATCATCAAAGAGACCAAGTTCTGGATAAAATGAGTCCTTCTTCAACTGGTAGCACTCTAAACTGTTCAGTATGAGTCTTCTTGGTTCAACTTAGATTATTTGACATGGCTTGCATCATCTTTGGATATCTTTAGCTAGGTTTCAATCTTGACTTATTTGACCTGCTAAAGAACTGGATCATTAATCAGATTATGGACTTTCTGTCTTAGCTCTTCTATACATCGATTGTCATGATCTTGATAGCATTCTTCTGTGTTATGGCTTGGTGTAATACTCTAATAGTCATTTTGGATAATCTACATGGCTCCTAATGCTTAAAATGAACATCATATAGTCTTTTCCTCCCTTTTCTACATATTGATGATTTTATTGCCAAAGGGGGAGAATGATTGTGAGAAAAAGCCTTCTGAAGAAAAGCCTTGAGTTTTGTGCGAAAATTGCTCTTTCATCTCATCTCAAGTCTTTTTCTTTGTGTCAACTTGGTCTTGTGCTTAATTACTCTTGTTTAGACCTTGGTTGACTGTAATCTCAAACTCATCTTATGCTTTTTCGGTAATTGTCAATATACTCATCAAGGGGAGATTGAGAGACCATGTGAGAGGTCCTCCACTGAGTGATGAGTATTTGACAAGTGTGTTGATTAGATTGAGAGTTGAGGTTTTCGGCTTGGACTGTATTCGGTCGAAGTCAGGAAATCGAACTACCGCTGTGTATGGAGCGGAAGTTCCGATTAATCGGAACTACCGGTGTTGGAAAAAGGAACTTCCGATTTACCTGGGTTTTGGTTTCGGCTAAAGAGAATCGGAACTTCCGCACATGGGGTAGCGGAGTGTCCGATAATACTGGTATTGAGATTCTCTCGAGACGAAAATCGGAATAGAATTTTTAGGCGTCGCGGATGTTAGAAGATCGGAAGTTCCGCAGTGGTAATCACGGAACTTCCGATAATTCTGACAAGTGCGGATGTTCCGGAAATCGGAACTTCCGCTGTGGTAAGTGCGGAACTTCCAATTGTGTCGAATCGCGTAGAAGGTTAAATTGTGATTTTGATTTTGTATGAGTTTGAGTCTTATACAAATATTGATGCTATGATATTGTGCAATGCTATGTGATGTGTTTTTATGCGTGTTGATCGCAGGCATCAAGATGGAGTCGTGGCGAGACACGTGGACCGGACTAGGCGCAGGAGGCGTTGAGGTCGAAGCGGTCGGGATGTGTCAAGACGGCGTGAATCTTGAAGCGGTTGCAGTCGTGCACAACAAGGTGTACTGGAGGCTTCGGAAGGTGCGCAAGGGGCGAAGGGTCTTTTCGCAAAGCGGCAAAAGTGGAGGCGGTTCCGTTTGGGTGTAGCGGGCTTAATGGGTTGGAGGCCCATTAGCAAAGGCTATAAATAGGGGGAGAACCCTGGAGTTAGGGTTAGATCTTGAGAGAGAAAATTAGGGTTAGCTCCACCAAAAGGGTGTGTTTTGCTTTTGAGTTGTGGAGTTGATGAAGCTGAAACCTATTGTAATCATTCCTCTTTGTGTTTCCTCTGTAATCCATGTTTCAATTCAATGAAATCTGAGGTTTCGATTACTTGATTTTGCAACTCTCTCTCTCTCTGTTCATGTTGAATATCTAGGATTTTTGGCATATCTTTTGATTTGTTTTATAAGATAGCATGAAACTCCATATCTAGAATCGTTTTGGTATTGCTATTACTTCCTCAAAGTTTCATGCTCTAAGAATCGAGAATCTCGCTTATCATTGGTTTTGGTCTTTCTTGCCCCTTCTTCAAGAAATCCGTTTTTGGTTCGATTATTGAATCTTTGGTTGCGATTCTTCTCCATAAGGTCAAGATGGTGTTTAGGATGATGTCCTGTAAAACTTGACCTGAGAAGAGCATTCAAGATTAAGTAGTTTGGATTTTTGGGCAAAAACCGAGAGCTCGTTCTTGATCGGGATAATCGAGCTTAGATTTTGTGCGTGGAAATACATAGCGGAACTTCCGCGCTATACCTCACGGAACTATCGCAAGCGGAACTTCCGCACTCTACTGCCCGGAACTTCCGATTTCCAGAAGAACAGCCTGAAACTTGTTTTTTGATTGTTTGATCTTGCTTCATTTACTTTCTTTAGATCTTCAGAGATCTTTGTAGGCTAGTTTTAAATACAGTGAAGGGGAGTATTAATTTTTAAGGCACCATTCACCCCCCTCTGTTGCCATTTCGGTCCTTCAAAGATCAAGATCAATCCCAGGATCTATTCTAAGGCAAGCCGTAGTCCTTTGATCATATTGAACCTATGATTTTAAAAGTATATTATTTTATACAATTGCATGCTATCTTTATATCAATTATTTTGGGATTAGTTATTACCTGTTGTGATTATGCCTCCATTGATTATTCGAATGCCATGAATCGTTTGTCACCATAGCTTGGATAACTTTAGTTGAACATATTTGTATCACCAACATGGGTATCGTATTGATGTTTAGTCAAGCTTAGTTACGATGGGTTCATCATCACATGTGTCATAATGATTAATCCTCACTTAATGATATATGGAATCATGGTGGTTAGCCACTGTTGTTAAAATTTGAGTACCATGACAGGGGATGTCATTGGTTGCAGTTAAATAAAATGGTTTTCGCTTAGACGAGTGGATGGTGGATAGTGGGGGTGTGGATTTAACACGTTGTGGGTTTGTGGAAAGATCACCTGAGTAACTTGTCAAGGACTTAATCGTGTGCGCCATTGAACTGAGCCTTAACCGTAGAACCACATGTCCTGTATGGGCAGGACCTGACTAATTAATTAGCAATATGTTAATTTCGGTTCTGTCTTGGAAGAGTGAGTTACGGGGTACGTATTCACTATGGCGCAAGAGGGGGGCCTTATCTGGTGGATGGAGACATTCAGTGTTGAAACCTTATCGGGCAGAACTGGATTAAGAAGGGGCTTTGTGAAGGCTTTGTCACGTACTCTAGACTGCTTACCTAAGGTAGTGAGCAGTGGTATCGACGAATGACAAACAGACTAGAGAGGTCGTGTCTTGTGGGTCAAGCTGTACTACCTCTACAGAGTGTAAAACTATTCGAATAGCCGTGTCCACAGTTATGGACATACTCGGGGATTTCACACGAGAGATAGAGTTTCTTATAAAATGTGTCCGAGTGTGAATTAGAAGTTCACTTGATGAATATAATGTTTGTCCGTTGAATGGGTCATTCACTTGGTTGTTTGCCTCAATTAGTGAATGGGGAATTCACTTATCATTGTTTTGGTTGGGAAGTGAAAGGGTAGTTCACTGGTTGTTTCAAAGAAACTGCTTACTTATTTATTATTCATTTCAATTACGCATTTCAATCTATTTACTGTATTTATTGTAAATGCTATTTTCGTGCAAACCATACAGCTAACCTTTGGCAAGCCTTGCATGAATACTATTTACATACATTTCCCTACATCCTGCTGAGTGCTTTATGTACTCACGGTTTATGCCTTTCTTGATCAGTTGAAGAATACCAAGCTGCACAAGAGTTCTTTCAGAAGGAGGACTATGAAGGTTTTGCGGATTAGGATACGTTCTCCACTCGATTGCCCGTGGGCAAGTTGATTGGTTTTCCAAGTTCGTCGTTTCGCTGCAAGAGTTTATTTGTTTCTTTAGCCCTACGTGGCAAGTTAAGTAAACGTTGACCATAAGGTCCAGTTATTATTACTATTTGTTATCTTTGAGATCTTTTTACTTAAATTGCGTGCTCATGCATACTCTTGCCATTGCTCATCACTGTACACGTCATCATCTTTGGTCCATGCTTCTATTCATTATATACCACTGACTTTCACGAGTAGCATTGCGCCTAGTCTTCACCTTGCAGCTTAGATTCTCTTCATTTGACTTCTATGTCATTAAGTACTACTCAGATCAAGTAGTTCGCATCGAATACCCTTTTGACTTTTATGGATTGATCATTGATCTATCTACATGCAATTGTAGTACTGTAACTATCTTGACTCAGTAAGTACTATATGTATAGTCATAAGTTATACTGTATATGTTGAAACATTGATCAATATATAGCTATTAGCTAGATTGATATTTTAGTAAATATGTAAATTACGATATGTATTATGGCTATGTATATATCATGCTACAATTCAGATATTGCAATCTTTTCTATATCTTAATATTAGTATCTATGTCTATAACTTGATATGCATATGAATATACTGTGATGTCATGTTATGACATTAGTTTGTCATGATCATTAATTTGAAGTTAATATGATTACTACTTAATTGAATCATTTAAATAACTTGTAATATGATTGACATAGTTAATTAACTTGTGTTGACATCGTACTAGTAACCAGTTATCTCGACATGTCATAGTATTGATTGTCTTACAATAGTATTATAAATGTGTTCTGATAGTTCTACATTCTAGGTACTCGAATGTCATTGTAACTGGTAATTATCACTTGTAGTCGACATGTGACATAATGACATAGTCTGCTAGTCTGCATCAGTGATTTGATAATTACCAGTGGTGATGGCATTAGCAATCTATGAATAGCACTGTCTAATGTAAATTGATAATAGTGATTGATAGTATAATTCTTAATGCTATGATAATCGATTGTAATGATTCTGTGTAATCAATAAATGTCATCGTGAACTCTTACATTGCATAGTGAACTGTTGAATATTAAATCTGTGATAAGCTGTCTTAGATGCAAGTAGCTTGACAATTGTGTATCGTATGATAAGTCTGATTACATTGATATTGACATGACTTGAACTATTACTTACTAACCTGATGTATTAGATTGATATTCGTATTGAGTGATCTGACTATTCGATAAGTACTAATATAATGATAAAGATTTAATTTCATTATTGATTGACTTAGCATTGTGAAGTTAATGTATAGTTCAATATTCGTAATCTATGTCGATGATCAATACATATCGTTATACTGTATAATTCAGATGTAGATCTTCGTGATGACTACTTAGTATCTGATACTACTGACTCAGTATTTTACTTTGTACTAATTGTATCTATATCATGGCCATTTAATTGCTATTAGTTATGTCTGATTAATTGTCATTAATTGTTGTTGACATTGATGTCTGTTACTTTATTATATTTAGATGACATACTCTTGAGATATGTCGATAATTGTATATTGCTATGTAGTTATTGTGTCTATGATTACATGTAGATAGGATGTATGATATTGAATTGTAAATGGGAATGGGCAACGGTTGGAGAGTACCCGCTGGCTTCAAATGCTCAGCATTAACTCTTTGGCATATATCTCGCTCGGCAACGTATCACCGATCTGCTGCTTCATTCGGTTCCACCATAGCCGCTTCTTCAGATCTTGGTACATCTTGGTACTCCCGGGGTGGATAGAGAATTGAGAGTTGTGAGCTTCCTAGAGGATCAATTCCTTCAATGTGCGATCGAAGCGAACCACCAAACGGTTCTCGAACGATAGGGTGCCTTGCGTATCTTCGGTGAAGCACTTGGCCTTTCCTTACTTTATTTCTTTCCAGATTTGGGCCACCTCCAAATCGGTCTTCTAGGCCTCTCTAATCTGGTCCTCTAATGTGAATTTCATATTTAGGGCAGCAAGAGACCCTTCTTCAATTATTTGCAGGTGCAGATGTTGCAGTGCGGCGCACAAGCCACCTGAAGTGGGTGTTACTGACAAACAGTTGTATTGAGATTTTTTGCTCAATGTGTCAACCACTACGTTGGCTTTCCCTAGGTGATAATGGAGTCCCATATTATAGTCCTTGATTAGCTCAAGCTACCTTCTTTTCCTCAGGTTCAGGTCGGTGCAGGTGAAGATATACTTGAGGCTCTTATGATCGGTGTAGATCTCGCAACAATTTTCGATGAGGTAATGTCGCTAAATCTTCAAAGCATGGACTACAACTGCTAGTTCCAAGTCATGCGTGGGATAATTTTCTTCGTGTGGCCTCAATTGCCTTGATGCATACGCCACAACTTGGCCCTCGTGCATAAGCACACACCGAGCCCGTGGCGAGAAGCATCGCAGTAAATGTCGAAGCTCTTGTGAATGTCCGGCAGGATGAGTATTGGGGCTTTGGTCAGGCGTTCTTTCAAGATCTGAAAGCTTTCGCCGTATTCCGCTAACCATTCAAACTTTTTCTCCTTCTTTAATAGCTGGGTCATCAGCCTCGCAATTTTGGAGAAGTTCTTGATGAACCTGCGGTAATAGCCCGCAAGTCCAAGAAAACTGCAGATGTTAGTGACACTCTTGGGTTGTCTCCAGTCAAGTACATCTTGCACTTTGCTAGGATCAACAGCGACACCACCCTTGGATAGCACATGACCCAAGAAGCTAACTTCATGAAGCCAAAACTCGCACTTGCTGAATTTTGCATAGAGTTGATGTTGACGAAATTTCTCTAACACAAGCCGCGAGTGTTGCTCGTGTTCTTCATCAGACTTTGAGTACATGAGAATGTCATCGATGAACACGACGATGAACTAGTCTAGGTACTCCATGAAAACAGAATTCATGAGGTTCATGAAGTAGGCTGGTGCATTTGTCAGACCGAAGGATATGACGGTGTACTTTAAGTAGTGGCATTTCTAAAATTATTTTGATTCAATTAATATATTTACTTTAAGTATTTATTTAAATACTCTGGGATTAGCTATTTATCCTAATTGTTTATATCCACCTTGCTTATTATAATACCATGATCTTTTGTCACCCTAGATTGGTTGATTACTAGTTGGAATATCATAGCACCAACATGGGCTAGTTAGATACGAGTAATTTGCTTAGCAATGCCACGAGTTATCATTTCATGTGAACTGCAAACATGAATTTGACTAAGTGATTTTGGAACTTTGTGATAAAATTGTGTTGTGTCATTACTCATTGGTGACATATGTTGCACTTAATCAACTGGGTGGTAACAGATTTATATTGAGACAAGTGGTGGATACTGTGTGACATAGTAGAGCTCAGTGCGTGGGAATTTAAAAGAATGATTTAGTTATAAATTGGAAGTCTTGCCTTGGTCAATTAAGGACTTAACTTTGTGCGCCATTGAACTGGGTCTTTCGTACAACCACATGCCTGATGGAATGAGCCTAACTTAGTAGGTTATGGAATCTCGACATTGGTTACTCAGGTGGTAAGTTAAGTTCTGTGGTAGGGTGGATGTGTGTTTCTGTTTCTGTGGTGATTCACATCAATGGTCGGTTCGCCGTTTCCAGGTCCAATAGTGTGCAATCGACTAATTTCCTATGTGGGTATGAGTGCTGTCAGTAAAACACACCGAGAGTGTCAATTCTTGACATGAAGTTTCTTAAAGTTTTTGTTATGATTAGTGCTAGCTACACTTATTGTATCATGTGGGTAAAGTGTACAACCTCTGCAGAGTGTTAAATAATCTATTCAAATAGCTGCGTCCGCGGTCATGTACATGCTCAGGGATTTTACACGAGGGTTAGATTTTCATAAAATATTTGGGTTGAGATAGCTGTGTGATCTAAGTCATATGGCTATGTGAAATAATTTGATTAGACATTGTGCTCTTTGTGAAAACAACTGTTAAATTATTACTATTTTTTTAAAGTTATGTTTTCAATCTATTATTGGTATTCAATTGCAAATGTTGCTTTCCTGCAAAATAACCACATAAGTCATTCCTTTGGAATAAGCCATCATCTATAAATTGCATTATGTGGTATAACTTGCGAGTACGGTTATGTACTCATACTTGCTATAATCAATCAACAGAAGTGGAGGAGTCTTCGCCTGCCTTCTAGGAGGAGTTCTACGAAAGTGCAGATCGTTAGGTCTTCAACCCAGTCGGTTGCCTGTGGTGAATTGATGGGATTCTGCTGAAGTTTATTTGTTTCACTACTTATTTAATTATTGTTAGCCCTATGAGGCCTAATAAATATAAACTTGATCATAAGGTCAAAACCCTTATTTGTTATTCAAATTAATCGTTTATGCTATTATTCATCTTGTGTGGATCAATATTCATCTATATTGATATTGTGTCGTAATGTCTCCAAAAATCCCTAAGTTAGTTTAGTTGAGCATCTCATGATCTTGTGTGTAATTTTGGAACAATTTTAAACTTTTGTTGTTTTAATAAAGTTCACTCAGAAATTAAACTTTTTACTTGATTTCAAGCTTCCAATGAAATCAAGAAAAATGTGTCCATAAAAGTTTCTGAAAATAATTTATTAAAATAATATATTATTCATCATGAATTCATATAATTGTTCCTAAATTTTTAGAAGTAAATTTGACCTCACCAAAATCCAAATCAACCCACAAATACAGATCTGAAAATGAGCTAATTCTAACAACCGGAGCATTAACAGTGCCTGAAACAAATTTTCCTAAGTTCTATTTTTGTTTGAGAGCACTCACAAAAAAAATTAGAATTTTTAGAATTTATTTACTATTTTATATCACTTGGCCAAATCTGTTGAAGTTTGGTCAAAACGAGTTCAAACTTAGACATTGTTCCGACCGAACCACCTCTTCTCCCTGGCCATTTCTTAGCCCCAGCCGAACCACCCTACCACTCCTCATTTTTTTTAATTCTTCTCAACCACCAAAGCCACACAGCCATTTCCACCACTCACAGCTACTCATCCTTTTCATCTCTCGCCATGTTTCTTTCTTCCCCAACAACACTTATAGTTCTTCTCACATGAGATTTACACTAGTTCATATCTCCACCTTCTCTCTTTCAAATCTATACAAAAAAATAAAGAATCAAGTAATGCATGTTGCGCCAACGCGTTCCCTATCACCTAAGCATCCCATTTCTGCAAATTAGATTTTGCATTCATGGCCATTTGAGCATTTGAGTATTTTGGAGAGAAGAGAAGAAGTGGCTGTTTTGGGTGGAAGGAGTAGCAGCGGCACAAAGCAAAGCAGCAGCCAGCATGCAGTAGCTCGGCAACATGCATGCATATGATGAAGTTAATCTTGTTCGTTTTTGCTAGTGTCAGTTTCTTTTGTCCACTTTGTCTGAAGCTATTTTAGTGTTTGAGTTGATCCTCTGTCAGATTTCAGATTTCAGCAAGCATATTGAAATTCAGAACTCGGCTAGAAGTTCAGACTTTTCAGTTTGCTTGTAGTTTAGTGAGCTTCGGTCCATGATCCGAGTTGTGGGGGATATGGCCGAGTCCAGGCTGCGGCCCATGTAGGTGTTAATCTTGTTGTGTTTGAGTCTATTATGTTTTGTGTTGTCAGAATAACCAAGTCTGAAATATGGCTCAAGTCCAAAATTCAGAACTGTGTTACTGAAGTTTAGAGTTGGTGTAGAAATTCAGGTCTATAACTAAAAGTTGTCACGGTTAAGTGTTGTTGGTCCTTGATCCGAGTTATAAGAATCGTGGACAAGTCTTAATCTAGTGCCTAAGAATTCGGACGGGTTGTTAGCAGTCTGGAGTATGTGTGTGCATTTCTCTGAAAGTTGTCGTTTTTCGTTCATAGTACTGTGGCTCATCCGATTTTCAGAATAACAGAGTAGAAGCAGGAGGAGAAAAGGTGCACGTTTAGCACCACAATTCTGTTATCTCTGTGATTGATTGTCATCCGTCGGTGTGTCCAATAGGGTTCACGTGTGTTTGAAGAGTCCCTAGGCTGTCAACCCAGCACGCGTCGGCGGTGGCGCGGCCCAGCGGCTTGGCGACGTGGCAGCCAGCACACATACAGCCCCGGACGGCGTGGCGTAGATCGGTAGCGGCTCGGGGACGCGGCATCGAGGGAGGAGCCGAGAAAGAGAGGGGCTACAATGGACGCGGACGAGTTTGGCGACAACTACGGTGAGCCCCGTCGCGTCGGCCGACGTGCTTAGGTGATAATCCCATCTTTAGCACTTAGTCAATTTCTTAGTGTGTGTGCGACGTGTAGGCCACACCTGTCATAGACCGTGGTTACAATCACCTCGGTATAAAAAGTAATTCATTAATTCTGAAAATCCAAAATAAATTGTTTTACAACATGAAATTATTTTAAACTTCGAAAATTCATAACTAATTTAAATTGACTTTAAATTGAGTGAAACCAATTTTGTTGGTTTTCATTTTTATTATACTTTAACTTGGAATGGGTTTGAAACATGTTACTGTCACAAAAATTTTTAGAATTGGAATTAAATTCGGTAAATAATTATTTTTACACTAGAAATTGATTTAACTTCAAAAATCCATAAGAAATTCATATGAACTCCGATTGGGGTGATTGTATTTTTGTTGTTCATAACATTTTATTCTATTCCGTACCATGTAAAATTTATCTCGACTACCTTTCTAGAAAATTGTGCAAAATGATTTATTTTTGGTTTTTAGTAACAAGGAGCACTGTTTTCCATTTTCCATCCGCTAGATCTTTGATAGGACATAAATCCCACATGTAAACTTCAAATCAAATGATTTTTATTTTTAAATTAATCTAAAATCATAATCTACCTGATGTGTAAATTTCATGCAATTTGGTTGATATTGAATTTTTTTGTGATTTCGGTGTTATTCGTTCTTATTCTATTTTTCTTGCTCATTCGATAGTTTACAAAGATTCGAGTGTGTATGCGAATGATCCTCAGCAGCACCTGGACCATCCCCAGCAAAGGCAAGCAATCCCCTCCTTTGATGCATGTTGAATTCCTATTAGTTTCAAAAGTATCTATGTTGATTTTCAAGTTTTCTATGCACTGCTTTAATTTTAAAATACTTGTATATCAAATAGGTAGTTTAGTTATATTCTCTTGCTGCATTTACCTTCCTTGAATATTGATATCCCTTTGTTCAATTGATTGCCTAGGATATATGCTTGTATGAGAATTTTCTGTTGTAGGATAGATCGAGGCTTAGCCATGCGAGTAGTTGCAACCAAAAGCGGTTGATGGAGCTAGTCCATCAGCCGATGGATTAAATTGAATCTTGATGAAATTTGAGGAATGTGTGGATTGAATTATGTTGAATTTGAGGAATACATCCATATCTTTGAATCTGGTTATTCTGGTCCTGTTGGGTGGTGTTTTTGTGTGATGGACTTGGACGGGTGATAGGGTGATGAAGGGAGGTTGTCCCGGATTCATGTAGCCCTGTCTGGGTGATTAAGGATCAGTATGTGGTGTGTCGAACCAAGTCTCACGTGCAACCACACGCCGAGTTTATAGGCGATGGCTTGGCTAAATAATTTGTTGTGTGTTAGCTACCAAAACACAATTAAATTGACAGTTGTTGTTCTTGTTTGTTGTTTCGTTGTCAATCTAGTGGGGGCATGTTAAGTGTCATCTTACTCACCCTTAAGGGTCTTTTGCGTTTGCGGGATTGTTTCGCAAAGGACTTACTTACGCAATGAGGTTCACCCGTGGTCCAGTGCGGTCGATAGCCTGCTATGGGATCTGTTCCTCATGTGGTTTGATAGTTAGGACATGATATTATAATAGCCTCGTTATGATATCTCAGTCACACTCCTACGGAAGAGTGCATGTCGACAGTACGAGGTATTCATATTATGTGGGTAAAGCTGTACACCTCTTCAGAGTTTAAAAATCTATTCGAATAGTCATGTCCCTGGTTATGGACATCACTTGGTGAAATCATGCAAATTTAGCTTATGGGAATGTTAGATTGGGTTATGATTGGAAATGTTATGTCATGTGTTGAATTGTTCAAATCTTGTATGTAGTCACGAACGAAAAGTTTGCGTGTTGATTTGTTAGGAAATGGGTTGTGTCACTAACGGGAAGTTCGTGTGTTGATTATAATTGGAGTATCTATTGTTGTTGATCATGAATTTGGTAATACCTGCTGTTATATATAATGATTCTAAATGTTTAACAAATAGCAATTTGAATCTATATCGGCTATCTCAAAGAAAAACTTGCTTTATGATGAAAATTGCCTAGTAGTAGTATTCCTTTGATATTTGAATGCATTTATTATATGTTGCTATTTGTAAGTCTTCGAGTATGTTTTTGCACTCAATCGAATTGTCCATATTGTAGGTGAGAAGTCGTTCAAATCAGATTAAGTACGACGGATGCTACGACTTTAACTCCAGTTGGTTGCTTGTGGGTTTGGACATGACAACTTGGCTTTTCTCTTTTTTTTCCTTATTTATCTTTTGCTGCGATTTAATTTGGTTATAATTAAATTTGGCTGGTCGGCCCTCTTATGCAAACTTGTACCTTAAGGTTCTATTTAATGATGTTGTAATAACGATTCTATTATGCTTGTATATTTGTGTATAGATGTGATTGCAATGTTGTGTTTGGATATGTGCATGTTAGCCACTGATCCTTGAGAACTAACATGAGACACATATCTGGGCACTCGAAATCGCTTTCGTTGCTTGTTAAGTATTGTGCCCCCAGTGCAATCACTTGACTTGAAACGGATTCGATTTTAGGGGCTCACATGGTGCACTAGCGTGATCCTGGACTAGTGCAGAATACACAGAGGGTCCATAATTGTATTTTTGGGTCCCGACAGGTGACACCAGGTCACGAGAGGACAGGAGGAGGGAGAGGGGGAATGGAAGAGGGATCTGGGTCACCGCCGGGACATCATCGGATCGCAAGCGGAGAGGAGGGGGAGGGGGATGGAGGAGGAGAGAGGAGTGAGTAAACTCAAGCCACCGCTGTAGCTTCACGCCTTCTCCATTGCTGCCACCGTCGCCACAAGTGGAGAGGATGACAGATGATAGCCGCGAGTGAAGAGGACGGCTGACGGCGACTCCAGCGACGGCATCCAGCGGTGGCTCATCCTCCATCTCTGCTACCACCTATGCGTGTGTGGTGGCGGTAGCCATCTGCACTCCCGTGCAAGTCTCTCTGTGTGTGTGGTTGTCTTGCGTGTGTGAGAAGCCCTAGTGGCAGTGGGAAAGTGGAAGGGATTGGACTGGCCTGGTTACAGTGGGTTGGGCTGATCCACCACCTTGTCCTTGTCATTCTCTTCCTTTTATTTTTCTCCCAAGTATAATTATGTTACTATTTGACTAATGACTATAATCATCGACCTGCATTAATTGGGTTTGCTACCACAACCCGATGTATTGTACTTGGGTCATCGATCCATAATTGCTTATGTCACAATCCACGTTCCAAATTGACACCCCGAAGAGGTATACCCATGTCGCACCACAATTTTTGTAAGTGGCGTCCCGCGATCCGCGACCCCGTTTCTTGACCCGATCGATCCGGGATCCTTGTGACTATGATCTCACTCCTTCAGTTTTCACCTCCTCGTCCTCTCCTGATTTTTGAGGATGTTCTGCTCAAGGCTGGGAGACTGGCCGACCGAGCTCCAGTGTCCGACGAGCGACATGGGAAGGAATTATAGCTAAGTCAAACTTACTCATCTGTAATCTGAGTCTTCAGTTGCTAGTTGCTACTGACACGGATTCTGACCAGGCTCTTCTTTTTTATTTTTGGTTGTTGTAGAAGGAAATGCTGCTTGTTTGGTATCATGCACGATCCATCCAATTATTGAAAGGGTTTGCTAAGATTGTCGCTCCTCCCGATCGATAGGTAACAAGTAACAGCATGGGTTTCCATCTGAAAAATTAGCAAACTTGAGCTATGATTTGCTCTCACGATGAGAACTGACAAATGAGCAGCTTATTTGACTTTGCAGTTTTGGAGATATGTTTGGACAATAATTTGGTGATTAAATGCTTCTCATATGTAACATCCTATTTTCTTGGGGTGGTTTAAGCTGGCTTAATTTGGTTTTATTTGGGTTTGATTGCTTTTCAGTTTGTGAAAGGAATTCCAAAACCTAGTTTGAGTTAAGTGTGCATTTCAAAAGCTCAATACAAATTCAAAGTTTGCAAAAAAAAACCAAAAATCTCTCGAAGTTCAGAACCCCCTCTTGGGCTTGGTCCAATTCCTTGGATCCTTTTCCCTGGCTCAGCCCAGCCCATCCTCCCCCCTTTTCCCTAGCCCGGCTAGCTCAGGCCAGCCCAACACCAAGCGCTAGGGCGCGCTCTCAGACCGCCCCCGTTAGTGGCACCTGCCATGACTCCCAAGTTGTCGCCCTGACGCTAGCGCACCGTGCCCGCGCTAGAGCGCACTCCCATTCTGTCCCATCCCCTCGCCCAGTCGTGCCACCGTCGCTATGTTGCCTACTCCCATCCCTCCAAGCTGCTGCCCATGCCGCTGCCTCGGGACCATGCGCCAGCCAATCCTCAACGGTTCTCTCCATCCTCTCCTTCCCCGGGCTATAAGTAGCCCCGAGCCCTCCTCCCGCCTCCCCGCCACCTTGCCTCCCCACCTTCTCTATTTCGCCTTGAGAAACCAAAGAAGCCCGACCTCCCCGTTTCGGCTGCTGCAACCGTTGTTTCCTCTTGCTACCTACGTCATTTTGTGTTCCAGGAGGCCTTGAGCTTTTCCCCCTAATTTTGCTTTTTGATCTTTAGGAACATCTGAATTCGACGTTCTTCTCTACCTCCGGCCGACCGCTCCCTCTTCGCCGTTCGTCACCATCAGTCCATCTTCGGCACTCCTCTTTGTCTTGGTGAGTTCCCCTTACCTTACCCTTGCTCATGTGCGCACGATCTTTTCTTTTGAGCCCTTTTCCCCCCGCTTTGGCACCATGGTCGTGGCGTCACCGCCACGTTCCCCCAACCGCACTGTCACTCCGGTGAGCCCCTCGCCGTGCCACCACCACCATCAGCTTCACCTCGCTAAGAGCATTCCATTTTTTCCCTTGGTCGCCGCCCTGGCGATGAGCTGTGCCATTTTTGGTGCCCTAGCTCCTCTGCTTGTCGAAACACCGGATAGGCACTGTGCTCACGTTTAATCACCAAATCATTGTCAGGGTTAAGTCAAAGCAATCTTTAGCTGATGCAATTGCCAGTTTAATTTTTGCCTTAGTCTCTGTCGCGTGGACCCGAGGAAATAGTTAATGAGGTTAATTAAACTCCAGTTTTACTCTATGTTAGTGACAGTGGGCCCGAAGCATAGTGCTTCACCTTAGTAGACCAGTGCACCACGCATATGGACTTGGTCCATGCACTGTGGTTGTGAACCGAGCTGCTGTACTGAGGGCCCCACATGTTAGAGAGAGTTCCTCTCTCTACCTTTTTCTTTTTCCGATTTAATTCATAGTCAAATTTGAGAGAGCTCGTTATCCCTCATTCTAACTCCAAATTAATTGAAATTTGTTTCTAAAAACTTGTAATTTAAAGACCTACCTTTTGGATATAGTTTTGCCCAGTTTGGATTTTTTCTTTGTTACTTATTTGCTTTGTTTGCTTATGTGATCTTTTCCGGCATGAACGTCCAAGTAGAGTTCGAAGAAGCGGGAGAACTCTAGTTTCATCAAGCACCAGACTTCCAAGAACCCCCTGCTTTTGACCCAGGTGAGTCAATACTTTGATCATATTGAACCTATATTTTATGCAAATATTATATTCTTTTAAATTAATAAACTGCATGCTTAATTCACTATGCAAATATATGTCAAATCTTTAAGAGGTAGTTACATACCTACTTGGTAATTAAATATTAATATGCCATCCTTGACAATTGAATTACGTGATCCTTGTGAGCCTAGATAATTAAGTGGTAACTTTACTAGTTATAGGTTGTATGTTGTACTTAAGTGCTATGCTAGTTTTAAGCACCAAGGCATCTATTGCCCTAATCACCATCTTCCATCATGAAAATAGTTTTAGGCAGTCATTGGGGCAAATGACTTGTTTTTTAGATAAACTAATTTATGCTTGTAAAAAACCCTAATAACTTGATGATACCATATCTGGGCAGCTGGTATGATGGATGGTATGTTCGTGGTTGCTAATGTAGCCCATGGTATGTTGGAATGTGGTATGAACCGCCCAGATGACTCTCAGGACTTAATCCTGTGATGACCTCCTAATGTAAAATAGTGCAACCATAAGTCTATAATAGTGTCGATCTAGCTAAATAATTTGTATCCACCAATACAAGTTGCACCATTGGAGTGACCCACGAGTCTTTTCGCTAGTGTAAGACATCGTGGACACAGGTCGTGTCGCTGTTGTAAGCCGCCGTGTGGCCCCAGAGGGGGTCTGGGTAATGGTTGACGCACGCGTGGGAGTGCAACCCTTCTCTGATGAAACCTTAGCGGATGTAACCAATACTGGAGGATGCATTGTAAAGACCTTGTGATAATTTCCCTTGATTCACATGTCTAAGGAAACATGTGTCCATATCAAGACGATTATCTCTTGTGGGTAAAGTGTAAGTCTCTACAGAGTATAAATTGTTCGAACAGCCGTGCCCACGGTCAAGGGCAAGCATGGGAACTTACTAGAATTAGTTCTATTTCAAAAACCTTTGTGGGTGTGATAAAAACTCATCGGGCCGATGTGACCCTGAATTTTGGATTTCCCTGGGTGGAAGTACCCCCACTGTTGTTAATAGGTGGATGTAACCCTAATCAAAATTAAGTATGAGGTGGAGGTAACCTTCACTGTTATAAATATTGCATAATTACTATCTTTAATACAATGTGATTTGGTTAAAATACTAAGTGATAGGAATTTCTAAGTTTGATAATTGAAAATGTTGCTTTTGGCAAATAAAAGTACCCAAGCCATCCTTGTTAAACCTTGCATGTATAAACATTGCATTTTGTGTGTTGGCTCACGAGCACGGTTGTTGTGCTCATCCTCACTCTTTCCCCTCAACCCTCAGAGCCCGTGGATCAAAGACACTACGCTTACTACGAGGATCCAGAAGTTTACGGACAAGGAAATAATGAAGAGTAGCTTAGTCTTTAATTGTTCTGATTTCGCCCCAGTCTAGCTGGCTCAGTCGGTGCTTGCTTGCATCCAATATTATCCAAATGTTTAGCTAATATTAGATGGACGCAGGTTACCCCAATCGTATACCTGTGGAGAAGTGTGCTCTCACCCCTTTTTCTTCCACTACCTTTGTGTTGTAATCAATTGGCTTGTTCGGCCCTTATTGTTAAACTTGACTCGATGTGGTCTATGTAAACTCTGATATTGTTTAATTAATGTTGGTATGGTTTTATATGTGTATGAAATGATTCGGTGATGTATTTATGTATACTATCTACTGATCTAGGGAATAGTGCAGTGGTTTCACAGAGAATTGTGGAAATCCAAAATCCGGGTCCGACATTATAGTAGCCCGTCAAGCTCAGTTGGTAGAGTGCAAGGATCTTTGTGTATGGATGTGATTTCAATGTTGTGTTTGGATATGTGCATGTTAGCCACTGATCCTTGAGAACTAACATGAGACACATATCCGGGCACTCGAAATCGCTTTCGTTGCTTGTTAAGTATTGTGCCCCCAGTGCAATCACTTGACTTGAAACGGATTCGATTTTAGGGGCTCACATGGTGCACTAGCGTGATCCTGGACTAGTGCAGAATACACAGAGGGTCCATAATTGTATTTTTGGGTCCCGACAGTTGACACCAGGTCACGAGAGGACAGGAGGAGGGAGAGGGGGAATGGAAGAGGGATCTGGGTCACCGCCGGGACATCATCGGATCGCAAGCGGAGAGGAGGGGGAGGGGGATGGAGGAGGAGAGAGGAGTGAGTTAACTCAAGCCACCACTGTAGCTTCACGCCTTCTCCATTGCTGCCACCGTCGCCACAAGTGGAGAGGATGACAGATGATAGCCGCGAGTGAAGAGGGGCCGACGGCGACTCAAATGACGGCATCCAGCCGGTGGCTCATCCTCCATCTCTGCTACCACCTATGCGTGTGTGGTGGCGGTAGCCATCTGCACTCCCGTGCAAGTCTCTGTGTGTGTGGTTGTCTTGCGTGTGTGAGAAGCCCTAGTGGCAGTGGGAAAGTGGAAGGGATTGGACTGGCCTGGTTACAGTGGGTTGGGCTGATCCACCACCTTGTCCTTGTCATTCTCTTCCTTTTATTTTTCTCCCAAGTATAATTATGTTACTATTTGACTAATGACTATAATCATCGACCTGCATTAATTGGGTTTGCTACCACAACCCGATGTATTGTACTTGGGTCATCGATCCATAATTGCTTATGTCACAATCCACGTTCCAAATTGACACCCCGAAGAGGTATACCCATGTCGCACCACAATTTTTGTAAGTGGCGTCCCGCGATCCGCGACCCCGTTTCTTGACCCGATCGATCCGGGATCCTTGTGACTATGATCTCACTCCTTTCGCCACCTCCTCGTCCTCTCCCGATTTTTGAGGATGTTTCGCTCAAGGTTGGGAGGTGGCCGACCGAGCTCAAATGTCCGACGAGCGACATGGGAAGGAATTATAGCTAAGTCAAACTTACTCATCTCAGATGTCCGAGTCTTGATCGCTGCTAGTTGCTCTCGACACGGATTACGACCGTGCTCTTCTTTTTATTTTTGGTTGTTGTAGAAGGAAATGCTGCTTGTTTGGTATCATGCACGATCCATCCAATTATTGAAAGGGTTTGCTAAGATTGTCGCTCCTCCCGATCGATAGGTAACAAGTAACAGCATGGGTTTCCATCTGAAAAATTAGCAAACTTGAGCTATGATTTGCTCTCACGATGAGAACTGACAAATGAGCAGCTTATTTGACTTTGCAGTTTTGGAGATATGTTTGGACAATAATTTGGTGATTAAATGCTTCTCATATGTAACATCCTATTTTCTTGGGGTGGTTTAAGCTGGCTTAATTTGGTTTTATTTGGGTTTGATTGCTTTTCAGTTTGTGAAAGGAATTCCAAAACCTAATTTGAGTTAAGTGTGCATTTCAAAAGCTCAATACAAATTCAAAGTTTGCAAAAAAAACCAAAAATCTCTCGAAGTTCAGAACCCCCTCTTGGGCTTGGTCCAATTCCTTGGATCCTTTTCCCTGGCTCAGCCCAGCCCATCCTCCCCCCTTTTCCCTAGCCCGGCTAGCTCAGGCCAGCCCAACACCAAGCGCTAGGGCGCGCTCTCAGACCGCCCCCGTTAGTGGCACCTGCCATGACTCCCAAGTTGTCGCCCTGACGCTAGCGCACCGTGCCCGCGCCAGAGCGCACTACCATTCTGTCCCATCCCCTCGCCCAGTCGTGCCACCGTCGCTATGTTGCCTACTCCCATCCCTCCAAGCTGCTGCCCATGCCGCTGCCTCGGGACCATGCGCCAGCCAATCCTCAACGGTTCTCTCCATCCTCTCCTTCCCCGGGCTATAAGTAGCCCCGAGCCCTCCTCCTGCCTCCCCTGCTCACCTTGCCTCCCCACCTTCTCTATTTCGCCTTGAGAAACCAAAGAAGCCCGACCTCCCCGTTTCGGCTGCTGCAACCGTTGTTTCCTCTTGCTACCTACGTCATTTTGTGTTCCAGGAGGCCTTGAGCTTTTCCCCCTAATTTTGCTTTTTGATCTTTAGGAACATCTGAATTCGACGTTCTTCTCTACCTCCGGCCGACCGCTCCCTCTTCGCCGTTCGTCACCATCAGTCCATCTCCGGCACTCCTCTTTGTCTTGGTGAGTTCCCCTTACCTTACCCTTGCTCATGTGCGCACGATCTTTTCTTTTGAGCCCTTTTCCCCCCGCTTTGGCACCATGGTCGTGGCATCACCGCCACGTTCCCCCAACCGCACTGTCACTCCGGTGAGCCCCTCGCCGTGCCACCACCACCATCAGCTTCACCTCGCTAAGAGCATTCCATTTTTTCCCTTGGTCGCCGCCCTGGCGATGAGCTGTGCCATTTTTGGTGCCCTAGCTCCTCTGCTTGTCGAAACACCGGATAGGCACTGTGCGCACCAAATCATTGTCAGGGTTAAGTCAAAGCAATCTTTAGCTGATGCAATTGCCGGTTTAATTTTTGCCTTAGTCTCTGTCGCGTGGACCCGAGGAAATAGTTAATGAGGTTAATTAAACTCCAGTTTTACTCTAT
Source organism: Hsuehochloa calcarea (assembly GCA_036346395.1). NCBI lineage: Eukaryota > Viridiplantae > Streptophyta > Magnoliopsida > Poales > Poaceae > Hsuehochloa > Hsuehochloa calcarea. The sequence goes on along the minus strand of CM070614.1, from coordinate 34,571,605 downwards.
GTTAGTGACAGTGGGCCCGAAGCATAGTGCTTCACCTTAGTAGACCAGTGCACCACGCATATGGACTTGGTCCATGCACTGTGGTTGTGAACCGAGCTGCTGTACTGAGGGCCCCACATGTTAGAGAGAGTTCCTCTCTCTACCTTTTTCTTTTTCCGATTTAATTCATAGTCAAATTTGAGAGAGCTCGTTATCCCTCATTCTAACTCCAAATTAATTGAAATTTGTTTCTAAAAACTTGTAATTTAAAGACCTACCTTTTGGCTCTAGTTTTGCCCAGTTTGGATTTTTTCTTTGTTACTTATTTGCTTTGTTTGCTTATGTGATCTTTTCCGGCATGAACGTCCGAGTAGAGTTCGAAGAAGCGGGAGAACTCTAGTTTCATCAAGCACCAGACTTCCAAGAACCCCCTGCTTTTGACCCAGGTGAGTCAATACTTTGATCATATTGAACCTATATTTTATGCAAATATTATATTCTTTTAAATTAATAAACTGCATGCTTAATTCACTATGCAAATGTATGTCAAATCTTTAAGAGGTAGTTACATACCTACTTGGTAATTAAATATTAATATGCCATCCTTGACAATTGAATTACGTGATCCTTGTGAGCCTAGATAATTAAGTGGTAACTTTACTAGTTATAGGTTGTATGTTGTACTTAAATGCTATGCTAGTTTTAAGCACCAAGGCATCTATTGCCCTAATCACCATCTTCCATCATGAAAATAGTTTTAGGCAGTCATTGGGGCAAATGACTTGTTTTTTAGATAAACTAATTTATGCTTGTAAAAAACCCTAATAACTTGATGATACCATATCTGGGCAGCTGGTATGATGGATGGTATGTTCGTGGTTGCTAATGTAGCCCATGGTATGTTGGAATGTGGTATGAACCGCCCAGATGACTCTCAGGACTTAATCCTGTGATGGCCTCCTAATGTAAAATAGTGCAACCATAAGTCTATAATAGTGTCGATCTAGCTAAATAATTTGTATCCACCAATACAAGTTGCACCATTGGAGTGACCCACGAGTCTTTTCTCTAGTGTAAGACATCGTGGACACAGGTCGTGTCGCTATTGTAAGCCGCCGTGTGGCCCCAGAGGGGGTCTGGGTAATGGTTGACGCACGCGTGGGAGTGCAACCCTTCTCTGATGAAACCTTAGCGGATGTAACCAATACTGGAGGATGCATTGTAAAGACCTTGTGATAATTTCCCTTGATTCACATGTCTAAGGAAACGTGTGTCCATATCAAGACGATTATCTCTTGTGGGTAAAGTGTAAGTCTCTACAGAGTATAAATTGTTCGAACAGCCGTGCCCACGGTCAATGGCAAGCATGGGAACTTACTAGAATTAGTTCTATTTCAAAAACCTTTGTGGGTGTGATAAAAACTCATCGGGCCGATGTGACCCTGAATTTTGGATTTCCCTGGGTGGAAGTACCCCCACTGTTGTTAATAGGTGGATGTAACCCTAATCAAAATTAAGTATGAGGTGGAGGTAACCTTCACTGTTATAAATATTGCATAATTACTATCTTTAATACAATGTGATTTGGTTAAAATACTAAGTGATAGGAATTTCTAAGTTTGATAATTGAAAATGTTGCTTTTGGCAAATAAAAGTACCCAAGCCATCCTTGTTAAACCTTGCATGTATAAACATTGCATTTTGTGTGTTGGCTCACGAGCACGGTTGTTGTGCTCATCCTCACTCTTTCCCCTCAACCCTCAGAGCCCGTGGATCAAAGACACTACGCTTACTACGAGGATCCAGAAGTTTACGGACAAGGAAATAATGAAGAGTAGCTTAGTCTTTAATTGTTCTGATTTCGCCCCAGTCTAGCTGGCTCAGTCGGTGCTTGCTTGCATCCAATATTATCCAAATGTTTAGCTAATATTAGATGGACGCAGGTTACCCCAATCGTATACCTGTGGAGAAGTGTGCTCTCACCCCTTTTTCTTCCACTACCTTTGTGTTGTAATCAATTGGCTTGTTCGGCCCTTATTGTTAAACTTGACTCGATGTGGTCTATGTAAACTCTGATATTGTTTAATTAATGTTGGTATGGTTTTATATGTGTATGAAATGATTCGGTGATGTATTTGTGTGTACTATCTACTGATCTAGGGAATAGTGCAGTGGTTTCACAGAGGATTGTGGAAATCCAAAATCCGGGTCCGACATTATAGTAGCCCGTCAAGCTCAGTTGGTAGAGTGCAAGGATCTTGAGTTTTTTTTTGAAATAATATTTTTTAAAAAAATTACAAAACTAGGTAATCATCAAAAAAATTGCAAAAATAGGTCCCTGTAGCCAGTTCAATTGGCGACAGGAACCTGATCCTGAACAGTGATGCTAGGTTCCTGTCGCGAGTTCAACTGGCGACGAGAACCTAATAATTTTTAAATATAGAAAATGAGCTCAAAATATTTTACAATTTTTTACGTAGCCTCCCAACATTGTTTTATTACTTGTGTAATGTTTTTGTAATTTTATTAGTTATGGATGTTTCTCTACAATTCATTTAATTATACTATTTGTAGACATTTTTAAATATAAAAAATTAGGACAAAAAATTATGAATTATTTTGTGAGCACTCCTTACATAGTTTAATTGATTTTTTTAAATTTATTCAGAATTTTATATGTTCTGACATTGTCTCAAAAATTCTGAATTTAGGTTTCCGATACAGTGTACTTGATTGTGTAAACCCTTAATTGTTGAGACAATTTCAAAATATATAAAATTCTGAAAACATTACGCAATCAATTACCCTATGTGAGGACCATTCACAAAAAAATTCATAATTTGTGGACCTTATTTTATATATTTACAAATTCCTACAAACAATATAATTAAATTTATTGCAGAGAAACATTTGTAATGAATAAAATTATAAAAAATTACAAAATCAAGAATACTACGTTGGGAGGCTATACAAAAAATTTCATAATGTTTTAAACTCATTTGCTATATTTAAAAATTCCTAGGTTACTATCGCCAGTTCAGGACTTATTGCTCAACTGGCGACAGGAACCTAGCTCCATTGTTCAGGTCCCTGTCGCCAGTTCAGGATCTATTGTTGTAATTTTTTGGGGTGATTATCTAATTTTGTAAAAATTATTAAAATATTATTTTAAAAAAATTCCAATGATCTTAACCTTGTGGGCGTTGGTTCTTTTTTGTTTTGGCTCGTATCCCTTGTAAATGGAGACATGCGGCCAAATTTTCTCAGTTTTAGGGGATCCACTAGGCTCTAGTGCAATACCTTTTTTCTGTCAACATTTGGCCCTACCTTTCGTTTCCGTGCTGGCGTCCTCGATGTGATTTCTGATGCCGGTCAAGCACTGAAACTGGAACAGCAAACATTTCAAACTGCCAAGTGACAGCAACCATCTTTTAGTTGGAAATTTAGGCAGGAAAGCTACCTCATGGACGCTGCATAAGGAGCCAGTACCTCAGTTGTTAAATGATGAAGCCAATAATTCCAACGTATTAGTTGAACCCAGTCGGTATAAAATATGTTTCTTTCTTTTTCACTGTAGTCCGATATGATCCGATCCCTAGTTTTTGCAACTTTTTTTTTTACAGGAAACGGCAAAAGTGCCATTATTGCATTAAAGGAGGATTGTACAACATACAAATGACAGTTAAAACAAAACCCTTAAAAAAACCAGGAAAGAACATAGCAGAAGCTGGTGAGGCAGGGGAGTAATGCCTGTGACACTACAGGAGTGCCTTTTGGTTCCGTGCAGAAGGAAAGTAATTAGAAGAGTCAATAGTTTGCAGCAAACTTCAGAAAGCCTTTTGGTGTTTGTAATCACGAACACAATTTTTCAAACAGCGATGCACTTTGTTTTTGTGAACTAGGATGCATAGCAAAAGTAAGCCTTGCTGTAGATCAGATATGTTCTGGCAGCTCTGCTATGGAGCTTTTCTACTTCTCAATCCTCATTAGTTTTGCACAAATAGGACTAGTAAGTACCTAAGAATTTGATATGATCTTTGTTAATGCATTGTGATAGCGTTTTCTATGCTCGGCATCAAAACAAACAAACAAATCTCCTTCTAGATTCTTGACATGCTGGATGTGATGTTTTTATTGTTGTCTCAGACAGAACATCAAAAACAGACAAGTTGGCAATCTAGCATGACGCCTATTGATTAATGTTACAAGAAAGGTCCCTTGTATACAGTAGTATTGATAATTACCCTTTGTTAGTAATTCTTAACATTGTGATTCATATGTGCTCTCTGCTTTGAAGCAAGCATTATGCCTTGGGATGGAAATAATAATTGATTGGCATTACAAATATACAATGATAGATATGAGAGTTCAGAAGTTGACATGAATGACGAGCATTTTATTACAGTTACGAATAATCAAGAGTACGTAAACAAACATTGTACATTCATTCTTTTTATATTTCCATTGGCATTGGCTTTATCAATTACAGCTAGTACCTTTCAGAAGTACATCTCATACTTACGAAATGACAAGCATGGCATGTAGAAGGTTACAGAGGAGGCTAAGAAAATACAAAGAAAGTACTTTGTCTTCGTAACACTTTCTTGCTACCACAACCAGTGAAAACTTTACGGGCTGGAAAAAATTCGGAGGGTACCGGTAACTGGAAATTTCGGCCGAAATTTCCAAAAAAAAATTCAAATTTTCGGATTTTAAATTTTAAAAAACAATAATTTTGAATAAAATTCAAGCAAATTCGATTTTTTAACAAAATTTTCAGAATTAGTTTGAATTTTACCGGCGGTAACCGGTAACACTGGTTACCGCCGAAATATCGGCGAAATGTTTTTCACTGACCACAACACACAAATATCTCTATGTTTCTTTATGCCATTAGTGCAGATCATGGAAAGGAGGAGCAAAGAAGGCCCATATCTTGCCGGCTGGCAGTTTCGAAAGTCAGAGACATAAAATGACGTAAAATAGTGTTATCTTATTAGTTATTGTATCTTAAATTTTTAATTAACTTGGTTGGTGTAATCAGATGAAGGGAAGAGAAGTCGACCACGCATTGTTACTTTAGCAGAAAGCAACCACATTTTTGCACCGTACCCTTTACACGGAAGCAAGCAAATGACTTCTAGTTGTCTGTGCTCAAGGTCAGATCATCCATTTTTCGGCCCATCAGATATACACAGAGACGTACAGAACTATATTCAGAATATTCGTCAAGTAAAGGAGTTCCATAGATTGGATTTGTTGCCCTGGTAATCTATTGTTACTTTAGCAGTATTAGCCAGCCACCGTCTTTAAGGTTTATTTTGAGTCGTTTTTTAGCTTTCCTGAGCAACTTTTGGTTTATTTTAAATTTATTGGATCGTTATGTAAGAACTTAGCCTTAAAGCTCATTTCCAACTATTTATATATTATCAAGTACTCTTTTACTTCAACGTATATATAGAAGAGATATGCATCGATATTGTACTGTCACTACTGATTATAGAACTAACTCGGTATACACATAGAGTCTAGATGTAAATCCAAACCATTATATTTGTAAAGCCTCCTCATTTGACTTTCTGAAGCTATGAAATCAGTCGTCTGTTTATCGCAACCACACGTTTGTTGCCATAGTAATGGCGTTAGGTCTCCGTCGTTGTCTCCCTTGACCGACAAGCCATCCATTAATTGTAAAACTTGCACTGATCACCATCATTGGGGATTCAGCAACTTCGATGTGGCCGATGGTAACATTATCAAATAGAAAGCTTAATTTATAGAAGCTTTCGCTCTTAAAAGTTAATTAACCATCAGAAATGGCCATTCATTGGAAGATCAGCGATAACTCCTAAAGACTAATTCCAAACAGCCTATAGCAGCGTGACACGCGACAACGTCGTCTTGTACACTTGTTTGCCTTAATTCAGTCCTATAAATAGTGGTTCAGGAGTCGAGTCTTTGCATTGCGCTCATCGTCTGAAAGCTCTTCTTCTCCCTTCATCTTGAGCAGTTTGAGCTTACAGAGAGGCAGGCATGTCCTGCGGTTGTGGATCAGGCTGCAGCTGCGGCTCAAGCTGCAAGTGCGGGTACGTATATAAATATGCTTATGTTGATTTGTTTCAGTAGTAGTAAGAAGTGAAGGATTTCTTGCGCTAATGAATTAATTTGATTTGCCGGTTGCAGAAAGATGTACCCTGACTTGGAGGAGAAGAGCAGCACCGCCCAGGCCACCGTCGTCGTCGGCGTCGCACCGGAGAAAGCGCAGTTCGAGAAGGCCGCCGAGTCCGGCGAGACCGCCCATGGCTGCAGCTGCGGCCCCAACTGCAAGTGCAACCCTTGCAACTGCTAAGAAGCTTGGGGAAGGCACATCTATGATGTATGAGTGAATAATAAGGAGGCCATCTGGTTGGTGCTTCGTTGACCAGTATGGCTCGAGCTTGCATGCAGCATGTACCCGTGTAGTACGTATGGTTCTTGAGCTTCTATGTATCACTCTCTCTTTTGTGTGTGTTTGTGTGCCCGTGTCTCTCTCTCTCTCTCTCTCTCTCTCTCCGTGATGATCGATCTGGAGTGAATATATATATAAGACAGGTTTGGTTTGCCCAGGTACAGCTGTTGATAAATGTTTGGGTGTTGGATCAAACGACGATTAGAGGGGGTGAATACGAGCACGATTTATTTTTCACTTTGATCGAATTCAACACATTTTTCACTTCAACGGATATGAGAGCTATGAAGATCAATGTACAAGCATAACGGAAGACTTGTATTTAATCCAATCAAAACCTCGAAGCAAAACAAACTAAATAATCAAAAACTCAATTCACAATGAGTTGGGCGGTCGGACCTCTCATCATAGAGGTCTGACCTCTCTATGGGGCGGTCTGACCTCTCCAATGGGCGGTCTGACCTCTACCTGATGAATAGTAAAATCAGCCCAAACTCAAAATCACAAATTGGTCTAACTTTTAATCCACAGCTCTATACTTCATGAAATTTGAAACACACATTCTCTAGAATGTCAGAAACCTATTTCAATCAAAGATCGCGAAGATCACTGCCAAAGTTTTGAATTTTTTCCGTTTGAGTGAATGTTGCTTCAAAACTGAGTCAAAACCAAAATATGATCCAAAAACTTGTTCGTCGGTAATAGATGATTCTAGATGTATTACCACATGTCACAGTAAACAAGATTCAGGCCAGAAACCAAAGAAAAACCAATGGATCAAAGATAACCCCAAAATCGCAAAAGAGAGAGCAAGAACAAGAAGAGACTCATCTTGTGGAATCTTGTTTGGATTGATTGGAGATTGTTGTTAGTTTACAACCACTCCATTATAGAGGACAAATAATCAACACTTGAGCACACAATCAATCCAACACTCTAGAACCCTAACCTCTCAATTTCCCTCTCCCTAAACACAAACTTGGATTTCTTCAATGTAAGGGTTGGGGGGTGCACTACCAGCATCATCCCCTATTTATAGTGGATATACCTAATGGGCACCCATTAAGCCCACACACAAACAGGCCTGTGAAGATGTCGCGCGACAGTCCACGTTCTCCTACCAGATCGTCTCCGGTGCAAGGTGACGGCGGCACTACTCGCATGATCAATCTCGGCGGCAATGGCGATCACGAGATTGGATCCAGCAGCAATGGCGGCTAAGAGCGTGTGGTGCAGCCGGTGGCAAGGGAGACGATAGGATCAGTGGTCTACCCAACGCTGACGCAGATGAACTACACCGACTGGGCCCTAGTGATATGGGTGAACCTGCAGGCACAAGGCCTGTGGGAGGCGATCGAACCTGGCAACACCGACTACAGCGACGACAGACTGGCGCTGTCCGCCATCCTCCATGCGGTGTCACCGGACATGCTGTCCACGTTGTCCATGCTAGCGGTGAAGGACACAGCCAAGCAAGCGTGGAACGTCGTGAAGACGATGTGGATGGGCGTCGAGCGCGTCCGTGAGGCGAATGCACATAAGCTTCGCAAGGAGTTTGAGGATATCGAATTCGAGGATGGTGAGTTGGTGGATGACTTCTCCATCAGGATCACGGGAATCATCAACAATCTCCAATCCTAGGCGACACGTTGGAAGAAGAAAAGGTAGTCAAGAAATTCCTTTGCGTTGTGCCACTCAGGTATACATAGGTGGCAATCTCGATTGAGACACTGCTTGACTTGAGCATGTTGTTGATCGAAGAGCTCACCGGCTAGCTTTTATCAGTGAAGCAGCGCTATACGCGCGACAACTCGGGCGGCTCCAGTGGGCGTCTGCTCCTCACTGAAGAGGAGTGGCTCTCACGCTAAGAAGAGGGAGCAAGGCGACGACTCCTTAGGTGGTGACAACTGTTATGGCCGCAAGCCACGTGGCCATGGCGCGACAAAGGCGGGCACGACGGCAAGGACGGTGGCTCGTTCAGTGTTCGCCGTGACATGTTGTAGGTTTTGTGTTACAACCGCAACAAGTACGGGCAGTACACCAGAGACTGCCGCAAGCGCACCGAGCAAGTTAATCTAACGTAGGTTGACAACGACGACGAACCTACGCTTCTCATGGCGTAGGTGTGCGCACTCACCGAGGCTTCCATGGGCGTAGGCACTGACGTGGTGCTCAGCAAGGTCCATGCACAGGTGCATATAGGTTGCGAGGAGGATGCCCATGACGACACTTGGTACCTGGGCATCGGTGCCAGCAATCACATGTCCGTGTGCCAAGCAAGCTTCGCGGAGATGGATGAGAGCGTCGCCAAGCAAGCTTCGCGGAGATGGATGAGAGCGTCACCGGCTCCATCAAATTCGGCGACGGCTCGGTGGTGGATATATGCGGGCGTGGCATCGTCCTATTCACCTACCGGAATGGGGAGCAACTTGCGCTAATGGGGGTGTACTACATCCCACGACTGCGCAACAACATAGTGAGTCTCGGGCATCTCAATGAGAACGGCTACCAGACGCTCATGCAGGATGGCGTGCTCACAATCCACAATCGGCAGCGTCGCATACTTGCTCAGGTAAACCGCACTTACAACCGGCTCTATGTGCTTACCCTCAGCATTGCACTGCCGGTCTGTCTGTCTGCACGGTACAGCGACGCGCGTGGCGACGTGCATCGGGCGCGGGAGCCGGAAGCGTACGGCGGCGCGCGGAGTGCAAGCGGCCAAGGGCTCATGGGCGAAGTGGACCGGCAGCGGCCACACATGCAATGGTCTGTGTGGCAAGTGCGGAGCTGGCGCGCAGAGCGCGCAACGGCGGTGAGGAGGGCGACGGTGGCGTGGCGCTCGATGGCCAGCGAGGCCGGCAGGATCGCCGGAGGTTCATGCGAAGCGCCATCGAAGCGGCGATGCACGGTGGGCCGTGGGGCGATGGCGGCGATTCGCCCCGGTGGCGACGACGGCAGCTCAGCCCAGGGCTCGTGTGGCGAGGCTCCAAGCGCGGCGGTGCGTTGGCACGGCCTCGGGCGCACACAAGCGTGAGGAGCTGCAGCTGCACGAACGCTTGGCACGATGTCAGGTTGGCAGCTAGCGGTGCGATGGGCGGCATAGGCGTGGCACGACGAGCAGTGTAACAAGTGGCGCGGGAGGCCTTGTGGCAGCGTAGTTGGTGCGGGCGGACTACTGGGCGCACACAGGTGGCTCAGCGAGCACCGGCGCCAGGCCAGCAGGGCCACACAAGGGTGTGCTTGCATGGCATGCATCTCATTGGATGCTGGCACAGCACGGTAGACACACGATGCCATCACAGTCGGGGTGCGACACCAGGCGGTGCACGACAGTCAAGCATATACTCTGGTATATTGCTAGTACGCGAGCTATGGCTATAATTACGCGAAGAAATTGAAGGAACCACGGTTTGTCGGCTACAACAATGGCAACATGGCCGACGACGTCAAGTTCCAGGAGCTGCGCACAAGGATCGGCATCGTCGAGATCAAGAAAGGGCATCAAGGATTAGGAGGTGTTTGTTGAATAATCCCTGATTACAGATTTATTGTTTTTCAGCTAACCGGCAGTCACGTCGGTCATGAAGTGTATTAATGCCGATTGATGTTGCACATTTTGGCCATTCAGGCGTTACTAGTAGTCCATTAGCAGTGCATAAGAACTGAGCACTAGCAGTCAGAATTAGCATTACTAGTAGTCCATTAGCCGTTGAGGCGTTAGTAGTATCCATTAGTGTTAGCATTAGCAGTGCATGAGCACATTATTTGTTATTATTGCTAGTATAAATAAGATAAGAAAATGCAGAAAAGCTACAACAGTTTAGTAGCACCAAATATTGTTGTCTTCTGTTTGTTGTCCACAGTGCGTGTGTGTGTTTGAGTCCAGGTGTTCGAGCGTTCGTGTGCGTAGACATTGGCGAGCTGGCTGATAGGCTTGTTGCATTTTCCCCCTAACCCCCTTCTTTGGTTCATCCTAGCCCAAGCCTCATGTGCCGCTTTGCTGCTCTAGAGCGTGTCCCATCCCGGCACGCTGCGCCGCTCCCGTCCCGTCCCAGCTCCTCTGCGCACGCTCCAGTTCCCCGCACCCGGCCCTCTCGTCCCATCTCGGTGCACCACTCTCGGCTGCCAACGTCGCGCCAGCGCACTGTCCATGCGTGCCCTCGCCCGATTCTCCACTACCGCGCCGCCCTCAGTTGTTGCGCCACCTCCATGCCTCGACAACGGTTCTCCCTCTCCCTCAGACTATAAAGAGCCCCTGCACCCTCCCCCCTCCTCCACCTTGCTTCCCCTCCAACACCAAGTACACCGTAGCGGAGTTCCCCGTTTCGGCCGTCGTGTCCCTGACACTGATCAACCGCTCTGACGAGGCTCTCACTGCGCCACCGCCTTCATCTCGCGTTCCAGGCCCGAAGGAGCATTTCCCCCAACCAAATTTAGCTTTAGTCCACCGAAGCCGCCAGATTTTGCCTCCTCCTTCACCTCTGGCCGTCTTCACCACCTCCGTCGCCGACCGCGCTCCTCTATGCCTCAGCCCGATTGCTAGCACCTGGAGCACCGAGTGAGCATCCCAAAGACATTCCCCACCTTTTCGGCCCTCTTCTTCCCCTCCGGCGAGCCCCCACCGTCGCCTACCTCGCCGCCACCTCGGGTCGTCGTCGCCAGCCCTCCTTCGGTCGCCTCCAGTTCCCCTCTTACTTCCGGTGAGCTCCTTGGACCTCCCTAGTGCTCATGCTCATCTTTATCAACTCAAAGCGCCATTGGGGCATCCGAGCCACCGTGGTCGTGCCTCCGCCGTCGCTCCCTGTTGTCGTGCCGCTGCTCTGGAAACTCTCCGGCATCACCAACATCGTCACCAGCTCCGCCTCGGTGAGGGAAACCCATTTTTGCCCTTCATGAGCACCACCACTCCTCCCTCCACCAGTGACGAGCCGTGCCACCCCGGTTCTTCCCTGGCTCTGTTTTGTTGGGACAAAGGCGGCACTATAGCGCGTAAATTCTATAGACTTACTGTTGGGAATTCTATAGCACCACCACTCCTCCCTTCACCAATGACGCATTATTGCTATCTTGTGTCACCAACTGGTGGGCCGCGCGGCCTGGTAATAACCGGTTTTAATTCGGTTTTGCCCTCGGCGGCTGACAAGTTGGCCCCACATTGGTACTGTTCCCGTAGACCCACGCGCCTGTGCTATGGATCGAAGGTCCACGCGCTGTTCCATGAGTTGTGGCACTGTGCGCTGGGACCCACAAGTCAGTGGACGTTTCTCTCTCCTTCTTTTGCCTTTTTCTGATTTTAATTCATTTGCTAACTTCAAAAATTCATTTCTCCTTCGTTATAACTCCAAAAATTATGAATTTTGTTTCTAAAAATTTGCAAATTCAATATCTATATTTTTTTCTAGTTTGGCTCATTTTGGAGTTTATTTATTATTTATGGTTATTTATTTTCTTTCTTTGCTTGTTTGTTCTTTTCTGGCACATTCGTTCGAGTAGAGTTCGAAGAAGCGAGAGATCTCTAGTTCGACTAAGCACAATATTCCCAAGCCCCTCTAGCCTTTAACATAGGTGAGTCAATACTTTGATCATATTGAACCTACTTTTATGCAAATTATATTCTTTTAAAATATCAAATTGCATGGTTTAATTCCTTATAAATGTATGACAAATGATCCTAAGGTATTTCATTGCCAACTTGATGATTAAATAATTAATATTTAATCCCCTGACAATTGAATTCCCTAAATCCTTGTCACCATAGTATTTATGTGGTAACCTACTAGTTATAGTTTGTACTTAAGCGCCATGCTAGTCTTGTTTAAGTACCAGGGCATTAAATGCCCTAATCATCATCCTTTAAACATAAAATTGGTTTTGGGTAGTCATTAGGGGAAATGACTGAAATGGTTTAGATAATTTGGTTTATACTTCTCAAAACCCTAAAAACTTGCTAATACCATATATGGGCGGATGGTATGATAGAGGGTATGTTGCTGGGTACTAATGTAGCCCAAGATATGTTGGTATGTGGTTGTTACGTAGAATGAACCGCCTAAATGACTTTAAGGACTTAATCCTGTGATGACTTCCGAATGTAAAATAGTACAACCACAAGTCTAATAATGGTAACGATCTGGCTAAATAATTGGTGTCTATCTGTATGAGTTGCACCATTGGAGGACCCGCTCCACCGTGAGCCTTCGGGGCTACTGGTTGGGGTGTACGACTTATGGGTCTATGCGATCGCAAGCTGTATGCCGTTGTAAGATCGAGGTGGCCGACTAGAGGGGGGTGAATAGGCGGTTTTAAAAATTCTTTCGGCTAAAACCAATTAATAATGCGGAAGCTAATAACAAATTGGTTTTGCACAATTAAAACCTAAATCAACTAGGCTCCAGTGCACCAACAATATGAATACAATTCAATGAGAGCAATCATACAAAGATATATAAACAATTAAAGCATGTAATGTAAATTATTCAAAGTAAAGCACAAGCACAAACCAAGATGCCATAATTATATTTTACCGTGGTGTTCAGAGACTTGCCGGTCTCCCCTAATCCACGTTGAGGTAAGCCCAATCAAATTAGACTGGCTCCACTAATTAAGCCAACACCTGCGAGGTAAGTCCAACCACTTGGACCGGTTCCAACACGAACCAACACCTCCCTCCACTAGGGTTGCTCTTCCTCCACTCCGGAGATGGCGAGCACCAAACCACTCACAACACGCCGAGCCTTCTCACAAGCTTCTTGAGAAAATCACTGGACACGACGCCTCCACGCCGTCTAGGTGTTGCAAACACCAAGAGTAACAAGCCAAGCCCCTTTCTTAACTCTCACCACATGCAACGAATGTACAAGCTCAAGTAGATACAAAATCCACATCTAGATGTAACACATGCAACTAGAGACCTTTCTCCTTGCTCACAAGGTGCAACACACTGCACAATTGAGTGGAGAAGCTCACACTAGCTCAAGTGAGTGAAATGATATGCTAAAGATTGTCTCTCAACCAGCCAAGGTGGGTATTTATAGTCCACACACAAAAACTAGCCGTTGGGAGCAGAAATCCCCAAAAATCAGGATTTGCGGTAGTTTCGCCTTACAAACTCCAGAACTACTGTTTTCTATTGTTCATGGGTCGTACGGGTGCATAACGGCTCAAAAACTAGCCGTTAAAACTTTTGGTGCGGTAGTTCCGTAGTACAAATGTGTGGTAGTTCCTCGGTACAAAAACGGTAGTTCCGTAGTGCAATTTCAGCACAGACAACACTCGGTAAAAAGGTCATAACTTTTGACTCGATGTTGGAATTGAGTGATCTTGGACTCTATGAAAAGCTTATTCAGAGGGCTACACAACCCACCTATTTGATTGATCTTAAACACATTTGATCAAATCAAAAAGCACTACTCCAAAGAGTCACTATCATGGTCTAAATCCAAAGAAATGCAATAAGCAATATTAGACCATGCCAAGGGAAAATGCATGAATCCCAACAATTTGCAAAACACATTTGCAAACTTAGATCATGCCACATGGTGTAGGTACATGGAGTTCAACTATTTGCAAAACGCATTCGGAAAAGTATAGTCACAGCTACAAGGATTAAATGCATAAGACTCAACTATTTGCAAAACACATTTACAAATAATAGCATCATGCCATGTAGAGCTAGAGCAAGCAAGATTGAGCTATCAACACGAAGACCGGTAAAAGACTAGGAACACATCCTTAGCCCTAGCTAGTCATACCTTTGCCATGAGCATGTTCTTGAAGCTTGATGACGCACATCTTCACTTCAAGTCCGGTCATCGTCTTGACATGCATCAACCCATGATGCATCCTTTACTTGACCTCCATCAACACATGATGGGTCTTCTCTTGACTTGACGATCAACTCATGATCATCTCCTTCTTTGAGATCTTGTTATGCATCAACACATGATACATCCTCTTCTTGAACCTTAACTTGATGATGATCAACTCATGATGCCATCCAAAGTCTTCATTACCCTGGAACATAACCTATTCATCGAACTCATGGAAAATATTAGTCCCACAATGATTAAAAATAATTATCAAGATATACATGCAACAAATGCTTCTAAACAAACTATTGCAGAAATATGCGGTACTACCGCCAACTATCATGCGGTAGTTCTAATGATCGGTAGTTCCGCACACCACTTGCGGTACTACCGTTTTTTGTGAAGCACAAAAACACCCTTTCTGAAAAAAAAACGTTCCGCGCGAAAACCAGAACTTCCGCGCTGCGGTAGTTCCGCTCCTATTATAGCGGTACTACCACACTTCCAGAAAATCGGCTAAGTCCAGAAAAGGATGCTCTCTGGAAAAAATATTCTGCATATTTTTCAGAAGTTCGCCCAGCGGTAATTCTGCAGTTATAACGCCGGAACTACCGATTGTGCACTGAAAATTTGATTTGACTTTAAAACCAGAATGTTACACAATCATGAGTATATATGAACTACACAAGTTTTATACACTCAAAGAATTTGTTTCAAAGTAAAGATCCTCAGTATATGTGGAGAATGGAATATGGATCAATACTTATGAAACCACAAAATATAGAGTGAACTCCCCCTAAATTTGTGCATACACAAATGTGTAATAAGAATCATATGCACATATTCAAGTTATACTTATGATGGAGTTCAACCTATATTTTGGATCCAAGGAATACAACAATATATAAGATTAAGATGTCGATTGCATACCTCGTTGAATTTCACCTTTATATCCAAATGAGACTACACAAAATAATACTAGACAAGAGAGTTAGTCTCATATTTAGATTTGTCATTAATCACCAAAATATTCCATTAACTCATAATGGCGGGTCTAGATCCTTCAGTCGCAAGAGGGGGTCTGGGTAAGGGTTGACGGGTCTCCATAGGCGTGACCCTACTCAGGTGAAACCTTAGCGGGTGTAGCAAATACCAAGAGATGCCTGTAAAGGCCTTGTGGTAATCTCCCTTGATTCACATGTCTAAGGAAACATGTGCATATATCAAGATGATTATCTCTTATGGGTAAAGTGTACAGTCTCTACAGAGTATAAACTGTTCGAACAACCGTGCCCACAGTCACGGGCGGACATAAGAACTTATAAGAGTTAGTTCTATTTATAAAACTTTGTGGGTGGGATGAATAATGTGTCGGGCTCACCTAGCCCTCATTTTGGATTTTCTTCCTTGGTAGTCTTACCCAGTGTTGCTAATAGGTGGATGTAACTCCCATTAAAAATAAGTATAAGGTGCAGGTAACCTCTGTTATTATTAATATTGCACAATTATGCTCTTTACGAAAATGTGATTTAGTTAAAATGATAAGTGATAGGTCTTTCTAACTATTGCAATTAAAAATGTTGCTTTGAGCAAATAAAATAACCCAAGCCAATCGTTGTTAAGCTTTGCATGTATATTATTGCATATTGTGTGTTGGTTCATGAGCACGGATGTTGTGCTCATCCTCACTCTTTCCCCCAAACCCTTAGAACCCGCGGATCATGGAGATTACGCCTACTACGAGGATCAAGATGTCGATGGGCAAGGCAATGACGAAGAGTAGTTTAGTTCTTTATTCTAGGTCTCGCCTCGGTCTAGCTGGCTCCGCTGGTGCTTGTGTACAACTAATATTCTCTAAGTATTTGGTTAATATCGTTGGTACACGAGCTACCTTAGTCGCTTGCCTATGGAGAGATGTGTTCTACCCTTTTCTTTCGCCACTGTTTCCGTAATTTATGTAATGTACCCATTTGGTCTGTTCGGCCCCTTTTGTAAACTCAAACCGATACGGTCTATTTAAACTCTCATGTTTGTAATATCATTAATGGTTCGGTCTACGTTATGTATGAAATGATTCAGCAATGTGTTATGTAAGCACTACCTACTGATTCAAAGAGTAGTGCAGTGTTTTCACAGAGGATTATAGATTATAAAATCCGGGTCCGACAAAACACATACGCAAGCTGCTGACCAGGGCAACCCTCTTCTTTCTAATCTGTTTGCCGTCTTATCGCTGCATGCTGCGTTATGCTGAGAACACATACTTGTCCTAACAGTGATGTTCAGATATGATGATATTTGTGCAGTGTGAAGTTAACATTGCTTTGTTTTAAACAACTTTCAGCCTCTTAGGCGGCCAGGATTGTGCCAAACCTGCCGAAGTGGTGTCAAATTGTATTTCATTTCAACTTTTCCATTTCAATACCATGTTAATGTTTTTTCCCAAATGATATGTAACGTTGGAACTTGGGATAACTCATGACTGAACAAATTAAGTGTGGCTCATAAATTGGAGACTTAGAATTTAAGGAGTTGTCAGCTTCTGCAAAGGGTTTTTTTTACGGTACACTCAATTTAATACGGGTTGTCTATTCTTTTTTATGCAATGGTTTAGATTAGTTAGGATTTAGTTATACTACGCTCAGTAGTATTAGTAGTAGAGTCTCAAGAATGGTAGAATTATAATTGCCCATGTGAGGATCACAAAACACGATATTAATATTTTGAAATCTAGTTGAAAAAGTTCATAATACGCTCACAAAAAATTATAAATACAAAGAAAAAAGTCTATTGTGCCCTTAACAAATCAATGGTCATATTTGATTTATACTGCCGTCATATACTACCGGCAGAATGTGTTATAAATATTGTGTATGTATTGCAATAGCCCAATGGACAATATATAAAGTACAAAGGGATACAAGACTAAACCCTAGTACAATAGAAAATAACATAAATACCCTTAACACCCCCATCTAATGCAAGACGTATACAATATCATTGCATTTGAAAAGGGTTGATAATACAAAAAGGAAAAATACAAAGTCCGAGTCTTGATAATGTCATCGTAGCGTGCAGCTCTTGGAAAACATATCGCGTATCAAAAGATCTTCTCACACCCGGGGTCATGCGACAACCCATAAAGCACAAGGTGCAGGGGCTGACAAAATAGAGACAAGCGGGGGCAAAATCGACCGCAACTACATGAATAGAGAAAATTGTCAAATCAAGCAAAAGATGAATAGATAGAAGCATGGTCGCACAGATCGAAGACCAAGACGGTGGCGGCGCAGTGCACAAGAAGCGTAATGGAGGCGCAGTGCGGAAGAAGCACGATAGCCTAAAAAGCTTGGGATGATGGCTAAGAGAGAAGCGATAGCATCATAATGATATGCAGCGGTTTGGAGAAAAGAGCGACGGCTGCTACCATACAAAAGGAAATTCCTATGATTTTATGAATCAGGGGCGGCTCTAGCAATAGGGCAAGGCTGGGCGGCCGCCCTGTAGCCGAGCCGCCCCAGCTGTTTCTCCCCGACAGACAACAGGACTCGCGACACCCGCAAAACCTCCCACTTCGCTCTGGCGCTCGACCTCCGACCTCCGGTTCTCCCACTCCCGCCTCCCTCCGCTCGCCTCCGGCCTCGGCTCTCCCACTCGGCGGCCCGGCAAGCATGCGCGCCGCTATTAAAGTGAGTTTGCACACCACCTGTTTGATACAATGCCTCAATGAACCACATTCTTATATATGTGAAAAAATTCTTTAATGGATATATCGTCATCCACCTTCCCCTGCTTGCCGAGGATAATGTGAGATTGATTATTTCATGCCCATTTGTAATTTTTAGGATCAATCGGTGCTATAATATATTATAGTAATGTGGTTTACTAGTTGTACTATTGTAGATCTCATGTAGGAGAACCTCACCACTGCACACCAAAGGACATGTCCAAGATGAAACAAACAGCCTCAAATGCAGGTCCAGGGATATCATCTCCATAATATAGCCTCCAATGGATTACATACAATATATTGTAGATTCATAAAAGAAACGCAAGGAGGACGCCCGTGATACGTACGACCTCGCCGGAGAGCGGGGGGTGCGGCCATGTCGCAACCTGTGAGACCACGACTCGCCCTACCTAATATTTTATCCTGGATCCGCCCCTGTTATGAATGATAATAAATTTACGGACTCGCATGGCTTAGACGAACTCAAGGATGGAATGATACAGATTTGGATGAACGCAACGGAAGAAAAGACACAAAAGAAGGATAACCAGCAGCAGCAACCAGCACCACCAGTAGACCCTACACTACCGAAGGAAACCTCTTTTCTCTCGCCAGGCAGGGAGGCGTCACGTGAAGACAATATAGAGGTACGGTGTGCAGCTTCACCTGAAGAAATCCGAAGGCAGAGGTGTTGTTTTGTTGCATCATGTTGAGGACAGCAATTACTTCGTGCAAATCCTATCGGCGGGTCCCGCGGAGTGGTCACGTCACGGCAGAGAGAAGGACTAGCGTGTTTCGCAGCACAAGAGTGTTATCTGGAACAAGTGTTTTCTGGTAAAACCAAGAGCACGGCAACGATTCAGAGCAGAGCTTTCTCTCCCTCTCGCCTGAGAAAACCGAGTGGCGGCTGCAAGCGAAGGCGGCCGGGTGCAGTGGTCGCATAGCGATTTGGGATCTGGCGATGGAGCACGGGCGGCGCGGGCTTGGGGGCGCGTCGGCGTCAACTCGAGCCCGCTGGCGAACGTCACAGGGGAGTCGAGGCGGTGATGGCCCGATCCAAGGTGAATGTGGACGGCGGCGGCGGTCCAAGAAGTCGACGTCGGTGGATGCAGCTCGGGCTGGATCCTGGTGAGCTCATTCCACCCCATGGCGTCGTACGCCTGCCCCAGCTTTGCGAACGTCGTCAATTGGGCAGCAGGCTCCCGCACCTTCCTTCAGGGGACATCTAGGCGATGACGGACTCGAGCGGGAGAGGATGAGAGCTTGGCCACTCTCCTTGGCGACCGATGCTGCCTCGTTGCACTATCGGACCAACGCACGGCCGAGGCGAAGGCCACCCCTGGGAGTGGAGATTGCTCCTCCCGGGGGCTGCGGCAGCGGAGGACGAACGGAGACTAGGTGGCGGCGGCTACAGTAAACCATAAACCTAACATTTGCTCTGATACCATGTTATAAATATTATGTATGTATTACAATAGCCTAATGGATAATATATAGAGTACAAGGGAACACAAGATTAAACTCTAGTACAATAGAAAGTACCAAAAATACCCTTAACAGAATGTACTGAAAAATTTCTCTTTCAAAAAGGTTGCTTCATTCTTGGCATATTTTCTTTGTAAGAAATTTACGTACTATACTGGAACAGAGACATGCTGTGCAGTGAAATCTATCCGACTTGTGGATAAAAAATTACTAAACAAGATGACATTGAGACATACAGCATGCACAGACAGTAGATCTGGCAGGCCTTAAATGCACAAGAAAAATTCCTTATGTTCTAGTAGATTGTTATCGTCGGAAATGCAAACCTTTGGAACTCTCCGACAAGAGGAAATTTCTCTCCTTGACATATGGGCAATCCATGTTCGACTTGTGTAGGCTTGTGATGCATCGGGAAGTTTGTTCTATCAGCTGTAATGTTTCTAGTAAAAATCTGTATGGGTGTTATTTCTGAGTAATTATTGCTAGTTTGTTCAAGATCTTTTACTGTAGTCTTGTAGTAGACTGTGATATATGTGCGCTAATAACAAGCATTTAATTAAGTAGCAGCATCGTGCATCAGAAAAAGATCTTTGGAACAGTACCAGATCCATCAAAAGTTGTTCGTAATGATACTACTATCTAAAGTTTCGTTATTATATTATGGGTAGAAAAATTAGAATTAAGTCCCTTTCTGCAGTTGTTATTTCGTAAGTTGTGTTAGATGAGAATTGTATAAGGGTCTCTTTGCATATATATCATCCATGTACTTGTATATATATTGACCCATTGGCCTCATATTGAATACAAGCTCTATGTATAACATGGCATCAAAGCAATACCTAGGGTTTCGTCGGGCCATCGTCTGATTTTGCTGCACCGCTGCCGCCGCCAACTGACTTTGTCTCGCCAGCCGGACCGCCGCCACCGCTGGCCCTTTGCCTCAGGCTGCCCGCCTTGTCGCCTCGTCGCCCGTGCGGCGTCGGCCGAACCCTAGCAGTTCTCGTCGACGGCGGCGTCGCCCCCTCTGTCGTCGGAGCCGCTGTACCTCCGGCGCTTCCTCCTCCGCCGACTGGCTTTGTCTCACCAACCGGACCCCCGCCGCTGGCCCTTTGCCTCAAGTTGCCCGCCTCGTCGTCTTCGCCCGTGCGGCCGTCGGCCGAACCGCAGTAGTTCCTGTCGACGACAGCGTCGCCTCTTCGTCGTTGAATAGCTCGCCGCCTCCTCGTTGCTCGTCGCCCATTGTCGATCTGCGTCGGTCATTGTCGCTCCGGGGCACCACCTCCTTCACTGCTCTGGCCGCCGCCACTCGCACCATCGCACGGGGGAACCGAAGGCGAAAAAAAGAAAAAAAGGGGGAAAGGAAGAAAAAAAACATCGTTCTAACCGCCGCGCCGTCCAGCGCCGCTTGTTAGACTTCGTCACCTTGGTCGCCGCGCCGTCCAGCGCCGCCTACCAATGGGCACTGTTTCCGTTCCTCACTGTCTGGTGATCTTCGATGGCCTCAATTATCGGGACTGGTTTCAGCATATGCGCCTCCACATGCGTGGTCAGCGTCTTTGGGAGTTTCTTATTAGCGAGTTACCTTGTCCGCCTCACCCTGCTCCGCCTGCTGAGCCTGTACTCCCGAAGGATGCTTCCGAAGATGCTCGTACAAAGGCATCTGAGTCTTTTGAGGATGCCATGGAGACTTTTCAGACTCAGTATGTTGTCTACAAGACATGGGTTGATGAGGATGCTCGTGCCTCTACTATTCTGGTTGCTAGTATGGAGGTGCAATTCACTGGGGATGTGGTTGGTTTGGATTCGGCACAGTTGATGTGGACACATCTGCGCAACCGCTATGAGCTGTCTAGTGATTCGTTGTATCTTTCTATTGTGCGTTAGGAGCAGTCGCTGCAGTAGGAAGATGCCACTGTGGATGAGTTCTATACCCAATTGTCTGCGATAGGACATCAGATTGACTCTTTGGGACCAGATGTTTATCACATATGTCAGTGCTGTCAGCGTCAGCAGTCTCACCTGAAGCTTCGTCGAATTTACGATTTCCTAACTCGTCTTCAGGCAGAGTATGAGCAGACTCGTGCTCAGTTGCTGGCACGCCACCCTCGTGTGACCTTATTGGAGTCTCTTGCCACTGTTCGTGCTGAGGAGATTCGACTTCGTGTTGCTGGTCTGCTGCCATCACCGTTGTTTCCTTCAATTCTGGTAGCTCCTCTAGTTTCTACACCCGCTACGTCTCCAACTCCTCCTTCATTAGTGGTCTCTTCGCCAGTGTTAGCTGCTGTTGGTAGGGTACGCTGCACCTATTGCAACAAGGATGGACATCACACACAGTTTTGCTACAATAAGAAGAAGGATTTACGTCGTGGTGGCCGTCCTCCATAGGGACCCAGTGGTTGCTCTTCACAGAGGAGCTCTGGTGCTTCTGATTCTCGGGAGTTTCTCATAATTTTGCGTCGTATGGCTGCTTTTGCACCGTCCGGTTCTGTTGGTTCTACTGCACAGTCTTCTAGAGAGACCACCTTCTACATCTTCCTCAGGTATATCACCTTGGATTCTTGATTCTGGAGCTTCCTTTCATATGACATCTAATTCCACCAGTCTCACTTCTATTCATCATTTAGTTGCTCCTATCACTGTTTAGACAGCAGATGGTGCCTCTCTTTCTGTCACAGGACGAGGCACACTTTTGAATTCCTCTTTTCATGTTCCTGCTATTTCTCATGTTCCCAAATTAACCGTGTAGCTCATATATGCCGGTCAGCTCACTGATCATGGTTCTCGTGCCATTCTCGATTCAGATTCTTGTTGTGTTCAGGATTGATGCACGGGGACTCTGGTTGGTATTGGCCCTCACCGCCGTGACTCACAGCATCTTTGGGAGTTTGACTAGCTTCATCTTCCTTCCGCTTTCTCTGCCAGTTTTGTCGCCTCCACTGTCGACACGGCTTCTGCTGCATACTCCACTGTGTCTTTTGCTCAGGGGCGTCGTCGTTTGGGATATCTTTGGGGGTCACTTCTATCCTATTTACTTCATCACGGTCTTATAAGGTCTGTGTCTGGTGATGCTTCTCTAAATTGTCAGGGTTGTAAGCTTGGTAAACAGTGTCACATCGTCCTTGTGATCTTGTTCATTCTGATGTATGGGGTCCGGCTCCTTTTGTTTCGAAAGGAAGTCATCGATATTATATCATTTTTATTGATGATTTTTCTAGCCACACATAGATATACTTTATGTCATCTCGTAGTGAGGTTTTATCCATCTACAAAACTTTTGCCACCATGATCTGTACTCAGTTTGATTCTCCTATTCGTGTCTTTTGTGCTGACTCTGCTGGGGAATACTTGTCAGGGGTTATTCGTGGTTTTTTTGCTGAGCAGGGCACTCTCTCTTAGTTTTCATTCCCTGGTGCTCGTGCCTATAATGGTGTGGCTGAACGGAAGCATCATCATCTTCTTGAGACAACCCGAGCTCTTATGCTTGCTTCTGCTGTTCCACCACACTTCTAGGCTGAGGCTGTTTCTACTGCCACTTTCCTGATTAATATTCAGCCTTCTTCTGCTCATCAGGGCGGGATCCCAGTTGAGCGTCTCTGTGGCAAGACTCCTGACTATTATAGTCTTCGCCTTTTTGGGTGTGTGTGTGCTATGTTCTTCTTGCCCATCGTGAGCGGACTAAGCTGACCGCTCAGTCTGTGGAGTGTGTTTTTCTGGGCTATAGCGCTGAGCATAACGGGTATCGTTGTTGGGATCCTATTGGCTGACGGATGCGGGTTTCTCGGGACGTCACTTTTTGATGAGTCTCATCCTTTCTACCCTCGTCCTTCTCCTTCCACCACTCCAGCATCTCTTGTTGAACCACTTTCTTTCTTGACTTTTCCTACCACCCCTATAGTCATCACACCTCCATCACAACCTTTGGTATCTTCGGTTCCTCCTTCACCGTCTCCTTCGCCACCGCCACCCTCTCGAGACGCTCCTCCCAGCCTTCATCCTTCTTATCCTCTCTACTACACTCATCATCCGCGAGTTGAGGATTCTTCTAATGCGTCATCTTCTTTTGATGGTTCATCTTCTTCGGCCTCTCCTCGATATGCTCTTCGTGATCTCCAGTCTATTCGGTCTTCTGCGCGCTTTTGTTTAGCGGCTCTTGTCGAGCCGACTTCTTATAGTGATGCCGCTGTTCATCAGGAGTGGCAGTATGCGTTGGCAGAGGAGATTGCTGCCCTTGAGCGTACTGGCACGTGGGATCTTGTCCCTCTTACCGCGCGTGTTACTCCTATCACGTGCAAGTGGGTCTACAAGATTAAGACTCACTCTAATGGTTCTCTTGAGCGCTACAAGGCTCATCTTGTGGCACGTGGTTTTTAGCAGGAGCATGGTCATGATTATGATTATGATGAGACTTTTGCTCCTGTAGCTCACATGACCACTGTTCGCACTCTTCTTGCTGTGACATCTGTTCGGGCATGGTCGATCTCTCAGCTTGATGTCAAGAATGCCTTTCTCAATGGTGAGCTGCGTGGGGAGGTTTATATGCAGCGACCACCAGGGTATTCTATTCCTGATGGTATGGTTTGTCGCCTTAGCCGATCTCTTTACGACCTCAAGCAAGCTCCTCGTGCCTGGTTTGATCATTTCTCCTATGTTGTCACTACAGCTGGTTTCTCTGCCAGTGCTCCTGATTCTGCTCTTTTTATTCACACTTCGCCTCGTGGTCGGACGCTTCTCCTTTTATATGTTGATGATATGATCATAACTGGAGATGATTCTCAGTACATGAATTTTGTCAAGGAGCATCTTAATGAGTAGTTTCTCATGTCTGATATGGATCCTCTTCGCTACTTTCTTTGGATTGAGGTTATTTCTACACTTGAGGGCTTCTATCTGTCCTAAGAAACGTATATTTAGGATCTTCTTGATCGTGCTTCTCTTATGAATCAGCACACCGCTGAGACTCCCATGAAGTTTAATGTTCATCTTCAGTCCACCGATGGTGAGCCTCTTACTGGTCCTACTCGATATCGTCATCTCGTTGGGAGTCTTGTTTATCTGGGTGTCACTCGTCCTGACATTTCGTACCCTGTGCATATCTTGAGTTAGTTTGTTTCTGCTCCCACTCAGCTCCACTATAGTCATCTTCTTCGTGTTCTACGATATCTTCGCTGAACCATCACTCGTCGTCTGTTTTTCCCTTGTTCCAGCTTTGTACAACTCTAGGCATATTCTGATGCTACCTGGGCTAGTGATCACTCTGATCGCTAGTCTCTTTCTGTCTATTATATTTTTCTTGGTGGTTCTCTAATTGCTTGGAAGACTAAGAAGCAGACAGCAGTTTCTCGTTCGAGTGCTGAGGCAGAGTTGCGAGCTATGGCTTTGTTGACTGCGGAAGTTACTTGGCTACGGTGGTTACTTGAGCATTTTGGTGTTTCTGTTTCAGCACCCACTCCTCTTTCATCTAACAGTACAGGGGCTATTAGCATTGCTACAAATCCACTGAAGCATGAGCTTACAAAGCATATTAGAGTTGATGCTTTCTACATGCGAACCCAGGTGCAGGATCAGATTGTTGCTTTTCAGTGTGTGCCTTTGGAACTTCAGTTGGCAGACTTCTTCACAATGGCGCAGACCAGAGCTCAACACAGCTTCTATCTCTTCGAACTTAATGCAATTGATCCAACATAGGTTTGAGAGGGTGTTAGATGTGTATTGTATAAGGGTCTCTTTGCATATATATCACCCATGTACTTGTATATATATTGGCTCATTGGTCTCATATTGAATACAAGCTCTATTCATAACAAGTTGAAGCAAATTGGTCCACTGAAAGTGGTCGCTTTTCTATGCACCAAGGTTCAGGTAATCGGTTTGAAAATTTTACTAGGGGTCACCGATAGTACCGAAAATCATGATGATAACCAGAAAATTTCAGTTGAAATTTTTATTATTTTTTGAAGTTAAAATGGAAAATTTTCAAATTCAAGTAAATCAAAATTTTTAGGCTGGTTTTGCCCAGGTTCAAATGTTACGTAGGTTGATTATTGGCCAATTATCTGAACCTGCTCTGCACTTCATTGACAGATCTAATCAATGATTAGTAGTTCACAAACGATAAACAGCCTAGAGCCTGGCTGTGGGAGCACAGGAGTTCTACCAATGGTAATTAAATATAAGTTTGTTACTGTTTAGCGATTTTCCTACAATTATTTCCAAATGTTACATTTCCGTACTTGTCGATTGTGCGGAGATGCAGAACTATTTTCCATAGTATATCATGACATTTGTTGTAAATATGATTGGTAAGCTTAAGCATACACTTTTCCTAACTAACAATTAATAAATTTTAAACCCCATGCGATCAATTTTTGTACGAGTTTTGTAATAAACTAAAAACGAAATGCTTTCAATTAAAGAGTGGCCATTTGTATGGTGTTTTGACTCTTGAGAGGGGAGTACGAGGTACCGAATATGAAGGGATGCACTAGATATCTCCTTTATACTGATATAGTGAAAAAAAATCATCCTTAATGAATGATATACAGTATCCTGAATCAGTGTACAGAATCAAAATGTATGCACATCACGACAGAGTATGGCAGATTTTAGCTAATAAATTCTTGATTCAAGAATTAAAGGTTACACGTGTACAATGCAAGTGAAGTAACTAGACTATATCATCCTTGCATATGTACTGTGATGTGAAGGGAGGAGAAGAATCATATGTTGCACTTAATGTAGTTTTAGACCTTGCAGTTACGCATGCCGTGGAAGGAATCATAGGCAGTGAGAGACCACTATATATATAAAACATACCATAGAGACAAAAAAGACCATATATATCTGCAATTTTGCTTGTGCTCTATTGTCTACCTTTCTTGATGGAAATGATTCGATTTGGAGCCGTGCACACATTTTGCTGTCCTGCTTCCGGAATTACATGTTCCTGGATTGGACAGTACAGGCTTGGGATGCCTCAGGAATTTTGATGTGAGAACTATGTTTCTGTTTGGTAATCTTTCTTGGATGTAGGGGTGTTGTCAGAAGAGTGGTGTTCTCTCATGGCAGGAAGAGTGGCAATACCACAGGTCATACGTCTCTAGCACTGTTCTTCCATGGCCATTGATTCTTCATTCATGAACGAAGCTCGCCACCCATTGTCTATACTAGCAGCCTTTGGAGGAGATTTCGTACCAGTGCTTGTGATAGACTAGTTCTCATTATCACCAGCTTCTATTGAGCTGATTAAAGTTCTCAAGTTCTAAATATTATACCAGCGACCAATGGATGGATGGCAATGATCTGAACCGGTTCCAAAAAAGTATTTTGTTTATGTTCTGCAGTTAGCTACCATTATAGCATTCCTGAATCCTGATGGAACTACAATGCTTGGAAAACGTCCAACCTGTTTGCCTGGTTTAGCGTCGTTGAGTTGAGATGGACGTTACATTGTTTTCAAAAGGGACCTAGTGGATTATTTCAAACAGAGATTTGTGTTTCTTTTTTAGGGATAATAATGCTTCTATCTCATTAATCTGTAATGTAGGGGTGTTGTCAGAAGGATCTTGGATGTTTCATGAGATCTTAATTCATGCCCAAAATATAAATGTACACATCAGTACCTCATGACACAATTCTAAATTGCAGTAAGCAGGGTCTGTCCCCAAACAAGCACCACTCGACGCGGCATTGGAGATGTGAGGACTTAAATAACTGCAACTATTGCAAGAATTGGTTCCCAGTTCCCATCTCCCTTTCTTTTCCCCTCCGAAATCTACAAATTTTGTAGCATGAGAACCGTGAATTAACTAACTAATTAATCACAAAATCTGCTAGTTGCATACGACATTATTTCAGTTTCCGATCCTTATTTTGCTTCAGAAAGTTATATATACTTTTTATCACTTTAGCACATGCTTAATCAGGTAATCTGATGAATCCTGATTCCTGAGCTATAAATATCTGCTTGTTTAGGCCAAAGGCATTGTTTTAGGCATATGCTTTTAACAAGCTTGTATCTCATGTGCGTTTTCTCACCCTACTTAATGAAGTAAGTACAAGCACTTCTGTGAAGTAAAATAATATCCAAACTACTAATGCACACATGCCCCAGGCATACAGGAGTACCTACTTTGACGAGGCCTGGACAGTTCACGATAAATTAATATGATCCCTAGGCGAGTTTGATTTGCATAAGAGTGAGATTTAGCTCATAAATTCAAGATGCGAGAAGTGAAGAATGAGCACTTAGAATGCAGGTGAAGTACATACAAGCATTATTACTGTATCATTCTTGCATATGTAGCAGTATACGCAGCGGGATTTCACAATTAATGAACAGGATGACAACTCATTGCAGAGATAAATGACCATATATGTCACCATGTCGGCGTACGTATGCTCTAGATGTGTGGCATTCATGATGTAATGCAACGCTTAGAAATTGTGCAACATTTGTCAGTTTTGCCTGCTGAATTGTTCATGCTTAGGTAGTATGGTGTAGGCCTGTGATGCATCGGGAAATTTGGCATCTCTATTACTTCAGTTACTTGTGGTTCACTAGGACACCAGGTAATTATTACTAAGGTATATCTGTTAGTTTTTTTAGTAGGCTCTAATTATAGGAAGTACGAGCAGTACGCTCTTTGCCTTTCTAATGTACGAAAACATAGGCCATGTTTGTTTAGTCTTAAATTTTTTGGCTTATAGCTTAAAGTCAGTTTTTTGGCTTAATCAGCTTATAAACCCCTCAGCTTTTAAGCTAAATTTTGGTGTTTAATAATCTTGTTTTTTATAGGATGTTGGCTTATTGAGTTGTGTGTGAAAGATAAAAAGTCTGAATTGCACTTGAGGGTTTAAAGGATGTTTTTAAGGATGAATTTAAAGTTAGGCTTTTATAGGATTTTTGCATGTTGAACCGTCAACATTACTGATTCAACGGTGACGTACAAGGGATTGATTGAAAAGGCGAAAATGATCCATTCCTGATTTCTTAAAATGCAAATGAACCATGCCAACAAGCAACTAAAGAAAAAGAAAATTTGTTATCTATGTGCTATAAGTGAATAAGTGATGGCACTGTATTTTACTCTGGCAACTCAAGGAAGAACCCAAATAAATTATTCTTCCCATCCAGTAAGTAGACAAATGATAAGTATAAAATTATTGTATTGCTTCACAAAATTCAATTGATAAACATAGAAATTTAATACAGAAAACATTTGCATAATTTATTTCGATCCGAACTGGTGATACATGGAAATTTCACTTATTACATTACTAACAATACAATTGTGATACATAAAACATTCACTCTTCAGGAACTTGGTCACTATTTTGCCTTTAACCTCAAAGGAGTTTGTCACTATCATGTTGAACGGATTGCTTTGATAGGAATTTGCTTCATTCTCCACGTAGTGAGCAGATGATATGAAATTATGCTCCACATAACCAAATACCATTAAGATCTGCTCAGGGTTTTTACGTTGCTCATGAAGGAAGAAATCCTCTTTCGGTCTTTTCGGATACCATCAGGAGCACATATACCACTGCTAACGTCGACACCATTTGGTTTCAGAGCAGAAAATGCTTCAGAAAAATTATCAGCACGAAGGCCTCAAGCTAATAGCCATCCATTCTTGCTTCCCTGAATTCTTTTTCTGGGAAGAGCAATTCCCAACCGCCTTACTCGAAAGAAAGCAAACATATGAAGTAGATCACATGACAACTAGAGGTTACCTTCAGTAGGGTGAGTGTTTTGTCCCCTTACAACATCCACTTACAGCATACAGGAAAACTCCAAAGTTGGCAATGTCCGTACAAGAGAATTATCAGCAACTTGTCATCCCTGCACGATCGATCAAGTACAATTGCTAACAATCTGAGATCATAAGCAAACAAAGTCAACTATCTTCAACAATACTGAATACTGAAGTAGCACAAAAAGGAGAGGGGAGGAGAGGGGAGACGGCGGCGGCGGTGGGGGAGGAGAGGGGAGACGGCGGCGTTGGGTGGAGGAGAGGGCAGGCGACGGCGGTGGGGTAGGAGAGGGCAGGCAGCGACATTGGGGGAGGCGTCGGCGGTTGGGGGAGGAAGGGCAGGCGGCGGCGTTGGGAGAGGGCAGGTGGCGACGTTGGGGACAGGAGAGGGGAGGTGACGCCGGTGGGGGAGGAGAGGGGAGACGAGGACAGGAGAGGGGAGGTGACGCCGGTGGGGGAGGAGAGGGGAGACGGCGGCGTCGGGGGGAGGAGAGGCGGCGCCAATGTGGGGAGGAGAGGGAGGCGCCGCGGTTGGGGAGGAAGGGCAAAGGCGACGCTAGGGGAGGAAGGAAGACGACAATGGGGGGGAGGAGAGGAGGCGCCGCGGTTGGGGAGGGGCAATGGGCCGCGGGGAGCTAACGGGAAGGGAGGAAGGACGAGCGGCGGGGGGGAGCGAATGGGATGGGAGCGAGGGGGTGGGAGCGATCGGGAGGGGAGGGGATATGAGGAGAAGGGGGGAAACGAGGAGAAGGGTGTGAGCGAAGGGGATTCTGAGGAGAAAAAATGAGATGTTCACGTTTATATACGAATGGCAATTTAAGGGTAATTTTAACGAAGTTCAGTGGCAAATGAATATTCCGTTCCATAAAAGCAAAAAAAAAAAAAGCACCCCCTTACTGGCTTATGGCTTTTTGGCTTAAAATAACTTAAGCTTTTAATAAGCTATATAAAAAATCCATCCCTTTATTTAGACTTAGACTTTTGGCTTTTAAACCACACAAAAAGTCTAAACAAACAGACCCATAGCCTTGCAGACTTCCAGCCTAGCAGGTGTGAAATTTTTCATAAAGGAAAGAACAAAGCATAGAGACAGTCAGACTATATATACCACCACCACAGTCTGTCTTGCATATGCTCTAGTCATACGGCATTCTCGATGGAAATAAAGATGTAGAAACCACCCACAATTTTGTCATTAGAATTGTTGGTTTATCTGATCGGACCATTAGGCTTGGGATGCATCGGGGTACTTGGCATGCCATTCTTGTGCAGATGCTCAGAGTAAGTGATCCCTCTTTCCCTTCCAACCCGTTTGCCTGGTTTCCGCGAGTTTGTACTGAGATCTCTAGATTTGAAGTAGTCTTAGTTGCAAATTTATTTTTCGTAGGCTTACTTTCACAAGTTTGTGTTTGTGCGTCCAAAGACCCCCTTTCAAATGACTAAAAAAGATATTTCATCACATAATGTTGCATGGATTTATTTGTTGAAATACATGCCACATGCAGCCCCAGCAGTGCAAGATGCGGTTTGGCTACAGAGCACGGCCCAACTAAACATTGTTTGAGATGCTGCCAGCAGTTGCTGATCTACTCCCTGTTTTGATGCTGTCTATACTCTTGTTGTTATGGTATGCTACCAGACGTACCATAGCGCTTTACTGAGGAACAAGGGGAGATTCGACCTCCTATAGTCCAACTCTCACTCTTAACCCATGAATAATATATGCCTGCATACTGTTATGAATAGTACTTGTATTTATTACGAGGTCAATGAATCTATATATATATATACAAGTATAATTGTAGCATATATGCAAATAACCCCTTATATAATACACATTTAACACCTCCCTCGAACTTATGGTTGATCAACAATATTAAGTTTGGAGATATTTAAGCTGTGTTGAGCTCTGGTCCGCGCCTTTGTGAAGAAGTCTGCCAAATGAAATTCTTAAGGCACATACTGAAGAGCAACAATCCAGTCATGCACCTGTATCCGTATGTAGGAAGTATCAACACCAATATATTTTGTAAGCTAATGCTTCACCGGATTTGTAGCAATACTAATAGCCCCTGTACTATCAGACGAAAGAGGAGTAAGTGCTGAAACAGAAACATCAAAATCCTCAAGTAACCACTGTGGCCAAGTAACCTCCACAGCCAACAAAGTTATAGCTCGTAACTCTGCCTCAGCACTCGAACGAGAAACTGTCGTATGCTTCTTAGTCTTCCAAGCAATGAGAGAACCACCAAGAAAAACACAATAGGCAGAAAGAGACCGGTGATCAGAGTGATCACTAGCCAGGTAGCATCAGAATATGTCTGGAGTTGTAAGGAGCTCGAACAATGAAAAACACATACGACGAGTGATGGTTCCACGAAGATATTGTAGAATATGAAGAAGATGACTATAGTGGAGCTGGGTGGGAGCATAAACAAACTGACTCAAGATATGCACAGGGTACGAAATGTTAGGACGAGTGACACCCACATAAACAAGACTCCCAACAAGGTGACGATAACGAGTATGGTCAGTAAGAGACTCACTATTAGTGGGCCGAAGATGAATATTAAGCCCGATGGGAGTCTAAGCGGTGTGCTGATCCATAAGAGAAGCACGATTAAGAAGATCCTAAATATACTTTTCTTGGGATAGATAGAAGCTCAGCGTAGAAATAACCTCAATCCTAACAAAGTAGCGAAGAGGACCCAGACCAGATATGACAAACTGCAAATGAAGACGCTCCTTGACAAAAGTGATGTACTGAGAATCATCTCCAGTAATGATCATATCATCAACAAATAAAAGGAGAAGCGTCCGACCACGAGGCAAATTGTGAGTAAAAAGAGCAGGATCAAGAGCACTAGTAGAGAAACCAGTTGCAGTGACAACATAAGATAAATGATCAAACCAAGTATGAGAAGCTTGCTTGAGGCCGTAAAAAGATCAACGAAGGCGACAAACCATACTCTTAGGTAAGAATACCTCGGTGGTGGTTACATATAAACCTCCTCACACAGATAACTATTGAGAAAGACATTCTTGACATCAAACTTAGAAATGGACCATATCGGAATAGACGCAACAGTAAGAAGAGAGCATACGGTGGTTATGTGAGCCACAAGAGCGAATGTCTCATCATAATCACAATCATACTCCCGCTGAAAACCACGTGCCACGAGACGAGCCTTGTAGTGCTCAAGAGAACCATTAGAGCGGGTCTTAACCTTGTAGACCCACTTGCACGTGATAGGAGTAACACGCGCAGGAAAAGGGACAAGATCCCACATACCAGTATGCTCAAGGGCAGTAATCTCCTCTGCCGTCGCATGTTGTCACTCCTAATGAACAACAACATCATGATAAGAAGTCGGTTCGGCAAGAGTCGCTAAACAAAAGCGTGCAGGAGGCCAAATAGACTGACGATCACGAAGAGCATATCGAGGAGGAGAGGATGAAGAAGATGACACATCAAAAGAATATGACATATCAGGAGAATCCTCAACTCGTGGACGATGAGTGTAGTAGAGAGGATAAGAAGGAACAAGGCCTGGAGGAGCTTCTGGAGAGGGTGGCAGTGGCGAAGGAGACGATGAAGGAGGCACCGGAGAGGCCAAAGGCTGTGATGGAGATGTGCTAATTATGGGGGTGGTAGGAAAAGTTAGAAAAGAAAGAGGCTCGACAAGAGATGCTGGAGTGGTGAAAGGAGAAGGACGAGGGTAGAAAGGACGAGACTCATCAAAAGTAATGTCCCAAGAAACCCGCATCTGTTGGCCAATAGGATCCCAACAACGATATCTCTTATGCTCAGCGCTATAGCCCAGAAAAACGCACTCCACGGACTGAGCAGTCAGCTTGGTGCGCTCACGAGGGGTAAGAAGAACATAGCACACACACACCCAACAAGGCGAAGACTAGAGTAGTCAGGAGTCTTGCCACAGAGATGCTCAACTGGGATCCCTCCCTGAAGAGCAAAAGAAGGATGAATGTTAATCAAGAAAGTGGCAGTAAAAAAAGCCTTAGCCTAGAAGTGTGGTGGGACAGCAGAAGCAAGCAGAAGAGCACAAGCTGTCTCAAGGAGATAACGATGCTTCGTTCAACCACACCGTTCTGGGTATGAGCACCAGGGCAAGAAAACTGAGAGAGAGTGCCCTACTCAGCAAGAAAAAAACGAATGCCTCCTAACAAGTATTCCCAAGCAGAGTCAGCACGAAAGACACAAATAGGAGAATCAAACTGAGTACGGATTATGGTGACAAAAGTCTTGTAAATGGATAAAACCTCACTACGAGATGGCATAAAGTATATCATGTGGCGAGAAAAGTCATCAATAAAAATTATATAATATCGATCACCTCCTTTCGAAACAAATGGAACCGAACCACATACATCAGAATGAACAAGATCAAAAGGACACTGTGACACTAACTCACTGTGAGTCACGACGGCGAGGGCCAGTAATAACCAGAGTCCCCGTGCGTCGATCCTGAACACAACAAGAATTAGAATTAAGAATAACACGACAACTATGATTAGTGAGCTGACCGACAGATATGAGCTGCATGGTTAGTTTGAGAATATGAGAAATAGCAGGAATACGAAAAGAGGTATTCGAAAGATTGCATCATCCTACGACAAAAAGAGAGTTACCATCTGTTGTGTGAAGAGTGATAGGAGCATCTAAAAGACGAATGGAAGTGAGACTGGTGGAATCAGATGCCATATGAAATGAAGCACCAGAGTCAAGAATCCAAGGTGATATACCTTAGGAAGCAGTAGAAGGTGGTCTCTCACTAGAAGACTGTGCAGTAGAACCAACAGAACCAGACTGTGCAAGAGCAGCCATGCGACGCAGCAGTGTGAGTAACTCCTAAGAATCAAAAGGACTAGAGCTCCTCTGAGAGGAGGAACCACCAGTTCCCTGTGGAGGACAGCCACCATGATGTAAATCTTTTTTTTTCTTGTAGTAGGTCTGCTGTATATGTCCATCCTTGTTGCAGTAAGTGTAGTGGAGTCTCCTACCAATAACAGCTGTCACTGGTGAAGGCACCACTGGTGATGGAGTAGTTGTAGCAGATGTAGAAGCTGGAGCGCTGGCAGAACCAAAGGAGACGACTACAACGGTAGCAGACCAGCAAAACGAAGACGAATCTTCTCAGCACAAACAGATGCAAGGGCCCTAACAAAGTGATACAAGGGTGTCGTGCCAGCAACTGAGCACGAGTCTGCTCATACTCAGCCCGAAGGCATGTCAAGAAGTCATAGATACGACGAAACTCCAGGTGAGATTGCTGACGCTGATAGCATTGACAAGTGTGGCAAATATCCAGTCTCAAAGAGTCAATATGATGCTATACCACAGACAACTAGACACAGAACTCGTCCACAATGGCATCTCCCTACTGCAGTGACTGCTCCTGACGCGCAACAAAATACAAGGAATCGCCAGACAGCTCGTTGCGATGGCGCAGATGCTCCCACATCAACTGTGCTGAGGCCAAGCCAACCACATCCCAGTGAGATGCACTTCCATGCTAGCAACCAGAATAGCAGAAGCACATGCATCCTCGTCAATCCATGCCTTGTAAGCAGCATACTGAGTCTGAAAAGTCTCCATAACATCCGCAAAAGCATCAGATATCCCCTTATGAACTGTCTTCGGGAAGTATCTTTTGAGAGCACGAGCTCAACAGGTGGAATAGGGCGAGGCGGACAAGACAACTTGCCGGTGAGAAAATCCCAAAGACGTTGACCACGCATATGGAGGCGCATTTGCTGAAACCAGTCCCGATAATTGAGACCATCGAAGATCACTGGACAATGAGAAACAGAAATAATATCCATTGGTAGGTGGCACTGGACGGCGCGACGACCAAAACAACGAAGTCTAGCAGGCGGCGTTAGATGACGCGATGGTTAGAATGACGTACTATTTTTTTTTCTTTTCTTTTATTTGTCGAGTGCTCAGCCTGCTAATCCAGCAGAGCCAAAAACGCTATTAGTATGCAGATCGATGCCGTCAGAGATACCTTGGATAGCACAGACATGCATCCAATTCTCCAATAGCATGATTGCAGGCAAGTTGATTTCGAGTTTAGACAACTGATATAAATGGTGACACGTGTAGTTCTTGTTCGTTGACGCAGATGATTACAGGTATACACTGACATCTTTGTTCATATATTTGCCCCTACATTGTGCTGATTGGTCATTTTGCTGTAGAACATGGTTGGGCATGTGGTGTAGAGAAGGAAACACATATGCCTAAAATTCATATCTACTTTTTCTGATTGTACTACAGTACTACATGAGGTGTAATGCAAGTGAGGTGGGTGCAGACTTGATGTTGTGCACTAATGGTTGTTGCAGACTTGGAACTTTAGATATCCTGAATTTTTGCAGTCGTGTCCATGGAAACTCTATCGCCGAAGTTTCGGTGGTAATCGCCGGTTGCTAGCATTATCAGTGAGGTACACTAAAATTTTATAATTGGCAAAAAATTGAAATTATCTAATTTTCATTCAAATTCAAATTTTAATTCAAAAGTTATATAACTATCGTCTTTGCATTTGGAAAGTTCAAATATTTTGTCAAAATATCCGGTAACCAACGGTTACCGGTTCTATCGGTGGGGTACGATAAAATTCCCCCTCCGATTTAGTTTTCCCTGGTCATATCCAATGCTATAGAAAAACTTTACAGATAGGATGCGCATAGTATATATAAACAACCAAGATTTCTTGTGTTCTAGTTGCGAAGAATCCTTGATGGCAACATACAACACCCTTTAACCACATTTAGTTGATTAATGTGGAAGCCTAGACTATTGTATATTCATAGCGTCATGACAATCAGATTTACAATTTCAATTCATGCAGGCAGACATTGCTTACTGCTTCTTGAATAGCAAAGGTAAATTTCCCTGATGCCTCCATGCCCATGCGTCGGCAATGGCAGATCCAGGATTTCAGGATGGGTGTTCGAAGTTGTAAAAATATCGCTCAATGCTTTTCCTAAGGAGTTAAACAACTCACATATTTGTATTGTACTGTGGAAGGATGGGAAATTGAATATACGGAGGATAATCCTCTTATTTAGTGATTGTCAATCTATTGTTGAATTGTTAGGGTCCTCTCTTTGAGCATGGATAATTATACAAACAACAGTCATTTTTTTTTTTGCAAACAACATCATAGCACTTTTCATAAAATCAGTAAGTCTTAATGGATAGACCACCGAAAATTGCACAGTACATCAGGTTAATTCATCTTGCCTGGTTAGAGAATACTGGTATGCTGCTGGGCATTTTGATTATGAAAGAGAGAAATAAAAGCCAGAAATAGACTTCAAAAGTATCCCAGTTAACTGTATTAGTTATCAATGAATTCAGTGAGCTAGCATCTTTTGATTTTTAGCACCGAATGAAAGATACCTGTAAAATAAATAATAGAAATGCATTAAATTTTGAAGCATAGCACATTAACTGCACAAAGTTTAGCCGTATCATTCATCTAATTAAAGAAGTAGGCAACAAGAACATTCACTATCATTGTCGAGCCAAAAGCTGAAGTAGTTTTATTCTGGTGATAATATGTTCAATACTTCAATAGATTCTTTGCGCCACATGCCACATACGGATGACAGTGGGGCAACAATCATATGGACTTCTTCAGGGAATTGGGCATTGAATTCAACTGTGTAGATGTTGCTCGCCGATGCCTTCTCGCTGGCTTGCCATTGCA
Organism: Hsuehochloa calcarea; assembly: GCA_036346395.1. Taxonomy (NCBI): domain Eukaryota; kingdom Viridiplantae; phylum Streptophyta; class Magnoliopsida; order Poales; family Poaceae; genus Hsuehochloa; species Hsuehochloa calcarea. The sequence continues at coordinate 34,534,658 of CM070614.1, read as the reverse complement.
CGTCGTGCGCTCCCTCCGGCCCTCCCACTTTCCCCGGCCGCCGCTGCGCCAACCGCAACTGCCTCCTGCCTCCGAGCTCCCTCGCACAAAGATTTCAAATCTATAGACTTCTTCATTTTTCAAAATTTTAAGATCTACAATTCACAAAACAAAGAAAGATTAGGAAAATGCTTAGAGGCAGACGTCCGATCATTAGACTTTAATCGGACGCTTCCACTCTCAAATCCCAAGTTATCTATTTTCTACATCTCCCTCTCCCTTGTCTCTTCTATACGATTAAATGAGTGTACAATCACGATATGCATTTATGAAAATTCATAGATATGGGAGTGGACAAATCCTTAATAGAATCATGTAGTCTGTGTGCACAATAACAAGGCAAGCAAGCTAAAATGCTCCTGATTTTTAACCACATCTAAATAACATATGTAATCGCTCTATTTCCAGCAAGTGTATGACCACGATATGTTCTCTGCTGACGATATCATGGGGGAAGCGGAGATAGATCTCCAACCAATGATCACAGCTGCCATGGCCTTTGGGGATCCTTCGCTTCCGTGCTCCAGCCTCCTCCGACGAGCCCCTCGGTGCCTCTCATGCCCCTCATGCTGGCCCTCTACGGTGCTCCTCGCAATGTCCATGGCACCGTCGCGATTGCCGTGTTGTTCGGAGCTCGTCTGGGGTTGCCAGCTCGGCCCGGCTCTCCTCCCCGCGGGCCTGCTGCCATCCCGGCCGGTAGGAGGCAGCCGCTCCGTCAACCCGCCACCACTGCCTCCTCCCGAGCCTCACCGGGTGAGAACTGATGAGTACTCAATTCTGCGTTTTTGATATATTGCGACCCATATAAAAAAATATTGTATATTGTTCTTTGTATGTTGTGCCCCGTTGAAAAAAATGTTGCGGCCCGTCGAAACAAATGTTGCGACTCGTCGAAACAAATGTTGCATACTGGTCAAGGGAATGTTACGACCCGTTGAAAAAATGTTGTAACTGTTTTGTATGTATGTATTTGGTATGTTGCACCAATTGAGAAAAAAAATGTTGCATCATGCATTACTCTGTGTTGTATTGGGACGTACGTCCGAGCCGTAGTTGCTCCCTTAAAAATAACACAAACATAAGGTCTGGTGTGGGCACTGGGTTTGCCGATCTGGGAATTGAGGATTTGATAATTTTGATTCGCCTGCGGAGTTGGAGTCGGAGCTCGGTCGCTCGGAGTCAGCTAGTACTCGGACTCCTATTTGTTTCGCTTCAGATCAAAGGAAGGAAGAATCAATAAATTAACAAAACAAAAAAGACAACCCATGCAAGTCAATTGTCAATCCAGCAATCCAGCCAATCCTGTCGTATCCGTATGTAGTAAGTAGACTAGTAGTAGCAAAATACTGCACGAACTTAGCACTGCTAGGCGCTAGCTAACTGGGCCGGAACTGGCAGGACCGCAGGAGGCCAGGACAGCCGAGCAAGGAGCTAGCGAACCTGGAGGCTGGAGGCGGCCGGCGGGGGAGAGGACGACGAGCCGCGAGCGCGACCTCGGCCTCGCACAGCACGGACAGCTCGTAGGCCTTCTTGAAGGCATCTCCCTCTGTGGTATATGTGCTCTCTGGTTCATTTCAGGTCTCTAGCTGTTTTTCAATGTACTGGTACAATGGGTTGGAGGCTAGTTTTATTTGGCATTTGTGTATCTGCAAGAGACTTTAGTGGACACTATTCCATTCCAACCATCACAGTACATCACTGGCTCTATAAGACTTATTCTGATTCTGATCATTAGCTTCTGTTTACAAAATCACACCGTAGACCACCTGAAGTTCAGTGCAACTGTGCATTTTATGTGTTGCACTCATGGTAGTTACAGCCCTGGTGGTGCCCAGTTATTGAACGCATCAATCAAGGAGAGATCACAATGAATAGTTGAACACAGCTAGATATGTCATTTTAAAAGGAAACAGCCCTAGAGATACAGTGAACTATATACACCACCAACAGCAATGTCTATATATGTTCTCGATGAAAATGCAATGCTCAGAAACTGCCCGACATTAGGAGATTTTGCCTCTAGAGTTCTTGGATAACCAAATTGGATATTAGGATTAGGATGCATCCGGAAATTTGGCCTGCCATTACTTAGCAAATATTTTCAGTAAGTGGCCCTTGTCGGTCTTTGCCATGTCAATTTTTCCCCTTCAATTGGGCACCAACAACGCTGCAACTGCCTTAAGTGTAAGCATGTGTCTCACGGTACTGTATCCAACATGATCTGCATAGTATTATTTATAGTGTCTCCTCAACCATAAAGAAAAAAATGCTGTTTATAATGTTACATCAAAGTACAAAAGATTATAATTCTACCTCTAATAATGTCATGTGATGATAGGGTCTCTGCACCTAATGAAGCGAGGCTTCCGGTGCATGGTAGATCTTTATGGGCTTGATACACCACGCCTGTATTCCCGGTCCACAAGTAGCATTGATTACCTTCGCTCCATGCGAGGCGGATCAAGTGAAGGCTCCGTGCACCCCCTTGGGAGGTCGCTGGGGGCGGTGGGCAAACCCTACGACAAACAACCCTCGATGGAAAATGCAATGCTAGTAGAATTCCCAACAGAAGGAAATTCGCCAACAAAGTTACTGGCTACCCAATATGAATCATAGGCTTGGGATGCATCGGGAAATTCGGCAACACAGTGGTGTTTACGGTGAGTGACCCAGACCCTTGTCCTATCGATCTTTTTGACTCGATGTCAGAAAACTCGGGGAAATTAGATTGGACTAAAACATTGCAGCTGCTTAGTTCTCCACAAAAATTCTTTAATTTAGATTGATGTCCGTTATCAAATTTCAATGAAATTTTCATACATAACAAGGTGGATCAAGAACGAACTAAAGGGGTTGAACTGAACGCAAGATCGCTCACTTGAATAAAAAAGCTACATTGTAACTCTTCGTCGGACTCGGATTTTGCAAATTTAAATCCTCTATGAAAATACTATGTTATTTTTTGGATCAAGACGTAGTACTCACAGACATATTGCTGAACCATTTATACCAGGTGTGAATTAAGATATTCAAAATATTACAACTTCAGAGTGATATAGACCATGTCGGACCAAGTTTTACAAAAGGGTTGGGCAAGCCAAATTGATTACATACATAAAAGCAACGTAACCACAATGGAAGCAAAAGTGGGTAGAGCTCATCTCTCCACAGGCAAGCGACTGGGGTAACCTGCGTACGACGGATATTACCTAAGGGTTAGACAATATCTGATGTACGCAAATACCGAACAAGTCCACTTAGACTGATGCGAGATCTAGACTATAGACTAGACTACTCTTCATCGTTTTTTGTCCGTCGACTTCTGGGTCTTCATAGTATGCGTAGTCCCCTTGATCCACATCATCTGGAGGGTTTGGGGGAGAACGAGGATGAGCACAACTTTCGTACTCACGAGCTAACGCACAAGATGTAATAATATACATGCATGGTTTAACAATAGTGACTCGGGTTCTTTTATTTGCTAAAACAACAATTTTCAATTATCATAATTACAAATTTCTATGACTTAGCATTTTAAATAAATTGTATTTTATTAAAGAGAGTGGTGCAATATTAAATAACAGTAGAGGTTCCCTCCATCGGAAACTCTACACATGCTTTATTTGATTGGAGCTACCTCCGCTCCTTCACACCACTGAGCTCGACGGCTTAGGAAAAATCCAATCTCAGGCTAGATGAGCCAACTTAGTTTTCATACCACCCACAAAGATTTTTGAAATAGAACTAACTTAAGCATCAGCAAATTGGATTGGTCACTAAACTCATGAACCACAAAAAAACAGCTTGTTCAACGTAAGTGATAATCTCATTTGGTATGTTTACTAGTTATCGCAGCTTTGCACAAGATCTTTGTCATCGAAACGAGATCGGATAATGAACTTGTAGGCACTCCTGGTAGGATATGACGACCAACGCGGGTGGAAGGGAGACCTCAACGAGAATCAAACACCACAATCCGTACTCATGTATAGCATATGTGTAGTAGAAGTTACAAAATGACCCCTCCCTCCCCACCTACATGGAGCCTATTTATAGAGTGGGAGGTGTGACATATGAAGTTACATCGTTGCCCTTGAGATCTAGCTTGTCCCAGGGGTACTTTCATCCGTTTCATCAAGTGGGTCCCACCACCTCCGAGGTAGGTGACGTTGCCAGCCCTCCGTCTACAGGAGTGCCGTTGGGCCTCCGACACGAAGCTACCCCAGACTGGGTGCGGAGTGAGTTCACCGGCATGTCACACCTCGGCGAGGTTGGTCAGTCCGCGGTTGGCCCCCGGACAAGGTCCAGGGTTGATCTCCCGACACGTTGGATCCCATCCGCGGTTGACCCCAGACCCCATCCCGGGTTGATCCCCCACGTGTCGTGCCTCCACAAGGTTGTTGTTGGCTCGAGGTGGCGCGGGGACCCTCCCCCAACAATCTCTTTGTTCTATGAGTTGGTTTTGCTATGTAATAGCAAAGCTTCAACTTGCTACCATTTCTTCGTTGCTCAGCACAGAAACAGAGAAAGCTACCAAATATTACCTGTGTAGTCTCCATTTTTGCTCGTTTGTACATAGGTTGAAGAACTTGTGAAGAAGCCAGGCTGTGAATTCAAGCTAGCTGAGAGGTCACCTGGCCGACGAAAGACTTAACGCTGCACACTTAAGCCAGAATTCAAGATACAATTAGCACTGGCAGATTGAGAGGGGTGCTTAAGCATAGCTATGAACTTATCATGTAGATTTACCAGTTTCAGATTGACCACAGATACTGGCTCCACAAGGGCTCCATGGCCAGCTAAAGAGGCCAGTTCACAGCCACTGGATCCCTGACTACCGGCCAGTTTAATTTGATTTTTCTCGTTTTATGGTATGCTACAACAAAAACAATATTAAGCATGTACTGCATTTTTGCTCTGCAAAAATATAATATTGATCAGATGAGCAAAAGTTAGCAAGTAAGATTGGCAAAAAGAAATGTTGTATCATGGCATGCAGCACTTGTAGAACGGCTCTGTTTAGAGCTTTTCATAGAATAATTTTTTCCCATGAGGTACAATCGTACGACTATGCAAGTTATGTCGTCAGATTCTGTAAGACATGCTTGCACAAAAGGTAGCTGCAGCCTTGCCAGTGCCCAATTACTTAACACAGTCAATGAGAAATCACAGTGAACACATGCTGAGATAGTCGTTCACTGTTGAGATAGACGACTATATATATTGATCAGCAGCTTTGTTTTTGTTGCAGTTGAAGAGTACTCTTGATGGAGATGCAATGCTCGTACGAACGCCGAACAAGAGAGGAACCTCGGCCACTTGAATCACTGGCTACCAACATTCGATGGTAGGATTGGGATGCATCGGGAATTTTGGCCTGCCATTAACGAAGTGATGTTTGCGGTAAGTGATCCGTCTGAACTATTGCTCCCTGAATTTGTCGCTTTAATGCTTACAATTTCGCATGTCTTGATTAGCTGAACGCGCGGCCTTAATGCCTTACGCAGTCCAAGCGGCGGCTGGTGCTGCGGAACCAGCAACGCATGCCGCCGCATGCTACGAAGGGAGCGGCTCTGCATCCTTACACGCCCTGGCGAAGACGATGGCACGACAGTTAAACGCCGATCTCTACCGGCGCTTGCCATTGAAGTCCAGCCCTGCCGAATGAGCAGCCGATGTGGCGGAATCTGTTGGCCAATCGAAGATAAATACAAGCGAATATAATATAACCCTAAACCGTGAACGTAAGAACACAAGAAAAAAATTATGCCGCCGGAACAAAAGCAATAGAGTAAGAGAAAATGTTGTCTTCGGTTTGGATCAACAATTGATATCAGAGCAAGGAGGTGATCGGCCGCTTGAAGGCGCACGAGGAACGGATCTAAGGATCTGGCGGCAGCGAAGATGAGCACCTACTATTAACCCGCGCCGAGTGGGAGGCCCGATCAACGAAAGGCAAAGGCGAGTGCCGCTCGGCGGCTCTAACCGTGGTGGTGACCGAGACCACAAGAAACGAAAATTCAACAAGTCAAAGGTGACATGATATAATTGTCAGGACTATGGACATTTTGTCTCGGAATGCCGTTCCAAGAATAATGAAGAGAATGCTTATTTTGCAAAGAAGCTCTAGAAGATGTATTCACCGTCCTAAGTCGAGTTCGGGATGTTGAGAAGATGTGTTCGCCGTCCTGAGTTAAGTCTGTGGAGTTGAGTCCAGGACGTTGAAGAGATGTGTTCACCGTCCTATATTGAGTAACACTTAGGCAAGTCATAGTTGAGACCCACTACCTCAATGAGTAAAAGTCCAAGACGTGTTTGAGTTATACCACCATCTCCCGCCGAGTATGCTAAGCCAAGTTGAGGTCGAGCTCAACTAGCAACTGAGTTTTCAATCCGAGTACGTGTCTGTGTATCCTAGAGATGCAAGATCGGATTGTGTGAAAAGAAGAACAAGTAAGTACACAATGATTAGGGAGTAGTTTGTTAGAGTTTAATGATCACTGTTTAGTTTTCTCTGCTGCTTGTTGGTGTTGAGTTTGTGTATGTTTCTGAGTCCATTTCTATTTGTAGACACCGAATTGGATGTTCAGTCCTAGCAATAGAAGCGAAGGAAGAAAGCAAAGCTGCAATGCAGCACCAAATGTTGGTTTCACGTGTAGTCGAACCTCCTTCGAATACACGTAGTCGAACCTCCTTCGACTACGTGATCGTGTAGTCTCCACGTGTAGTTGAACCTCCTTCGACAACACGTAGTCGTCGAACCTAGTCGAACCTCCTGCGACTAGTCTTCACATGTAGTCGAATCTTTCGATCAGTTAAACCTCCTTCGATTAGGTAGTCGAAACCTTGTTTCAACCCGTACTCCTTCTCGACCAGTACTCCTTCCGACCAGAATGTAGTCGGTCCCTTCGGACCATGTAAAGTTGAAATGATGAACAGTACTCGAAACAAACAGTACTCGAAAACCAAAAAACACATGATTGGTTTCGGGAGAAATTACTCTTTTTTTTTCCATTTCTTCAACTCAACTCAAGACTTCACAACTCAACTCCACAACTCCACTCTCGGTTCCACAACTCGACTCTCCTCCACTCAACTCACTACTTCTCACATTACATGGTGCTTATAAAGGCTGAGTTTCCACAACTCCACTCTCGGTTCCACAACTCGACTCTACTCCACTCAACTCACTACTTCTCACATTACATGATGCTTATAAAGGCGGAGTTCAGGTAGTTATGTACGGACTGAGATGACGCTGATTGATGGTGGCATGCGGCAAGGTGAGCGCACGGGCCGGAGTGGAGCGGCACGACGGACTCGTGTGGAGTGAGTCAGTGGCACGACGGGCCGACACGGAGCAAGGAGTTTTAATGTTGTGGGTTCTACAAACAATGTCAGTAGATAGAACTCTCCTCCCTAATTTCCCCTCCACCTCAGCTTGTATCATGTGTGGCACGCCATACACGTGGCTGGTGTCACTGCATTGGGATTGCCCTTAATAGGTGGCACATTTCATGGTGTTGTTGGGCTACAAGACTACCGCACTTATTTATGACCTCTTCGACAAAGCTAGCTAATTTCTTTAAATTTCGTCATATCTCCAATTTATTAGCTACAGTCGATCGATCTCATTCCATCACAAATGTGTAGTTCTTGCATGTTAATTCAGATCGCATCTTGATCTTTCTCAACTCTCCAATGCTCTGAATACGCACTGTGAACTAGCCTGAATAGGTGAGCAGAGCTGCATCCATCACTAGCGGACAGTTGATCCCATACTGGGCACAGCTCACCGTACGACAAGACAAGTGCCATCACGCTCGAAGTGCTCCGCCCAGCCTCGTCGGGTCATCAGTCGGCCCGTTCGCCCACACGGTGGAGCAGAAACACACGCGGGAAGCCGATCGGAACATGAGCACACGCACATGTCGCTGTAACCTCACACCGGTTAAAAAAAAGAGAGGAAACAATTGGTGTTGGATTTAATCTTATTTTAGTATTTTTTTTTTGTTAGTTTACCGTATAAGATTGGGATGTTGAATCCGTATACGAGTTGGAATTGAGTCCGAGTCTAATACATAACTACGTGAACTCAACCTTTATAAGCACCATGTAACGTGAGAAGTAGTGAGTCGAGTGGAGGAGAATCGAGTTGTGGAACCGAGAGTGGAGTTGTGGAGTTAGAAAAAAAAAAGATGAGCAGTTGTTTCTGAAACCAATCGTGTGTTTTTTGTTTTCGAGTACTGTTCATTTCGAGTACTGTTTATTGTTTTTGACTTCACGTGGTCAGAAGAGTCCGACTACATCCTGGTCGGAACGAGTACTGTTTGGAACGAGGTTTCGACTACTTGGTCGGAAGGTTTCGACTACCTAGTTGAAGGAGGTTCGATTGGTCGAAAGGTTTGACTACGTATAGTCGAAGGAGGTTTGACTACATGTGGAGACTACATGATCACGTGGTCGAAGGAGGTTTGACTATATGTGAACCTAACAGTGGTATCAGAGCTCCAGCGTGATCCTCCGGATAGAGCTAATGGCGCTGGCCATCCAGCAGACAGCGAGGGAGAGCGGCGATATGCCGCACCAGTGCCCGATGCTGATGACGTTCAACTACACCACGTGGGTGATCAAGATGGAGGTGATCATTGATGCCTAGGGTATCTAAGAAGTAATCGAACTGGCGGTCAGAGTGGCCGTGGACGAGAAGAACAAATCAGCGCGAGCATTATCTTTCAGGCTGTCCTCGAAGATGTCCTTCTGCAGACCACAAAGAAGAAATCTGCAAAGGATGTTTGGGACTGTCTGAAGATTTGCTACATTGGTGCAGATCGTGTGAAGAAGGCACGCCTGCAGACCCTGAAGAGCGAACTCGAGGCGTTACAAATGAAGGAAGGGGTGATAATTAACGAGTTTTTCGACAAATTGAGTGGCATGGCAGCCTAGATGGTTGTCCTTGGTGCTACTCTCGAGGATGCCACACTCGTCAAGAAGCTTCTTGATTCAGTGCCCGGCGAATTCTTTCAGTTGGTGGCATCAATTGAACAGTACTCTGATCTTGATGCGATGCCATTTGAAGAGGCAATCGGTCGGTTTAAGGCATATGAGGAGCGAATATTTCATCGTAGAAATAATAGAAACACCGAGGGCCAGCTTCTATTCACTCAAGCTGAATGGCAGGCGCAGTAGAAAAGCGGTGGTAGAGACTCGTCATCTTTCTTTAAGGGACAAGGGTCCAACACTGGATCGTCGAAGGAGGACGATCATGACTCATGAAGAAGCTGCGAGCGTAGAAGCAGGCGAGGCCGTGATCGAGGCAGGGGAGGTCATGGTGGCTCAACCACGACACGCCATGATGGCGAAGCTGGTCATGGATCCGGGACGGGCCATGACAAGAGTCACGTAAAATGCTTTAACTGTGATGTGTACACCTACCGAGCGCCGCGGGGATGAGGCGCATCTCACGCACACACAGGAGGAGGAAGATCCAGCACTGCGTGACGTGGGAGGCTCAAAAAGTCAAAGAAAAGGGCCCCACAGCCATGTAGTGACTTTTGAGCTACATAATGTTATCAGGAGAGAGACATGTATGCAATCCACACGCATGCACCTGGCGGCCGTTCGGGAGGTCAAGGCGGTGAGCCATTCCCGTTCGACGAGATCGTGACAGAGGAAGGGAAGTCGGATGTGCATAAAGACTTCGAGCTATGGGCGTTCCTTTCGCGGAAACTGAAGCTGGGTGTCACTAACAAGAAGGACAACCCGCAGGGTGAGGTGTTATTGGACACGAAGCTGATCAAGATCAAGGTAGCAGCAAAAAGCGCTGTTGTTGATGGGCGCTGCTGGGAGCAGTGGACTCCACGGCATGTCCCGTCAAGCAAGGGCAGCCCAAAAGGTGACGTGGGAGGTCCAGGGGGCGAGTCCCTCCACATGCAGAAGGTGGCGTGAGAGGTCCAGGCTAGCGCTGAAGTCAGCGGGTCCGCTAGTGATTGATGCAGCTCTGCTCACCTATTCAGGGTAGTTCACGGTGCCTATTCAGAGCTTAGGAGAGTGAGAAAGACCAAGATGCGATCTGAATTAACATGCAAGAACTACCCATTTGTGATGGAATGAGATCGATCGACTGTAGCTAATAAATTGGAGATATGACGAAATTTAAAGAAATTAGCTAGCTTTGTCGAAGAGGTCGTAGATAAGTGCGGTAGTCTTGTAGCCCAACAACACCATGAAATGTGCCACCTACTAAGGGCAATCCCAATGCAGTGACATCAGCCACGTGTATGGCGTGCCACACATGATACAAGCTGAGGTGGAGGGGAAATTAAAGAAGAGAGAAGGTGGCATGCAGTGTCTCATGGAAGACATTGCTTAGGCATAAAACCCAAAAAATAAGACACAACAAAAGATTCTATTGGTGAGGAGAGTTCTATCTACCGATGTTGTTTGTATGACCCACAACATTAAAACTCCTTAATCCATGTCGGCCTGTCGTGCCACTGACTCACTCCACACGGGTTCGCCGTGCCGCTCCACTCCAGCCCGTGCGCTCACCTTGCTGCATGCCACCATCCACCAGCGTCACCTCAGATCCGGTCAAATCTGGCCGCTGTTGGCGCAGATCCGACCAGATCCAGAAGAAAACGAGCGAAGGAGGGGGAGAATGAGGCGGCCGGTGAGGGTAAACGGTGCGCTGGCACCGATGAGGGTGGATGGCACAGCCGGCCAATGAGATTTAAGAGAGAGAGAGAGAGAGAGAGAGGAGATGCCGGTGGTTGTGAAAAGAAGGGAAAGAGGGAGATCGTGGGAGAATTTTGTATTTATTATTTGGGGGTAAAAAGTTTGCGTTGGGAATGTTGTATCTAATGTTATTTCTATACGAAATAGAGGAAAATAAACATAGCTTTGCTATATCTACATTGGGAGTGCCAAGTTGTGCACTTAATGATAATTGCAAACTTAGGGGGTGTTTGGTTCGTGGCTTCAATTGGCCACTAATCACTAAGACAAGTTTGACTGTTTTAGGCCAATGTTTGGTTTGTTACCATACTTGTGGCATGTCACACTTTCTTAGTCCTATGTCTCACCTATCATAAGCACAATTTCAAGCCAAATTTGGCACGTGTGGTGGACGATTTGTGTCGGTCCCCATGAGGTTAATCTAGAAATTCTATGTGTTTATCGTACTAGTTCCATGATTAGTTGTTAGTACACAAATTTGCAATATTCATATCACATCCATACACGAATAAATACAATAAATTATTACACAATAATAAACAGCTAGACATAGGTCATATTGACCACATTTTACACAAGGGCCATCCGGCCAAATGAGCACATAAAAAGTAATCGCAGCGGAAGCTAAAGATAAATAAAAGACAATGGGCTCTCGTGGAATGCCCTAGTCCACAGGCAACCGACTAGGTGTTAAACCTTAGAACTTGGTGGTGTCATGAAAGAAACCAGTCTTGGCTCTCCATCTTGTCCGACTAATAAAGTTCAACAATGCAAGGTGAGTACACAAGGTACTCCACAAGACTTACATCAAAGCTACATGATTGACTATGTGAAAGGAAGGCTAAAGTATCTGGTCTATTTGCTCAAGGAGAATTTGCAGTTTGTAATAGAGAGTGATAGATTGCAATTGATAAGTGTAAAAGCAATTGACATTGAACATCAAATAATAATAAGCATAAATAGCATAGTTAAACAAGTGTCTTCCTACCATAACATTAAAACAATGACAAAGTCCTTTTGTCGAACAACTACACATGGATTCCCTATCCATACGACACCCAAACCATTTTGCAAAACATAAAGCTTCTAGTAGTGAGTTGTATCCAATTGAAGTCCATGACTGGGGATACATCTATTCGAATGTATTTACACTCTACAGAGGTTGTATTACTTTACCCATATGAGATAATCAACTTATAATGTTGGCCAAGACACACTTGGTCGTGTGACTAAGCGATCATCACAAAGTTTTTACATTACCAGTTCTAACAACAATCGCGCTATGATCCCTTCTTAAGATGGGGAGTTCCCTATATCATCCCAAGACTCATAGTTGTGTAGGTAGACCATGCCTACTTGGCAAGGTTCCTTCGAACATGGTACCCCGGTCCCATGACCGCAGAAACCCAGAGCCACCAATTCTACCATATGCGGTTTTAATTGCTAGGACACAACAAAGTATTATGCTAAGGCCTTCCCATTTAGGCACATGTGTTTGTATGATAATACTTGGGTCAATGTCACAATAGAATCGGTCCTTGGTGACTCGGGCTGACCAACCACAAACCAATATATCGCGCATCAGCACTGGTCTCATCCAACATTCGCCCAAGTCTAAATCAAGTTTTATGTTTTGTTTCATAACCAAACTAGCAAAGGTGCCTCCTCTGACATATATATATATATATATATATATATATATATACACACACACACACACACACAAATGTTTCTCACAGTTGAAGAATTTACTCAAGTTGTTCCATCCATGCAGAACTAGTGTCGATATAAGCATGGCTAAGCATCTTCTACATATGAAAACTAAATTCCACTTAATATATTCTCAACTAGTGGTAGAATTCCTAAGGTGACAATGGTAGTGACATTCAAGTCCAAGGATTATTTCATTGCTATATAGGACATAAGCTAATTTTCTAAGCGTGAGTATAATAATTTATTCAAAGCAAGCATGCTTAAATAATTGTAATGAAAACAATATAATATTTGAAATAATAGGATCAACATGATCAGGGGGTCTATTTTCCTTGCTATGGAACACTTGTTTCTTGCTCTAGATCAACTCATAACACTTCCGATACGTTGGTATCTAATCGGTAAAAAACAAGAAACACAAATAAATATCAAATAAAATCCAATAGAGATCAAATTCAAATATTTTTGTGGATTATGAATGTGCATGATTTTAGAAAATTTTAGAAACACAATTCACTTAATTTGGAGTTCGTATGCAAAAGTTACTAGCAAAACAATTTGGCTCAACTGGAAAAATCTAGAAAAAGAAAAGACAACACACTGTGCTAACAGGGTTTTGGATTTCTGGAATTAACTTTCTATTTTCTTCCTAACTCACAGTCTTTATCGGACATAGTAATCTACAAGAAATCCTCCATTTTGATCCAATTTAATATGAATGTGTTACTCCACTATCACCAATTAAGGTTGCTCATCATTTGCAGTCTCATGTATCTAGTCCCCTCATAATAACTCATTTAACTGATTCACAAGTGTTTAATCCGATCACATGCATAATATTCTCCAATCACATTCCCATATCTTGATCTAAATCCCACACTATCATCTACTAAGGTATGTTAAAGTAGGCAGTCCAACCAATAATGCCCGGACTCATGATCTTGTACCTATACGATCCATCCAATAATTGTACAAAATCCACCAAATTAAGGGCATATGACAGTCACGCAATCTGACAATCATACTTTACTATACTATTTATGCTAATGTTGCCGATCTAACTCTACTAGTCTCTCCTCGGCAAATCATAACCATATACACTAAAATTCCACCAATCTAGGTTTATATACCCAAAGAACACCTAATGAGCGTCCCATTTTAATTGCACATCCAACATTTGATAGCTCACTAATCGATGAAATATGTATCCATACCACTGAACTAGTCGTGTATGACATCCACCAATCTAGTCACATATGTGCCTCTGATCAACTCATAATCATCCATTTATTAATCCAAGTGAAGACACAAATCTAAACAATCAATTGCTAGGTTCTCCCAATTTTAGCATCCATGACTCACTTAACTATTAATAAAGCATCCAACCAAACTATTCATGATTAAATAATCATCTGATTCAACCTCCATATCCCATTAAATACCATCACATGAGTTATCCATCGACTAACAATTATCAAATCCTTATATGTCCTAAATCCTAAAATCACTAAACCAATTTGAGGGAAAATCTTCCAATGAATTTAACATCTGAGGCTCACCACCAATTTCCATGTGTCTCCAAAAAAATAATATTATAGGATCAAGAAATCCAGTTAAATATTTAATCTAACATCCACCAATCGACAACACATATTTCGCTTCAATGATCTAATTATTCACATCCACCGACATAACACCACAAGATCACACCTACACTCAATTAAGACCTAATGGAGAGTTATATCCGTTCTAAGCTATCAGACGAATTTTACACTATGCATGCATAATAATGCAACGTGCACAACTAAATGCCAAGTATGCGATAATGTAGATGACACTAAAGTTTTACCATGAGCACTAGACGTGTGAAAAATCACCAGGCGTTATCTTCTCAGCCACTCGTGCGCAACCGCCAACGTCGCCATCTGGATTTGCATCTGCATCTTTTCTTCCTTTTTCTCTCTTTTTCTTTTCTTTCCTTTTTTCCTTTTCTTCCCTTTTCTTCCTTTTCTTCTTTTCTTTTCATTCCTTCTCTTCTTCTTCTTTTTTTTTCTTTCTCATTTCCTTTTTTTTCTTTCTCCCTTTTCTCTTTTCCCCTTTTTTTTTTCTCTCTCTTTTTACTTCTTTTCTGCACACCCGATGCACCTCTTTTCTTTATTTATTCTTCTATTCTTTTCCCATTTTTCTTCTTTCTTCCTCTCTTGTTCTTCCTTCATTCCTATAGCATCCCTCCTCTCCTTCTCTTCTCTCTAGTTGAGCTGGCATCGATCCTGCTAGGGACCGTTGGATTTGGCCACCTTCGGCCACTGTAACATCCCAATTTTTTTCTCAAGTTTAAAAATATTTTTGAGTAGTTTAGTTCTATAGAAAGTTCACCAAAATTTTATTTGAATTAAAATAAATCTTAGTATGGACTTTCAAAAGAAAAATAATTTAATATGATTAATTCCAACATCAACTATTATCAAAATTATTTTATTTAAGTTCTTTGTGCGTGGATATATTTTCTAGATTTTTTCTTAGTTTATTTTCTATTTTCTACTTGGATTTTTAGTATTTTTCTAAAAAGAAAATCTATTATAAATCTTAGAAAATCTCTTGGTCGAAACTCCTTCCTTCAGCCCAAACCTATTCTCTTGGCTTCACCCACTCCCTTGTCCCTTTGCCAGGTGGGTCCCGCCACCTTCGTCCTCACTACCTTCATCTTCGCCGCGCCCGAGTCGGCCTCGTCCTCCATTGCTGCTTCTAGAAGCTCTATCTGATAATGGGGTTTCCATCGATAAAATCTTATCTAAACCACGTCATTTGATCTTCCGTATCTCCCCGCATCCAAAACTGACAAAATCAAATCTCATATCGGTTTCTATCTCCGGATGTAACTCGTGTTCATCTCGGACTCTTTAGGGCTCCGCCGCCGACACGCCCTCTTAGCCACGCCCCTACCCTATAAATAGGAATCCGAGGATCGTCTCAGCGCCCTCATCCCAAACTGTGGATATCGTGGGGATATGTACATGATCTTAGGATGATGAGTCAATTGGCAACGACGTTGTTGGTTTGTCGAATCTCACATTTTCGAAAAAGCTCCAATGCTGTTCAGACCTCAGACGGTCAGACCGGCCCAAGCGGCGGTCAGACCGGCCGTGTGGCAGTTCGACCAGCAGCTCTGGTGGTCTGACCGACCAAGACTTTTGAGTGAGTTTGGAGCTAGGCCAAAAATAGAGTGTGTAGGCAAGAGAGGGGAGTCTCCTACACTTGGTCTCATAATTTTTGGAGCTTCCAGTCAAAAGATATATTCGGTTGAAAATTCTAGAGAGTTCTCGGATTTTCAGGTGGAAATTTGGCTAAGTCTTTCCGGGCGGTCTGGCCGGCTCATACAAATCGGTTCGACCGGTTTGAGATCGGTCAGACCGGCCAGGTATGGAGGTTAGATCGGTTTCCACTTGTTCGTCGGCCATCTCGGCGGCGTTGTGTTTTGGTTAAGTCTAGTGCATGAGTTTCAATGCTTTAATGTTGCATATTGCATGTTTTGAGCTGACATAGGTCAAGTTGTGAAGAACTTGTTCCCGGAGATGATTTCTTGATCTATTGCTATGCAGGTGGCTTGTAGGTCAACGGCGGTCAACGGTGAGGAGGATTGGGACTAAGCTTGGAGAGCTGAGGTCCAAAACGATCATAGATGCCCGGTGAAGTCGTGTGACTCATGCATGGAGCAGAATGGACAAGATGGTTTGAACGGGCAGTTTGTTGCAGCTGGTTGGATCAAGCGGCGCGGGGGTCGGTGCAAGTACCTTGGAGGTTCCGATGGGATTCAGACGGGAGAGACTTGCCGACATGATGAGAGTCGCTGATCAACCTACACGTGGCGAAGCAGGCGATTGCTTCGACTGTAATGCGTGTGTATGTGTCCCATTTGTACTGGGCCTTAACGGGAGCCCATTAGGTGAACTCTTCTTGAACCTAGGTTTCACTATAAATAGAGGGGGTGGTTGCCAAACAGCCCCCAAGCACCTCATTTGCAAAAATCTAGTTTGTTTTAGGGTTTGGAGAGGAGAGGAGAGGCTAGGTCCTAGAGAGGTGATTTGGGTGTGTGCTCTTGGATTGAGCTCTTGTCCTCCTTGAGGGAGTGGCTGTAACCTGCAACATCAAGAATCAATCTATGGATGATTATTCAAAGATGAGGGTTCTTGTGTTCTTCCTTCTCTTTTGATTTTTTGGTGCTTACTTGATCCGGTTATTTTTTGTTGGTCCCTTGACCTCTTTTACCTTGCTATGATGTGTGGGAATACTCATAGGATCATCTAGATCATCAATCCCCCACGAGCAAGATTTGGATCAAGTTTTTCATTTTGCTCTGTTTTGAACCCTCCTTTGGTAAAACTTTAAAAGGTCAAAACTTTGACGTGGATCTGGATGATCTTTTCTTGGAATAGGTTCCATATATCCTTAGGGAGGTGTGTTCCAAATTTGGTCAAGTTTCATCGGGTAAATAAAAAGTTAGATCGATTTTTGTTTTGGTTTTGGGTTGTCTGCACTGGTTCTGGTCAGGACCGGTCAGACCGATTTCACAACGGCGGTCAGACCGCTAGTTGGCCACCGGTCTGACCGCCCTAGTGAGTTTAATCTCTATATTTTGGGTCTTTTGATTAAAGGGTTAATCGGATTCAGCACAAGGCTTCCTCTGTGTATTTACTAATCTTCTTAGCTTTCATAGCTATTGAAGAAAAGTTCATGTTGAATTTGATTAAGGCGAAAATCAAGAAAGCGTCTATTCACCCCCCTCTAGTCGCCTTTTCGGTCCTACACAAACCCTCAAGCCACCTCGAACCTAGAGCTCTAGTGCCGCTGTAATCCAAGATTTTAGGGTCTCGGTCGAGCTTCTTGTTTTTCAATTCGCGTCGCCGACCTTGTCGCCTCATCGTCATTGACCACACCATGATCTTCAGTGTCGCCCAGGCTACCTCCAAAACCTCTCCTCGTCGTCGGAGCATCACCAAATCATTTTTGACAAATGCCCTTACCTCCCCGTTGCCTAAACCTTATCGCCGCCGCCACCGTCGCCCTCTAGCACCCGTAAGTGCACTAATGAGTTCGCAATAGCGTTCTCTACTTGTTGGTATCACTCATCACTGGCGAAGCCCCGCCGTTCGTCGTTGACCCTAGGGACCCGAGCCTACCATGTGGTCGACGCTCCATCTATGGCCAGATAGTTGTAACTTCTACAACCAGACAGTTGTAACTTCTACGACCTGGTAGTCATAAGCCTCCTACGACCAGGTAGTCATAAGCCTTCTACGACCAGATAATCGCAAGCCTCCTATGACCAGGCTGTTGTAACCTCCTACGACCAGGCAGTCATAACTTCCTTCCGACCATGTGCAGTACTCAATGTACAGTGCTCGAAGTGAACAGCACTCGAAACTTTTTTTTTTTGGGTATTTCTTAGGGTATTGATCTTCCAGAGCCCATATCTTGTTCATCCGAACTCCAATTGAGCTCATCCAAATTTCTAAATTCATATAAATTTGAGCTCTATTTATATGAGATTTTTATTTAGTTTTTGGAGTTTGTTTTATCTCTATTTTGTATTTATTTTCTTTATTTGCGAGTAGACGTTGCTACTTCGGGGAATTTTGAGCAAGGAGGAGTACATCAAGACCAAGACCAGTACCAGGATCTATTCCATTGCAAGCTGTAGTCCTTTGATCATATTGAACCTATGATTTCAAAAGTATATTATTTTATACAACTGCATCCTATCTCTATATAAATTGTTTTGGGATTAGCTATCACCTACTTGTCATTATGCCTCCATTGAATATTTGAATGTCATAAATCATTTTTCACCCCAGCATGGATACTTTTAGTTGGACATATTTGTATCACCAACATGGGTAGCGTACACATGCTTAGTCAAGTTTAGTTACAATGGGTTCATTATCACATGTGTCATAATGATTAATCCTGATTTAATAATATGTGGAATTGTGGTGGTTAACCACTCTTGTTGAAATTTGTGTACCATAATAGGGTATGTCATTGGTCTTAGTTAAGCAAATGGTTTTCGCTCGGACGAGTGGATGGTGGATTAAGGGTGTGGATTTAACATGTTGTGGGTTGTGGTAAGAGCGCTGGGTGACTTGTCAAGGACTTAATCTCGTGCACCATTGAACTGGACCTTAACCATACAACCACATATCTGATGGGAGGGACCTCACTAACTAATTAGCAATGTTTTGATTTGGTTCTGTTTGGGTTGTATTTTGCGCAAGAGGGGGGCCTAGACATTCAGTGTTGAAACCTTAGCGAGCAGAACTGCGTTAAAATAGAACTTTGTAAAGGCATTGTCACATGCTCTAGACTGCTTACCTAACATAGTGAGCGGTGGTATCAAGGTATGCCAAACAAACTAGATAATTCGTGTCTTGTGGGTCAAGCTGTACAACCTTTGTAGAGTGTAAAAATATTCCAATAGCTGTGTCCGCGGTTATGGATGTGCCCGGGATTTCACATGAGAGATAGAGTTTCTTATCAAATGTGTCATGTGAATGGGAAGTTCATTTAATGGATATAATGTTTGTTCGGTGAACGGGTAATTCACTTGGTGGTTTGTGTCGATTTATGAATTGGGGATTCACTTATCATTGGTTTGGTTTCGAAAGTGAATGGAGAATTCACTAGTTGTTTCAAAATAATTATTTACTTATTTACTATTCTTTTCAACTACGCATTTCAATCTATCTCTTGTATTTATCATCAACGATACTTTCTGCAAAAGAACCATACAACTTTTGGCAAGCCATGTATGAATACTATTTACATACATTTACCTACGACTTGTTGAGTACTTTATGTACTCATGACTTTATGCCTTTGTTGATCAGTTAAAGAATATCAAGCTGCTTAAGATTTCTTTCAGAAAGAGGATTATGAAGGTTTTGCGGATTAGGATGCGTTCTTCACTCGATTGCCTGTGGGCATGTTGATTGGCATTTCCAAATTTTCCATTATGCTACAAGAGTTTATTTGTTTCTTTAGCCCTGCGTGGTAAGTTAAGTAAATATTGACCATAAGGTCCACTTATTATTACTATTTTTTATTTTGATATCTTTTTAGTTAAATAGAATAACTGGATGGTATTTCATCATTGTTTCCTATGTAAGCTAGCTACTAATCTGGGACTAGTTCAGAATACACAGAGGGTTCTTGAGATGTATTTTCGGGTCCCAACGGCCACCGCCTCAAGTCGCCTCGATCGTCGGCCGCCACTCCGCATGCGTCGCCTCTCCAGCTATTGCCGCTGCCATAGTCCTCTGCGCCTCCCTCGCCTCATTTAACACCCTGGTCCAACACGGAGCCGAGAATGCAACTAAACTACACCAACTATCAATTTTAATATTAATTTTCGTTAAATTACATTAAGCATATCAATGGTAAAACTTGTCCATGGGTCACATTAACTCAAACATAACGTTAAGGCAATAATAGATAATTAATTCATAGGAAGCATAGCAAGATAATAACCAAGATTGACGCAAATCAATCGAATATTGTCTATTAGATGAATAATCGACTCCAACCTATCATCTATGGCTAAGTAATACTATCAAGTCCTAATTATAAATCGTCATGTTGATAAAGTGTCTCATGGCCAATGTTTCGAGTATTTGATTATGCTTCCAACTGCGCTAGCCCTTTCCATATGCAACGTCGTCAATAGTTACCTATAAACAACAATAGAGCAAGAGTAAGTCTACGACTTAGCAAGCACAATAATAAACAATGAACAATGATTAATCGATTGTAAATAATACCATCATCAACATCAACCGTTTTATTTTCTTTATTCTCATACTCAAACATCATATTCTCTTTTTATTAAATGCAAGGTTTCCTTACACTATATGTCCACATGCAACTCTTTTCGCGTATACCAGTATAGCGTGAGTGAACACTTGTGACAATGTTCACTCTTAAACCTGTCCTCCAAAAGGATTGGATACCTCCTCCACTCGCATGAAGTCTCTACCAACAAGGTAGATATGTGATCACCATGATCACCTTCTCTGTATGCAATGATGCTTATGAATGTTCAGTTTAATATAAGTTCATCAATAATACCGTCATCCAACATTCTTGAATTCATCAATACAATTAATATCAAGACCATTCATATTGCTTACAATTAAATAAGATGAAAGAAAAAAAAATAATAGTAATGAGTGATAAAGAATACATCGATCTACCATCGATCACTGTCTACCATGCACTTCCTACTTTATCCCCTTGGAGTTGGATAGCGAAGCGGCGGCAAGGCACTAGATGCCACACTCCCTGGACAAACACTACAAGACACAACTCAAAATCACAACATCACAACACTCACACTTTACACTTATCTTCATTGCACGTCTACGTCAAACCGACAAATTTAAAATAAAACTACCGGACACACTACCCACTGTCCCAGTAGTAAAATGGCTCTAACTTATACATATGAACTCCAAATCTCTACATACACTACTTTCTGGAATTCTCATGAAAAATCCGACACTTCCTAGATATGACGAACTTCTGATTCAACCATTCCCAGCCCCGTTTCCTTCCCCGAAGACCGTCCTAGAATCTGTTAGGACTGTCCACTTCATAATTTTATATCTTTAATTATAAAACTTCAAAATATATGAATGAAACTAGTTATGAAAACTACAAAAAAAATTCCTAACTTATTCAAGTTATCACTATATTTAAATTTTTCCATATACTAGATTAAACCGACTCATATTCACAACATCTGTCAGGTACATCCAAATTTGTGACAACGACCTTCCCGAGGCCTTAATTATTTGTTCGCTACTCCGATTCTAATGATCCAGACCTTCCTAGAAAACTAATGTGACTATATAATATTTCTCTAATTGGACCAACCTATGAATCTGAGCTTAAATACCCTGAATCGCCTCCACAATGTTCTCCATGTAACCTCGACGAACTAGGGCATGCTGAAAATTAAACTTTCCCTAAGCAAAACGATATATGAACTTAACAGTTACTAATCCAAGGTAACATCTAGGGACTAACAGGGTTTACCCTTGAAGAACATGACGGATCACGGAAAGCCCTCAAAAATCTGCCTCTTTTCCTTCCTTTTCTTCTTCTCCTTGCTCCTTCCCTCCATCTCCTTGCTCCTTCCTTCCTTGCTAGCCTCCTTCCTCCTCTCGGCAGCAACCACCTAGGGTAGCAGGGGCGGGGCAGTGCTACAAGGTGGCAGCAGGGGAGGTGCGGCGCCCTAGGGCAAAGAGGCAGGGGCGGCGGCTAGGGTTTTGGGGTGCTACCGCCACCTTTGGCCATTTATGGGCAACCACTCGGCCCCCTTGGGCTGCGACAACATGGCTGAAGGTCCACAACCCAAGTTGTCTCACTTAATAATCTCCTAACTCTCTTTATTGTCCTTTTAGTCCTATTGCAAATCGCGATATTAAAACTCACCCGCTGCCTCTCTCGGCCACGCCGCCATGCTGCCGTACTGCCACGACGCCATCGTAGGCCGCTGCACCTGCAGCCTCACTGCTCCATCCACTGCTGCCAAGTCGTGTCGTTATCTGCCTCATCGTCATCGCTCCACTGAGCCACCTTGGCCTCGTCGGCTCTGTACCGCATTTTACACGGCCGACCGGTCAAATTAAAAGACAAGTATCAAAAGTAGCAAGTTAAACAGTGGAAGCATTTCACATAAAACCTAAAAGTCCAGCGTCATGCCCATCCAATCCCTCAGGCAACCGACAAAGAGTAAACCCTAGAAAGACCCGTCCCTGTACCCCCTGGGTACCGGGATCGAAGAAGGTGTCGTTCGACATGTGGTCATCCCCATCCTCTGAACAACAATTTAAACAAGATTGAGTGCATTGCGTACTCAAAAAAACTTATAGTGTATCACAAAAATTATATATATATATATATATATGCTAACAAGGGAAGAGGTTCTATGCTGCAAGTTGTTTTTAGCATTAAGCAAATTTTATTTGCAATATCAATATATAGTATTTTACAACAGAAGTTTAAAGATAAGTTAAATAGATAAAGAATCAACAAGTAAGTAGTTTGACAAATAACAAATCACAACCCTCCTTGGCTGCGACCAACACCTTATTTTCACCATAGACATGGTACTCAATTCAAATATCAAAAAAAAATATCCATCCCAACTTTTCCAACAAACCCGCTTTTATGAAAGTAGAGACTATACCCGTTAAGATTGCACTGAGCACGCTCATGACCGCAAGTACGTATATTTAAATATATTTACACTCTGCATAGGTATATAACTTTACCTACAATATATGAACTCTCTAGTTTATCGAGCATCCATCGATACCATAGCTCATGATCTTTTAGTAAGCAATGTAGAGCACGTAACGAAGCATTTACATCACCTAGTCCTAGCCTTGCACTAGCCAAGAATGAAAACCCTCACTTCAATCTCGGGTACCTCACGTCAAAGTGAGGCATTAACTGCAGTGTCGGAAGGCTTTGGTCCCAACACCTTGGTGAAGGGACCCCCTTCGAGTAATCCAACATGCTCGCACTACTATGGCCTACCAGATGAAAGGCTAGTTTTCGATAGCTTAATTATTTATGGCCATCCCATACCAACACATGTGGTTGTACGCTTGGGTTTAGATAGGACTTATCGGCGTTCGGTCCTTAATTGACCATGGCGAGGATCTCCTCCTATCTATATGCGAGAAACCCTCTCACATTCATAAGCTCATATTATAACTTGCCCGCGTCGCAATCTAGGTTTCTCATTTTTATTTTTGTACAAAATTAACAGAGGTAACTCTTCTGGACCATCATTTCAAAATCTCCCAAATCATATTCAATATTTCATCCACTTTCAAATTTTAGAAAAGACTAAAGACGGGCTAAGCACTTCTGTGATACTCGCATTCGAAAAACCCAACTCGACATCATTTATTGCATAAACCGTAACCTAATGACTACAACAGTAAGGATACCAATATTTCAAGGAGGATCATGCATTCAATAGGAACATAACTACCATTATCCCCAAATATAGCAATTTTAAGCAAACATACACACATGCATAATAGATTTTGCAAAAAAAGTATAATAATTGAATAGTAGGATAAATATGGTCAAAGGACGTGCTTGCCTTGCTCTGGTATCTCAGGGTATGAGTATTGACGTTATTCAAAAGAACTGACATCAAATTAATTATAGAAAAATAATTTAAATAGCAACAAAATCCAAATATTTTAGCATATTCAAATATATAATTATTTTATATGAATTTAGAAAAAGGATTCATTCAATTTGGATTTCGTATGCAAAAGTTATTAACGTTTTAATTTATTTCGGTTTGAAAATTCCAGAAAATAAGAAAAATGTGACGTCGAAAGCGTATTTTCTGATGTTTACGCTTTCCAACAGAGAAAACATATTTTCCTCTAAGTTTTTCTGTGGTTTACGCTTTCCAACAGAGAAATTGTATTTTCCTCTTAACTGAAAGTGACTTTTCTCATTTTTCTGAATTTTATTAAATTACATGTGGGGCCTACTTGTGAGTGACTCGTATTTTTTTCTTAATTTTATTTATAAAACAGAGGTGATCCCACATGTCATAGACTCATTAATTATTAACTAAATGATTAAACCTATTTTTTATTTTAATCTACTAACAACTGGGGTCCACATGTCAGACTCTCGGTTTTAAAATATGTTTTTAAAACCAGGAATAGTGAGTGGTCCCACGCGTCAGTGATTCATTTACTAAATACGTTTTAAATTAGATTTCTGATTATCTTTTCAACTTGTTCCATATGTCATTGACTTAGTGTGTATAAGCGCTATCATTTAGCATTAATTAGTCCTTAATACTTGGTCCCACTAGTCAGCGAGAGAAGGAGAGAGAGGAGCAGAGCTGCACGGTCGAATGGCTTGGCGCACTTGCCACCAGCAAATGGCACGATGAGTGGCGGAATGGAAAGAGGGGAGCAGGGTGAAGCTGTGGGTGGTTGCAGCGGTGACAAAGATGGCTGGAGGCGGCGAGGAGCTTCGGGTCTACAATGGCTTTGGCGAAGGAGGCTGCCTTCGTGCTAAAGGAGAGGCGCACTGAACTCAATGAATCCAGGCGATGCTAATG
The DNA here is from genome assembly GCA_036346395.1 of Hsuehochloa calcarea. Lineage (NCBI taxonomy): Eukaryota > Viridiplantae > Streptophyta > Magnoliopsida > Poales > Poaceae > Hsuehochloa > Hsuehochloa calcarea. The sequence continues at coordinate 34,510,003 of CM070614.1, read as the reverse complement.
GGCTAGGCGTGAGGACCTAGCGTCACTAAAGGTGAGCTGGCGGCATGCAACCACAACGGCGTAATGGGTGGCTAAGGGAAAAGGGGCACTAGGGACTTGCCATTGAAAAAATGATGCGTGCATTAGGACCAGAGACTCACCACGATCACGAGGGTGAAGAAGATGAGGTCGGGGAGGTTCTGGAATGGCTTGTCGACATTGAGCAGTGGCGGCTGTGATGAGGTACACGGTGATGGCGCGCTTCGAGGTTGAAGGACAAAAAGGTGCACATTAGCTCATTGGTGCTCTAGGGATGGTGTAGTTGAGAGGAATTGGAGGGGGCTCACCGAGATTCGAAGAAGATAAAAAATGGCGGCGGCAGCTGAGGATGAGGAAGAAGATGGTGAGACTCAGATTCACAACGAACTGACCTACGTTAAGTGAGGGGATTAGTTGTAGGGGAGTTAGAACACATGATGACCCACTCGAGAGAGGTTCAAACCTTCTGGAGTGGTGGAAACACAGTGGCTCAGATCAGGTGCATGCCGGAGTCAGGGATGAAGGAGAACGCGATCAACTACGAGACTCCTGGAGTTGCATTGAGCAAAGGAGAGGGATGAGTGATGCATGAGGATCAAACCAATGCGAAAGTCATGGGTGAGGAAGCTCACAGAGCGGCGGAGCTGCGGAGGAAAGCTCACCGGCGTCTAAGATGACGCAACCGTTCCCACGAACCAAGGAGCGATCAAGCTCGGGTTTGCATGAAATAGAATGTGGGCGAGCTGAGGATTCCAATGCACGCTCTATTGCTTAAGTAGTTGGGATAAATGAGTGAGAAGAATGACAAGACGCCGGCGATTGCGTGATAAACTCGTGGCGACCTCGGGTTTCTCTATCCCTGTGGGAAAAAGGGCGGTCAACGGGGTGGGTAGCATGGGTGAAAGCAAACGGAGGTGATGAGGGTGGTTTAGGCTTAATTCTATGGGCGGCAATCGCGAACCACGGATGAGCGCGGAGTGGGTGAGGCGAGCTGTTGCGCTGCCACGCAAGTGAGAGGTGGACAAAGGGTCCTGACAGGTGGGGTCACCCTGAACGAGAGGGAAGAGAGGCAATAGAGTGGGCTGGAGCAGGCACGAGTGAAGTGGGCCAAGTTGGGTTTCGGCCCAAAAGTCCGGTGGGAATTCAAATTAGGTTTTCGAATTTCCAAACTAGCTGATTATTGTTTGAGTTTCTAAACATAGTACATGGGCTCCAAAATTTATAAAACTTTTTGTGGAGGCTTCTAACACAGCAAGGTTCCTTTGTTAAAAAAATTAGGATTTTATATATTATGTTATTTTCTTTAAATTTCTTCCAAGTTGTTGTTTTCATTTTAGTGCATTGTTGCTTTTAATGAATTTTTTTAAAATATGGTCAAATAAATTTTCCCATGTATAAACTTTCCCAAAATTGGGATTTTTTTTGGATGTTACAGTTCGAACCCCAAACACCTCAACACTATTACCAATTGTTCAACACTAAGATTAAGATCATCTACATAATAATCAGAAAATCTCATAAATCTCCCAATACAAGACAGTTTTTTTCATTAGAGTTACTTTACCTAGATTGGGTCACAGGCCCATAGGCTTGGAATGCATTAGGAAATTTGGCATCACACCATGGTGCTGTCGTTCAGGCCAGCTAGTGACCCCTCTTTCCCATTGGAATCTTTCGACTTGCTTTCACAAGTTCGTACTTAGATCTCTATATTTTGAGTAGGCTTGGTTGCATTTTTGGAGCCGACTTAGTTTCACAAGTTTCTACAAGCATCCCTTTTAAATGGCTCAAAAAATAATATATCAATGTATGTTCATTTCACTATGTTGCCTGGATCGATTTGCTAATTGTGATGCATGCAGCATACATCATGCAGCCCCAATAACGCCGCCAATTGTAGATTGACCACTGATCGTCTAGAAACTCTCCCTGAAGGGCTAAACGGGACAGTACATTGTCAGTCAGGACACTGATTGATTCTGTTTCCTTGCTACCGTATGCTACAACAAGAAAAATATAGCACTGATGTGTGCAGCAGTTCATAGAGATAGACAGGTATTGAGGAAGAACAGAATGCGGTTCATGATCAGTGGAAGGGACACGTAGCAAGAAATCATCTTTAGTGCCGGCATGTGCTTCATTTATAGCTATACGCTAGCAGTCTCCTCTTTGTAACATTGAACTCTACTGAACTGAGTCCGGGTTCGAGCTTTTCTTTAGATTGAATTTGGATGTCTTTTTCTGCTTTATTACTAATAGTTTCTCCTACATATGCTTTATTAAAAAAAACTTTGAGAAACTCCTGCAAAGAAACTCATTTCAAGTCTAATCTCAGCAAAAGCTTAGAATAACTAAGAAACTCATGCAAAGAGATAGAACTTGTGCGAAAACTGAGGACACCATGCATGAAAGCCTCACAGTCTAATCTCAGCAAAAGCTTAGAATAACTAAGAAACTCATGCAAAGAGATAGAACTTGTGCGAAAACTGAGGACACCATGCATGAAAGCCTCACAGATGTCTTGATTCTGTCACCTAATCATCAAATAGATCAAAATCATCAGAGATACCTTCAATAGGCAATAGCATGGAATAAAGTTTAATCGCAGAAATATTTGAGATTGTTCTGAGTTGATTCTAGTAAGATAAAATTGGCTAGAAGACACTACAATTTTATGGAGTTTGCTCCAAAACACCGAAAAATCATAGTTTTGCCGAAACACACTGCAATTTTCTAGCTCTTCGTTGTAGGACATTGATGTCATTATAATAAAATTATCTTGATGACTAGAAGAGAGAATACGTGCGAAATGTCCAATTTGCTCCTTTCATCCTTTTCCATTTTTCCTCCTCCCTCCTCCCTTCTTCACTTCACTCTTCCTCTCTCCCTTCCTCCCATCCCATCACACTTGCTCACCTGATGTACTAGCATCAACTCGTTCACAACGTCGGTGATGTCGTCGACGACCTCCTCATGGTCATCGACGGAGAGCTACAGGTCTCTGCTGTCCCTGCCAAGCTCGGCCCGCAGCCGTCGCTGAGGTAGGCCTCAGCGGCGAGGAAGAGCTCGCTGCGCTGGAACCGCTCGGCACCGTGCTCGATGATGGTGGTGTAGGGCCCTAGGGGTTGAGGTAGACGGCTGTTGTCTGCGCCCACGCGGCGAGGCTATTCCAGAGACCGTCAGGGAGGTGCTCCTGCGCCATGAACAGGATAAAGATGAGTCTCACCAAGCCTGACCCGAACTCGACACAATTCTCCACCATCGCCATGGCCTATAGCTAGCTAGCTCACGCTCAATCTTAGTGGATGTGCCATGCCCTCTCCCTCCCTCCCGCAGCTCCCCACTGGCATGGTGGCCCAGAACTGAGATGATGACGATGATGTTAGCTATAATCTTAACTTAATTGTTATTTTTATATAACGGCATAATTTAGTAGCTAGAAATGTTTGTATTAGCAGCAGTCATGGGTGTTCGGAAGTTGGATAGCTGCGTATAGGTTCATGGCTTGTAACGTATAGTAGCTCATCAATGCTTAGCTTGTAACATTCGGCATGTAGTAGCTCTCTTGGTCAGAATAAAAAGCAACGAGAAAACAGAAAAACGCTGCGGAAGTTTGGCAGCACCAAATCGTATCTTTCTTCTTCCTGCCAAGTGTGTTTTTTGTGTCCAAGTGTTTTTCGTGTGCGTAGACACCGACGAGGCCAACAATTGGTATCAGACAGTGTTGTTATGGCGAGGATGACGAGGTCGTTGTCTCCATTGACATCGAGGCATGTCGCTGGTAGCCTAGAGGAGGTCGCTAACGGCAGTGAGTAGGTGGCTCATGGTAGGCCATTGGCGCGAATCAAGAAGGAGGAGAGCGTCACGCTCTAGTACCCATTGTTGACTAGTAGCAACTATGCTGCATGGTCAATGAAGATGCAAGTGTACATGGAGGCGCAAGGAGTGTGGGATACCGTTGAAGAAGACGGCGTCGAGAGGCGCCAAGACAAGAAAGGCACTTGCAGCCATTTACCATGGTGTGAGCGAGGAGACCCTTCTTGCTCTAAACGGCAGGAGGACGGCGAAGGAGGCATGGGCGACACTCAAGTCCATGTACGTTGGAGTTGGGCGACACTCAGGGCCAAGCTACAAACCGCCAAGAAAGAACTTGACAACCTTCATATGCAAGGAGAGTCAATCGATGCATTTGCCATGAAGGTCGCCCTCACTCTCAACAAGATCCGAACGCTGGGAGAGATGGTTGAAGACTCTTGTGTTGTGGATAAGGTGCTTCGGGTCTTGACACCGAAGTTTCTACCGATCATTTGCACCCTCGAGAACCTCGAGGACTTGGATGTGATTTCGGTCGAAGAAATATTCAGGCGGCTAAAGGCGTTCGAGGAGCGCCACATGGTTGGTGAGGAGGAAGGTGAGTGCCTGTTGCTCACACGTGCCCAATGGGAGTCTAGGGCCAAGAACAAGGAAGGCGGCTCCGGCTCCCGCAAGAACAACACCTATGACCAAGCAAAAGTTTGGTGCTATAATTGCCAGAACTACGGGGAATACTCTTGGGAATGTCCTGAACCGAAGAAGGTGGTGAAGGATAAGGCACATTTCATTGCGGCGGACGTGGATGATGAACCGACGCTACTTTGAAGCTTAGTTGGAACTTATCTTGTTGTCTATGTGTTCATCATGTTTATTTATGTTGCGTGTCTTTGTTGCCGTATAGAGTCATAGTAGTGGGCTAAGTCTAAGAGAGAGAGAGTTGCATGTGTGGCGTCATAGCGTAGTGGACGAATCGACAGCGAAGTGAGTGGATCGGCAGTCAAGTGAAGCCAGCAGTTTTGTGTACATGCATGTATTATTGGATCAGTCATGTGTTAGTGGTTAGTGCATGTAGCTGTGAGGATGCAAGCATGTACATGTAGCCGAGCGTGAGACTAGCTCTAGATGTGTTCGAGTTAGTTGAGAAGGTGTGCACGTGAGATGAGTTGGTCCTCATTCAAAGTGACTGCATACATCCATCTAGTGGAGATGATGCATAGCGTGAGTTAGTCTTTTGCCCGTGACAATAGGTTGCAGGCGATTCGCAATAGTGAGTTAGCATGTCGAGATTAGAGAAAAAATTGTTAGCTATAGTATTGACTTAATTGTTATTTGCATGTAACGACATCATGTAGTAGCTAGAAACGTTTGCATTAGCAGCAGTCGTGGGCGTTCGGACATTGGACATCTACATGTAGGTTCATTGTTTGTAACATATCACTACTGGAGACGGCCTGAGGCCCTCGGCAAAGGCCCATTAACCCTCGGCAAAGAGCTCTCGGGAAATTTTGAGTCGGCGAAGAGGGTCTTTGCCGAGGGCCCTTTATCGAGCACTCTAGAAAGCCTTTGCCGAGGGTCGGACCGCACTCGGCAAACAAAGCAGCCGCCACGCGCCGGCGCCGGACGGAGTCTTGCCGAGGGCCGCCTCCGGGGCCCAAGAAAGAATTATTCTCTTTTTTTGAAAATCTTTGCCGAGGGCCTCCAACCATGGCCCTCGCAAAGAAATGTTGCAGAATTTTTCCAAAATCTTTGCCGAGGGCAATGGGACGACCCTCAGAAAGAATTATTCTTTTTTTTGAAATCTTGCCGAGGGCTTCCCCGCAGCCCTCGGCAAAGAAATTTTAATTTTTTTTTAAAGTCTTTGCCGAGGGCTTCCAACCATGGCCCTCGGCAAAGAAATGTTACAGAATTTTTCCAAAAAATCTTTGCTGAGGGCAATGGGACGGCCCTCGGCAAAGGACCCTCCTTTGCCGAGGGCCTTGGTCATTGCCCTCGGCAAAGAGGCGTAAATTTAAAAAAATTTGTTTTTTGCATTCCATCGACACAAGCATTTCATATATATACATATATATATCAACCATCACATATATATATCACACAGAACCCATTTTCTCACAATATATCACAACCATAATTGTGAACCACAAATCACAATATATTACAAAGACAAGTCACATGTTTATCATCATTCACATGTTTATTACGACAAGTTCATGAAATCCAAGCACAAGTCAGAACCATAAACCACAAATATTACAATAAAGTCCAACCACATCACCTAGCACTAGTCCTCATCAAGGTAGCCTATGAGACGGTGGTGAAGGAAAGGCGGGATCACCCGGTGACGCACTACCGGGATGATTGGAACCCGCGGACGGAGGCTGCACAAAGGAGCAGAGATTGCATGTGTGAGTAATCCGGGAAAACAGTTTTGGAACTTAGAGATTGCATCTAGTAATCTAGGAATACAAAAATATTAGACTCAATTAAAAATTTGCAAAGACCTCCTCGCACGGGAGGTTTCCAAACTCGCAAGAAACAACAGCACGAACGCCGACATCCACAACGGCACGAACGCCGACATCCACAACGCACAAGGCCGACATACATGCAAAGCACAAGTTTAAAAGTGAACTTTCATACTTACGGAGTAGCCGCAGGAGTAGGAGGTGGAGGAGCCGAAATCGCATGTGTACACCCGATGCTTGCCCAAGACTTTGCATGATCACCATCATCTCCGCTATCTGCTTCTGCGCGATGTCGAACGCGACTGCCGGGCTGCGCACTGCGGCGGCCGGGCCTGCTGCTCGCTCTTGACTTTGCCTTTTGTTTCTTGCAGCTTCGGCTGCAATATTTCACCCAATGTATCAAGAATGCAAATCTAATTTAGGTGTGTAAATATGAACGCATTGACGAGTAAAACAGAATTACCCGGAGTGCATGGACCGCCGCAAGGCCGGAGAAGGCCCGTGCGATGGGTGGATGGAGCTCGTGTTCGTGCTCGGATAGCGCCGAGGAGGAACAGTGGTGGAGTCGATGGCGCCGCTCGCAATCCACACCGCCGTGCTTCTTGCCTCCTCCGAGCCTCATGATCGCCTCGCATCAATGGGCTCGCAAGACATTGTAATCTTCCCATAGATCTCCCTTACCGAGGACGTGTACTCTTGGACTTTAGTGTACACGCTCGGTCGGAGTACACCGGGCGGGCAATGGTCGAAGGAGACAGAGGACGACGCCGCCCATGTGGGACATAGCCCACGCAGAGAACTCCGAGACCTCCTCGTCCGGCAAGCGTGACCTCCGCGAGAAAGACGGAAGATGGTGAGAAATCAAGCGCATTGAGCATCAAAATAAATGAAAGAAATCACTTACGATGCTTGTTTGTATCCGGGAGACCGCGTCGCTTTGATGGTGAGTTGGACCTTGCCTCATCAGACGCTGTTCCCGCTGCCTCTCGTGCGTGTCAACAAAGTCCTGTGATAACCACTTGTCCACGATCATGGCCCAGCACTCGGGATACGATCGGCACCACCAGGGAATCACCTACAAGTCATCGAGTATTTGACATATAAGAAGATGAAATTGAACCTACTTAATATCAAAACGAATCATTATGAATGTTATTCGCCTACCTCAAGGTACTGGTCCCGGTCAACAGAATCGCCTTGCTTGAGGCTTGGGGAGGGACTGCTTAAGTACCGACCTGTAGTAGTCTATGTGGGCTTGGACGCGCCCATGGTGGTGCATGTCGGTGACGTACTTCCTACAAGCTGCGGCAGCCGCCCGATTCGCCTGGGCCTCAAGTCCTTCTTCGGCCTTGAAAAATTTCTGCATACAAAACCGATGTATCCATTCATTATTTCAATAAAACATTTAACCAATGAATGAGATGTATTAAGCAATGTTGTGCGAGAGAAACTTACCCAAAACTCCGCCAATACCCGCCTCCCGCTTGTTATGTAAGTGTCATCCGTGACAGCACAGCACTGTCCCGCTTGAGGCCGGCCCGCACCACCGCTCTTGGACAGCTTGCACAATGCCGGGTACCATTTCCGCACAAAACACCAAGGATGCTCATGGGTGCATGCCGAGTACCGACAAAACCAACCAGCCCTCGCACAAGTGATTAAGAAAATTTATCGCTTCTCTTATGATTTCCAACATATCTTATGAAGTAGTTGTGATAACATCTATAGTTACTTACCTCTTTGCCATAGGTCAATCATCGAGCGGTTGTGAGGAAGCGGAACCGAGGGAGGCTCGGACCTCGCCAGGAGTCCGGTAGCGGTACCCTCCTCGCCTCGAGCCTCGCCTCCCTCACCTCGAGCGCCCGCCTCGCCTCGAGCGCCTCGCCTCCTCGCCCGTCTGCGACCCTCTCGTCCTCCGACGAGGACGTGGCCGTGGCCGCCACGTGCTCCTCCTCCAAAGACTCGCCACGTGGCGAGGAGGAGACCGCCGCCTCGCGGCCGCCGCCCTGGTCCTCCTCTCGTCACCTCGCGGACGCTGCCCGACGACGACCCCTCACCTCAAGGAGAGGGCGGTCTCTCCCAGAAACCGAGGGCGTGTCACGGCGTGGACGTCTGCCGCCATCTTTGTTAAATCACCGCAATCACAAAGAATGAACAAGACTAATTAGTACATATATTAGAAATAGATTCAAAATATATAAACAAAACACAAATTAAAAAAACATAGTATTACATGTATTAGGAATAATCTTCATGATTGGGATCATAGGTCTCATCATCATCGCCAAAATTGTCCAAATGGGCAACACTATCCAAGGTTCTATGTTGTCATCGTAGTCATTGCCTAGAAGTAATCGCTCAAGCATTGCTATGTCCTTGGCATTTACCACCACATCTCCATCGACCTCGCCATCAACCATTTCGTTGTCTACTTCCATTTCGATTGCTTCGTAAGACTATCTCAAACGTGCTCGTAGCTCATCTTCTTGATAGAACCGCCCATCATATGTGTTTGCGCTGAAGTTGTAATCATCATCGCTTAAAGCGTGTAGTTTACCATGTGGAGATACAGTGCACAATAGCCCAACCCTTAAGATCCTCTTTGTCTTGGTTGGCGACGAGTATAATACATCCGCACGGCCGTTGAGCCACAATGTAGACATCTTTTCCAAGATAGATGGAATCTTCTCGAATCTCGACTAGCCCAAGATGAGGGTTCGCCTCGCTGATCGAGGATTAAACCAAAGGGTATTTGAACATGATAGGTTTAAGAGGTTTGTCTCCATGAAATGAGAGTTCATAGATTTCCTCAACTCTACCATGATAGTCGAGGCCATCGTTGTCAGCGCATAAACTCCGCTATTTGTGGTTTTTCGCTTGGGCCGAATTTGCTCGTGAACTTGTTGTGTGGAAGCGATATCCGCTCACGCCATAGCCGTAAATGACTTCACCCTAACGCCACGTACCGCTTGTAACTGCTTCAACTCGCCACTCATGGACGAACCGGTCTGGGCCTGCAAGGTGAAGCATGATAGATCGTTATATTAATCAAACGTACGATCACCTTGGACGATCGAACGTACGAGCTAAATTGGACATTACCTTTTGTTTGAACCAAGAAATGAAATCAGGCCTCCCCGCTCCCGCACCCCGCGAAACAAGGGTATCTTGTTCATGCGAGGTAGGATCCCTTGATTGATGCCAGAATTCACGAACAAATTCCCTGTCCGAACGAGAATCAATGGGGTTGGATGCAGAATAGTGACGGCGTATTGAAACAAGTTCGTTGAGAACTTACTTGATGAACGGCTGCACCTCGGTAAGGTTATTCAACACATATAGCATGATACTGCGCCACTCTTCATTTCCCAATAGCTTCGGGGTTGATCCACTTGCACTGCCGAGTTGGCCTTGGAAAAGGCTGTGGTATTTGGTGTATGTTGAGTCCCTATCCACGAACTCGCATCAAATTTCGGGCATCTTCTTCACGTAACATGACGAGGAACTTGTCGGAAAAGTGTGTTTAAATTATATAAAATCCATACGAAGTCCGAAAATCACGAAACTTGTCGAGGTGTCATGTTATCGCATGTGTAGGCTGTGGTAAAAAATTGAGAAGGTTTCGAGCAAGTTGTGACGTCGGATGCCTAAAACCCAGACATCTCCACATGTGATCACAACTTCGGTATGTAGTAGCTCTCTTGGTCAGAATAAAAAGCAACGAGAAAACAGGAAAACACCAAGGAAGTTTGGCAGCACCAAACCGTCTTGCGAGTTCTTTCTTCTTTCAGTCAAGTGTGCTTTTTGTGTCAAGTGTTTTTCGCGTGCGTAGACATCGACGAGGCTAACAGTTGAACGGGAATGGGGACGGGAGAGGCCATCGAAGACCAGCTCAACAGTAACTTCCCGTTGGCTGGCACTCTGTTAGCTGGGCTCCTATCAACTCGCGCAACATAGAAGAAATGATCAGACGGCGGTTAGGCGTCGGCCTCTGCTGGCCTCGGCCGCCGGAACGGCGGAACCCCTCGTCCTGTGGCAGAGTCCGAGTCTACTCTCCGGTAGCCGGATGCCCCACCACCAAATCGAACCAATCATTCGTCAGGTTATGCGTGCATATTAAGATTGTGATTGGTGCAAATACGCACATCCTGAATAATAACATGATCGTAGAATCAATATGCTATGTGAGAGATTTCTTTGTTATCCGGTGGTCAAATTTTGATTGCTTACACTCACTGCAAGGATCCAAGGATAGATAGGTCGAATGTATCTTTTTTTATTTTCTTTTTGGGTAAGACAGGCCAGTGAACGAATTGAGCATGTATGCTGTTGTCTCGCATAATATTGGTCAGATGAGCAAAAGTGAGCAGATAACATATACCAATCGGCATCAAGCAATTCCAGTGCCAAGCAATGCTTTTTTATTTTCTTTTCTCATAAATGGGACAATGCCAAACGTTGTACCACAGCCACCAAATCCAGGATGATGGACGGCTATGATTAGGGCGTGAAAAAAAAATTCCCAGAAAAGGACAGCACAACTATGGAAGCTATATGTTGACAAATGTCTGCACTGAAGGCAGCTGCAGACTTGTTGGTGCCCAATTATTGAACGCAGTGAATAACAACGAGAGAGATGAGCTGAGTGAACACACTAGAGGTAGACGACGGCCATATATATATATATACCATGGCAACTTTGTTTATGTTCTAGTTGAAGAACTCTAATGGAAATGCAAATATGCAGAGCTCATAAAATGCCCAACTAAGGCAGTTTTGACAGTAGAACTGTTGGCTATCCAACTCGGATCATAGGCTTGGGATGCATCGGGAAATTTGGCCTGTCGTCAATGAAGCGATATTCGCGGTAACTGAACCCTCAAGAGCTCACTCTATCATGCTCTGTCATTAATTTTCTTAACTTCGCATGCGAAAGCTCGGAGTAAGATTACTGCTTGCTTACATTATGCATGGCTTCTCGATTGGATAATCTGCACACGCAGGTTGACAAGGGATCGTGGCAACCTGATGGAAACATAAAGACCCTGCAACTTGATGCGCCCGACGACGGAGACCGCGGCAGCTAAACGACGGTCTCTACTGTAAACTTGCCAATTCCATTCCGGTGCCAGCGGGAGTTGACGGAATGTGGCATACCACCACCCAAAATGGCACACAAGAGGGTGCATCCCATACTGACCTACATTCCGGCCAACTCCGGCCGATCGTTGCCATTCCGGGCGGAACAGACCTTTCCATCAATTATGGCACCGGTGGAGCTGAGCACGATGGAGCAACGCTAGCGACACTTCGGTGAGGTAGGAGGTAGGCCATAGGCGCAAAAGGCGGCAGGGATCGCTGACGGCGAGGATCCATACAAAGTATTAGGCGAGGAAAATGAATTTGGGGAAGAAAACATGCATCGGATCTAGGGATTGTTAGGGCGGAGCAGATGTCGCGAGCTCAGACGCGCATCAAATCGAGGGATGCTGGGGGAAGATGGCGTGGGCTCCGACACCGGCAGCCTCGCCAGGGGCCAGGCATGCATAGGCTGAGCCCAGGTTTCTTAACACTCTCCTTTTGGTACTCATCTATCATGTTTATGTATCGTCGAAACTCTATAAAAATTCAGAGGGAAAAATTTAGAGAAATAGTATATGAAACACGTTCTGCTGTGTTGCACGAATTGCCTCATTAAAAACTTTAGTCGAGAAACTTCAGAAAAACTCGTTAAGAGAAAAAAGTACAATCCACCTAATTTCATTTAATCTCTAGGATTTACTCTTTGGGTACTCGATCTTCGTGATCAAGTTTCAATAATGAGTTCGTGAAGATATATTCTCCCCCTGAATTCTGCACTTCTCTAAGTCTTATCATTCCAATTCTACGTATGCATCTTTTAAAGCTAAATGCTAAAAGTGACTTAGTGAATAAATATGCTAGATTTTCATTTGACTTAGTATGGAGTACTTTAATTTCATCTATCTTTTACAATTCAAGAGCATAGAAGAACTTGGGGTTGATATGCTTTGTAAGATAACTCTTCAGATAACTCATCTGCACTTACGTAACATAAACTGCATTATCTTCATAGGTAATAGTGGGGATTTGCGCGGTACTCAATCCATACGACTGCTGGATGTGGTGAATTATCCACCAAAGCCAAACACATTCTCGTGAGGCCTCGTATAGTGCTATGATTTCCGAGTGATTCGTCGTAGTCAATATAAGACTTTCCTTGGACGATTTCCATGAAAATACAGTTCCACCACACAGGAATACATAACATGTTTGTAACTTGGCTGTATGCGGGTCTGACAGGTACCCAACATCTGCATAGCCATTCATAGTTACGTCTTGGTTCTTTCTGTAGAATAGACCAAGGTTTTTGCTTGCTTGGAGGTATCAGAAGATATCCTTTATTCCCTGCCAATGCTTTTTGGTAGGTTTTGCACTATACCTTGCTAATAGGTTTACGGCAAATGCAATGTCTGGTCTAGTACAGTTTGCTAAATACATGAGCGCACATACTGCACTTAAGTATGAAAATTCTGGTCTCAGGACTTTCTCTCCCTCTTCTCTAGGTCTGTACAGATCCTTATCTTGCTGCAATGATCTCCCGACCATTAGCACTTTCGAAGGGTATGCCTTTGCAAAGCCGGACCTTTCTAATGCCATTTGAGTGTAGGCTGACTGATGCACTAATATCCCTTTAGGGGCATGCTCAAGCTGCAAGTCTACGCAATATTTGGTTTTACCCAAATCTTTCATTTCGAACTCCGACTCCAAGTAAGAGCTTGCTTTCTTAATATATTCCAGGGTCCTAATGATATTCATATCATCTTCATATTCAGAGATTATACTAAATCTATTCTGGGATCGTTGTATAAATACACAGGGACAATCTTTATTGTTTGTATAGCCTTTCTTGCATAGAAAGTCGCTCAAGCGATTTATACCACATCTTGGCTGATTGCTTAAGTCCGTACAGTGATTTTCTAAGTTTCACACTGTACAGATTTCTATTTGCTCTATCTTGGTTTGGGATAAGGATACATTCAGTTACCTTAATATAAATGTCTGAATCCAAGTTTTCATAAAGGTATATTGTTACCACATCCATCTATTTTATTTCTAAATTCAAGTTCACTGTCATTGAGATTAAATATCTAAAGGTAGCATATCCCATGACCGGGGAATAAGTTTGTTCATAATCAACTCCTAGACGTTGAGTGAAACCTTGTGCAACGAGCCTTACTTTCTAACTTCATTATTTTAATTTCACTTTAGAATAAATACCACTTATGACCTACGAAGTGCACATTGGGAGACATACGGTTTACAAGACCAAACACCTCTCTTTTATTCATAGACAATAATTTAGTTTCTATTGCCTTCTTCCAATCTTCCCAATCTGATCTTTCTTACATTCATCGAGCGATGTAAGCTTTAGATCAAGATCGATGATTGTAGCAATTTTCTTTGCAAAATAAATATCAACATTAGCTGTTGTCCTATTCATAGATTCTCCCGTGGTCACAAAGTTTATAGCTATTTCTTCATAGGGTGATTCTTCTAATGGTTCTACTTGCCCACCGCTACTTCCAATTACAGAAGCAAGTCCCTTTAGCTTTTTCAGCTCCGATGGGTGCACACACATCCATGTTGATGTCTCTCTCCGTGGGGATGTACAAATTCGGTATGCCTTTTACTGAAGGTTCTATACTGGTGCTAGGTTTCAACTGGCTCCCCTTCTGGTTCTGGAGAACTTTGGTAATCGGCTGTGTCAAGTCCATCTTATTCTCTTTCATTAGGCGTCACTGGTTACTTGGGATTCGAGGGGTCAGAGTTCTCATCGATTTATGAGGCCTTTGGACAGGATTAGGGATATCTTCAACTTTCTTTGGTATTTCAGCCCTATCCAGTGCATTGCGTGCAAGCACATGCAACTTGGTCACGCTCTTCAAATCACTAAAGTGGTCAAGCAGTTGATTCGCTAATGCTTGCAAATCAATTATCTTCTGAACTTCAATTATGTTCTTCAATTATGTTCTTCAATTATCTTCTAGACTTCAATTTGCTTCGCTAGTGCGTGCGTCATGTGCATGGATTCCTGTGGCTTGCCATGTTATTTCTTGATATTTTTCATCAAGGGGTTGTTTTCCTCCCCCTAATGACGGGAACGCATCCTCATCAAATATACTATCAGCGAATCGGGCAGTATGCAAATCTCTAGTCATGTGGTCCAAATACCTGATTATAGATGTTGTATCATAACCAACATATATCCTAGACTTTCAGAGAGGGCCCATTGTAGTTCGCTGCAGTGGTGGTATAAGTACATAAACTTTGCAACCAAATCTACGAAGATGAGAAATTTTCGGTGCTAACCCTTGCGCTTGTTGCATAGGTGAATGTATATTATATGCCAACAGTCTAAAATTGATGAGAGTTGCTGCGTGCAGGACTGTGTGTCCCCCAACATGTAGTTGGTAAATTACAATTCTACAAAATCTGCTAGTCCATTCTTGGTGTGGACATGTGGTACGGAATGCTCAACGTTAATTCACATTGCCATGCAATAATCATCAAATGTCTTCGAAGTAAATTCTCTAGCATTGTCCATTCTGATGGACTTTACATGATGATAAGGGAAATTATTCTTAATTTTAATTATCTACGAGATTAGCTTTGCAAAAGTATTATTTCTCGTAGACAATAAATATATGTGCGACCATTTCGAGGAAGCATCGATGAACACAATAAAAGTCTGCATAGTCGTTACCAACGACTTGAACCTTCAAGCTCGAGTTGAGTCCCCACTTGAAACGTTTCTAACGTGCATCATCTGTGGCAACGTCCTCTTGAGCATATCGAGATAGTTAAGTGAACTTGTTGAGGTATTCACTTACTAACAGGTTTCTTTGTTGCAGCTCACAAAACTCGTTCTTCTTCATCTCCACCTTTCCATTAGGAATATGAGAGTGACAGAAAGTTTCTGAAAACTCAGCCCAAGTGATGCTCTGGTGGTTCTCGTGGGCGGCGTAGTAATTCTCCCACCATTCTGCGACAGTTCCTTCAAGTTGATGTGCGGCATGCATAACCTTCTCACGGTCTTCACGGTAGTCGTCTACGTCCAAAGGTTAGAAGGAGCTGGAGAAATTAGGTGGAAGGGTCCTCATGAACTCTACCAGCCTTGACTGAGAAAAAGCTTATGGCAGTGGTGGTGGCGTGACAGTTGCTTGATTGTTTTCGTTCAGCACTTCGAGTAAAGAAGCAACAGTTTGGTTCTGCTGGTCCATCATTTGGTTCATATTTTGCATCATTGCGTTCATCAACTGTGTGTGGGCAGCTGATGAGTCGCGGCGGCCCGATCTTCCGATAGGTTCGATTTGGTTCATCGTGAGGACGTTGACGCTTTGAGGCTTCCGACCAACAGATCGTCACCTCGCAATTCGCTACACCCGCACGCCTGTCGTTATCGACCACGCTTGCACGCGATCGACCTTACCACGAAGGTTATTGTTCCTGCAAGCAATCGAAGCAACTCACAAGAACAAGGTAGATGCAATCTGAATTGTATTGCGGATATGGATGAAGTTTACAAGTGGGGTTCTCAAACCGATAATCGGTAAACCGCAATTGGCGAGAATAATCTAAGAAAAACCCACCTCTAAACTATGGCGCCATTGATATATATAGGGAACATGAGGAGGTCGACTAGGTTGTGCGGCCGTGGGATGAAGCGTACACAACCGGACTCCGACCTCGTTACGCTTACAAAGTCTTATTAGTTTCCAAACGGTGACGCAAAGACCTTGTGTTGCGATTTACGTCGAAGATCCGGTCGTAGGGTCTGGTCCTAGGGTGGTCTTGAGGAGTCCATACTATCTTTGATCGTAGATTGTGTCCAACGAGCATCGTGCTCGCTTTTACGGTCGAGATTGCTCCCATCGAATCAACTAGTCGTAGGTCTTCTTGTAGTGGTCGAGATCTTCTTGCAAATGGTCGAGACCTTCTTGAACCGGTCGTAGTCCTAGATTCCTGAGTACAAGTAAATCATCTCCATTAGGCAGCATCATAGAGTTCTCAAATAATACACTTAGCCCTAGAAACGACTTTACCTGATCGATTAAGTGACGCGCTCTAGCTCTTGTCATAGGACCGTGTAGTTCAGCACCCGGATCTGAAGGGTCTTGTGTCGTGCGTGTATCCGAAGGAGGGATGTCCTCATCAGCAGCCATGAACTAACCCACCCTGATCTGCTATTGCGGCTAGAGGAGATGGTGTATTGAGATCCCCGGGATCAACTTGACTTGCGGTGTTGTGGGTCTGAATCATCTGTAATAATTCTTCCTAGGTTTAATAGACGAGAAGGAGAAAGCACGATGGCGAGAGCGAAAAGCACAAAAGATGAGAGAGAACAAGGGAGAAAGACAGACCAATCTAACTGGGGAGGTCGGTTTAACCCAAAGAACAAATAGCTGAAAAGCTATCAAAAAGCAATAAAAAGGCGACACTTACTAAAAAAGGATCCAATTAAGGACTAAACGATACTAAGACTAGGAAGGACAACTTAAGTACAATACTACTAATTTATCTTATATGGGTGGTCGACTTGAAACAAGACTCGATCCTCTAGAGATTACTAAGGTGAGAAAGATCAATTCAGATTGAAAAAAATAAAGTTCAGAAGAGATAAGATGCAAAAACTTATGGATGATATAAGAAGAGATTAGAACAAGATGAGAAAAGAATAGAATAAGAGAAGAAAAGAATAACTACTCAGCAATTGACTAGGTTTGATTTAGAAAATACATTTTGAAACTTTTGACTAAAACGACCAAGCTAACTAAGGTTACGTCCTACAGTCGATATGGCTATGATATTATCTCTTGTCGGGGCCCCGAGTCACTAGACCCAAGCCCTCTGTGTATTATGAACTAATCCCAGATCAGTAGCTAGCTCACATAGTTAAAACATCGATGTTACCATATCCATACAATAAAGCAGCTAATGAAGCAGACAAAGTAATATTACTTAGTAACAAAGGGACCTTATGGTCAAGTCTTACTGAGGTTGTCACGCAAGGCTCAACCACAACAAATAATCTTACAATGGAGACCAAAGCGTCTCGTGGTAGTCATCCGACATACCCACAGGCAATCGAGTGGAGGACGCGACCTAGTTCGCAAAGTCTTCAAAGAAATCTTCCTCGTAGAACTCGGTACTCCCGGGTTCTTCATCAGCGACTGATCAACAAATGTTGTATGGCTATGAGTACATAAAGTTCTCAGCAAGTCGTAGAAAAAAGTATGCAAGTAGTATTCATGCAAGGCTTGAACAATGATAGTTTTATGGCTATTTTGCATAAAGCAGCATTGATAGTAAATACAGTAAGTTGATTGCAAAGCATAGTTTAAAAGATTAATACATAAGTAAATGAGTTTCTTTGAAACAACTAGTGAACACTCTGTTCACTTCCCAACCATCAACCAACAACCAGATCGTTTTCCAACCAAACCATCCCAATATTTTTATGAAAATCTACCCCTTGTGTGAAATCACCCAGCATTGTCCATAACCGGGGACACAGCTATTCGAATAGTTTTTAACACTCTGCAGAGGTTGCACAGCTTGACACACAAGAAATAATCATCTTATACTATCAGGCATTTCACGCTTCTGAAGCTATCTGACTAAGTGATTATCACAAGGCCTTTACAAAACTCTATTTTACCCCGGTTCTGCTCACTAAGGATTCGCCACATCGACCCCCTCTTGCGCCACTTATCAACCCAAACAAAGTTAAAACAAAATATTACTAATTGGTTGGCCAGGTCCACCCCATAAATAGACTTGTGGTTATACGGTAAGGCCCAAATCAATGACGCATAAAGTTAAGTCCTTAGTGACTACTCAGGTGAGGCAACTATATCCCAAAATCATCCCTTTTGTTGCACGATTACTCGCCCGAGTATAAATCATTTATGGTTCAATCCCGACCAAACGACAACCCTTGCCATGGCCCAATAACATTTAGTATCAGTGGTCGCGCCAAAATTATATATTTCATTAAGTTAAATCTATCATCATTGAATCACGTGCTCGAGAGACCATCGTGTAACTAAAGCATGAATTAGAATATTACGCACCCATATTGGTACTAAAATAATGTCCAACTAATATTACCCACCCTATGGTGTCCAAGGGTACATGTCAATATGTTATTCATAATTATTCAAGGAGTCATACTGTCAAGTAGATATTTAACTAATCCCAGAAATAATTAATATAAAAATAGTAATGCATGTTTATATAAAATAATATACTTTTTATAAAATGGGTACAACATGATCAAAGGTCTACGACGTGCCTTCGTTGAAGAGTTGATACACTTCGGTCATCGGGTCTAGGAATTCTTCAGAAACACCGGAATCTACACGTGCAAAAAGAGCCAAATAAATAAATAAAATTCCAAATAAAATCCAAAAAAGAAAATACCAAACTAGAACCAAATGAAGGACACTGAATTTATATAAATTTAGAAACAATTTTTTTCGATTTGGAGCTCGGATGAAGGAAAACGGGCTCTTGGAAGGAAGTTTGCACTGGTCGAAAGGAGGTTTCAACTACAGGTGGTCGGATGGAGATTTCAACTATCTGGTTGGAAGGAGGTTTTGAGTGGTCAACAGGGTCGAATGCGCCCTTGCGAATCCAACGAAGGCGACCACGACGACGGAGGGGCTTCAACGGCGGTACTAGAGGCGGAGACGAGAGCTCCGGCTGGTGGCGACAAAATTCAGAGCACGGCGAAACAAGAGCGAGAGAGAGGGAGAGTTGAGGGGAAAGCAAGAGAGCAACGAGGGGGTCCTGGTGCTCCATTTATAGAGGAAGGAGGAGTAGCAGAGAAGCTTCACGACATGGGTGGATCTCTGGACGGCACGGGGCATGGCGACGCGATGGAGTCGAGACGCGAGCAGGTGGGGAGGAGAAAGAACAGAGGGGGTGGGTGCGGCAGTGTGGTCTGAAGAACAAGAGGGAGAACAGGGCATGGAGAAGGGGGCTTACTAAGACCGAGAGGGAGGTCGGAGGAGGTCAGCGGAAGGCGAATGATGGTGGGGTAGCTCACGGTCGGAGACGTAGGGGGACGACGATGAAGGGGTCGGCCTGGACTGAAGGAGAAGAGGAAAGATGGCGATTACTGTAACACAAAACTGAAATCAAATGAGGGGATCGCTTCAAGGAGCTATGGGGTACAAATTGACGCGGTAGAAGATCGGGTTGCTCTGGTGCGGCGAGAACCGAAGGAGACGCGCGGTGGCTTGAACTCGGAGCTCGGGGCTTCGGACAACCACAACAATGCGAGCGAGAGTGGGAAAGTTAAGTGGGCGAAACAGATGAAGGGGGGATGCTCGAGATCTTCTCTGGTTGCACTTACCAGAAGGGAAGGGGAGACGAGGGGATGAACGAGAGGTAGCTCAGGGCTTCCTATAGCTGAAGGGGGAAGAGTCGTTGGAGAGGCTCGGAGGAGCGTGGTCTCGAGGCGGCGCGACATGGGCACTCTGTACGGCGACAACTCGGGCAATCGAAGCAGGTGGCGGAGGTGACAAGGCGGAGCGATAGGTGGTGGAGTCGAGGGCGTAGGCGCTTGTGAGCGGCGCAGAGCGTGGACGAGGCATGGACCGGGCGGCTCCAGGCGTACGCTGGTGTCTTGAGTGACGAGAGTGGGTGAGGGAGAGGGCGCTGGAGTCAAAGGGAGCAGGTACGGTGGCAAGGTGACAGCACATGTGGGCAGGTGAGGCGGCGACGGGGCGATGATGGCGCTGGCGATCGACAAGACCGGGTGGGAGTGCTGACGCAGGTGCGCATGCGCACAGCCAGGGAATTGATGCGGGCACGGTGTTGGCGATGCGACTAGGCAAGCGAAGGTCGCCGAAGCAGGTGGCGCTGCAGGTGGTTGACCAGACAGGGCAGAGGCAGGTGAGCCGGGGCGTGGTGCTGCAGGCACGGTGAAGATGGCGCGACAGTGCGGGAGCGGGGGCATGCACGGGAGTCAAAGGGAGCAGGTGGGGGAGTTGACGGGGGTGGCAAAGAGCCAGAGGCGGCATGGGCGGCTCGGGGGCTAAGCTAGGAGGGAAGAAGGGGCAGGGGAGGAGTTGGGCCAGACTGGGTCAAAAAGGGGAGGGAGGTGGGCTGGGGAAGAAGGCCAAGACGGGATGGACTACGCCCAGGAGGAAGGACGGGCCGACCCATGGGGAGGGAAAGTGGGCTGAGCCCAAAGAGAGGGGTTTGAATTTGAGATATAAGCCCGAGATTTTGAAATTACAACTTAAGTTAAAATAAGTTTTTGAAACCAACCGACAAAAATAATTACTAATCACAAACCGAAAAATGGGATGTTACTGTTAGAGATATATATGTATAGTTGTGTTATTCCCCATTGTTATGAGGGGTTATTTGCATATTGTACTTGTCTATATAAATTGGTCCATTGGCCACCTGAGAATACAAGTTGCTATTCCTAACATGGTATCAGAGCGAGGTTAGGGTTACCTCTTCTCTTCTGCACATGCAACTCTCCCCTGCCCTAGCCACCGCCGCCGGCTTCCCTCTCCAGCCGCACTGCCGGCTTCCTCCTCTAGTTGCGTCGCCGACGTCGCCTCGTCCACCTCAAGCACCAATCATTGCCGGATCTGCGACCTTGGCTCTCGGCTTGGATCCCCTTGCCGCCAACGCTGCCGCGTTCGCCGACGCCACTGCCGAGCGCGACGCCGCCGCTCGAGAAGAAGCCGTCGCTCAGGAAGAAGCACGAGCTGAGAGGGAGGCGACCTTGGCTCTCGGCTTGGCTCCCCCTAACGCCACCGACTCCGTCTACCAGCTCACCGCCGCTGCCGAGTGCGAGCCGGAAGCCGCCGCTGCCGAGCGCGAGCCAGACGCCTCCACTCGAGAAGAAGTCGTCGCTCGGGAAGAAGCACGAGCTGAGAGGGACGGCTTGGTTGCCCCTGCCGCCGCCGACTCCGCAGCCGCCGCCACAAGCCACCGCCGCCGCCGCCATCAGACAAGAGGGGCACCGCCGTTGCCACCACAAGCCGACACCGTCGCCGCCACAAGCCAGCGCCGCCACCGCCATCAGAGGAGAGGGGGAACCCTAGCTTATCTCCTCCCCGACTGAGTGGGCCGTGTGGGCCGACCGTTTCTTAAAGCGGCAACGGTTCCGAGCGAAAAGAAAAAGCAGCGATTCTGGAAAAAAAAACGTCAGTCTGATCGCCGCGCCGTCCAGCGCCGCCTATTAGACTACGTTACCTTGGTCGCCGCGCTGTCTAGCGCCGCCTACCAATGGGCACCGTTTCCCTCCCTCGCTGCCCAGTGATCTTCGATGGTGTTAATTACAACGACTTCGTGTCTCACATGCGCATCCACATGCGTGGTCTTCATCTCTGGGGCATCCTCTCTGGCGATGTCACTTGCCCGCCTTGCCCTACTCCTCCGACGGAGCCTACGCCTATTGTGTTGCCCCCGACAACCGACAAGACTGCTGTCGAGGCTGCTGGCCTTACTGATGAGAAGGTTGTCTCTGCCTACCAAGAGCCTCTGGATTCCTACATGGATCGATTGACCGCCTACACTCAGTGGTGCGACGACGACGCTCGGGCTGCTGCTATCTTCATCGCCAGTGTCCAGCCTCAGTTCTCTTTTGAGGTTGTGGGACTTTCTTCGGCTGTTCAGATGTGGACTCACCTTCGTTAGCGCTACAAACCCTCTGGAGATGCCCTCTACCTGTCAGTGGTTCGCTAGGAACACTTTCTTCAGCAGAGTGATGCTACTGTTGACGCCTTCTATGCTCGAGTTCGCCGTTCAAGCGCCACCGACTCTCTTCGCTTTCTTGGTTGTCGCTCCTGCTCATGATGCTCGGTATGCGTCCGACACGAGTTTGGCAGATCACGAAGTTTCTTACTTGCCTTCGTCCTAAGTTCGAGCAGAGGCGTGCCCAGCTCATTGCACACCACCCTCGTGTCAGTCTTCTGGAGGCTCTTACAAAGATACGTGCAGAGGAGACTCGCCTGAGTGGTGCTGGTCTGATGCCACTACCCTCCGTGCTTACCGCTCGTCCACCCGCTACACCGACTGCTTCACGTTTCAGTACACTGCCTCCTCCAGCAGCTGCCATAGGTGGTGGTGGCCGCCCTCCATCTGGAGGTGGTCGTCCTCGCTATTCCTACTGCGACAAGGTCGGCCACATTGAGTCCCCAGTGTTATAAGAAGTAGCAGCATCTTTCACGCCGTTCTTATCCTGGCACTGGCACTGGTGCTTCTACATCGACATCTGCATCGACTTCTTCAGCATTTTCTCTCACTGAGCAGGAGATAGCCAGACTTCGCCGCCTGCTTGCCGCTTGAGTTCTCCTCGATGTGTTCGCTCATCGACTCTTCTGCAATGAGAAACCACCTCCTACACAGTCAGGTACCTCCCCATGGATTCTTGATTCAGGAGCATCATTTCACATGACTTCTGATTCCTCCACTTTGTCTTTTATTACACCTCTTAATTCCCCTGTCAGTGTTCTTACTGCTGATGGTACCTCTCTTTCTGTCTCTTGTCGAGGACCTCTTAGCAACTCATCCTTTCATGTTCCTTCTGTTGCTTATGTTCCTCATCTAACCATGCAGCTTCTTTCTGCTGGACAGATTACTGACCTTGGTTGTCGGGTCATTCTTGACTCTGACCCTTGTTGTGTTCAGGACCGCCACACGGGGGCTCTGGTTGGTTCTGGCCCTCGGCGCCTTGACTCACAGCGTCTCTGGGAGCTTGACTGGCTTCACCTTCTTTCCGCTGCCACCGTCGCCACCAGTCTTTCCGCTTCTGCCACTTCATCTACCAGCTCTTTCCAGCAGTGGCACTATCGTCTTTGTCATCTGTGTGGATCTCGTTTGTCATCTTTAGTCCATCGTGGTCTTCTAGGGTCTGTCTCAGGAGACGTGTCTTTAGATTGTTAGGGCTGTAAGCTAGGGAAACAGATTCAGCTTCCCTATCCTCATAGTGAGTCTGTGTCTCAGCGACCATTTGATCTTATTTATTCAGATGTTTGGGGTCTGACTCCCTTCCTTTCGAAAGGGGGCCATCGATATTATTTTATTTTTATAGATAATTTCTCTCGCCACACTTGGATATATTTTATGTCTTCTCATAGTGAGGTCCTGTCTATCTATAAACAATTTGCTACTATGGTTCGCACATAGTTTTCCACTCCTATTCGTGTCTTTCGTGCTGACTCTGCTAGCTTGTTACCTGCGCAGCTTTCTTGCTGAGCAGGGCACCCTCGCTCAGTTCTCTTGTCCTGGTGCTCATGCTCAGAATGGTGTCGCTGAGCGTAAGCATCGTCACCTCCCTGAGACGGCTCGTACCTTAATGATTGCCGCCTCTATTCCACCTCACTTTTGGGCCGAGGCCGTTTCCACTGCCACCTATCTCGTCAACTTTCAGCCCTCTTCTGCTCTTCAAGGTGAGATCCCGCTGAGCGCCTCGTGATCTTTCTCCGCACTACTCGCCTTCGCATTTGCTTTGCGTTTGCTACGTTCTCCTTGCACCTCGAGAACGCACCAAACTAACGGCTACGTTTGCTACGTTCTCAGCTAGTGATCATGATCCTGCTCTTTTTGTCCACACTTCATCTCGTGGTCGGAGTCTTCTTCTTCTATATGTTGATGATATGATCATCACCGGAGATGATTCTGAGTACATTGCTTTTGTCAAGGCTCGTCTGAGTGAGCAGTTCCTTATGTCGGATCTTGGTCCTCTTCGTTACTTCCTTGGGTTTGAGGTTACTTGCACTCCAGATGGTTTCTTTATGTCCCAAGAGAAGTATATTCAGGATCTTCTTGATCGTGCTTCTCTCACTGATCAACATACTGTTGAGACTCCCATGGAGCTCAACGTTCATCTCCGGCCTTCTGATGGTGAGGCTCTTTCTAATCCGACTCGCTATCGTCATCTTGTTGGGAGTCTTGT
The DNA here is from genome assembly GCA_036346395.1 of Hsuehochloa calcarea. NCBI lineage: Eukaryota > Viridiplantae > Streptophyta > Magnoliopsida > Poales > Poaceae > Hsuehochloa > Hsuehochloa calcarea. The sequence continues at coordinate 34,485,697 of CM070614.1, read as the reverse complement.
CTACCTTGCTGTTACTCGTTCGGATATCACTTATCTAGTCCACATTCTGAGTCAGTTCGTCTCTGCTCCCACTCAGGTCCACTACAGCCACCTTCTTCGAGTTCTGCGATACCTTCGTGGGACTATCTCTCACCGTCTCTTCTTTCCACACTCTGACTCATTACTGACTTCAGTTTATTCGGATGCTACTTGGGCCAGCGGTCCATTTGATCGCCGGTCTATCTCTGCTTACTGTGTTTTTCTTGGTGGTTCTCTCATTGCCTGGAAGACGAAGAAACAGACTGCAGTATCTCGTTCGAGTGCAGAGGCTGAGTTACGAGCTATGACTCTCTTGACAGCAGAGATTACATGGCTACGGTGGTTACTTGAGGATTTTGGTGTTTCTGTCACTACACCAACCCCTCTCTTGTCAGACAGTACAGGTGCTATCAGTATTGCCCGTGACCCTGTGAAGCATGAGCTCACCAAGCATATTGGTATTGATGCTTTCTTCATGAGCTCTTGTGTGCATGATCAGGTGATTGCTCTTCAGTATGTGCCTTCCGAGCTTCAGATTGCGGATTTCTTCACGAAGGTCCAGACTCGAGCACAACACGGCTTCTACTTCTCCAAACTCAGTGTTGTTGATCCACTATGAGTTTGAGAGGGGTGTTAGAGATATATATGTATAGTTGTGTTATTCTCCATTGTTATGAGGGGTTATTTGCATATTGTACTTGTCTATATATACTGGCTCATTGACCACCTAAGAATACAAGTTGCTATTCCTAACCGTTACAACTTTTCTTTACAATAGCGGTGTTGCAAAGTAAGTTTCAGTGCTATATATATTCTTTAATTGTTCAGAAAAAAAAAATCAGCATTACTGAATTAGCAGGCTCCTGTTTTCCCCCATTGTTTCTCACTGTAGGTTCTGTACGACTTGGTGACTGCATCGGGAGTGAGGGTAGCGTTGGGAGCCAATGCGTCACCAAACGACTTGTGGATGCAGATGAGCTGCTGAGTGCAAGTGTGTAATCAAAGTTACATTCACCACTCAGTTCATTTCTCAATAGCACTATCATCAGATCTACTAGTTGTGCTGGTTCAAGGCTTAAGTGTAGTTGCATGCGATGTAATAGCTTATGAGACTACAGTCGACACTGCCGGCACAGTGCTTGGTTTCACTAAGGCTAAGGGGAAGGATCATGACGCCATTTGAATGAGATATATGAGAATTGAAGATCAATATGTAGCTCATAAATTGGATACATGTGAGAATTAAAGAATGTCCAGCTTTTTGAAAAAAAGCTACTCTGCTTCTAATTTATACTTGTAGATAGTAGTACCACATAATGACCATGCTTAATTTGCTTGGTTGAACACAGTTTTTTCTATCTTTTCGGTAAGACACTATTTCACTTTTTTTTTCACTTGCAAGTTTTGTCCAGAGAGTCCGATATACTACACTGCTACAGCACGAAGCCTAATGCAAGTGAGGTAGTAAAAACTACCATAAAACTTGCCACCTACTACAAGAGAGCCATGATGTGGACTAAATTGTTGTTGCAAATTCAATACCATACAAGTCATGATCTGCCGAACAAAAGTCAAAATCCAATGGGACAGCACAACCTCATAAGTTGATGAGCATAGTATATATAACACATGCATCACCAAGTTTTTACTGTGTTGTCGTTGCCAGCAATCCTAGATGGAAATGAAAAGTTCAGCTGCTTGGCACAAGGGGATTTCGCCATTTGAATTATTCGTATTCAAATTGAACTGTATGGGCTTGGGATGCATAAGGAAATTTGATCGGTCACTTTCATTACTACTCACTGCAGAACACCTTGACGACGGTAGGCGACCTTTTCTCATTTGTTATGTTTACTATGTCTGCTAGTTATCGCTAGTCGCTGCTTTGCACGATATGTCTTTGTTCTATAAGTTGGTTTTGCTCTGTAATAGCAAAGCTCCAACTTGCAGCAATTTCTTCGTTCCTCGGCACCAAAACATAGAAAAGTACCCAGTATTACCTGTGCTGTCGACTTGTCTCCATTTTAACTCATTTGTGCATAGGTTGACGCTCTGCTCCGTTTGGGACAAGCTTTCAGGGCCAATCCCAACAGTCACAAGTACTACTCGACCCAGTAAGAACAACTTAAGGATCAAGATTCTAAAGTCGAGGTAAATGGGAGATCACCTCGCTGACGAAAGACTTACCACTGCAACCCCCCTGTCAGTCAAGATTCAAGATACTATTAGCACTGGCGAATTGAGAGGGGTGTTTTTTTAAAAAAAAAAAAACCAATGGCAGGAGCTCTGCTATTCAATTTAAGGAGAGAAGAATACAAAGCCGACCTTGAAGGGATACACCGCAGAGAGAGGAGAGTCCCTACTGAAAACAATGAAGAAGCACCATGAACACCACGCTAGAGGACAGGGAGCTAGCTGCACTATGGTCACTGAAATGAGCCAAGGAAAGATTGGTTGAACGCGTTTAATATAAGAAGTCCTTGAGCTAACTAAGCGTATGCGTATTTCCTCACAAAATATGTTCATTATCAGATGAGCAAAAAGTTAGTAGCGTAGAGTATAGACCAATCGACAACAAACAATGTTGTGCCATCATATCTACCACAGACATTGGATCCAAGTGGATGGATGGCAGCGGCAGAGACGGGATTTTCATGATACGGGTGCGAACTTAAGTAATATATAGTTATACCGATTTGTGATTAACTAACTCATTCACTCACTATTAACTGCTCTACTTCTACATAATCTATATAATTATACATACTATCATACAATCTAACACTTACATATAATCACAAATATCATTAGATGTACTCAAATTTATTACATGTATTTATATACAATATATATAACAAGTATTTTCTAAAAAAATTAAGGGGGGGTACGGCTGTACCCGTTCTCTATGCTGCCTCCGCAACGGATGGATGGTTCTAGCTAATTAGTGCATCTCATGCATTGAAATTTTTCGCATGAAGTACGGTATAACTATGCATGCAAATTAATTATCGTTGGACCCGAATTTTGTAAATACAAATTTTCTATGAAAATAATATGCTATTCCCTGAATCAGTAGATAGCACTCACAGATACATCACTGAATCATTTCATACACAATGTAAACTGAACCAAACATTATATTACAGACATCAGAGCCACATAGACCACATCGGGTCGAGTTTTACAATAAGGAACGAACATGCCAAATGAATACATTACAAAAGTAGCGGAAGCGACTGCGCAAGCAAAAAGGGTAGACCATATCTCTCCACAGGAAAGCAACTGGGAAAACCGTGTGCGTCCGATATTAACCAAAGACTTTGATAATATTGCATACACGCAAGCACCAACGGAGTCAGCTAGACTGAGGCGAGACCTAGACTAAACAAACTAGACTACTCTTCATCATTTCTGGGCATCCAACTTCTGGGTCTTCGTAGTACGCATAATCTCCCTAATTTCCCGCTTCTGATGGTTTGGGGGAAAGAGCGGGGATGGGCACAACTTCTGTGCCCACGAGACAACACACATAATACAGTAATAATACATGCAGGGCTTAATAAGAATAGCTCGGGTTCTTTTATTTGATTAAAGCAACATTTTCAGTTACAGTATTTAGAAATTCCTATGACTTAGCAGTTTAACCTAATCTCATTTTTAAAAGAGATATTGCAATATTTATAACGGCAAAGGTTACCTCCACCTATGCTTACATTTCGAGTGGAGTCACCTCCATATAATAACATCACTGGTATGACGACCTAAGTAAAAATCCAAAACACGGGCTAGGTGAGCCCGACACATTATTTATCTCACCCATAAATTTTCATAAATAAAACTAACTCTGGTAAGTTCTCATGCCTGCCCTTAGCCGTGAGCACGGCTGTTCGAACAGTTTATACTCTGCAAAGTTTGTACATCTTTACCCACAATAGATAATCGTCTTGATATGTACACATGTTTTCATAGACATGTGAATCAAGAGAAGATAACCACAAGGCCTTTACAATGCCTCCCTCAGTATTTATTACACCCTCTAAGGTTTTAGCTGAGAAGGGTTACGCTCCCACACCTGCGTCAACCCTTATCCGGCCCCCTCTTGCGCCTATCTTAACAACTTTCGTCGTGCACCCCAACCCATCGTCGTGAAGACTTACGATGTCGCGAACCATCTACCTGGTGCAACTCATACTGACGGATACAAAATAGTTAGCCTGGTCGATACCATTATAGACTTGTGGTTGTACTATTTTACATTAGGAGTCATCACAGGATTAAGTTCTTAGGGTTATCTAGGCGGTTTATACCACATACCACATTTCACATACCAATATTCTTTGGGCTACATCAGCACCCATCATCATACCATCCACCATACCAGCTGCCCAGAAGGGGTAATAGTAGTTATTAGGGTTTTTGAGGAGCAACATGCATTAACTCAACCATCTTAGTCATTTGCTCACAATGACTGCCCAAATCCAATTTTATGATTTTAAGCGCTGATGATTAGGGCATTTAATGCCCCGGTACTTAAGCAAGACTAGCATGTCACTTAAGTACAACCTATAACTAGTAATTATCACATAGTTACTAGGGTGACATAGAATAATGGATTCAATTGCCAAATGATGGTATAATAATTAATTAATCATCAAATGGGTATTTAACTACCTTAGGGTTTAACATACATTTGCTTAAAGAATTAAAGCATGCAATTTTGGTAATTTAATGGAACATAATTTGCATAAAATGTAGGCTCAAAATGATCAAAGTATTGACTCACCTAGAGTGAAGGGGAGAGAGTCTTGAAAGTCCTGCGCTTGATCAAACTGGAGATCTCCTACATCTTCGAACTCTATTCGGACTAACGTACCGGAAAGAATAAACAGACAAATAGAACAAATAAATACACAAAAATAGCAAATTAACTCTAAGTTAAATAAGACCAGTACAATTAGCAAGGTCTTGAATTAGACAAATTTAGAAACAAAAATAACTAGAAGCGGAGTAACAACGGAGGAGAACGGAGCTTCTGAAGTTCTGGCATCGAGTATTACCAGTTTCGAGTACTGTTCATTTCGAGTACTGTTGGCTACAAGTAATGTTTGTTTCGAGTACTTATCATTTCGAGTACCGCTAGCTTCGTGTACTGTTCGTGTCGAGTACCGTGGCTTCGAGCACTGTTCGTGTCGAGTACCGTGGCTTCGAGCTATGAGGCCGAAAGGAGGTTGGAGTACAGGACATAGTCGAAGGTTTTTAATCAAATTCAAACTATTTTTATCTGGGGTTTTTTCCAGTTTGGATGGTAACCAGCCGATTACCGTTCCCGGCCGACCGGCGGAAATGCCCTGGGACCGGTAATTGGATCCCTAGGTTCAACTACGTGGTCGATAGGGTTTGTACTACATGGTCGAAAGAGTTTCGACTGCGTAGCCGAAAAGGGTTTCGACTACAAGAGTGAAGGAGTTTTGACTACGCGGTCGAAAGAGTTTCGACTACACGATTACCTGGTCTTGGACGTATTCGTGGACATGGTCGTAGATGTAGTCATAGACATGGTCGCAGATGTAGTTGTAGACATGGTCGTAGACATGGTCGTAAACATAGTCATAGACGTAGTCGTAGACCTGGTCGAGAAGGAGTTGCGATCGCTCGGCGTGGTCCGAGAGAGGTTCGATAACAGGGCGTGGTAGGAATGACAAGATGAACAACCGGACACAGGAAAAGGGAGCTTAGTGAGACTGAGAGGGAGGTCAGAGGAGGTCAGTGGACGGTGAACGGCGTCGGGGGAGCTCGCAGTCGGCGGTGAAGGAGGACGACGGCGAAGGGGTAGGCCGGGATTGAAGGAAAAGAGGAAAGGTTGCGGTTCCTATGCCAAGGAGCTCTGGGGCACTAACTGACTTGGGTAGGAGAGGGACTGCACTAGTGCGGCGAGAACCAGAAGGAGGCGTGTGGCGGCTTAAACTCGAAGCTTCGGGGCTTCGGGCAACCACAGCGACACGAGCGAGAGTGGGGAAGCTCGGAGAAGAAATGGGTTGCTTGGGTCCTTCTTGGGTGGCACTTACCAAAAGCGAAGGGGGGGACGAGGAGGGGCATGGGAAGGCTGGAGCCCCTTTTATAGCCGACGAGAGGGCAAAAGGAGTCATGAGAGACTCGGAGGCGCGAGGGATCCCAAGGCGGTCATGGTATGGGCGCTCTGGTCAGAGAAGACAGGCAGTCACGCGCAGTGGGGAAGTGACAGGAGCGACGACTTGGGTGGTCGAAGCAGGTGGGGGGAGGGGGCGACACGAGCAAGTGCTGGCGACGAGATGAAGCGACGGAGGCACTGCAATCAAGGGCAGTGGAGGGGAGTGGCAGAGGGCCAAAAGGCGTAGGCGCGTGGCCATAGCGCTGATGCGGCGGCGAGATAGGCGATGGGACGGGGCAACGAAGGCAGCGACTTCGGGGGTCAAGCAGGTGGCAAAGGCGATGGGAGCAGGTGGCGGCAGAGGCGTCGGGCGATGAGGAGGGTGCGGGGGTGATGGAGTCCACAGGTAGGTGGAGTAGGTGGCAGAGTGGACGGGGCAGCAGGGGCTGGCTCGGGGGTTGAGCCAGGGAGAAGAAATGTAGGGGGGAGGAGAGCTGGGCAGCTGGGCCGAAGGTGGGCCGGGGGAGGAGGCCAAGAGGGGGCTATGACCAGGGGGCCACGGCCTGGCTGAGCCGGAAAGGAAAAGAAAGGGGATGAAAATGGGTTGGGCCCGAAGAGAGAGGTTTTAAAATTGTTGTAGAATCTTGAAATTTTGAAAATTACAACTTAAGTTGAAATAAATTTTTTAAATAAACTGATAAAAGTAAATACTATTCACAATCCAAAAATGGATGTTACAATTATGTTGTAGGTACAATACTGTAAAAAAACACATGTTTGATCTCAAGGAGTGAAAACAGTGCAGACTTGTCGGCGCCCAATTATTTGACAGCTAGCAACAACAATGAGCACATGTCGAGATATATAGGCACCAATACGTAACAGAGCAGCTTTCTTTATATTCTTGTATAGGAACTCTTGATGGAAATGCAATACTCGTGATGAAAATGCAATACTCGTGGTGAAACGCCTAACAGAAGGCACTTCTGCCACTAGAATTATTGGCAACCCAATAGGGTTCATAGACATGGGAAGCATCAGGAAATTTTGCCTGTCAATAACTAAGCTATGATTTTGGTATGTGACCTCTCTAGAGTCTAGACTCTTGCTCTCTGTCAATTGTTTCCACTTCTTAACAGTAAGTTTTTTTAGTGAACTCCTACAATCTTTTAGTAGTCTCTATATGGAGCCCAGAATCCACTACTGAATTTCCAAATTAAGATTGAAGTCGAGTATCAATCTTCAAAAAAGAAAAATTGAAGTCTAGTGTCAAATTTTCTGGGAATTTTCATACAAAACAAGGTGGGTCAAGAACAAAATAGGGTTGAACTGAATGCAAGAAATTCCCTTAAATAAATGTCACTACCTTATAACTTGATTACCATGCATGTCAGTAACTCGGTTAAAACACTTCCACCTCATTTTCAAGATTACTCCATGCACTTACCATATGCAGGGCCTGATTTGTTGAAGGCAGCCGAAGCAGATACTTATGTAATCCGACCATAGACGGCCGCCACACCAAACAAATGGAATGGCTTCGCGGCCTGGCGCGGCCGACGATCAATCCACTGTCGTCTCAACGCCGGCATCTACTGGCCATTGCCGTCAAAATCCATCACCCGTCGACACGCAACTCCAACTGCCACGGTCCAACGACCGATTCGACTAGACTGGCTCAAGCCTCTCAACCTCAACAAGTACTGGCTGCTGGTGTTACAGGTCGAAACGATAACAATGCGGGTTGATGCGGACTCGGTTTCGTAAATTCAAATCCTACGTGAAAATACTATACTATTATATAAATTAGTAGATAACATTCACAGATACAATACTGAATCATTTCATACATGATAAAAACCATATCATTGTTTATATTAAAAACATCAGAGTCACATAGACCGCGTCGGGTCGAGTTTTTCGATAAGGGCCGAACATGCTAAATGAATACATTACAAAAGTAGCGGAAGCGACTGCGGAAGAAAAAAGAAGTAGGGCACATCTCTCCACAGGCAAGCGAATAGGGAAACTCGTATGCGTCCGATCTTAACCAAGATTTGGATAATATTGGATGCACGCAAGCACCAACAGAGTCAGCTATACTGAGGCGAGACCTAGACTAAACGAACTACATTAATTTTCGTCAGCTCTGAGGCCTCTAACTTCTGGATCCTCGTAGTATGCGTAGTCTTCATGAGTTCCTACTTCTGAGGGTTGGAAAAAGCGAGGATGAGTATAACTTCCGTGCTCGCAAGCCAATAGACAGAATGAAGTAATAATACATGCAAGGCTTAACAAGAATAGCTCATGTTCTTTTATTTGCTAAAAGCAATGCTTTCAATTATAGTATTTAGAAATTCCTATAACTTAGCAGTTTGACCGAATCTAATTTTTAAAATGGATATTGTGCAATATTTATAACAGCGAATGTTACCTCCACCTATGCTTAAATTTTGTGTGGAGTCACTTCCATTTAAAAACATCACTAGGTACGACGACCCAGGAAAATCCAACCCATGGGCTAGGAGATCCCGACACAACCATCATCCTACCACAAGCTTTTATAAATAGAACTAACTCAAGTTAAATTCTCATATCCACCTTTGATCGTAGGCACGGCTGTTTAAACATTTTAGACTCTGCAGAGGTTGTATATTGTACCCACAAGAGACAATCATATTCGTTGCCCACATGATTCCTTAGTCATGTAGTTGAGCGATCATCACAGTAACTTTTCAAATTACCTCGCCCCTTCCACCATCTCACCCATATGGGCTGCCCCCACTTGTGATGGGTCCCATAAGTTGTTCGGGATGTTCACCACCACGACTAGCATAGTTGGCAACTTCACCCTTCACCAGTGTCCCATTCAAACTGTCTCATATCCAACGCTTGAACCACTTTATTCTACCTCAAGTGACATGACTTTCAGGGTACAATAAATTTACTAAGTCAAGTTGTACTTTTCAGACTTATGGTTGTACTTGTTGTTAAATACGAAGTCATGACAAGGTTGAGCCCTTAATCCATCTAGGCGGTTCATACCACATACCAACCATTCTCGTGCACCGACAGCACCCACCACCACCCCATCCACCCAGATGTGGTAACAACAATTTAATAGGGGTTTTGGGCAAAAAAAAATACATTATCACAACATTCGAAGCATTTAAAAACAATAACTGCTCAAAACCACTTTCATGATTTAAAAGATGATGATTATGGCATTTAATGCCCCAGTAATTAAGCAGGACTAGCATATCGCTTAAGTACAACCTATAACTAGTAATTACCACATAGTTACTAGGGTGACATGCAATAATAAATTCAATTACCAAAGGATGCTATAATAATTAATTAATCATCAAATGAGTATTTAACTACCTTAAGATTTAGCATACATTTGCTTAAAAAATTAAAGGATGCAATTTTGGTAATTTAAAGGATATAATTTGCATAAAACTTAGGCTCAAAATGATCAAAGTATTGACTCACCTAGAGTGAAGGGGAAAGAGTCTTAAAAGTCTTGTGCTTGCTCAAACCGGAGATCTCCTACGTCTTCGAACTCTATTCGGACAAACTACCGGAAAGAATAAACAGGAAAATAGAACAAATAAATACTAATGAAATAACAAATGAACTCCAAATAAAATAAGACCAGTGTCATTAGTAAGGTCTTGAATTTAGATAAATTTAGAAATAAAAATTACTAGAATCAGAGTTATAACGGAGGAGAACGGGGCTTCTGTAGTTCTGGCTCTGAGTACCGCCGATTCCGAGTGCTGTTCATTTCGAGTTCTCTGTTCATTTGAGTATAGCTAGCTTCGAGTACTGTTTGTTTCAAGTACTGTTGGCTCCGAGTACTGCTCAATCCGAGTTGACGCGGTCGGAAGGAGGTTGGACTACAGGGCATAGTCAGAAGGCGTTCGACTACGAGACGTAGTCGGAAGGCGTTCGACTACGAGACGTAGTCGGAATGACTATCGACTACATGTGGTCGTAAAGGGTATTAACTGCATGTGGTCGTAAAGTGTATCGACTGCATGAGGCAGTAAATGGTATTGAGTACATGTGGTCATAAAGCGTATCGACAACGCAGTGTGGTCTGAAGGAGGTTCAACAATGCAACGTGGTCGGAAGGAGTTCGAAAACGCAGTGTGGTCTGAAGGAGGTTCGACAACGTGGTGTGGTCGTAAGGAGTTCGACAACGTAGTGTGGTCTGAAGGAGTTTCGACAACTCGACTACCTGGTCGTAGATGTTAGACGTCATCGTAAACGTAGTAGTGGATATAGTCGTTGACGTGGTTGTAGACATAGTCGTAGACATAGTCAAGAAGGAGTTGCGACCACTCGGCGTGGTCGGAACGACAAGGGGAACAACCGGGCACAGGAAAGGGGGCTTACCAAGACCAAGAGGGAGGTTGGAGGACGTCAGCAGATGGCGAACGGCGGTGGGGGAGCTCGCAGTCGGCGGCAGAGGAGGACAGCGGTTCCTGCGACACAAAACTGAATGCGGGTGAGGGGATCGCTCCAAGGAGCTCTGGGCACGAATTGACGCTGGTAGAAGAGGGGTTGCACTGGTGCGACGGGAATTCGGAAGGATGCGTGTGGCAGTGGCTCGAACTCGGAGCTCGGGGCTTCAGCAACCACAGTGACACGAGCGAGAGTGGGGGCTCGGAGAAGAAAGGGGTTGCTCGGGTTCTTTCTGGTGGCACTTACTAAAATGAAGGGGAGTTGAAGGGAGGTAAGGGTATGCTCGGAGCTCCTTTTATAGCCAGCAAGATGGCAAGGAAGGGTCGTCGAAGACTCGAAGGCGCATGGGTTCCCGAGATGGTTGGCATGGGTGCTCTGGTCGGAGAGGACGGGGCAGGCACACACAATAGGGAGGTGACAGGAGTGATGACTTGGGCGGTCGAAGCAGGTGGGGGGCGATACGAGCAGGCGCTGGCGACGAGAACTGATCGACGGAGGTGGAGGGGAGTAGGTGTGGCGGCCATGGTGTGCTGGAGTCACGGCACGGCAGAGCTGTCGTGGCTGGCGCAGGTGGGTGGTCCGATCAAAGAGATGGGACGACGAAGGCGACAACTTCGGGGGTCAAGCAGGTGGTGGAGGTGACAGGAGTAGGTGGGCGTCGCAAGCGCCAGGTGATGAGGACGAGGCACCGAAGTCAAGGGCGAGTGGAGCAAGTGGCGGAGTGGACGGAGTCGTAGGGGTTGGCTCGGGGGCTGAGCTGGGGAGAAGAAAGGCAAGGGGAAGGAGAGCTGGGCCAGCTAGGCCAAAGCTGGGCCAGGGGAGGAGATGGGCCAGGCGGCTCAAGGAAAGGAGAAGTGGGCTAAGCCCAAGGATATTTGAGAATTTGAATCTAGGATTCAAACCCGATATTTCATTTTGAATTAGACGAGGTTGAAGCTAGAAGGTTTTGCAAATACACAATTTGTTGGACCGAAAAGGCGACTAGAGGGGGGGGTGAATAGGAGCACGCTCACTTTTTCAACCTCGATTAGATTCAACACAAATTTCACTCCAATAGCTATAGAAGCTATGAAGATCGATATACCAGTACAGCGGAAGACTAGGATTGAATCCAATCAAAACCCCGAAGCAAAACAACCAAAACAACCAAACTGAATTTCCTAAGTGTGGGGCGGTCGACCTCTATTCAAGGGCGGTCCGACCGGTCCTATGGGCGGTCCGACCTCGATGAGGGCGGTCCGACCTCCAATTGATGAACAGTGAAATCACCAAAAACGAAGTTGCAAATAGATGTAACTTTTGATCTACAACTCCAAACTTGATGAAACTTGGTACACACCTTCTCTAGGATGTCAGGAACCTATTCCAATCGAAGATCGTGAAGATCTTTGGAAAAGTTCAGACCTTTTTCAGTTTGAAAGGTGGAAGGTTTGAAACCGAGTCAAAGCGAAAACTATATCGAAAAACTTGCTCGTGGGTGATTGATGATCAAGATGATCTTAGATGTGTTCCCACATGTCACAAAGCAAGCTAGATCATGCAAAGAAATCAATCAAAAACATGCGAATCAAAGAAAGACTCAAAATCACCAAATAGAGAGAAGAAGGGCAAATGAACTCATCTTGAAGAGAACTCTTCTTTGGATTGATTTGATAATGTATCGATTCTGACCACTCATACGGATACGCATGGACACAAGATCAAAACATCTCTCTCTCTAGAACCCTAATCTCCACTAAACCTTCCCTAAGCACTTAAGCCAAAACTAGGGTTTCAAGCATGAAAGGGTTGAAGGGGTGCGACCACCTCCTCCTCTATTTATAGTGGAGACTTAAACCTTCTAGAAGAGTAACCCTAATGGGCTCCGTTAAGGCCCAAAACAAGCGGGTCACACACGCACGCATCTCGAGCGCCGTCTTCATGTCCTCTTGACCTACTCCGCTTCTCCACGCCATCTTGCGCCGCGAGTCGTCAAAGTCACCAAAGCGGTATTTGGTATAATTACCAAAATACCCTTCTCGATCTTTTGCAAAGACCGAGTCCCATCTTGGTGAAGCACCTCCCATGCTTCGCCACGTGTAAGTTGATCAACGGCTCTCAACATGTCGGCAAGTCTCTCCCATCCGCTCCCACCGGAACCACCATGGCACTTGCACCACCCCCGCGCCGCTTGATCCAACGGCCGACCGAATCGCCTGTTCGGTCATCCTTGTCTATTCTCGCACCACACTTGAGTTCATTGACCTCACCGGCATCGTCGATCGTTCGGACCTCGGCTCTCCAAGCCTAGTCCCGATCATCCTCGCCGTTGACCGTCGTTGACCATCAAGCAACCTCGCACAACAATAAACAAGCAAATCGAATCGGAACAAGTTCTTCACAACTTGACCCACGTTAGTCAAAACATGCATCATGCAACACATATGCATCAAACCCATGACTTTGACCTAACAAAACATCATCGCCACGGTTGGCCGATGAACAATTGAAGCAGTCGGCCGATCGCCTCGTGGGCGGTCGACGTAGCCAACCGGCCGGTCGGCCGCCACCACAAGGCGGTCGGATCACCAGAGGACTTAGCCAATTTTCAACCTGAAAATCCAAACCTCTGGAACCTTTAAACCAATAGAACTTTTGCTTGGGAACTCCAAAATTATGAGACCAAGTGTATTAGGATCCTCACTTGTCTACAACACCTATTTTTGGCCCGACCCATTCGACCATTTTGTCACGGCCGGTCGACCGCACATGGCCGGTCCGACCGATTTGGGACGGTCGGACCGCCATGCTATGGCGGTCGGACCGCTCGCCTATCGTAATGCTGAACAGATCCGAGACTTTGTCGAAAACCCGTGAAACGACAAACCGTTAACGCCATTGCCAATTGTCACATCATCCTAAGATCCGGAGCATATCCCCATGATATCCACAATCTCCCTTGATGAACACATTGGCAATAATCCAGAAAATGTAATTGGAAGGTTTGAAAAGTAAAATACTTCCGGTTTCGCACAAAGGCACAACTTGGTCCATAAGCAAGAGAAAGCAATGGAAATGACCAAGCTGGCATTAGAATAGCATAGACAAGTGAGATAAGGCAAAAGAAAGCATAAAACTTTGATTTTAAAAGTCAAAAATCTCACTTAAGGTCCATATGAAAGAACAATTGTTCAATTGACCTTTGATCATTGTGAGGTGTAATAAATGCAATTCAAGTTCAGAAAAGTCAATAAGGCAATAAGAATGCAATTCAAAAACTCCCCCTCACTATGATCCTCGGATTTAAAATTTCAAATTCCCAACTTTCTCCCTTTGTATAAACTTCCCAACATTGAAAATATCTTCTCCCCTTTGACAATGGAGTCATCAAGGAATCACGCCTTCCTCTCATCCAGAGATAGCAATTTGCGAGAAGAAAAAGAAGCAAAAGAAGAAGTATGCATGAAATGCAATGGAATAGCTTCATTTTGTATTTTTCAATTTTGATTACAAGAAGCTTTGAAGATTACCCAAAAGAGCAAGTCAGCATTTCTAATATTGCACAAACAACATATCAAGCCTGATAGTGCTAGCAAGATCATGATAAGACATATATAACAAAGCTAAGCATAAAGGCTCAAAAGTAAAGCAATGGATTTGATCAATTTAAGCAAAGCTTCAAATTCAGCAAGTTCATCAACAGGGATCCTAAAATGAAATTGGCCATGTCAAAATGTCAAAGTGAGATCAAAAATCTAACAAAGACCACATTAAGAGTCAATCAAGTCCCGTATTGAATCATTTTGCTCAATATTTTGTAATCGCCCATTTGTCAACATTTTTCACATTTGCATTGAATATTGAAGTTGACTAATGATCTAACTTAGTGACAAGATCCTGGACTAGGAGCCATCCACAAACTCATCCTAAGCTTGACCAAAAGTTGATTAAAGGTATATCTTAGTAAAGAAGATCCTGGACTAGGAGCCATCCACAAACTCTTTCTAAGCTTCTACCGGGGCGACAAGTCTTGAGGTTCATGTCATTTCTGACAAGCAGTCCCCATGAGATCGTCTGGATCATCAAACTATCTCCAAGTTCATGTCATTTGACAAGCAGTCTCGTAAGAATAGTTTGGCACATTTTAAGCATAAGACAATCTTGATTTTCATTTTTCACAAGAGCGGTTTAGAATCTCAAGAACACAAAAGCTCAAGTAATGGTCAATTTTAGATCAAAGAGCTCACAAAGCAATTCTGACAGGGCCAATGTCACAAAAGGAGCACTAATTGCGCAACTCGCTAAAACATCCACAAATTGCAATTTCTTAGTTCGAGTTGTTTTAAAGTTCTAGCTCATATAGCAAAGACTTAACTACACATGTAAAAGCATGATAATTCTAGCAAGTCAAAGAACTAGACATGGCATTGAGCAAGAATTGAAATACTAAAACTCCAAAGGGTAATAGGCAAAGCTTCATCAATTTTAAAAGATAAGCAGAAGATCTTATATTACAATGCATCTTTTTGGATTTTTCATACCACTTGATGTATTTTTCATATGAATGCAATATGATACAATGAGATGCAATAAAAAGCCTAAAAACCTAAAAAGTTCAAAGATATCAATAAGTTCAGAAAAAGAACAATAAAAGATCAAAAGAACAAGGTAAGATCAGAAAAGATCGAACTCCCCCTCAAACCAACCCATAGGGATAAATTACCCCTAACTCGCTTCTCAAGGTGGCAAACCTAGTTGGGTCTAAAGGTTTGGTGAGGATATCAGCCAATTGACCCTCGGACTCCACAAAATGCAGCACAATATCACCCTTCTCGACATGGTCTCTAAGGAAGTGATAGCGAATGTCTATGTGCTTGGTCCTAGAGTGTTGCACAGGGTTCTTAGCAATGTTAATAGCAGAAGTGTTATCACAGAAAAGAGGAACACTAGCAAAAATTAACCCAAAGTCCTTAAGAGTGGACACCATCCACAAAATCTGACTACAGCAGCTAGCAGCAGCTACATATTCAGCTTCAGCAGTGGATTGTGCAACAGAAGACTGCTTCCTAGAAGACCAAGAGACAAGAGACGTGCCTAAGAAATGACATGTACCAGAAGTGCTCTTCCTATCTAGCCTACAGCCCGCAAAATCAGAATCAGAAAACCCCCGAATGGACAGCGAAGAAGAGCAAGAATACCAAATGCCATACTGGAGAGTAGAATGTAAATACCTGAAGATGCGCTTAACGGCTTGGCGATGTGAAGTCCTCGGTGACGCCTGAAACCTCGCGCAGAGGCAGACCGCGAAGTGGATGTCCGGTCTTGAGGCCGTCAGTGCAGGAGAGGAGCCGATCATCTTTGCGGTACTCGCGTTGATCCACGGCTTCCCTTCCTCATCTGGATCCAGCGATCGAAGTCGCCATGGGAGTGGCGATCGCCTTGCAGTCACCCATATCAAAAGCGCTTGAGAAGATCCTTGGTGTACTTCGTTTGATGGATGAAGATCCCTTCCTTGCATTGCTTGATTTGCAGCCCCAGAAAGTAGTTGAGCTCGCCCATCATACTCATCTCAAATTCCCTGGACATGGTCTCAGAAAAACTGGAAACAAGAGCATGAGAGGAACCACCAAAGATAATATCATCAACGTAAATCTGAACAAGCAGAAGTCATTGCCATGCCTAAGAATGAATAGAGTCTTATCAACTTTTCCCATTTTAAAATCATTCTTAAGCGTAAAGGTCTTAAGTCTATCATACCGTGCTCTAGGGGCTTGCTTAAGACCATACAAGGCTTTGGATAGCTTAAAGACACGATCGTGGTGCTTGGGATCCTCAAAGCCGGGGTTGCCTAACATACACTTCCTCTTCTATAAAACCATTTGAAAAGCACTCTTAACATCCATTTGATGCAACCTAAAACCTTTAGATGCGTGAATGCAAGCATGATCTGAATGGCTTCTAATCTAGCAACAGAGCGAAGGTCTCATCAAAATCTAACCCCTCAACTCGCTAAAACCCCGAGCTACCAACCTAGCCTTGTTTCTAACCACGTAACCATCCTCATTTTGTTTATTTTAAACACCCAACGGTACCAATTACATTATGACCACTAGGAGGTTCTACAAGGTTCCGGACTTTATTTCTTTCAAAGTTCTCTAACTCCTCATGCATGGCATTGACCCAACTAGCATCGGATAAAGCATGTGATATATCTTTGGGTTCAAAAGACGCTACAAATGCAGAGTGAGAGAAAAGACTCGGATCATGATACAGAGCGAGTGACTCGCTCATGGAGACTACCAATCATCGATCCAGAAGGGTGCCGCTACGGATGTGCAAAGGGGCGCTGGGGAGATAGTATCTCCTCAACCTCCGCAGTATCGCTGATGAAGAAGATGCAGCAGAGCCTCAATTGGAGGTGAAGCGATCGAAAGAGTTACGGAGCTGGAATCGGAGCATTAGCAGCAAGTGGAGGAGCATCATCAATTTCATCCTCATCTTCCTCAACAAATATGCTCTCTGTCACCTGTAAGTCACCTGAAACATCGGATCTAGCTGCAGGGCTAGTCTCATCAAAAGTGACATTGCATGTCTCCTGGACAATGTTAGTTTCAACATTAAAAACCCGAAAACCCCTCGAATGAGCGGGATAACCTAGAAATAAACCATCACAAGTTCTTGATTCAAATTTATCTAGGTTCCTGTCTTGAGAATAAAACACTTCGATCCAAAGACTCGAAAGTGCAGCGAGGTTTTCGCCAAAACGAAGCTCATAAGAAGTCTTGCCCAAAGACGGTCTCAGAAAGACACGATTTGAAATATGGCAAGCTGTAGCAATAGCTTCGGCCCAAAACCTCCTCGGTGTGCTATACTCATCTAGCATCGTCCTAGCCATCGAGACTAAGGTCCTGTTCTTCCTTTCCACAACGCCATTTTGTTGAGGGACGTGTGGAGAAGAGAACTGATGCTCAATACCGCGCTTCAGCACAAAAGAGACAAACGAGGCATTCTTGAACTCCGTGCCATTGTCACTGCGGATTGCTCTCAAGGCACCAGGAAGTTCAGAAGCCAAACGAAGAACAAGATCATGATAATGATCAAAGACCTCATCCTTCGAAGCAAGAAAGAACACCCAAGAATATCTCGAAAAATCATCGACTATGACAAGAATGTACCAATTGCCACCGATCGATCGAACCCTAGCAGACCAACAAGATCCATATGAAGCAAGCGTCGGTCCGTCGGTCATGACCATAGTCAATGAAGGGTGAGGCGGCAACTTGCTTGCCATGCCTACTGAGGAGCACATCAAAGATCTTTGTGACTTTGAGTTTAGGCAAGCCTCTCATGAGATCAAGGCCGCTAACTCGTGTCGATGATCAAAACCAATGTGCCCCAAGCGTCGGTGCAAAGCCGATATCGAGAAGAAGATGCAACTAAACATTTGAGGATCCGGCAAGAGATTCGAAAAATCAGCTCCAAATATTCTACCAACTCTAGAAATTCCAAAATGAGCTCACCAAAAGAATCAAGCACCGACAAGCGTTCTTCTTAAATCTAGTCTCATAGCCATCATCGAGAAGTCGGAGATGAAAGGAGATTGTACCTTAGCTTGGACACAAGAGCGACATCCTTGAGAATGAACACTCGTGCTCACCCCGATCGATCCAGTTCCTTCGATCCGCCCTTGTGAATCATCTCGAAGGTGATGAAGTCATCACCGTCGCCGCGTGAAGGAAGTGAACCATCTAGAGTCTCGGTCATGTGGCGTGAGCAGTGGAGTCGACGAGCCACGTGTTCTTCCTCCTTCCGCGACGATCCCGACAATCAAGGCACAAAAGATCGATGTGTCTCAACATGGGGTTAGTTAAAATAGACTTGGGAACCCAAGATCTTGAGACACATGTCTGCAGTAGTATGCAAAGCGAATGAGTGTCCTTGATCCTAGTTGAAGTCCTATCATGAGCAATGGTTACAAACACATGAGATGCATTCTGTCTAGGAACATGATGATGATAAGCATGTGTAGTATATCCTAGACCGGTTTCTTCTTCTTTTCATGACCATGTTTCACACAAGCTCTAGGTTGATGAAATAAAGTTCTAGCATGATTAGCATTTTTCAACCTACGCCAACAGAACTCAACTAAATGTCCACTCTTCTCGCAATAGGTGCAATGGTATTTTGTACCCTTGGGAGAAGCACCTTTGACTCAAAGAAGGTTGGATGAACTGCGCAGTTTGAAAGCAATTTTGCGAGTTGGGTTTTGAATTCAACTAAGCCATTTTCCAAGACACGAATGACCTTAGTCTTGGATTTGTTTCAAGCGAGTTGTATCCTAAGCCTTGCTTCTTAGAAGGAGTTCTAGACTTGTCAAGAATCATGTTTAATTGTTTTTCTCCACTAGAGAATTTTTGCAAATGTGTTCTCTAGATAAACATTATCTTTCCTAAGATCAACACATGATTGACAAATTTTAGGTTTATTAACCTTTGCAAGCTTCTCCTTATAATTAGCAATTTCAAGCTTAAGAGCGGGACATAAAGTACAATTAGCGTAATTAATCATCCTTAAGCTTGGCATATTTCTCTCTATTTGCTTTTAAAATGTCTTTAATTTCACGTTCATGTTCTAAGCAACGAGAGCAAGAGCGAGACTCTCTTGGTTGAAACATCCAACTTGTTAGACTCTAAGCATTTAAGACATGGAGCGATTTGACCTCAACTAGCTCGGTTCTAGCATTTTCAAGTTGATGTAAAGCGGTATTAAGAGCGATTGCGGTTTAGGCGATTCGAGTGCAAAGCATGGCAAGATGAACATTCATCATCGTCTAGACTCTTAGCATTCACAAGTTCTAATGTCAAATTTTCAACTTGTGACTCTAGATCCTTGTTCTTAACCATGATGAATTTTAAAGCCTTATCCTCGACTAAGCAATTGCTCATACATGTTCTCGCATCTAGCGTAAAGGACATCATAAGATAGGGATACCTCATTATCATCATCGGCGTCGTGAGTCGACCATGAAGCACATCTTGGTGAAGTCCTTGGCCTTCCCTTTCTTGTCTTGAGGTGGCTCCTCCTCCTCCTTGTCCTCCTCGCTCCCGAGTCCACATCGCTCAAGGATTGATCTCCAAAGCGGCAAGGACCGGTGAGCGACCTTCATCACTTGGCAAACATCAAACCTTGATTTGTTCCCTTGAGGCTTCTTCCAAGTGGCTTTCCCTCCTTATGGTTACCCTTACCCTTGACTTGGGGCGATTAGCGAATATGGTAAAGCTCGCCACACTCGTAGCAAGTCACAGGACCACCTCTCTTTTGTTTCTCACATTGTTGTAAGCCGTGTGACTTTCTTGACTATGAGGGCTAGCTCGGGCTCAGAAGACTCTCAAAATCCTCTTCACGAATTGTGGATAAACAGCAAGAGAAAAACCCAAGAGGACTCGGAAAAACCATCGAAGCTCTTGAAAGAGGATCACTACCAAAGCCATGCTATCCTTCTTAGGAAGACTACCTCTCTTGATCTCATGAGTCTTGAGCTTACTATAAAGCGGCTCCAAGGTGAGAGTAGAGATCGACGTTCTCCTCTATGGCAAGAGCCTTCATCTCCCACTCCTTGGTGTTGATTGCGGCCAAGAGGTGAGTGGCATTCTCAGATTGAGAGTACTCAATATCAACGACTTTCATCGATTGACAACCTTGTTAAAGCGAGTAAAAGCGTCATCGATGCTCTCGCCAGACGCATCTCGAATTTGTTGTACTCTCGCTATAGACCGTCTGGCGCACTTGTTTAATCTGGGACGATCCTCATGGTAAGTTTCGAGGTGTGCCAAATTTCATGTGCGGTCGTAAGATTGCAAATCTGTCATACTCTTGTCTACCAAGCCCAAAGATATAGGAGATTCTTTGCCTTGTTGTTGTTAGCCAAAAGTATTGCCAAGCTTGCGTGGCAATCTCAACAAACGCAATGAGCTCGAACAACCTCCCATATAGCTTGTCCTTCGCTCTCAAGGAAGACTCGCATGCGATTCTTCCAATAGGCATAGTCGAGCCCATTGAAGACATGCGGCTTTGTCGAGTACTTATCCATCGCCAAGTTCGGTGACGGTTAAGATCAAGATTGAACTAACAGGGCTCGATACCACTTGTTGGACCGAAAAGGCGACTAGAGGGGGTGAATAGAGCACGCTCACTTTTTCAACCTCGATTAGATTCAACACAAATTTCACTCCAATAGCTATAGAAGCTATGAAGATCGATATACCAAGACAATGGAAGACTAGGATTGAATCAATCAAAACCCCAAGCAAAACAACCAAAAACAACCAAACTGAATTTCCTAAGTGTGGGCGGTCGACCTCTATTCAAGGGCGGTCCGACCGGTCCTATGGGCGGTCCGACCTCACGATGAGGGGCGGTCCGACCTCCAAATTGATGAACAGTGAAATCGGCCGAAAAACGGTTGCAAATAGATGTAACTTTTGATCTACAACTCCAAACTTGATGAAACTTGGTACACACCTTCTCTAGGATGTCGGGAACCTATTCCAATCGAAGATCGTGAAGATCTTTGGAAAAGTTCAGACCTTTTCAGTTTGAAAGGTGGAAGGTTTGAAACCGAGTCAAAACGAAAACTATATCGAAAAACTTGCTCGTGGGTGATTGATGATCAAGATGATCTTAGATGTGTTCCCACATGTCACAAACAAGCTAGATCATGCAAAGAAATCAATCAAAAACATGCGAATCAAAGAAAGACTCAAAATCACCAAATAGAGAGAAGAAGGGCAAATGAACTCATCTTGAAGAGAACTCTTCTTTGGATTGATTTGATAATGTATCGACTGACCACTCATACGGATACGCATGGACACAAGATCAAAACATCTCTCTCTCTAGAACCCTAATCTCCACTAAACCTTCCCTAAGCACTTAAGCCAAAACTAGGGTTTCAAGCATGAAAGGGTTGAAGGGTGCGACCACCTCCTCCTCTATTTATAGTGGAGACTTAAACCTTCTAGAAGAGTAACCCTAATGGGCTCCGTTAAGGCCCAAAACAAGCGGGTCACACACGCACGCATCTCGAAGCGCCGTCTTCATGTCCTCTTGACCTACTCCGCTTCTCCACGCCATCTTGCGCCGCGAGTCGTCAAAAGTCACCAAAGCGGTATTTGGTATAATTACCAAAATACCCCTTCTCGATCTTTTTGCAAAGACCGAGTCCCATCTTGGTGAAGCACCTCCCATGCTTCGCCACGTGTAAGTTGATCAACGGCTCTCAACATGTCGGCAAGTCTCTCCCATCCGCTCCCCCGAACCACCATGGCACTTGCACCGACCCCGCGCCGCTTGATCCAACGATCCGCATCGAAGCGCCTGCTCGGTCATCCTTGTCTATTTTGCACCACACTTGAGTTCATTGACCTCACCCGGCATCGTCGATCGTTCTGGACCTCAGCTCTCCAAGCCTAGTCCCGATCATCCTCGCCGTTGACCGTCGTTGACCATCAAGCAACCTGCACAACAATAAACAAGCAAATCGAATCCGGGAACAAGTTCTTCACAACTTGACCCACGTTAGTCAAAACATGCATCATGCAACACATATGCACTGAAACCCATGACTTTGACCTAACAAAACATCATCGCCACGGTTGGCCGATGAACAATTGACCGGCCGATCGCCTCGGGGCGGTCGACCACCAACACGGCCCGATCGCCACCACAAGGCGGTCGACCACCGTAGGACTTAGCCAATTTTCAACCCCGAAAATCCAAACCCTCTGGAACCTTTAAACCAATAGAACTTTTGCTTGGGAACTCCAAAATTATGAGACCAAGTGTATTAGGATCCTCACTTGTCTACAACACCTATTTTTGGCCCAAACCCATTCGACCATTTTAGTCACGGCGGTCGACCGCCGCACATGGCCGGTCCGACCGATTTGGGACCGGTCGGACCGCCATGCTATGGCCGGTCGGACCGCCCCTGTCCAGAATGCCTGAACAGATCTGAGACTTTGTCGAAAACCCGTGAAACGACAAACCGTTAACGCCATTGCCAATTGTCACATCATCCTAAGATCTGGAGCATATCCCCATGATATCCACACAATTAATTTGAATTAGATTTGAACTCCAAAACGGCAACGGAGAATTACTATTCAAGAATCAAAAATGGGCTGTTACAAACCCTACCCTCCTTAAAGGGGGATCCGGTGGGGGAACTAAGCACCACGGTTCTTCAGCTCAAAAGAACGACATCTTAAAACCTTTTAGCAAAACTCCTTGAAAACTTGCGCTGGTACCGACTTAACAAGAAACGTACCCGTTAGTACTTCTATGACATTCCGTGCTTCCTTGGCTGTGACATGGTTCACATGTCCGCGGTTTGGTATGGTGGTAGACCTGGATGCTTGCAAAGCCTAAAGATTCTTGCTTGGAGCTGAAGTCGGCCTCGAGCTGAGGTGGCTCTAAAGTTGTACTTCACCGGAGTGACTTGTTAAGGGCACTTGTTGGCAAAATGTCTTTCTTCTCCACAGTTTAAACAACGAAGATGAGCTATCGGGTTTCGCACTACAGGTTGTCCCGCGAGGTGAGGGGTGTGAAGAACATTCTCATTTTTTCCCATTTCCACTAAAGTATTCTGACACTCCTGTGTAGTCCGGTTACTTCCCTTTAAAAGGTAGAGTGTCTGATACTGGTTGTCTTTACCAACTTCATTCATGACGAGTCTCACGGTAGCTTAGAAACTTGTCCTTTGCAACTCGGCTACCTTGGTTAGCAACAGGCATAGGGGAGCAATCTTTGGGGCAGTGGTCTTGTCCTTCACAGAGAAAGCATATAATTTTACTCATCGGGCATTCACTCGGCTGGTGGTCCTTGTCGCAGTTGGGGCATTTTACACGGCATTGATCTGCCTGATGTCCTTTTTCTTCACAATGTGGATGCTACTTGGTTCATAGGGCAGTCGTTTGATTGATGGTGTTCCTCACATCAGGGACAATATTTTGGAAAATTATTTCCCGACATACTAAAAAAACCTTTTTAAAATTTACTTGACAAAACGCCCTAACTAATCGACCTGTTTTCCAAGTAGAGTCTCAGGGGACTAGCATGCATAGCAATAGTGCCCATATTGCCCACATGTGAAGCATACTCCTCTTGCAATTTGTCGTATTGGTTCCGAGGACTGCTGGTTTCGAGTACTATTGTTTTGAGTACAGTTGGCTTCGAGTACCATTTGTTTCGAGTACTGTTGGCTCCGAGTACTACTCACTCCGAGCTGACACAGTCGGAAAGAGGTTGGACTACATGGCATAGTCGGAAGGGGTTTCAACTACACGACGTAGTCAGAAGGGGTTCGACTACACGACGTAGTCGGAAGGAGTATCGACTACATGTGGTCATAAAGGGTATCGACTACATATGGCCGTAAAGGGTATCGACTACATAGTGAGGTCAGAAGAAGTTCGACAACGCAGTGTGGTTTGAAGGAGGTTCGATAACACGGCGTGGTCGGAAGGAGTCCGACAACACAGTGTGTCGAAGGAGGTTTGACAGTGTGGTGTGGTCGAAAGGATTTCGACAACGCAGTGTGGTCTGAAGGAGTTTCGACAATGCGACTACCTGGTCGTGGACGTTAGACGTGGTCGTAGACGTAGTCGTAGACATAGACATGGACATGGTCGTAGACCTGGTCGAGAAGGAGTTGCGACCTATCGGCATGGTCAGAAAGAGGTTCGACAACACGGCGTAGTCAGAACGACAAGAGTTACAACCGGACACAGGGAAAGTGGGCTTACCAAGACTGAGAGGGAGGTCGGAGAAGGTTGGTGGACGGCGAACGGTGGCGAGGGAGCTTGCAGTCGACAGCTAAGGAGGACGGTGGTTCCTGCGACACAAACTGAATGCGGGTGAGAGGATCGCTCCAAGGAGCTCTAGGGCATGAATTGGCGTGGATAGATGAGGGGTTGTACTGGTGCGGCGAGAATCCTGAAGGAAGCGAGTGGCGGTGGCTCGAACTCGGAGCTCAGGGCTTCGACAACCACAACGACACGAGCGAGAGTGGGAGCTCGGAGAAGAAAGGGGCTGCTCAAGTTCTTTCTGGTGGCATTTACCAAAATGAAGGGGAGACGAGGGAAGGCAAGGGGGGCTCGAAGCTCCTTTTATAGCTGGCGAGAGAGCAAGGAAGAGTCGTCGGAGACTTGGAGGCGTGCGGGTTCCCAAGACGGTCGGCATAGGGGCTTTGGTCGGAGAGTACGGGGTAGCGCAGCGGGGAGGTGACGGGAGCGATGACTTGGGCGGTCGAAGAAGGTGGCGTGGGCGATATGAGCAGGCTCTGGCGACGGGACTAGTCGACGGAGGTGGAGGGGAGTAGGTGCGGCAGCCATGGCGTGTTAGCGTCATGACACGGCAGAGCGGCCGTGGCTGGCAAGGTGGGCGGTCCGGTCGACGAGACAAGACAACGGAGGCGACAACTTCGGGGGTCAAGTAGGTGGTGGTGGCGACGGGAGCAGGTGAGCGTCGCAGGCGCCGGGCGATGAGGAGGCGCCGAAGTCAAGGGCAGGTGGAGCAGGTGGTGGAGGGGACGGAGTCGCAGGGGCTGGCTCGGGGGCTGAGCCAGAGAGAAGAAAGGCAGGGCGAAGGAGAGCTGGGCTAGCTGGGGTGGGGAGGAGATGGGCTAGGCGGTTCAAGGGAAGGAGAAGTGGGATAAGCCTAAGGAGATTTGAGAATTTGAAACTGGGATTCAAACCCGAGATTTGATTTTGAGGATTTTGCAAATACATAATTAATTTAAATTAGTTTTGAACTCCAAAACGATAACGGGGATCAAGAACGAAAAATGGGTTGTTACACTGCAATGGCCAGAATATTATCTATCTATTCAATCGAACCAATCCTAAGGAGAGTAAGTTAACCAGTAAGAAAATGTGCAAGTTTAATACTAATGCATGCGAGTTTTATCTTATAGTCGTGTGGACCACGTCTTGGTGGAAATGAAATATAAAGGACTTGTCCATAGTAATGCATTTTTTTCGGTTACAAAAAAGACGTACATACGGACACACCCCCACTTATGTGCACACACAAGTGTGTCTCCTAAGCACACAACTAGAAAAACATAGATCATGCATAATCCGTGGCCTCATAAAATTTCTACTAAAAATGCACTCGTGTGTATAAAAGGTGAGCACTGTGATTTAAACCCTGGTGGGTAGCTCATTGCTTCACCACCTCACCAAGACAGTTATTGAACACAATAAATAACCAAGCGAGAGACCATATATACTGAATGCTGTACATAGAGATATGTACGACCATATATGCCATCAGAAGCTTTCTGCATGGTCTAGTTGTGAAAATTTCTCGATGGAATGAGACGCTCAAGAACTACCCGGAAAAACGCCAGTTTGCATGCTACTAAAAACACTAAACCAACCAAATATAGGATTGGGATACACCGGGAGAATTGGCCTGACAGTAACTAAGCAATGTTCAGAGTAAGTGAACCCTCTGGACCCTTGTTGCATGGCATTTCCCTCACCTGTCACAAAACTTGCAGTAAGTTTGTGCAAAGATCTTAATTAGTTTCTTACTAGCTAGGCTCTATATGGAACCTAGGCTCCACGGTAAATTTTATTTTCTAAGGTTGACATCTATCAAAACTTCCAATTTGATTTCTGGACCTAGCAGACCTAGCAGACTTCTAGTGAATTCTAATGCAGGAAACTAACTCCAACTAAACAAAAGCTACCATGTACTAACTTGATATTGCCATATTGTGAAGTCTGTATACTTATTTGTTCAGATTATTTACGTCATTTCAAGATTAATTAATCCATGCACTTTTCCTCAAGAATTGAAGGAGAAGAAGATTACTAGTTACCATTTTAGTGGCTTGATTGACTAAAATACAACACGCAGGTCAAACCGCGCTCTGTGCAGACTGACCGACTATCACCGCTGCTATGCGGGCACGCCCAGTCACGGTGCGAGTCGCCTACGCGGATGCCATTGTGGAGGCCAACCGACTGTCCATCGATCATGTGCTACCTCTGGTGTGATCTCGATTCTCGATCAGGTTTGTCCAGGATGGGCACTTGGGCAAGCCTGAACATTCCTCTACTGATGCAGGACAGCCTGCCTATACCGCAATGGCCAGGATGTTCCATTAGTATGTTAACTATGGAGCATTAGGTAGTATAAAATATTTCGATTTGAGTATTAAATTTGTGTTTAGAGTATGTATCCCGTGAGGCGTGTTTGCTCCTCAGAATTTAGGGAATAACTGTGTGAGCTTGTTCAAGGTGAGACTTCAGAATTCACCTGTGCATAATGTAGGAAGCGAGATGCATCATGATGCAGGATGATATCCAGTTGTAGGCATGAAAAACAATTTCGTCGAAATTTCAGAAACTTTGGTGATTTTGCCCTCCTCCTAAATTTTTATGATTCGTTCACAAAATTTCTGAAATATTTGAATTTTGGACAAATTACATCCTAAATTTGGCAGTATTTGAATTTGGACAAAATTCGGTCAAATTTCGTCCAGTTTGAAAACCCGCCGAAATTTTCAACTGAAATTTTGGTTATTTCGCCCTCCCCTCCAATTTTTTTTTCCCAAAACGAAATAGTGTTCCCTGGTTGTAGGTCGCAAATTGGGGGAGCAAAACATTATATATACACCTCCAAGTGTGCTTGTGTCCTAGCTGCTAACAATCTTGGATGGAAGCGAAAAGCTT
Organism: Hsuehochloa calcarea; assembly: GCA_036346395.1. NCBI lineage: Eukaryota > Viridiplantae > Streptophyta > Magnoliopsida > Poales > Poaceae > Hsuehochloa > Hsuehochloa calcarea. Next base: position 34,458,355 of record CM070614.1, on the reverse strand, counting down.
AGAAATGACCAGCAAAAGGCAATATTGCCACTTGAGCTATCTGTACTCAAATTTGACTCGATAGGTTTGGGACGCATCACGAAATTTGGCCACTCATCGACATCCAAATGGACAACTGGCCGATTTCCATGCTGTAGGTGATCTTTTCTCGGTTGTTGTTTTGTCTTGGTTGTGCTTGTTGAGTAAGCAAGGCTACAACTTGCAACTATTCCTACGTTGCTCGGCACAGAAACAAATAAAACTATCCAATATTACTGAATCAGGCCCTTGGTGTTTCTATTCTTTTTTTAAAGTAATGGTGTTTCCATTTTTTATTGTTTGCAGGTCGAGGGATGAATACATTCGGGACGAGTTTTTTGGTTAAATGTGTGAAATAACAAATCTAATTTCACATATCAAAGACAAAAATAACACTATAAATCCGTACAAACATATCACGTACCCTCATCCGCACACCAAGGGGCCAGTGTAGATACTCCAACGTGTGCATATCATCCTTTTTAGATTAGCACAGACAAGCAGTGTAGACTTACATATTCCAGCAGATGGATTTGTCCTCATCTAAACGAAACATCGATGCATCTGCATATGTACTAATCAATGCAACATGCTCACCTCTGTACATATGTGTACCATAAACCATAATAGTGTCCTGTATTTGTCCTCATCCATATTCCGCGGCACCATCCCAGCCCAGGAGAAGGATTTGTCCACAAATCGGCACAAATCCGCCAGGGCACGGACAAGCCGCCCACTCCAGGATTAGTACATATACGCGCATGTTGCAAAATACTCCAAATACAACTATACGCATAACATTATCACGTATACCAAAAATTTTATTCCACAAATTTTACTACGTGGTCGGCCACCTGGCCCGGCTTTGCTGATGAGATCAAACTTTCCTTGTCGCATACTGGCCAAGATGTCACGAAATTATTCAAACAAATTTTTCAGATGAAATCACATAATTTCATTCAAAAAATGTATTATCAGTCGATCTACCTTTGAACGTTGTACATCGGAGTACATTCTACCACTGCTAATGAGGGTTAGTATTATCACATGTATCAAAAAATCTCAACGGAGGAAGAAAACTAAAAAACATACCATCTGGAAAAGGTTGACCAGCCTTATAAGGACGGTCCGATCGGGCTTGAATTTTAGCACAGTTGACACATGAAAAAATGGTCATAACTTTTGACTCTTATGTCAAAATTGAGTGATCTTAGGCTCTATGGAAAGCTTATTTAGATGGCTACACAACCCATCTGCATAATTTATCTCAAACATATTTGATCAAATCAAGAAGTACAACTCAAAAGAGCCAACACATGGCCTAAGTCCAAGAAAAGCAGCGAACAATCTTAGACCATGTCAAGAAATGATGCATGAACTTCAATAATTTGTTAAATGCATTTGCAAACTTTAGTATCACATCAGAAGGAGTAGGTGCATGGACTTCAACCATTTGTAAAACACATTTACAAATTATAGTATCATGCTACAAAGAGTAAATACATGAGCTTCAACTATTTTCAAAACACATTCGCAAACAATAGCATCATGACTAGAAGAGCTAGAGTAAACGGGATTAAGCTATCAACACATGATAAGACTCAAGCTACTAGACAAGACCCTCTTAATTGTACGGCAACCTATACTAGCAATCTAGTTTTTCAACCAAACACCGAGACCGGTTAAAAATTAGGAACACATCCTTAGCCTATGATAGTTATACATTTACCTTGTGTATACATCTTGGGGTCAAGACTTGATGTTGAACATCACATCTCCAAGTCATGAGTTCTTGTCTTGTTCATCAGCACATGATGAACTCCATTCATGTTGGGATCTTGACTTGGTGCTCATCAACACATGATGACATCCTTCATTCAAAACATTGACTTGATGACCATCAACACATAATGACATCCAAAGTCTTCATCATCATGAGACTTAACCTATTTGACCAACTCATGGAAAATATTAGCCCTATAAAAAGATTGTTATTAATTACCAAAATACTCCAATAACTCATAATGATAGGTCTAGATTCTTCACAAACCTAGCATGTCATGTACTCATATGTACTAGTAGTAGAACTGGTATGCCTCGTCCAAATTCTTAAACCGCGTGCAGAGCTACCGCACCATGTATTCTAGAACCTCTGGGTCTTGATAACAGTAAATAGCAACCTTCAGCATAGTAAATGTGTGTTACACGAGACATGGTCTTTTGTCTGTACCACCAAGAAAAGTAAATTGTGGCTGGTCACATAGGAAAAGACAATTCACAATGCAGTAAAACATTTTTGTCACACGCATAGTAAGTTCCAACAAGACAAGCGTCAGTAATATCATGAGCCATTGACAGTATGAGAGCTCATACATAACAATAAAAACGTATGTGAGTGAACGACCACTCTGTGTCTAGTGTCCTCATCTCGTTCAAAGAAACCGCAGGGGGTGGCATCAGTACCGAGGTGTGGAGTAGAGGATCCCGGACATCTGGGGGACTTACTGCCAGTGGGACCATGTTTACCACCGGCGTAGCCGTCTGCACGGAGGAACTCGATGTGGTCGCCGCTCTATCTGACACGACAGTAAATGACAGGGGACATCTACACACTGTCAGAACTGGAGACGGAGGAGGTGTGGTGGAGGCTAATCTGCACGACACGGGAAATGGTGATCAATTACTGCCGATCGGCGGTCTCCCGCGTGAGCATGGTGGACAAAAATAGAGCCATGTTTTGTCGATTCCGTGCGGCAGAAGGGGGTGGTGGAAGGAGGGGTGTCGGATGTGGGGGGACAGGGCGGTGGATTGGGGGCCGCGGGAGGTTTTATGGTAGGTTGCATGGGGCGCGAGGGAGGGGGGGCACGAGGATCGCGCACCTATGAGGTGTTCATGGGGGATGTGGTCATGTCACACGGGGTTATGACCGCTATTGATCTTGCCAACAGATCACTAAAATGGCATGGACAAAGGGAAAATCAAAGGCAAAATTTTCACGTCAAGCACTAAATGACAGTATACAACACCAACTACTATCGTCTCTCCCAAACTATAAATTTCAGTCCCCAAAATCCTATCCTAACTAAGAATTTTGTGTGTGCTTGAAAGTCATCAAGACGCTCTCCGTAATGGGCGTATGCAAGATAAGACTACCGTGGTAGTAACCAGGAGAAAAAGGGGATGGCATAGTTCACCTTGTACCGTTGCGGTCAGCTCCAACCAAAAATGTGTATCTAAAACGAGAAGACTAGAATGAAAGGCGTCGATGGGAGTATGCTGTCGATGGGAGTATGCCTTGTTTTGTGATTCACGGGAAATGATGTTTAGTTTTGCTACATAATAGCAAGGTTGCAAAGTAAGTTTCCTTGCTATATATATTCTATAAGTGTTCAAAACAGGAACAAAGAAATGTAACCAAAATTACTGAACTAGCAGGCTCCTGGACCCCCGACCCCATCCTTACCTTATTCAGCCTCTAAGGGTAATTAAGTTGGTGTGAAGGGATAAGATTTACCCTACCGAACACACAAAGAGTATTTAAGAAGGGAGGATTTGAACCCGGGTTAGTCATTACCCATGGTGCTAAACAACTTATCCCGAGAGACTCTTCGTCCAAGGATAATTCCGAGAATTGGCACTATCCATAAGGATAATTACGCGCTAAGTTCTAATTCAATCCGTATAAAACGTCATCTACAGGCTAGAGTAAGAGTTTGTTATGGTTACCCACCGAACGGTTGAAGAACCAACGAAGAAACTGGGTGAAATCATCTCCTCTCTCCTCCCTCCTCAGCTCCAACTCTACCGCGGCCGCGAATTCCTTGCTATGGTAGCCGATTTCCTTGTCGCGGCAGCCTCGGCAGAAGCGGCATCTAGGGCATCAGCATCAACGTAGGGTGGCAGGGTGGCAGCCCCAGGTTTGGGGTTCAGTGACGTGGTTGAGGAAGGAATGTTTATTGCTGTCGAATCTGTATTTTATAAATTCAAATCCTCTTTGAAAATACTATGATATTCCTGGATCAGTAGATAGCATTTACAGGCACATTATTGAATCATTTCATATATAGCGTGAACTAAATCATTCAAATATATTATAAACATCATAGTGACGTAAACCACGTCGGGTCGAGTTTTACAGGAATGGCCGAACATGCCAAATTGATTACATTACATGAAAGCAACGCAAACTACAGCGGAAGCAAAAGGGGTAGAGATAATCTCTCCACAGGCAACCGACTAGGGTAGCCTGTGTACGATGGATATTAACCAAGGGTTTATCCTTGGATAATATCGATTGTACGCAAATACCGAACGAGTCCACTAGACTGCTGCGAGACCTAGACTATAGAACTAGACTACTCTTCATCGTTTCCTTGACCGTCGGCTTCTGGGACCTCGTAATATGCATAAACTCCTTGGTCCACATTATCTGAAGGGTTTAGGGGAAAGCATGAATGAGCACAACTTTCGTGCTCGCGAGCCAACACACAAGATGCAACAATATACATGCATGACTTAACAAGGGTGACTCAGGTTCTTTTATTTGCTAAAGCAACATTTTCAATTATAATAATTAAACATTCATATCACTTAACATTTTAACCAAATGACATTTTATTAAAGAGAGTAATTGTGCAATATTAAATAACAACAGAAGTCCCTCCATCGGAACCTCTACCTTATGCTTCTTTTGATTGAAGCTACCTCCAATTATTAACAACACCACTGAGTTCGATGGCTCATGAAAAATCTAATCTCATGGCTAGGTGAGTCCGATCTGATTTTCATACCACCTGCAAAGGTTTTTGAAATATAACTAACTCTAGTAAGTTCCTATGTCCGCCTTTGATCGTAGGCACGGCTATTTAAACAGTTTAGACTCTGCAGAGTTTGTACACTGTACCCATAAGAGAATCATACTCGTTACCCCACATGATTTCGTAGTCATATAGTTGAGCGACCATCACAGTAACATTTCTTAATATTTCGCACCTTCCGTCATCTCACCTATATGGGCCACGCCCATAAATTGTGCGGGATGTTCACCTCAGCAAGCACCTAGCGTAACTGGATTACCCACAACGTTTATACGATTGGTAACTTCACCTTGCATTAGTGTCTCATTCAAGCGGACCATGTCCAATGCTTGCACAATCCCGCTACCCCTCCAGCGAGATAACATTCAGTTGTTTATTTTTCTTTTTCGATAAAGATAAATTATTTATGTAATTATTGTACTGATTACTTGTATACAAATTATCGTTAATTATCGTCAACTATAATTAATTATCGTTAGTCATTAAAATTTACTTATTTGTAAATTATCATTAATTACTATCAATTGTCTTTAATTGTTGTCAAAATTTACTTATGTACGAATTGTCGCTAGATATCGTTGATTGTCATCAATTATCATTTATTATCGTTAGTTGTGGTTAAATAACATCAAACAAACCATAATTTACCTTAAAGTCATTTCATACATTTTCTAACTCAAAAGCTCCAACCAACCGGTCTACCTAAAAATCAAACAGTCAAACATTAAACCTCTTCAACTCGACCGAAGATTATTTTTCAGAAAAACTACAGCAGTACCAAACATCCCGTAAGCTAGAGCCGAAGGCTAATTAACTGCAGCTTCCACTGTTCGCAGTCTTAAGTGTCCGTGTTTGGGCCTTCTCCGACCAGCTAAACTGAGCTGCTGCGATCTGGTACCTTAAGCAGCATCATGACAACGAAAGAAACACACCGGTATACAACACTCGCTAGGTTAACCCTTGTTTGATTCAGCAATTTGAGTACACAGGGCAGAATACTCGGAGCGACCCAACCCACAGTGAAAGACGCGCTGTAAACAAAGTAAAAGGCATCACAAATATTTCCACACATACATCATGGTAACACGCATACAGCACACATGACATGTATCTTCTCAGGACAAAACCATCACATAATTTCCCCTTCTTCCTCTAAGACCTACACAACTTATTCTTTCCAGCCTCACCTCACAGTATATACATTACAACAGGATCTAAAGGAAGGACTACATATCCTCATACCTCTTGTTCAACCTGGGTATCAAAAATGAAATCTCGGACAAAAATCAAGCCGCAAAAGCCCCCTTGATGCAAGCTCTACAACCAACCACCAAAATGAGACATGGACCAAGGAAAAAGCAAAGGCGGGAACTTCGCATCAAGCACTAAATGTCAGACTACCAACACCAGCTACTATCCCTAACTAGGGATTTCAGTCCCGGGAATTCCTATTCCTAACTAGGAATCTTGTGTGTGCTTGATAGTCCTTGAGACGCTCTCCAGAATGGACATCTGCAAGATAAGACTACGGTGGTAGTAACCAGAAGAAAAAAGGGGATGACGCAATTCACCTTGTATTGTTGCTGTATACCAGCTCCTACCAAAAATGTCTAATGAGAAAGCTAGAGTAAAAGGCAAACTAGACTTGATAAACTCTAACAGGGAGCAACTATAGCATTAATCCCAGGCGCTGGGAGCCCCAGCACCACCACCATAGCCACCACCCCCATATGAAGAGGAACCACCATAACTGCCAGCACCACCACTGCTACCTCCACCATAGTAGTCGCCGCCGCCGCCCTTGCCAAAGGAGGAAGAATCCCTACGGAAGTCACGGCCACCAAAGCGGCTCCCACTACCAGCACGTCTGTTCCTTCCTCCACCACCATAAGAAGGGCGAGCTGCATAGCGAGAGAGCCACGCAGGTACCTCCTGATTAGATTCCTGCATTAGTTCAGCTAGAGACTTCGCCATCGAAGAATTATTCTCGTTGAAGAAAGCAGTTGCAAGACCACTTTTTCCTGCCCTCCCTGTCCTTCCAATCCTGTGCACATAATCATCAATATCATTGGGGAGATCAAAGTTCACCACATGAGCAACATGAGGAATGTCAAGGCCCCGAGCCGCCACATCAGTTGCGACTAGAATAGGAGTTTGGCCACTCTTGAAGGATCTCAAAGCATGTTCTCTTTCCTGAAAGAAACAAGTAATTCAATATATCAGGAAAAAATGAGCCCTTGATTACGCAAACATCTTTACTTTGTTTAGCACAAGCATCCACAATGTTCAGCACTATGTAATTAAGACTACAGAAATACTGCAACTGGATCTGTGAGTAAATTAATAAGGAGTAGGCAGTTCTAAGTGTCTGTTATGTGATAGCAATACCTGGAAATAACACTAACTACAATATATAACTTCCTCTTTGGAGTATGCCAAGCAAACCAGACAGCAACAATAATTGGCCAATATTCATCTCATGACACCAAGTGACTAATGGTATAATCATTCCACAACAAGTATAAATAAATGCTCTGAACAAAATGAGTGATTCTGAAGGGGAAAAAAACAAGAACAAACCTGTTGGTTTCTATCACCATGAATAGAAGTCGCTGGAAATCCATTCATACACAACCAATGCTCCAAAGAATCAGCACCCCTTTTGGTTTCCACAAAGACAAGCGTGAGAGCTTGCTGCAGCAGAAGAGAAATAAAAAAATGAGCACAACAGTACTAGGGGAAAATCTGAATTCGACATTAGTTACTTGGTGAATGCCCAATTGCGATTCCACAATTAATCATAACATAAGGAAAAATAAACAATAAAAAACATCAGGGAAACTAGATGAATCACAGAACTAACAAAAGTGGAGGTCAAACATTACCTTTACTTGAGTGCCACTGTCTCTTTGAGCATGGAGCAGATCCATCAGGTGGCTTCTTTTATCAGCCTCCTGCACAAACTCAACTCTCTGGGCAATCAAATCTGTACTTGACCCAACTCTTCCAACAGCCAGGAATATGTAGTTCTCCAGGAAGTCAGAAGCCATTCTCTGCATTCATTAGAGTAACCTCAATGGTATTAAGAGTGCAAATTGAAAACTTTTCGACATAAAAGAAAACATACCACCAAGGTCAAATACAATACATGAAAAGATAGTCTACCATACCATAAGAAACCAAATTGGACAGTTCAAAATTAATCAGCACCAGCGCATGACTTGCCAAGGTTTACAGCAATGACATATGGTAATCACCAAACAAAAGTTCAAAAAAGAAATAATAATAATTCAAGAAGGTAACTGGAGCAAATAACGGCCAGCAAAAGATAATCCGACGAGACTGACAAAAAAACCTATCCAATCATATAACATATAACACTTCTCACATCATAAAATGTGTCTGGTTGTAATAAATACAGATGTTTTTTGTTCACAATACAACATCTTCTGAACCGAACCGCTGAAACAATGGAATAACAAAACTCATGGAATTAACCAAACATTCTCTTCAAAAAACATGTGCAAATTACTTTTTTCACACATAAACAAGAATTGAGTGCTGACGAGGCAGAAAGGAACCAGATTTTTGTGATGCTAAGGCAACCATGGTACTTCAGACATACTTCTCCAATGCACATACTAATAGATTAGGCATATTACATCTATTGTCAGCATTAGATAACATACTAAAGGCTTCCTCTATATTAACACTACATTGTCCCTTCAATATTAATAACATCATATTACACTACATTAATATCACATTGCACACTGGGGCCTGGACGCCTGGTGTACTATAGGTCTATTAGTAGGTCTTTCAAGGATGTAAAACTAACTGCTGTGTAATCTCATCTAGGATAAAACCATGTGTTACTGTTATGAGTTATCCTATTCAAGCAAAAGCTGCCAAACTACCCAAAGCAACAAAGAGAAAATATCTATCAATAGGGGTGAAACATACCAACACAGCCATAGGAAAAATATAGAAGCACAGTGGGCGCCTAAAATTTATTAGCTAGAACTATGTTTGCATAAGGAGAAGATACTTATTCCGGAAATGCATAGCCTTTACATAAGTACAGTAATGTGAGATGAGCTAACCTGGATTTCACTTGGGAATGTTGCGCTAAACAACATTGTTTGCCTCACACCTCGTGGAGGCATGTCCATTTGCTCAACAATTCTCCTAACTTGTGGTTCAAAACCCATGTCAAGCATTCTATCAGCCTCGTCTAGGGCAAGGTATCTAATCGACTGCAAAGATACTCTTGCCCTTTCCAATAAATCAACCAAACGACCAGGAGTAGCCACAAGAATGTCAACACCCCTCTCAAGATCTCTCAACTGCAAAAAAAAATATGAAAAAATTAGGATATGATAGAAATTTAAGCAACTAAGTTTATTTCCATGTATTCGACACTGGATATGCAGCAAAAAATAACTAGCTATACGGCACACCAGAGGAATCATATGGTATAAAGGGATGTCTACCACCTCGTCATTGCCACAGTTTGAAGACTCACTTTGACTAAATGCCCATTTTTTTAATAAAAAGGTATCCAATTGTTTCAACTACCATTTTGGACAAAGTTTGCGATGCATGAATCACAAGGCTAACAAGCAAGGATGTTTTAACTGATGTTTTGGATTAAACAAGCAACACATGCTTCACGTAAAGCTCAGAAGTCTGTACGGCACACCAGAGGAATCATATGGTATAAAGGGATGTCTACCACCTCGTCATTGCCACAGTTTGAAGACTCACTTTGACTAAATGCCCATTTTTTTAATAAAAAAGTATCCAATTGTTTCAACTACCATTTTGGACAAAGTTTGCGATGCATGAATCACAAGGCTAACAAGCAAGGATGTTTTAACTGATGTTTTGGATTAAACAAGCAACACATGCTTCATGTAAAGCTCAGAAGTCTGTCCAAGGTTTCAACCGGTGCTTTAGATTAGCCTTGCGATAAAGGTCAGAATTTTGATGCTTCCTGTTAAATGCTTGAAGGCGTATTTTGAGGAGACAGGAAAAGCTAAAGACACCACAGAAACAGCATCTGTGCTTTCAACACAACCCTAAAAAGGGACATAACTTTTGGGACATGGGTACAATGGGCAATGAACCAAACAACAAATAAGCCATGCAGAACAAGATATTGAACGAACGATAAATTCCTTTGGAAATTCTATGATCAACTAGGCACTATCCTACACAACACAGGACCCAAAACTTTCTGAAATACAGGTACATGCCAAGGGATGCTAATTCATTACTGTGCAACATGCTCAGCAATAAACGATGCAGAAGCAGGTACAAGTACAACCGTTATTTGCTAATACAAAAATGTTGCATGTAGTCTGAACAAATAAGAAAGACCTAAACGTTCGATCTCAGTGCAATAGTGTATGCAATTCACCCTTCACATTGCAGCAGAATCAATCATAACCATATGTGGTCTACGTGCACCCAACAATTCAATGCAAACAATTAACTCCGGAGATCTTGCATACCCTATTTGAAGAGATCTTGCATACCCTATTTGAAGAACTAACTGCCTATCCTACCATACAAATATCACATTATTGTCAATTGGCTAACTGTTACACTCATCCTAAAAGGTTCATGAAGACAGAAATTTGACAACGGGGTTGGTCCGTGGATTTTCCTTCCTTTTGCCACATTTCGTTCAAAGGGTTATTTTATGACAAGCAAGCAATTTTCTGAACTATTACAGAATTGGATTTCAAACTTCACATAAGGACATAGCCAGACCTGCTGAGTAATAGGTGCTCCTCCATATGCAACGACTGCCTTGACACCAGTCTGAAATGAAAATTTTCTCGCCTCTTCATGAATCTGAAAGACAAGCCAACAATAATCAAACGCATGTCACAGGCAATTAACTGCGCATAATATCCAATTCCAAAAAAGAGATAAGCAACCATCACCTGCATGGATAGCTCTCTGGTGGGGGAGAGGATGAGCGCGACCGGGCAAGCGGTCCTCATCCCGCCCCGCTGCGGCCGCGCAGCGGGCGGGCCCCGCATGATGCCGCTGATGATGGGGAAGCAGAACGCAGCTGTCTTGCCGGACCCCGTCTGCGCGCACGCCATGAGGTCCCGCCCCGCGAGCGAGATCGGGATGGCGTGCCGCTGCACGGGGGTGGGCCGCACGTACTTGCACCGGCGGATGTTTTCGTTGAGCGCCTCGCCGAGGTCGATCTCCGCGAACGTGCCCACGGGCGGGGGCACCTCCCGGCCGCTCGTCTCGACCGGGATGTCCTCGTACGCGTCGAAGTTGATCCCCGTATTCTGGGGCTCGTCGAACACCGCGGGCTCCTTCACCGACGCGTCTTCCTCCCCAAACGGGTTCGGCTCCCGGTCCCACCTGCCGGGGCGCGGCCTACCCCCGACGCCGCCGAGGTGGCCGGCTGGGGAGGCGCGCGGGGGCGGGGCGGAGGACGGGGGAGGGACGGCGGGGGCGGCGGCGGAGGATCGGTTGCGGAGGTGCGGAGGGACGTAGGAAGAGCGGTCGTGGGGGGCGGCGGGGCCGCTGGATGCGAGAGCGGAGGGAGGAGCGCGGTCGGCGTCGGCGACGTCGGCCCAGGAGGTGTGCGAGGAGGACGCCATGGGCGGATCTGGGCGGGGGGCGGCGAGGGGAAGATTTCGATCGGTGGGGAAATCGTGGGGTGGGTGGATGCGAATTTGCGGCTGAAACTAGGGAAGCGTGGGAGTGGAGAGGACAGGAGGGAGACCTAACAATGGGAAAGGGAGCGTTGAGGGGAGAGACGGACCGACGGGTGGCGGTGGGTAGTGGTGGCCAGCACAGGCCGTTTAGGGACGCCCGGGTGATCCTTGATCCGACTAACTAAACGTGCTGTGCTCGTTCGTGGGCTGGGCTGCCGATTCAAGTATGATATTTTGATTTCACAGACCATATCGTGTTGGCCTGAACACAATATGCTCAACAGGTTGGGTTGGCCAGAAAAGTTTTGAAAATTGCTAAAATTTCAAAAAAAATGTATAAAATTCAATAATACAATTTAAAATTGTAAAAAATGAGTTATATACCCATAATAAGAACACACAAATATATTAAAAATGTAATAATGATATTTATTAATATTTACATGGTTGTCTCGTTAAAAACTTTGCCATATAAAAACTCAATATGATAAAACATTGACAAAAAAATAGTACAATCTGTAGCTATGCATACATCCATGTTCTAAGTGTCATCATCTAGGTAAAAAATTTGAGTGTCCAACAACTTTGAATTTTCTACAGAGTGTTGTTCGCGTGCATCAACTTGCTCTCGGTCTGTCACAGTTAGAAGTATCTCTACAATCTCACTTATGAGACTTGTTATTCTCTCCTTCAATATTCTTCCAAAAAGACTTAAAACCGACTTGAAGAAAACCGTTGAAACAGAAACAGTTAACACATCATTTGCTAATATGTATAGTACTAGATATGTTACCTTATGGTCATATGCCACCATTGCAAAATTTCGAAGAGTTCTAATGGGACTTTTGTCCCGATCTTTTTGGTAAGGATGATACAACTTGATTGGTGGAAGCTAACCCTCACGATCCAGGCTACAGCGGGGGCCCACAGGTTAGCAGATCAAGGTAAGAGGCTCAGGTCAGTCTGGTTAGGTGGCTGGGTCAGACCTGGTCGGAGGGTCTGTTCGGACCGAGTGTTTCTGGTCGAAACTGAGTAGGTGGTCTAAATCGAGTGGTTCTAATCAAAACTGAGTGGCTGGTCAAAATCGAGTGGCTGGTCGAAGCCAAGTGGGGTCAATCGATTGATTTGATCGAGTTAATTTCAAAAGGTTGAGATGGTTGTGAATTTTTAGATAGAGTTTTAAAGTCCCAACAATTCTAAAAATTTTATGGCAAGCTTAATGTGTAGACCCTTTGTGTAATTTTTCTAAGATTTTCATGCAATATATTTTTCTCTATAATTAATTAAAGTTCATGTTTTTATGGTTTGACTTTTAATTTACCACTTTGACTGGTTGTTTAAAAATAGGAATTTAATTCCAAGATTTATGAAATTTTGCAAGTGAGTTCCCAAGTTACTCCAGAACCTAGGAAAAATAGTTACATACACTTTTCATATTATTTGTTTGTATCTTAAATTCAATTTCAAATAGAACACATAAATAAAATAAGGCACCAAATCACATCCAAAATTTCCAGAAAATTTACAACCAGACAAATCAGACAGGTTTGAATCCATCTAAAATATTCCCAGCTAAGGGTATTACTATATTTTCAAAATAACAGACCGTTTGTATTTCTAAGATAAAGAAAGTATATTTGCAAATTGAATTTTGAGAATTCTTTTGAAAGTGCCTCAAGCATTCTAGGAGCATATGAAGTTTTACTATTGATAAATTGAATCCCAAAATAAATATTCTCATATTTGAAACTGTCGACAATCAAATCGCCGATCTTATGAATATATAAATGAAAAGAGAAAAACGGCGTGTATCTTCTAGAAAGTAGTGAGACTGCTCTTTATTGCTTTGAACTGGCTATTACAAAGGGTGTATAAAACTTAGACTAAAGACTAATTCGGGAGTACAAGGCTCTTGAGGGTGTCTCCCAAATGATCTTCACTGTTCGGCCTCCTATCTTCAGTCCGCATTCCTCCTTATATAGTTGATGAAGGGTTGGCAGTTGTCTCTGGAGGAGACGCCTGTTCGAGAAGCAACGCGTCTGGTTGAAGAGAGGTGTCTGTTGATAATGTATCAACTGTCGTGCGGTTATATGTCCATGAGTCATGTAACCGTATTTCAGTATCGTAACGTCGCGTGGTATGGAATATATAGCACATGTTCCATTCGTCACACGGTAAAGCATATGTCTGGTCGTAGATCCAGACATCAGTTCAAAGCCTTGTGAGCATTTGACCGGTCGGAGACTTGGTTTGGAACCATGTCCGACCAGATTGGGTACTATGTAATCTCTGGAATTCTTACGACCAGTGAGGTCGTTAGCTTTAGGGTTTGCGACCATGAAGACGTATGGTCTTTATATACTAAATAATAAATAGAGGTTTTAATCCTCGTCAAAAACCTTTTTAGTTTTACCCTAAGTTCAATTTGAGCTTTTGAATTAGAGAAGGGGTATTGGATTACTAGGTTTAAATTATAGTCTTCAAAATCAAAGAACGTTGAACATAGGGTTTATACTCTACTCTGAACTAAGTTTTCAAACTCTTGACAAACTTTTATTTTGTTTTAGAAATTTCATTTCTAGGTTTTGGAAAACCAGGTTGTAACCTATTTGCTTTGCAACCAAGAAGTTTTAAAAAAGTTCAAAATTTTACAATGCACAGTAGATGCTTAGGTAATTCAACTTAGAGATTTTGTGCTGTTACAGTATGTCATACCTTCATGGTACTAGAAGAAACCACCATTCCACTAACTTCTGGTGGAAGATGTACTTTTATAAGTGCTTGTGTGGCGTGCTTCTGGTCTTTAGGTTCCTCATTTCATTCTTTCAGGTATTGATGGGTCCATGTCCACTTCTAGGGATCATATATTCATTGGTGTGATTAAGAGATCGGCTGGTAAGATATTTTTCTTCAGGGAAATGTTCTCTATTTTGGGAGATGCACCTACTACAGATAAAAGACTATTGAGTATGAGTTTTATATATATTGCGATTTTGTTTCCTTTCTTACTAGAAATTTTGAGTCCTCTGAGAATCTCATCAAGAATTTTTAGAATCCATTGACTGCATATTTTATTTATTTGTTAATACCGTTTACCTTAATTATTATGCAACAGAATACTATATCATTCATATGAGGAGAGTAACAGTCTCTACGAGGACCTTTGAATCATAGCTCATCACTTCATTATATTCATAATGACCTATCAAGTCTGAACTACATGGTTCCAAGACTTTTATTTAGCAATTATGATTCAGCGTCATATGCTTTCATTATGTGACCCAATATAAATGCTTCAAGCATTCGGCCATGAACTTTGGTTCCGAATTTATGTTCTCATAAGAGAAATTTTAGCAATTATAGAGGTAAAATGATTTTCGATAACTTTTCTCCTATATCCTTCAAATTGATATTATCTCAGTATTAACTAAATCTTTGTCATTTCCCAACATTTGATGGGTTGCCTTTGTCCGGTAGATGACTAGCCATGGGTGAATAGATTGGGAATCGATGCGCCTCTTTTTCACATGCCCAATCGAGAAAAAAGAATCTTAGGAGTGTAATTCTGAAAATATTAGGGCATGTTTAGGGTAATCGATGTGTTGCAACCTCCTCGATTTTTTTTTTGAAAAGGCAGGAGATCTGCTTTGCATTGATAGAGTAGGAGAAAACAGAGTCAAGTGATCCAAGCAAAAAGGCAAAAAAACAAAACAAAAGCAAAGCTCGTAGATTACGCGCCGGACAATATTTCCACTAGGCGTTTGGCTCCCGCGACGGACCAAGTCTGTGCTTCTTCTTGGACCTTTGGCAGGAGAATTACTGGCGGGGTGGCTCTGTTTTGGAAAGCTTTGCATTGCGCTCCTCTCAGGTCTCTCATGCCACCAGAATGATTGTTGTTCGCAACCCCTACTTTTTGCGTTCCTCTTTGTAGCGGCCATACATGTCCACCAGTCGGCCGCGGGCCACGTCAACGAATGCCTCCTGCGCCGTCCGCTCGCGCGCCGCTTGGCCTCTTCCGTCCGCTCGCGCGCCGCCTGCCTGCGCTTTCGATGCTTCGTCTTCGTGTCCTGATGCGTGCGTTGGCCTGCGCGCCCCGTCGCCGCGCGTCCTTGCCTCGGGTGCAGCGCGTCTTGTCGCGTGTTCTCCGCCGCTGTCTACGCGTTTCCTCTTCCTCTTCAGCTTTGCCTTCTTCCGCTCGTTCCTCTTCCTCTTTCGCCCGGCGGCCTCGTGCTGCGTGTCGCCTCTGCATCCCCGTTCCCGGTCGCCCATCTCCTCAGGTGCTGTGCTTTGAGAGGATTGGCGTCGGCTCCTACCTCGCCATGGCCGCTCACCCAGACGGCTCCGGCAGAGTATTCATGTCCAGCCAAGACGGCAAGATCTGGCTGGCATCCGTGCCGGAGCATGGATTTGGAGGCACCCTGGATCTGGACGCGAGCCCGTTTCTTGATATCTCCGATCGAGTCCACTTCGATGCGAGGCTTGGCCTCATGGTCATGGCTGTAGCATTCCACCCGGAGTTCGCCACCAACGGCGGCTTCTTCGTTTCCTACATCTGCGATAGCGCCTGGTCGCCGACCTGTGGTGCCGGATGGTGTGACCCTGCAAAGCCCGGAGCTGCTGCTAATGGTCTCGGCCATGCCCGTATCAGCTTGTCGGGTCGGAGTTCTCCGTGAAACGCGTTGTTTCCAAGGTACGTGTGTGCCTAGCTCCTCTGCAGCTAAGATCCATTAGTTTTCATCGATCTGAAGTTACAAGAATTAGCTCTTGTTTAGTTGTGAATTGTGATGCACGTCTGATCAACACTGCTAATTAATTTGCTCTCTCTCTCTCTCTCTCTCCTTCCTGTTAGGAGATGACTGCTGCTGGTCCATCTGAAGTCAGGAGGATCTTCACTATGGGGCTGCCCTACGCATCTCACAACCATGGAGGTCAGATACTATTCAGTCCTACCGATGGATACCTCTACCTTGTCGCTGGGCACGGCGGACAGAAAGAAGACCGCTTTGATTTCTCGCAGGACAAGAGGTCATTTCTGGGCAAAATTGTCAGGCTTGACATCAACCGCACCACTGATAATCGAAAAGCAATAGATTGACCGACTGATTCATCAGGGCCTACGTTTGCATCAAACATGCTTTGCTCATTGATTGATTTCTGAACTTCTGAATCTGATCTGTTTTTCAAGACATAGCGAAATCAGTAACCATTCCAAGCCCGAGATTTTTGCCATGGGTTCAGTTTCGATTCCAACATGCCTTCCTACCTCTACTGCGGGGACGTCGCCAATGTATACATCTTCCTCATGAATTTAGGCTGCTGCGTGGAGCCCTGGACAAATAATGCATGGCCGTGATGATATCTCTTTGAACCTGATTGCAACATTCAGTATTTGTACGAAAGATAGGTAAGTTCAATAATCCCTGCTACTACGATCGTCTTCTTGTAATTACAAAGTTGGTCATACATAGTTTACACCACAATTTGTAAAATTCTTCAGTAAATTTTCAAACGTTTTTTGTTGTCACTTTCGTAGAGATCAACAGCGGTAAATGGACCTTCCTCTTAGAACTGAAAACATTCATAGATATAGCAGCATCAGCATTCGGAAACATTATATGCCTCCTTATTTAATAGCATAAAGGGTCCAAATCTGGATTACTGTTTACTTTGATCCCTATTTATCGCCATGTTCGTTAGTGTTATAAAGTTCTCACCTAGCTATCTCAAACTAACTGTGATCCTTCCTCACGTTCTTGCCAAAATTTTGCTGCACACAGGAGGCACCATCCGAAGATATACCTACCTCTGAACTTGGCAGAAAAAACACCAAGATGCAGGAAACATCAGTTAGTTCTAGATCTGTTACCTATACCATACTCTATAAACAGGTATATATAGTTCCCTTTTCCCTTCACATACCTACGTTCTAATTTGACCCGTAATCGTTTTTCATCAATCACTACGACACAGCATAGCACCATGGCATAGCTAACATTTTGCTCCTACCCTACAATTTTGGCATGAAGTCCGAACCAGTTTGCCGGGCCAGCCCACTTTGGCCCAGCTATAACCGAAACCGCCTTCCCTGGTCTCTTCTCTTTGCGCGCACCATTCCCACTAACACCTTCCGCTCCCCACCCGCACCGCCACACCGTCTCGCCGCAGCGTCGGTGGCATTCCCACGAACTCCTCGTGCGCGCGCTCCTCTTCACCCCTCCACCACCGCCTCCCCGCTCCCTCATAGCTGGTCGCCGCTCGATCCCGACTCCCGTGCGTGAGTGCGCTTGCTCTTATTCTGCCCCGCACTCGCGGCGGCATTTCCGCAAACACCTTCCGCGCCTGCGTCTCTCCAAGCTCCATCGCCTGCACTAGCTATGGTCGGGGAGGACGAGGGGCAAGACCGCGCGGTGCGCGAGGACGCCAGGAAGGTGCGCTCGTTGATCGAGAAGGTCAGCACCGACCGGGTGGTCCGCCTCGCGGATGGCCTCGTTGGCCTCCACCCCTCGTCGGCGCTTGCGCTCCACCTCCTGGGCGACATGCACTACCTTGCCGCCACGGTTGCGACACGAGTGCGAAGAGGGCGCTGCGCTGACCCACTTCGCCTCCTCCATGCTGGCCCTCGCCAGCACCGCGCGGATCGCTCCTCGATGCCTTGAGATCGCCGCCGACCTCGCCAGGGCCCTCGTCTACCTAGAGCGCTTCGACAACACGGAGCGCGAGTGCACCCTCTCGGTGGAAGATCCCACCGACCCCATTCTTCACGATGCCAGCAATGGGCGATCGGATGAGGCTCCCCATCGGAATAGCTTTCATGGCTTCTCGCGGGTAGGATGAGGCTCCCCATCGGAATAGCTTTCATGGCTTCTCGCGGGTAGGAGCCTCCCGGATGAGGCTCCTGTCCATCCTTGGTAATGCCTAGAGTAAAAAGAACGAGTGTTGGGCAGGACAGAGTGCTACAGGGACGATGATTGAAGGTATCGCCTCTGTGGTTGAAGAGGTGAGCACAATGTGCTCGCCATTGGAGAAAGACAAGGTGCCGCCGATGCGCTTCTCCGTGCAACTCGCACACCACCTCCATTTCTGCATGCATGCGGAGTTCGTCTACCACCTTCAGCTCAACCTAGCAATTGATCGGCTCCCACTCTATCGCCATGCTTTTGACGCCGTCCATCGAGCTGTTGAGCTTGCACCACATTCTATTGATATTGCACACTCCCATGTCAGTCTGCTTATGTTACTTGGATTCTTTCTTGAGGCGCACGATGAGATTGCACGCATAATTGGGGTTACCCAGCATGATGACCCTTTGGAGCATGCCATCCCTCCTGGTTCAGCTGAGGGTGAGGCCCGTGACGACAGAGTGTGCAACGCACTGAACAACATCAGATCACTATCCTTGAACCGTGAGTCTGCTTTGAGATGGCGCTCGTTGAGCCAAGATGACTGGAACATCTACCTGGTGTGCAGCTTGACACACTCACGAGCTACTGTGAGTCGAAGGGCTGGATGTTCAAAAAGATAGTTCTTGATGCAGTGTGCTTTGTCAAGAGTTACAAAGCTTGGAGGTTCTGGTTCTGCCCCTGTTGCAGTTATGATGATTTTGTCGATGCAGCATGGCTCATGTCACATGTGAGTGATGAGCACTTACAAAGGTTCTCAACCCATGTGCAGTTGGAGATCGATAAGGAAAATAGTGTTTAGGCAGAAGAGAGGGTGGACCGTTTGACTGACCATTTGAATGTGATAAATTTGAGTCAAAGATTCATCCAGCAATGTAATCTTTCTTTTGGATGGTGATAGGAATATGATCGCATCAAGTAATTTAGGTGGCAGCAGATATGAGGATCGGCTCTTTTTGGAGATATTAGAGATTATGAAAGAGTCCAAAGTTTAGATAAGTTAGAGTCAGACTGTAATATTTGACACTACAAATAAAGGATACAGGGGATCCAAGAGGGACACAATATTCCTAAAATCCTACATGGTATCAGAGCCAACCCAAAACCCTAAGCCGAGAAAAAACCCTTACCTCGGAACCGCCACCACCGTAATCGTCGTCGATCTGCAAATGCAAATATCGTACATTAGTCTGTGGCTTCGTGAAGAAGTTAGCAATCTGTAACTCTGAGTGTACAAACTGTAAAGCAAGTACTCCTCCTATACCTGTGAGCGAGTGTATGAAACATTTACACCAATGTACTTGGTGAGCTTATGCTTCGTTGGGTCACGGGTAATACTGATAGCATATGTATTGTCAAACAAAAAAGTTGTTGGTTCCATCACAAGCACTCCAAAATCTATAAGTAACCACCTCAACCAAGTAACATATGCTGTCACTGCTGCCATAGCTCTCAACTCAGCCTCTGTACTCGAACGGGAAACTGCGTTATGCTTCTTTATCTTTCAGGCAATCAAAGAAGAGCCAAGAAAAACACAGTAAACAGAAAGAGAACAACGATCAGAAGGATCACTATCCTAGGTCACATCGGAGTACGCCTGAAGTTGTAGTGAGGTGGAGCTAGGATTTTGAATTTGAATTTGAATTTGAAGGATTTCAGTCGGGATTTAGGATCCCGGTCCCACCGGTAAATTCGGTAACCGCCGGTTATCGGCGATTACTGACCGGGATTTTGATCCTTAATTGGCGACCTCTTCAACGTCAACCAATGCTAAGGGTTGCTCTCTTTCGTAGCCAACCGTCATCGGTGCCTGCTGATCCCTCCCGCAAGGCGTCGTGATTGTTTGTCGAAGTGGGGCTTCCAAGGACTAACCATGGCGCCACACAGCTCGAGAACGAGCTGTCGTGAATAGAGGGAGAAGTTGTTATGGCCTTATGGCCAGGGAATACTGTTCATATGCACTGTTTACCCATGATCTAAGGGTCATAACAGATGTTTTCTTCTGCGTGTGACATGTGATGCCAGTATGGTTTAGCATATTCGGAGACCTCAGATTTATCTCCTGATATTTATATTTCAGAAGGATTGTGCATGAATCATTGTACAAAACTGTCCATTTATGCATTTTTCTTTACCATTTTCCCCTCATTTGTCTTTGTCATGAAACTAAACAGTTGTGCAGTTGTAAGTTTATTGTTTTCATTTTCTGCAGTGAGATTCCTGCTGGAGATAGAAGTTCTAGGTCCATAATCAGGTATGAGACTTTGAGCATCTATGTCAAAAAAAAAAAAACAATCGGAGACTGATTACAGAATTGATTTCTCAAATGTGATTATCTGGGTAACCACAATAAGATGATATTTCCTCTCTTGTTCTTTTCTTTCCTAACATTTTGCATTCCAACTGTTTGTTTCTAGCTGTTGTTGGGAGTTGATTCTGATTCCTTACAATTTATTACAGTCATTATGTCATCTGAAGCGGTTCCGGGATCAGCTCTTGGAGACTTCATTTGTCCATGTCCATGTTATGAATGGTCAAAGAGGTTGTATTATATGTGCTTTATACAGCATCTTCAGTTCATTGAATGATGGTGATGACGTTTCAGTGGCTTCTATTGAGACCATTTCGGAAAATCTTCTTCCTGCTATCAATGCTTTTACCCTGGTATTCTTTGTTGTCTTCTGATATGTATTCATTTTACAGTATCATTAGTTTCAACACTCTTTTACTTATAAGCTTACAAATCTTTGCATTTAGAATATATATTATCGGCCATACCCACTTGTGGAAGACATCTGCTAGAGTCATTCTGGTGTGCTATATTACCAGCTTACCTGCACATGATACATATGTTAGAGATATATATGTATAGTTGTGTTATTCCCCATTGTCATGAGGGGTTATTTGCATATTGTACTTGTCTATATATACTGGCCCATTGGCCACCTGAGAATACAAGTTGCTATTCCTAACATGGTATCAGAGCAAGGTTAGGGTTACCTCTCCCTGACGCGCAACTCGTCTACCCTAGCCGCCACCGTCGGCTTCCTTCTCCTTGCCACTGTCGTTGGCTTCCCTCCTCTGTTGCTGCTATTGCTGTTTGTCATCTCCACCAACGGCTTCCCGACGACGACGGCTACCGTCGGATCGCCACCAACGCGTCTCGGATCGGATCGCCACAGACTTCGGCCGCCGCCGATCGGTGACTTCATAACGCCCGCCGACGTCTCCGTCTCATTGCGCGCCGCTCATTCATTGTTGTCGACTCATCGACCGCCGTCTTTGTTGACCACCTGCCGCCGGTGATCCGCCGTCTTGTCACCTTGCCGCTCCATCACTTGAGACGGTGAGCGCTGTGGCGTGGGCATTGCCGTCGATCATAGCCGCAGACTCATCGCCACGCCGCTGCTGACCCACCTTGTCGCCGACGCTCGTCCGCCGCCGCTCCATTGCGCCGATCGTCGTCCTCTCGGCTCGGCTTCAACTTCTCTCGGGGCCACTCACTCGCCGCTCGCTCTCTTCGCCGGGGGCCATGGCTGCTGCCGTTGCCTCTGCCGCCGCCACCGCCTCGGCCGCCGCCGCCACCAAGAAGAATCATTGGGGAACCTAGTCGTCCCCCCAGCCGTTTCTAAGCAGGCCGGGCCGAAGAGGCGTTAAAAGCAGGCCGGGCCGAATAGGTATTAAAAAAAAATCGTTGATCTAACCGCCGCGCCGTCTGTTAGACTACGTCACCTTGGTCGCCGCGTCGTCCAGCGCAGCCTACCAATGGGCACCGTTTCCCTCCCTCGCTGCCCGGTGATCTTTGATGGTGTTAATTACACCGATTTCGTGTCTCACATGTGCATCCACATGCGTGGTCTTTGTCTCTGGGACGTCCTCTCTGGCGATGTCACCTGCCCGCCTTGCCCTACTCCTCCGACGGAGCCTACGTCTGTTGCGCTGCCTCCGACAGCTGACAAGGCTGCTGTCGAGGCTACTACTAGCCTTGCTGATGAGAAGGCTGCCTCTGCCTACCAAGAGGCTCTGGATTCCTACATGGATCGATTGACCGCCTACACTTAGTGGTGTGACGACGACGCTCGAGCTGCTGCTGTCTTCATCGTCAGTATCCAGCCTCAGTTTTCTTCTGAGGTTGTGGGACTCCTTTCGGCTGTCCAGATGTGGACTCACATTCGTCAGCGCTACAAACCCTCTGGAGATACTCTCTACCTGTCAGTGGTTCGCCGGGAGCACTCTCTTCAGCAGGGTGATGCTACTGTTGACGCCTTCTACACTCGAGTTCATTGTGCAGCGTCAGCTCGACACTCTTCGCACCGCCGGTTGTCGCTCTGCTCGTGTTGCTGGCCATGCGCGTCTTGACGACCGGAGTTTCGCCAGATCACGAGTTCTTTACTCGCCTTCGTCCCGAGTTCGAGCAGAGGCGTGCCCAGCTCCTTGCACGCCACCCTCGTGTCACTCTCTTGGAGGCTCTTACTGAGATAGCGCAGAGGAGACTCGTCTGAGTGGTGCTGGTCTGATGCCACTCCCCTCCGTGCTCGCCGCTCGTACACCTGCTACACCGACTGCTCCACGTTACAGTACACTACCTCCTCCAGCGGCTGCCATAGGTGGTGGTGGCCGCCCTCCATCTGGAGGTGGTCGTCCTCGCTGCTCCTACTGCGACAAGGTCGGCCACATTGAGTCCCAGTGCTATAAGAAGCAGCGGCATCTTTCACGCCGTTCTTCTCCTAGCACTGGCACTGGTGCTTCTACATCAACGTCTGCATCGACTCCTTCAGCAGTTTCTCTCACCGAGCAGGAGATAGCCAGACTTCGCCACCGCTTGCCGCCTGTGTTCTCCTCGGCAGGTTCTGCGAGTTCGCTCATCGACTCTTGGGCAATGAGAAACCACCTCCTACACAGTCAGGTACCTCCCCATGGATTCTTGATTCAGGAGCTTCATTTCACACGACTTCTGATTCCTCCACTTTATCTTTTATTACACCTCTTAATTCCCCTGTCAGTGTTCTTACTGCTGATGGTACCTCTCTTTCTGTCTTTGGTCGAGGACCTCTTAGCAACTCATCCTTTCATGTTCCTTCTGTTGCTCATGTTCCTCGTCTAACCATGCATCTTCTTTCTGCTGGGCAGATTACTGATCTTGGTTGTCGGGTCATTCTTGACTCTGACTCTTGTTGTGTTCAGGACCGCCACACGGGGGCTCTGGTTGGTTCTGGCCCTCGGCGCCTTGACTCACAGCGTCTCTGGGAGCTTGACTGGCTTCACCTTCCTTCCGCTGCCACCGTCGCCGCCAGTCTTTCCGCTTCTGCCACTTCGTCTACCAGCTCTTTCCAGCAGTGGCACCATCGTCTTGGTCATCTGTGTGGATCTCGTTTGTCATCTTTAGTCCGTCGTGGTCTTCTAGGGTCCGTCTCGGGAGACGTGTCTTTAGATTGTCGTACGTAAGTTAGGGAAATGATTCGCCTTCCTATCCTCATAGTGAATCTGTGTCTCAGCGACCATTTGATCTTATTCATTCAGATGTTTGGGGTCCGGCTCCCTTCCTTTTGAAAGGGGGCCATCGATATTGTATTATTTTTATAGATGATTTCTCTCGCCACACTTGGATATATTTTATGTCTTCTCGTTGTGAGGCCCTGTCTATCTATAAACAATTTGCTACTATGGTTCGCACACATTTTTCCACGCCTATTCGTGTCTTTCGTGCTGACTCTGCTGGCGAGTACCTCTCTCGTTACCTGCGCTGCTTTCTTGCCGAAAGCGAGGCACCTCGCCGATTCTCTTGTCCCGTGCTCATGCTCGTAATGGTGTCATCGAGCGTAAGCATCGTCACCTCCTCGAGACGGCTCGTACCTTGATGATTGCTGCCTCTATTCCACCTCACTTTTGGGCCGAAGCCGTTTCCACTGCCACCTATCTTGTCAACATTCAGCCCTCTTCTGTTCTTCAGGGTGAGATCTCAGTTGAGCGTCTCTGTGATCTTTCTCCAGACTACTCTGCCATTCGTCTGTTTGGCTGCGTTTGCTACGTTCTCCTTGCACCTCGAGAACGCACCAAACTGACGGCTCAGTCTGTTGAGTGTGTTTTTTCGGGATACGATGCGAGCACAAGGGCTATCGGTCTTTGGGACCTGTTGGTCGACGGATGCGGATTTCTCAGGATGTGACTTTTGACGAGTCTTGTCCCTTCTACCCACGTCCTGCCTCTTCTTCGTTTTCCTCTGTGGAGTCCCTGTTTTTTTTGACTTTTCCAGATACACCCATCTCTGTCACATATATGTCTCTAACAACATAAACTGGTAATTTTAGCTATACATAGCTATCCATTGTAGCTATATTATTCATTGTGTTTTTCTGGTAGGTCTGAATCCCTATAATTCTACAAGATATATCAGGCATGGAATCGAAATAACGACAACATAGTTGTTCGTTGTATCCTCTTCATTTAGTTTCATAATTTATTTCACATTTGATTAGTGGCATGCTGGCATATTTTTGTATCAATTAGTTAGCAGTTAATTCATATTAGCATACTATCAATAGAAGTCCAAGGAGGTAAAAAGCAATCAAGATGCTAGTATCCTCGAACGTTCCACCATATCCACCCATTGTTGTTTAAATAGGTTAACTATTTTGATTTTGGCTGCAGGCAGAAAGGAATGCTGCTTCTCAGGCTCTAGAAATAATTCTTAAGAGCCTGCATATATCACATGTATTCATTTTGAGTCGGGTGCTCAGGCTGTGTGTAGCCGAAATGTGGACAATTGTAAAGGGTATATGTGTTTAGCACAAAGTCAATTTGGGATAAATGTTTATGAAAAGATGAAGTGCAAGAGCTGTTCAAAGGAACCTAGATGCTCAAACTATATCTCATTTTTCTGGAAAGCTGATGCAAGTTTACTTTAAAAAATCAAGGTTTGCAGTGCTGACAAACATTTTCCCTGAATTTCTTGGTATTATTTTCATATAGGAGGTTATAAGTAATAACAAACAGCATGCGTATAGTACTTGTTAACTGAAGACTGATGTATTATACTTCCTCAGATTGAGCGTTTTGAGGATGATGATGAGAACAATTGCTCCGGAGAACTAAGCAGTGTTGATTGTTTCCTTGAAAACCGACATCCTGTCTTCA
The DNA here is from genome assembly GCA_036346395.1 of Hsuehochloa calcarea. Classification (NCBI taxonomy): domain Eukaryota; kingdom Viridiplantae; phylum Streptophyta; class Magnoliopsida; order Poales; family Poaceae; genus Hsuehochloa; species Hsuehochloa calcarea. The sequence continues at coordinate 34,432,795 of CM070614.1, read as the reverse complement.
CTGCTGGTAGTCTCCTTTAAAATACTAATGTGTGCGCATTTAGATGCTCCTCCTTTTGTAGATTATCACGCTAAATAGAACAGCTCAACTTAAACATGTAAAACATTATCGTAATTTATAAGTCATTGCCCTCTTTTACTACAACATTCTGGATAATGAAACCAAACTTATGCTTCAATCCTTGCTCAAAGATCATTTTAGTCAATCCCTTTGTGTGTGTGTGTGTGTGTGCGCGCATTTTCAGTCTTGGATTGGCGCAATGCTGATGGAAGATATGCGGATGTACTTCAAGTATTGATTTGCACTAAATTTGTGATTGACATCGGCCTTATATCAGAAGGTGGACATTTAGGACAAAAATATCTTCTGGTTTCAATGGTATGCCCTGGTTATCACTCTTATCCTTTTGATGTGATTGATAAATACGTTTGCAGTTTCAGCACTATGCTGTTCTTTTTCTATTGTAAAAATTATTAAGAGTCCCGTGTAACTTTGTGTACCTTTTGGGAGCAAATCAAGGTTCTTTGTACCTTTTCAGCTACACTAACGAACAGAATCATTTATTAATTATTAAGATCCTTTTGTTTAGCTAATGCTTTACTTTTGCTTATCAGGATTATCTTCCTCAATACACTCTATCGGAAATTAGGAGAGCCACAGGAATATGTTAAAGGTCCATGTTTTTTTGTGAGTTGTCGTTGTATGATCTGTAGTGGATGAGTTTTAAAGTGATAGTCTGGAAAAGGTGCATATATGATAAATAGGCGAGCCACATCTCGAAATATTAATAGTGATCTCTTGAAACATCGGGGTGTTGATGAGGGACAAGTCTGCACCCTAGAAAGATGAGGTGGGATAGACTCACAGGAATTGCATGTCGGGGAAAGAGGCATATAGAAGCACAAATGATGGAGCAGTTATTGGCTTCACTTAAGCAAGTACATAAACAATGCCTGTGAATGTGATGAAATAAGCAACTGCTAAAATTATTGTTAACAGAACAGTTCTTAGATTCTCAAGGCTCAGCTAATTCTTTGTGGAAATTATGCAGAGAATGCAAAACATGCTATTGTCTTTGCCTGGTACAAACATAGGACATTCTTGAAAGTACAGTTTTATGCAAGAATGGATTGGTCAGGATATTTGTTTTTTCTGGAGAAGCAGACCTATTGGCTGTGGTAGAAACGCTGTCATGTAAACTGCAGTTTATTTGCGAGAAATTACTGTCTGTTGCATTATGGTCAATCCCTGTTTCTGTTCAGTGTTCCGTCAAGGTGCAAATACGATACAGGTGGTGTTTTTCTACTTTAGTGCCTGGCTTTGAGATATACAGAAACACTGGATGATATAATGAGTGAAGTCTAGTGCTTTTGCCAGTTGTGCTTCTGGATAGGTGCAAGGATATTATTGTAACATTATATTTCAAGTATAGGTGTGGTTTGGCAAAATATTTTAATGTTCTGCTATCTCTCGTTGGTGGAATACCAAGACTAGGTATTATCTTACCTTATTTTATTTCATTTTTGCTTGCATCAATGATACCACTGTTATAGAACTTGTTAAGCTGCAGATCCTTATTGTGTAGCTTAAGTCATTTAATTTGTTTCTTATCCAATGCATCAATATGCTTATGCTGTATTGATCTTGGTTTAGAAGTTAGAAGGCTCTGGGTTACAACATCTTTACCTTCTTATCTGTTTCACTGATATCTTTGCAATCTCCTCTGTCAGATCTGCTCCAATGCACAAGGCCTGCATCTACTAGTTCCTGACCATGTCAAGAAGAATTGGATAATCTACGACGGCAGCTCCAATGAGGCAAATATTGACTATTACACTTGTATAATAATCGTTCTTGAATCGCATCGCATGTCCTGGTCTGCACTATGCTTCATGCAGGACATTGGTGCCTCAGAGTTGATTAAACGCTGTATGAGAACACCCCTTCAACCTGAGGTCCTTTTCTTTGAGGCAGTGAAGCGTGATCGGTCCTCCTCACCTTGATGTCACAACTTGATGTCATGTCTGAAGATGCAAGCTCCAGATTGACTGTGTACAGAACCGACTTCCCTAGACCTGAACATGCCAATACATTTGTGCATAAGGTCATAAACTGGCGAGCTCAAGAAGGCCTGGATAGTTGATTTAGGGTCCGTTTGGTTTGTGAAATTGAATTGGGTCAACCGAATTGAAGCTCCAATTCAATTTCGTGTTGAAATGGAATTGGTTTATGATTCCAATTTCTAGTTTTTGGATGGCAAAACTTGCAAACAAGAATTACAATCCAATTCATTTTCCAAATATGTTTGGTTGCATATCTTTGAGAAATCCCACCCTACGTCCCCACTGTTATGAATATTGTGTGTATAGTGTGTATATTCAAGAGAGTCTAATAGACAATATATATAGAGTATAAGGGGGTTGCTATATACCGATAAAGAATACAAAAGGGTTATATTCTAATATCCCTTTAAACTTATGGTGGATCACACACACTGAGTTTGGAGAGAAAATACAAATGTTGTGCCTTAGTCTGTGGCTTCGTGAGGAAGTCAGTAACCTATAACTCTGATAGCACAAACTGTAAAGCAAGTACTCCCTCCTGCACCTGCGATCGAGTGTATGAAGCATTTACACCAATATGCTTGGTAAGTTCGTGCTTCACTGGGTTTTAGGCACTACTGATAGCATCTGTACTGTCAGACAAAATGGTCGTAGGTCCCATCACATACACTCCAAAATCTGCAAGTAGCCACCTAAACCAAGTAACCTCTGTTATCACTGTTGCTATAGCCCTCAACTTAGCCTTTGCACTCGAACAGAAACTGCAGTCTACTTCTTAGTCTTCCAGACAACAACAAAGGAGTCAAGAAAAACACAATAAGCAAAAGAGAACGATGATCAGAAGGATCACTAGCCAGGTCGCATCGGAGTAAGCCTGAAGCTGTAGTAAGGTAGAGCTGGGGAAAAACAAACGACGAGAGATAGTTCCAAGCAAACAACGAAGAACACGAAGAATGTGACTGTAGTGAAGATGGGTAGGATGAGCCATGAACTGACTCAAGATATGAACACAATAAGCAATATCAGGATGAGTGCTCACAAGATATACCAAACTCCCAACAAGATGATGATAGAGAATAGGATCCTCAAGAAGATCACCATTAGTGGCACTATGATGTAGAGATAGCTCCATGGGAGTCTCAGCAGTGCGAGTGTCAGTCAGACCAGACCGATCAAGAAGATCCTGGACATACTTCTGCTGGGAGAGGTAGTAACCCTCAAGCATGGAAGAGACCACAATCCCAAAAAGTACGTAAGAGAACCAAGATCAATCATCAAAACTGCTCACTGAGATGCTTCTTCACATACGTGATGAATGAAGAATCATCACCAGTGATGAGCATATCATCAACGTACAGAAGAAGCAATATCCTACTCCGAGAAGAGATATGAACAAAAAAAAGAAGGATTATGGGAACTGACAGTGAAACCGGCAATAGTAATCAATGAGGTAAAACATGTAAACCAGGCACGATGAGCCTGTTTGAGGCCATAAAGAGCACGACAAAGACGAAAGACGTACCCATCAGGAACAGAATACCCAGGTGGTGGCTGCATGTAGACCTCCTCATGAATAACACCATTAAGAAAAGTATTCTTAACATCCAGCTGAGAGATAGACAACCGACAAATAGAAGCAACCGCAACAAGAGTGCGAATAGTGGTCATATGGGCAACAGGGGCAAAAGTCTCATTGTAGTCACGACCGTACTCCTACTGAAAGCTGCGAGCTACAAGACGAGCCTTGTAGCGCTCGATAGTACCATCAGACCGGGTCTTAATCTTATACACCCATTTGCACGTGATCGAATGAGCATGCACAGGTGTCGGTACAATATCCCAAGTCTCCGTACGTCGAAGAGCATCAAGTTCCTCTGCCATAGCGAGCTACCACTCAGAACAAGGGCCAGCCTCACGATAAGAACTAGACTCAGTGATAGAAAGAGCATGAGCTATAGGAGCAAATCCAAGACGATCAGAGGTCGAAGTGATGTCCGGTAACAAAGGACGTAACGAGGAGCATCATTAGAAGAATCAGATGTGGGTGTCGGCAAGATACTAGGAGAGGAGACTGGTAAAGAATGAGGACGCCTGGAGTATTGAATAACAGATAAACAAGACGGTGGTGCTGTAGGAACAAGAGGCGGTGCTGCAAGAGACATCACGGGAGGCGGAGGTACAGAAGGAATCATTGAAGACAGACCAGGAGAAGATTGTGATAGTGGAGAAATGGGTGAAGAGTCAGAAAGAAACAACCATGAAATCGTCTCAACAGTAGAAACAAGAGAAGGGGTCGAATCTTGATAGAAGAAAGGTTGAGATTCATCAAAGACAATGTCTCGTGAAATCTTGATCCGTCGAGCATAAGGATCCCAACAGTGATAACCTTTATGCTCAGAGCTATAACCAAGTAGCACACACTCAATTGACTGGGTCGATAGTTTAGTGCGCTCACGAGGTTGTAGCAGAACAAAACACGTACAACCAAAAACATGAATGTGAGTGTACTAGGGGTTCGAGAGTAGAGATGCTTTATAGGACTAACACCCTTAAGAGCAGTGGAAGGTTGCAGATTAATGAGATACGCAGCCGTAGAAATAGCCTCAACCCAGAACTGTGGTGGAACGTGAGAGGCAAGGATAAGAGTGTCAATCTCAATCAGATGACGATGTTTGCGCTCAGCAACCCCATTCTGAGTACGAGCATCAGAACAAGAAGACTGGTGAAGAGTGCTCTGCTTAGAAAGAAAATATCGAAAAGTGTCAGAACAGTACTCGCCAGCAGAATCATAGTGAAAAGTACGGATGATAGAATCAATATGAGTACGAACCATCATTGCAAAGCTACAATAGATTGCAAGAAATTAACCACGATTAGACATAGGGAAAATCCATGTAAAACAAAAATAATCATGAATGAAGATAACATAAGATTTATGCTCGCCTTTAGAGATAATAGGTGCAGATCCCCATACATATGAATGAACTAAGTCAAAAGGACGAGAAGACAAGGACTCACTAAATGATAAGGAAGTTGTAGCTGTTTTCCCAACTTACAACCCTGACAAAACGTGGATGTGTCAACGGTAACACATCCAAGAACACCCTTATGAACCAACGAAGAAAGACAGGACCCACACAAGTGACTTAAACGGTGATGCCACTGCGCAAAAACTCCATAGGTGGTGGTAGCAATGTCGGTGGAAGTAGACGTAGAGGTGACAGGAGCAACTAAAGTGGACGGAAGATGGAGACGATCAAGAATATAGAGATCCTGACGATCCCTACGACGTCGGTTAGTCCCAAGAACCGTCCTTGTCTGTCGATCCTGGATGAAACAAGTGTGAGAGTCAAAACCAACCCTACAGCCAAGATCGGTGAGTTGACCCACCGAGAGAAGCTACATGGTAAGCTGAAGAACATGGGAAACAACTGAAACAGAAAAGTCAGTGGACAAAAAAGTACCTAGACAGTTGACAGACAGAGGAGTACCGTCAGCTGTCTGAACAGAGATAGTAAATACAGGAGGTCCTACTGAAGTGAGAGATGTGGAGTCTGGTATCATGTGTAAAGAGGCACCAGAATCCAGAACCCAAGAAGTACTAGAGGAGACGTTTGAGCTAGACTGGTAGAACCCGCTGAGCTGTGAGAGCGCTACTGAAGTAGAGCCTAGCAGAACTGTTGAACAGAGTCACCTCGCTGAGAAGATCTTGACTTGCTAGTTTGTCCTCCCGTCAAGGAAGGGCCAATAATTGCACTGAATCCCAACTAGTGCAAAAACAGGAGCAGAAACAGACACCTAAAGAACTATAGTCGAAGAAGGAGTAGCAAGCACAGTTGGAACAAACTGTACTGCTAACCCGCGGTGAAGCTCCTTAGCATGAAGCGTCGAAAGAGCCTCAGTGACTGTCGGTCGTGGTGAGCAGCTCAACAGTTGAGCCCTGACAGGCTCAAACTCTGGGCGAGGACGACAAACGAAGTCATAAAGGCAAAGGCGATCACGATCTGCCTTCTGCACTTGATGACACTCCTAGCAGAGTGGAGAAGCCAGCTCGTCCAGCTGGCGCCAAAGACTGGCCAGGGATCAGAAGAAGTCGTTGACGGAGTAGTCCTCTTGGCGAAACGTCTCCAACTCACACTAAAGCAAAGAAAAACTGAGCATTGCTGCTCTGTTGATATAGCTCGTGCAAGTACTCCCAGATTTGACGAGTGGTACGCAGACCAACAATGTCTGGCTAGATGTAGTCGTCGACGCTGACCACCAGGATGACTTGAACACGGGCTTCATCGACACACCAGTGTTCAAAAGCGTCCATGACATACTGAAAGGATCATCATCATCGGCGGCCTCTGCCTCCTTCTTGGTGGCCTCATCTTCTACAGGAGATGCATAAGTAGACTATCTGGGAGGAGGCTGAACCAACGATGGTGGACAAGGTCGGGTACCAGTAACATGTCCTCAGAGACGGAGACCATCGAGCGTGATCTCCATGAGTGAAGACCACCACCTATAGTTCATCCCATTAAGCTTTGTTCCTGAAAATAGGATCGTAGCTGATGGAACAGAAGCCATCAGCAGGCGGCGCTGGACAACGCGGCGGTTAGAGCGTCATACTTTTTTTGGGGGGTTATATTTTTTTTTTGTTTGCGGGCTGGGCCCACTTGCATAAAAAAGGCTAAAGGCCTTCTAAGACACTCCATGCGCGTGGGGGGAACTAGGGTTCCCCTACTACTAGAGTGGCGGCTGCGACCGGACCGGTGAAGGTGGTGCTCCGGCGGGCGGCTCTTCGGCGACGCCCTCATGCACGTGCGGCTTCGGGTGCAATGGTAGCCTTGCTTTGGGAGCAGGGTGCGGCAAGGCATCGGGTGGCCACGTCAAGCGGTGTGGCAGCTCGGGGTCGTTAGGGACTGGCCGGCGCTGGGTCGTGGCGGCTTGGGGTCGTCAAAGACTGCGGTAGCTCGGCGTAGCGGCAGTGTCGGCTTCGAGAGTGGGCACGTCCAAGCGTCGGGCGGCGGTGGAGACCGAACGGGACGTCGGGCAGCCCGTGCGTGATTCGGCTTCGGGCGTGGTGGCGGGGCGGCTTTGATAGCGGCGACTCGCGGCGGCATTCGGCTGGATGGCAGCAGAAGGAGAGCTAGGTTAGCACCCTAGCTCTGATACCATGTTATGAATATTGTGTGTATATTCAAGAGGGCCCAATAGGCAATATATATATAGAGTACAAGGGGGTTGTCATGTATAGATAAGGAATACAAAAGAGTCATATTCTAACACCCACCACCGGCACATGGCAAACAAACATCAGCAACAAAGGCAAAGGCACCACCACCATGGCAACACCGCTACATCTCTCTCCCCATCTAATCCCTCCCCAACCCCGATGGCTGGTGAGCTTGCCGATGGTGAGGGGGTCCCAACTACGGTGACCTGAACTATCGCCTCTTCGGCACCTTTCCTAGCCTCGACGGGCGCCACCTCTTCCTCATGGCCGTTGTTGGCCGACAACGGAGAAGGAGGAAGGCGGACGAGCAGATCTACGGCGGTGGCTCACAATAGAGGACTCGAGGAAGACGAAGAAGAAGGATGAACAGATCCACGGTGGCGGCACATGGCCGAGCGGAAACTTGCTGCCACCAGACTCGAGGAAGAAGCTTGACATGGCTGCTACAACGATCGAGGGAATTCGGCTGTGGCGATGGTGGCCGTGGATCTCAGAGGCCATGGATCTCCGCCGTGGAGCTCAAAGACAGTGGCGTTGCGCTCGAGGAGCAGGGGTGTGCGAGACGCTTCATTACGCATGTGTGGATGTGGCGCGATAGAGAGAGGAGGCGAGAGGAAGAAGATGAACGGAGTTGGCTAACGCGTGGGGTCGGACCTACATGTCAGCGAGATGGAGGGGAGGCGGGTTGCTACGCCTAGCTTCAATGGGCTAGCTCGGCCTTGAGGACAGTTGGGCCGCGATGAGGAAGGAGGAGGCGGATGGGCTTGTTGCGCGTGGGCTGGCTAGGCTATGGTACGAGGGAAGGGAAAGGAGGGGGAGAAGAGGCCGGGCCGACATCTGGGTTTCGGCCCAAAAGAGAGGAGGGAGAAAAGGGTTTAAACTTTTAGTTTGGATTTTCATGATTTAATTTGAAATTCAAATTCTGAGGAGTTTTTGCACACCATTTAACTTGTAGATTTTTATAATTTCAATTTGGGTGCAAGGGAAAATGATTTATCTTTTGAATTGCAAGTCAAGTTTTTGGAATTTCTCAAAATACAACAAAAGTTTTTGAAGTCCAAGAAATTCAAGCAAGTTTTAAATTATTCAAAAATTGACCTGTTACATTTTCCCGGACGGTTCAACTAAACTCCCAAGTCCTAACTCCAAACCCATTTGAGAGCTAGCCGATACATTTTTCTTTTGCTCGAGCTTTCCCTTTAATTACTCTTTTCTTTTTGTCCTATGTCCTATGATCTGATATGGACTATATATCTCCAAAATATAATATTAATACATGAAAATTTTAATCTTAAAATAGGAGGAAAATGACAACTCAAGCTAGGATCAAATTTTGATGATTCATTTTTTTTGGCCAAGGAAAATTGCGGTGATTCATGATAACAAGATAAACCGCATGCGCCACTATAAGGAGGAAGAATAAAAAAATCGATCGTGGTGTGGAATAATTCAAAGAGGTCTTTTTGAAAGATTCTAGTAGTTTTTAGTGATTTTATTTGATCTGCTTAGACCAAATGTGATAGTTTAATTAATAAAATCAATATTACTTCTTATATTCTTCTATGGCAAGGCCTTGAAATACATTCACTACATTTTGTCAACTAGACTACATTTAATATACGTTAAATTGGTTGGACGGATGATTAAAACTCTAGTACATTATATGTCGTGCATTTGTGCATCAAACTGCAGATACTATATATCGAGGTAATTAACACATTTTATCGTCTCATCATTCACTAAAAGAATATATATAATTTTTGCGAGTAGCTAGGACGCTCTAGCTATGAAAAAACGTTTAACATCTTCCTTGCGCGTCGTCACGTACAGTTACTAACTTCTAGGACCACAACTCCCGCTAACTAAGCTAGCTAGGAAGGATGAGTTCCTAACAATGGTGGCCAAATGGGTCACCAGGCACAGCACGATGAGCACGTGCCGGTCTGGGTACGATTAAGCCCGAGGACTAGTCGAGCGCTGCCATATCGGCCCATGAGCTTGGGTGCCGACCCCGGCACATTACGCTGGCCTCTCAGGTCGTGCCGGCCCGGTCAGGACATGTTTAGCCCAATGAGCCGGGTTGGGCCGTGTAGTCTATTTCGGTGTAATTTTTTTTTAAAATTTCTAGAAAATCAAGAACAACATATAGAATTAATTCAAAAATAAAGAATAAAATTGTAAAAAAGAGTTCTATTATGGGAAAAAGAGATAAATATATTCTAAATATAATAAATATCTTTAATAATGTTTACATGACTGCTTCGTTAAAACATTTGCCAAGTAAAAACTCAACAAGAGAAAACCTTAGCAAAGGAAAAAGATTACAACCTATAGCGCTGCATACGTCCATGTTCTAAGTGTCATTGTCTAGGTACATGTTTTTGAACACATCTGTCAACTCTAGATTATCAGCAGAGTGTTGTGTTCGTGCATCAGCTTGCTCTCAGTCCTTCACAGTTAGAAGTATATTCACCATCTCACTCGTGAGACGTGTTTTTCTCCCCAACATTCTTCAAGAAAGACTGAAAGCAGGCACAGAGGGAACTATGAAGACAAGAACATTTAACACATCATGTGCTAATACGGATAGCACATGGTATGTTATCTTATGGTTATACCACTATTGCAAAATTTTGAAGCCATCTGCGTTAAAATCCACTGTATCGCAGCCTAGATAGGCGGATAGTTTCTCACTCCTTGGATGAGAGATTGGTCTTGCTTGAGGTGGCGGTGTAGAATCTAAACCCGTGGACCTTGGAGGAAGAACGTGCACCCTAGATCTTGCCCACACATTTGTCTTGTTGACTATAGTGAGTGCTACTGGAGGTCATTGAAAAAGCTCAAAAAATGTAGCACGAACATTTGCAAAATAATTAGAATAGTCTTGGCCTGTAGCATTACTAAGAAATTCAAGAACATTAGCAAATTATAGAATTTTAGCTCTACGATCTAAAATAAATGCAAATGCATATATGAATGGGATTTCTCTCCAATATTTCAAGTATGTTGATTTCGTAACAATGATAGTCTCTCGTAAAACTATTTCATTTTCACATGCCTTCAAGTGACTAGTAAAATGTAGAATACTATACACAATAATAGGAGATATTGGATAATACACAACAGATAAAACAACAGTAGAGTCATAAAAAAGTTCCAAAACCTAAAGTGTCTTCTCAGCAACAAACCAATGCTGCTAAGTCAATAGTATACTACTGTGAATGCTATGAAAGTGTGTTTGAATAAAAAAAATACTCTTATATGGTAAAAATCTTTTAAATATCAAGTAAGTAAAGTTTCATCTTATTGGCATATCCAAACCAAATTTTCTTGGACGTACACTCATTGCCCTACATAAGTTCGTATATGCTATTATTCATTGGTTAGAATGATTTAAGAAAGATATCACATCGCAGAAAGTTTTAACATACGCATCCAACCTCTTCAATCTGCATTTTACTATTAGGCTAATAATATGACAAGTGAATCGCTGATATAGCACGAAACATTCGATGTATGTACTCAACAATGGAGCGGGAATATCAATTGCCCTAGAGTTTGGGGCAGAATTGTCTAAAGTTATTGAGATTATTTTGTTTATAAGACCAAAGTCTTCCACGACTTTGATCAAATAGCCTGCAATATTCTCACCCGTGTGTGCTACATCAATAAGTTTGAACCCTATAGTTATTTTTGTTAATTTCCCAGTTGTCATTAATATAATGAGTAACTACACTAAGGTAATCCTCCACTGTCCAACCACTCCATATGTCTGAGGTCAAAGCCACCGAAAACGTATATGTACTAAATAGTTCTTTTAATTTATCACGATGTTCATTGTAGTATTTAACTAGATCTCTAGTTGCGGGCTGTCTAGAAACGGTAGAAAATATAGGATTGTGCGCAGTCCTTGTGTAATTTTCAAAAGATATTCACTCTCTAAAGTTTAAAGGTAAACCCTCCGAAGGAATTAAACGACAAAGAGATTGATGAGTTACCTCGTGGTTGTACTCTCAACTATGTACCATATCGTCAGGGTTGTACTGAAGCTGTGTCTACCTAATTGCTAATCCTTGCCTTGATTTACATCTTGCAGTATGTCTAATCAAGTGTCCCGTTCTACCTGAAGACTTTACAAACAATTCATGCTTATAAATTTTACAAACAACATATCTTACCAGAGCTCCTTATGTGTCTTCCTTGATTGTCCTATCGAAATCATTCCAAACTCCCGATGTAGTCGACTTGGATCTCTTTTCACCGGAGGTGACAAACGTAGATCCTGTCGTAGAGCCTGATGATGGCATTCCTCCTGCTTGCTCTTGCGGTTGCCTTCCCCCTGCTTGGTCTTGCGATTGGCTTGAGGCATAGAGATTCTTGAAGGATGCAAGTTCCACTGGTGAAATTATGTAATCATAAATAGCAAAAACTATCATAATTTTCCATCACAAAAACTGCAAATCGAAACTTACTCTATTAATAATTTTATCTTAGTATAACAAATAATAACAAAAAAAATATGCAAAATAAAAGTATTTTACCACTTTTCCCAGCTGGCTGCTGGATTTTGAAATTCCAAAAATTTTACACAAATATTTCGAATTTTGCCAAATTATCACACAAGGAATCTAAATTTACACAACATAATTCGTAGAAGATATTGAGGAATATATGGGTGTTGAATGAGGGGGTGGGGTATGGTGGCTATTTATCGGAAAAATTATTTTTTATTATTTTTGGTATTTTTAAACCTCCAAACAACTAAAAATGATCAAAATATTTAAAATTCCGACAGTTATCCGTGCGTAACTGGGTTGGGCCATGTTGTGCCCGACATGCCTATGTGGGCCTTACGGCTATAAGCGTGCCCAACGTGCCTATGTGGGCCTAACGGCTATAAGCATGGCCGGCGTGCCTAATCTGGCAGTGCTGTGCCCCAGGCCAGCCCGTCAAGCTAGGGTGCTGATCACGGCATAGCCGGTTGGACCGTGCCGACCCGGCCTAGCTACCGTGTGAGCTATGCCGTGTCTGAATCCGACCAACAATTATGCGCTTCAAGCCGGCCTGGGCAAGAGAGGCACGCCCATCTGGCTATCAGTAGTTCCTAACTTCTTACAAACATGTAGCTAGAGAATATGACTGGTCAAATGTACGCCTAAGAGACAACCCTATGGACATCGGAAACAACGTCACACTCAACCGCTACCAAGTAATGACAATTAACTACTAGTTTAAGACTATATTGCTCAGCAAACATAGATTAGACCAACGAAAATTCTTATTATTAGACCTCCACCCGGAGATCACCGGATGCATGGAACACGTACGTAGCAATCGATCGAATGCATGTCGTTGTCATGACTAGGGATGGCAATAGACCCGTCCCGCTTCCGCCCGGGAATTCATTCACCCATTAGAGATCAGGATTGGGACTATTTCTTTCTCCACAGAGGTGCTAATATGAAAATCATATTTCCCATCGGGGAAAGTGGGGCCGGGACCATTCCCCTACTCCACATCCCCGCTACCTATGGGCCCCGATAACCCCTATGACATGTGGACTACTACCGCACAGTCCGCAGTTCGGAACTATGTCTCTACACTAAGCCGTCCCACAACACACTAACTGTCTGCTTCTAACCCTTGCATCCCATTCTCACGTCCCCCTTCGGCCTTCCGCCCTTCCCCATCCCAGCCGCCGCCCCCAATTCCCCATCCTGCATCCCGCATCCCCCTTCGACCTTCCCCATCCCAGCCATCGCCCCCAATTCCCCATCCCGCATCCGACATCCCCCTTCGTTCGACAGCTCCTCCCTCAGTCCCGCTTCGATACGTTGCTCTACCAACAGCCGATGCAGTAATGCTGGCTTCGTCTGGTCCTCCGGTCCTCCCCAACATCCGATGCTGGCTGCTCCACCAATAGCTGACGCGGCGACACCGGCTTCGCCCGGTCCTCCGCAACATCCGACACCGACTGCTCCACCAACAGCCGACGTGGCGACGCCAACCTCCGCAACATCCGACACCATCTCTCCCCCCTCCAATAGCCAAGAGCCGACGCCGACGCCTACCTCCCCCAGTCGGCCGACGTCGGCCTCCTCCTCCCAAACGGTCAACGATGACCTCTTCCTCCCCCGCACCGATTAGTCAACCACTCATCCACTCATTCTCCTCTCTGAAATGGTGCTAGACCACTCAAATGCTTGATGTCTCCATTTGCTTGCTTGCTTGATGATGATCTAAGTTTCAGGTCTGGATCCTCGTGGGGTCCCGATAACCCGATAAGAGCGGGGAACGATGGTGAATAGCACCGAGGACGTTGATGAGTACAGGGAATGAGAATTTTCTTTTTTCTTGAGGGCGGGTCTACCGCTCCCTGTCGGGGAATAGGTCGTTGCCAACCCCGGCCACGACCGAAGCTACATTGTGTCGATGGCGCTGCGTGCTCGAGCTAGCAGCCATGCAGAAGATAGTCGCCGCCTGCTTCTGGCGGCTGCACGTCTCACTTGCCATCTGGTCAAAGTCAAACCAGTGGCAGACTCATGATTTTTGGGATGGATGTTCTGAGTCAGTCAGTAAAATATTATTCAATACAAAAAGTAAATGTACACAACAGTAAAAATTACAATTCAAATTGTTTTCATTAGTGTAGAGAAATTACAAAATAACTAACAAAATCTACAACTTCCTCTTCATTTTTTAAGCCTCTACATTATACACTTCAAAAGATTCACATATTACTAATCAAACATAACACTAAAATAGAATTAGGATTTTTGGGTTTGGGAATTGGGAGTGAGATGCAGCTCCTCGCAACTCTGCCCCACCGACCGATGTCATGTGCTCCTACCTGTCGGCCGCTACTTCTGGTGCCATTGCGCCCTCCATCCCCGACTCCCAGCTCACCATGGCCTTGCACAGTGGCCACACACTCCTTGCCTTAGTGATATACCCTAGAGGTAATCATAGAGATAATTGTATCACGTCTATGTTTATGAGTTATTGAATAAATATTGTCATGTTCCTTAAAAATATCATCAGTTATAAAGATTAATGAGTATGTGACTTGTTGGTGAAACTCCTTTAACTTATGATAATATAGTTATAATGTATCCCTGGTCGAAAGTCATTAGCCAGAACACTAGTGACTCTATCGACCAGCACATGTATTGATTGATGACCATGTTTCACCGGTCATATATATAGAGATATCCAATCAATAATGTGAACACATGTTAGATCGAACATGGTGTTGGATTGAGCAGGGTGATTTCAGATCACAATTAGGGTTTGTGTTTTGTCTTAATGGAGGAGTAGTGAGCTGGAAGAGTTCCAAGTAAGGAACGGTTGCTGATTCTACAACAGAGCCTGAGTACTTCGAGAGTTGCAAAAGAAGTCGTATGGATTAGAAAGTTTATTTGTGAACTGGGTGTGGTTTCGAGTGCTTACAGTCCAATTGATCTCTATTGTGGTAATAGTGAAGCCATTGCACAAGCTAAAGAGCATAGATCGCATCAAAAGTCCAAGCACATACTTGGATGATATCACATCATTCGTGAGATCGTTGAGAGGGGTGATATCAAGATATGCAAGGTGCACACGGATTTAAATATTGTTGATTCGTTGACAAAGCCTCTCCCACAACCTCAGCATGAGGCGCACACAAGAGCAATAGGTATAAGATATCTATATGATTGACTCTGGTTCAAGTTCAACCAGGTATTGACTGGTTATATAGTGATACGACCAGATCCAGGACTAGTCGTATAATGATACAACCAGATCCAGACTAGTCGTATGGAGATACGAACTGGTCGTAGACTGGTCGAAATGACCAAGTGTACACAAAAAGACATGGGTATTCGATGCCTATTTGATTTACTCTAGAGAAAAATGTGAGACTGTTGGTGATATGCCTCAGAGACAATCATAGAGATGATTATATCACATCTATGTTTATGAGTTATTGAATAAATGTTATTTTGTTCCTTGAATGAATCATCAGTTATAAAGATTAACGAGTATGTGACTTGTTGGTGAAGCACTTTTACCTTATGATGATGTCGTTCTAAATGTATCTGTGATCGAAAGTCACTGGTCAGAACACTAGTGACTCTATCGACCAGCACAAGTATTGATTAATGACCATGTTTCACCAGTCATGGATATAGGGATATCGAATGAATAATGTGAACATATGTTAGATAATATAGTGTTGGATTGACCCACATTGAGACACTGCTAAGATTGTTATAATTTCATGTGTCATTAGTTGATCTCAAGTAATGATGATGTATAATCCTAGACCTGAGATCAGTATGGTTTTCTACATGTATAAGAGTACATTTTGGGTTTGCCAAAGGCTACTCTGTAACCGAATAGTTATAAAGGTAGCTTTCGAGTATGCTATAAAACATGCGAAGAAATGTAACTTGTCAGATATGGGATTTGCTCCTCCTAACATAACATGAGAGATGTCTCTGCGTCCCTCGATGTGGTCGGATAAAAAAGTGCATGGCCATGTCACTGGTGGTCGAAGAGTTCAACCACATGAAGTTATCTATCACTCTGTCGAGAAAGTATTGAACAGTCCATGGATGACATCACATCTCACTTAGAGTTCAACCAAATATTGTGAAGCAAAGGGAGAATACACGAGTTGGTCATTCAGTTCGATCAGATACAGACTAGTCGTATAGAGATATGAGGTAGTCATAGGTTGGTCGAATATGATCACTAAGTGGTCGAAACCTGGTCGTAAGGAGTTGCGAATTGATCGGGACCAAATATGAGTTGGTCGTAGGCTGGTCGAAACCTGGCCGTAAGGATTTACGAACTGGTCGAGACCAAATATGAGCTGGTCATAGGTTGGTCGAAACCTGGTCGTAAGGAGTTGCGAACTGATCGAGACCAAATAGGACCTGATTGTAGATTATATTGCATTAAGGTTCGTCCGATATAATTTGTGTATATTCGGGAATCATTATGTCCTACTAGGTACCACTAACGATTCGTGGTCGGAAAAGGTTTTCGAGTCACAACCAAACTACACATTAACCTACAGGGTCACACACTTAACGGGTTGGAACAAACCAGTATGGATACGATTCGTCAAACATATTTGGATAGGATCCGTCACGGACACTTATTTAAGGAGATGCTTGAGGCTATTAGGAGAGATATATGTAACAGAGGAGACACACGATAAGAGTTAACGTGAGTTGCTCCAAACCTTAGTCGTCATCTTCTTGAGAGAGCCTTCCCGTGCAACTTGGTGCTAGCACACCGTCACGGTGTTCCTGCCCTGGATGTGTGGATACCGTAGAGACGCTACTACGGTTGTTGCTGCACTAGAGGACGATCCACTACATTGCAAGGAAAGTGATCGGTTGTTGGAGGAGACGATCGGCGACGACTACGCTGGACGATCGACTACGAGGACGATCAACTACATCGAACGATAGATTACGACCACTACTTCGACGCGCTCTTCGTTGGACCAGGCTGCTCTAACTCTTCTTCTGCTGCATTACGCGTCTGATGATAACGCTCTGCGATCTCTTGCTTGCATAGCATCCTGATTTACGTGGTAGAATTTTTGAATTGTCAGCTAGCGTAGCCTACCCGTATCCCAACAGTGATATCAGAGCTAGGTTTAATAGTTTTTGATCTCTATGTCGTATATACTGGATATGTGACATTAGTAGATTGGATCTATTACTAGTCGGATCTAGTAACCTAGATTGGTTCATGTGGATGGAACGGTCTAGACATTGGTCGATGAGATTGATCAGTGTTCCACGATAGTAGATGGGTTTACGAGGATGTATGAGCTAAAAGGACCAGATAATTTACTCAACTTGTTTTCGACTGCCTTGCATGACACTCCTACCGGTCGGAATTCAGCCATCGAAGTATGCCGCAGTGCGTGGTCGTATAAAGGCAATGATCAGATTGGTTCGGACTATGGTTAATATGACTAACACGATGATTTTCGAGGCTCGGTTATGTGAACAAGATTCATATCCTGGAAAAGGTTTCGAGAGAGCTGCCCTCAACCAGCGAGGGGCGCTGCCCCTTTGAACCTCGCCCGCTAACCGACTATCTGGACCGCCATGGTCGTAGCTGCGTTATATGGTATTATGTGTTTGTGTCTTCTCATAGAATTGGATTCTATGTATAAATCATTTTTGCAGGGATTGATGTGAATAGTTTAGCCTATTGTGTATGTGATATATGAATGGATTTCTCATGGTCTGTATGTCATACTGTGAGATAGCCATCGAGCTACATATTATTGTATAACGGTCTGCATACCGACATGTGATGCTTGATATTCTCATTTGTAATTCATTACTAGCTTTTAGGAGTAATTGCTTAGTATATGAATGTGGTCGGAGACTTTAAGCATGATGGTCAAAGGATAGGAAGTATGGTAATGGAGATCGTCATGATAAGCGTCCAACTATTTCATAGTTTAATTTGATTATCTATGAATGTTTATTTCTGCCATGCTATCTGATCATGTTTTTTATTAGTTGTTTTAACTTGGTAGAATGGTATCCCTCAAGAAAAATTAAGTTAATTTGATGCCCTTTCAATTGCTACGCCCGTCACGATTTTGATCGTTAATTGGTAGGTCTGCCAAAGTAAAGTGTCATTGACTATCTTAATAAGACGGGGTAGGTGTGGGACACCCACATGCATAGTATTGGTTTAACTTGACAAGGCTATCAAAAGGATTTTGGGCCTTAGGGCGTAGGACTATCGGTAGCCGTGGCATAGAGATGCCGCCCAACAGACAAGAGTCATACGCGATATGATTGGCAAGAGGTTGCCTACCTAAAATCACTAGATTTCTAGTAGTGATGCCAAAGCTCACTATGACTTAATGATTTTTGGATCTTGAACTCACTATATGATATTTGAGGGAAATATGATGTTTGAGGGAAACATGGTCTAGACTGGTTGTATATATCCAGACTAGTCGTATAGTGATATGACCAAATCCAGTCTAGTCCAGACTAGTCGTATAGTGATACGATCGAGTCCAGACTAGTCGTATGATGATACAACTGGATCCGATTAGTCGTATGGAGATACGAGCTGGTCGTAGACTGGTCGAACACGACCACCAATATGATTGTTTAATAGAAGATCTTACATAAACATAGTGTTGAATCTTTGTATATATTTCTGTTGTAGATCATGGCACCTACTACTTATTCTGCACCTACCTTTAACTTGCGATCTATTCTTGAGAAACAAAAACTGAATGATACAAATTTTATTGACTGGTTTCGTAATTTGAGAATTGTTCTCAAGCAAGAAAAGAAGAAATATATTCTAGAGGGTCTCTATCCTGAGGAACCGAGTGTCGATGCTCCTCGTGCTGATAAGAATGCTTACGAGAAGTATTGCAATGACGCAATCGATGTGCACTTCCTATTGCTTACGACCATGAACTCTAAGCTTCATAAGCAATATGAGACTACAAACGCTTACAATATGATGGTAGGTCTAAAGGGTAACGCTTACAATATGATGGTAGGTCTAAAGGGTATGTTTCAGAATCAAGCAAGGGCGGAGAGGTTTAACACCTCTAAGGCATTGTTTTCTTATAGGCTGTTAGAAGGTAACCCGATCAGTCCTCGTGTGATAAAAATAATTGGTCACATTGAGAGCTTGTAAAAACTTGGTTTCCCCTTTAGCCAAGAGTTGGCTACTGATGTGATTCTCCAATCACTCTCTACGAGTTTTGAGCCTGTCATATTGAATTTTCATATGAATGGTATGGAGAAATCAATGACCGACTTGCATGGCATGCTTAAGGGTGCTGAGGAGAGCATCAAGAAAAGCTATAATCATGTGATGATGGTTCAAAAGATTACTAGCTTCAAGAAGAATGGTATGTCAAAGGGAAAGGGAAGACTCAAAATAAGATTGAGAGTCTCAATACTAAGCTTAAGAAGCTCAACCTGGGTCCTAAGCCTGAATCAGAATGTTACCATTGTCATGAGACTGGACATTGGAAAAGAAACAGCAAGAAGTGCTTAGTAGAGATGAAAAAGAACATGTAAAGTAAGATTTCTAGTTCAGGTATAAATGTTATAGAAATTAATCTTGCCTCTTCTCTGACCAGTTCTTGGGTATTTGATACCGGATCGGTTGCTCATATTTGCAATTCGATGCAGGGACTGATAAGGAGTAGAAGTTTGGCAAGATGAGATATTGATTTTCGTGTGGGCAATGGAGTAAGAGTTGCTACATTAGCTATTGGTACTTTTCCATTAGCTTTACCCTTAGAATTAGTTATGGAACTAAATAATTGTTATTATGTTCCTGCCTTAAGCAAAAATATTATTTCTGCTTCATGTTTAGGAGCAGAAGGTTATGAATTCAGAATAAAGAACAATTGTTGTTCAATTTATTTTGAAGATATGCTTTATGACCATGCTCCATTGGTGAATAGATTGTATGTTTTGAATCTTGAGGATGAGCCCATCTATAACGTTAATGCTAAGAGACTTCGACCTAATGATTTGAATTCCACTTTTATTTGGCATTGTCGTCTAGGTCATATAAATGAGAAGCGTATGATGAAGCTCCATAAAGATGGTCTTCTAACCTCATTTGATTTTGAATCATTTGAAACATGTGAATCTTGTTTACTTGGCAAGATGACAAAGACAACTTTCATGACTAGAGGTGAGAAGGTAAGTGACTTATTGGCCTTGTACATACAGATGTATGTGGCCCAATGAGCACTTCGGCCAGAGGTGGTTTTCAGTACTTTATAACATTTACTAATGATTTCAGTAGATATGACTATTTCTACTTGATAAGACATAAGTCAGAATTCTTTAAAAAGTTCAAAGAATTTCAGAATGAAGTGCAGAATCAACTTAGCAAGACAATCAAATATCTACGATCTGATCGTGGAGGTGAATATTTGAGCCGTGAGTTTGGTGATTATCTAAAGAAATGTGGAATTGTTCCACAACTTACTCCGCCGGGGACGCCTCAATGGAATGGGGTGTCTAAACGACGGAACCGAACATTGTTGGAGATGGTTCAGTTAATGATAAGCCAATCTGATCTTCCATTGCAATTCTGAGGATACGCTCTAGAAACAACGACTTTCACTTTAAATAGGGTTCCATTAAAAACTGTAGAGAAGACACCATATGAGATATGTACCGGGAAGTGTCTGGATTGTCTTTTCTCAGGGTATGGGGTTGTGAGGTATATGCCAAATGTTTGATGCCTAATAAACTCACACCCAAGTCCAATAAGTGCTTCTTTGTGGGCTTTCCTAAGGAAACTAAGGGATATTATTTTTATAATCGGGTTGATAACAAAGTGTTTGTTGTCCGAGATGGTGTATTCTTGGAGAAAGAGTTTATTTCCAAAGGAGTCAGTGGGAGCAAGGTGCAACTCGAAGAAATTTGAGAACCATCTGAAAATATTTCAAGTCCTGCTGAACCTCTACAGGATGAATAAGATGTTGTTGAACCTGTAAATGAGACATCAGCCCCACATAGATTAAAAAGGCCATGTCAATAGAATATAAGGTATGGACATGATATTTTATTATTGAATAATGATGAGTCTATGACTTATACGGAAGCGGTGATGAGCCCAGAATCTGAGTTATGGCTTGAAGCCATGAGATCCGAGATAAAATCCATATATGACAATCAAGTTTGGAACTTGGTTGATGCACCTGATGGTGTCACGACCATAGAGTGTGAGTGGATGTTTAATAAAAAAGATAGATATGGATGGAAATTTTCACATTCATAAGGCACGACTGGTCGCGAAGGGTTTCAAACAAATTCAAGGTGTTCATTATGATAAAATCTTCTCGCCTATCGCGATGCTTAAGTCTATCCGGATCATTCTAGCAATTGCTGCGTATTTCGACTATGAGATATGACAAATGGATGTCAAAACGAATTTTCTAAATGAAAACCTAAGTGAGGATGTGTACATGACACAACCTGAAGGTTTTGTTGATCCAAAAGAAGCTAGAAAGGTATGCAAGCTTAAAAAATCCATCTATGGATTGAAGCAAGCATCTTGGAGTTAGAACATTCGTTTTGATGAAGTGGTCAAAGAGTTTGACTTCAACAAGAACGAAGAAGAACCTTGTGTTTACAAGAAGGTTAGTGGGAGCAAGCTTGTGTTTCTGATCTTGTATGTGGATGACATACTACTGGTTGGAAATGATATTCATATACTTGAATCTGTTAAAACTTCATTAAGAAATAGTTTCTCAATGAAAGATTTGAGAGATGCAGCATATATGCTTGGTATAAGGATCTATGGAGATATATCTAAAAGGCTAATTGGATTAAACCAGGATATGTACATAGGCAAGGTGTTGAAACAGTTCAGCATGCAAGATTCTAAGAGTGGTTTCTTACCCATAGCACATGGCATTAATCTCAGCAAGAATCAGTGTCCTACGACCACTGATTAGCGACACAAAATAAGTAGAATTCAATATACTTCGGTTATTGGATCTATTATGTATGCTATGCTATGTACACGACCAGATGTGTCGTATGCTCTAAGTGTTACGAGCAAATATCAGTCGGATCCAGGTGAAAGTCACTGGATAGTAGTCAATAATATCCTTAAGTACTTGAGAAGGACTAAGGATGCATTCCTTGTGTATGGTGCTGAGGAAAAGCTGGTCGTAAATGGTTACACCGATGCTAGCTTCCAAACCAACCAGGGTGATTTCAGATCGCAATCAGGTTTTGTGTTTTGTCTTAATGGAGGAGCAGTGAGCTGGCAGAGTTCCAAGCAAGGAACGGATGCTGATTCTACAACAGAGGCCGAGTACATTGCGGCTTCGGAAGTTGCAAAACAATCCATATGGATTAGAAGTTTATTTGTGAACTAGGTGTGGTTTCGAGTGTTTCTAGTCCAATGGATCTCTGTTCTGGTAATAGTGGAGCCATTGCACAAGCTAAGTAGCCTAGATCGCATCAAAAGTCTAAGCACATACTTCGGCGATATCACATCATTCGTGAGATCGTTGAGAGAAGTGATGCTAAAATATGCAAGGTGCACACAGATTTGAATATTGCTGATCCGTTGACAAAGCATCTCCCTTAACCCAAGCATGGGTGCGCAAAAAGAGAAATGGGTATAAGATACTTATATGATTGACTCCGGTGCAAGTTCGACCAGGTATGGACTGGTCGTAGAGTGATACGATCATATCCAGACTAGTCGTAGACTAATCGAACATGACCAAGTGCACACAAAATGATGATGTATAATCATATAGGGATATCGAATGAATAATATGAACATATGTTAGAGAACATGGTGTTGGATTGACCTACCTTGAGACACTGCTGAGATTGTTATGATTTCATGTGTCATTTCATGTGTCATCAGTTGGTCTCAAGCAATGATGATGTATAATCCTTAGACCTGAGTTTAGTATGGTTTCCTACATATGTAAGAGTACACTTTGTGGTTGCCAAAGGCTACCCCGTAATCGGGTAGTCATTAAGGTGGCTTTCGAGTATGCTATGAAATATGCGGGGAAATGTGACTGGTCAGATATGATATTTACCCCACCTAATATAACAGGAGATATGTCTCTGGGCCCCTCGATATGGTCGGATAAAGAAAGTGCAGGCCATGCCACTGGTGGTCGAAGAGTTTGACCATATGAAGTTATCTATCACTCTATCGAGAAAATATTGAACAGTCCATGGATGACATGACATCTCACCGGGAGTTCAACCAGATATCGTGAGGTAAAGGGAGAATACATGCTGGTCTTTCAGTTCGATCAGATACAAACTAGTCGTATGGAGGTACGAGCTAGTCCTAGGCTGGTCGAGTATGATCACTAAGTGGTCGAAACCAGGTCGTAAGGAGTTGCGAATTGGTCTAGACCAAATAGGACCTGGTCGTAGATCATATTGCATTAAGGTTCATCCGATATAATTTGTGTGTATTAGGGAATCATTATGTCCTGCTAGGTACGACTAACTACTTGTGGTCGGAAAAGGTTTTCAAGTCACAACCGAACTACACATGGACCTACAAGGTCACACACTTAACGGGTTGAAACAAACCAGTACGGATACAATTCGTCAAACGTATTCGGATAGGATCCATCACATACACTATTTAAGGAGACGCTTGAGGCTGTTGGGAGAGATATATGTAACAGAGGAGACACATGACAAGAGTTGACGTGAGTTGCTCCAAACCCTAACTACCATCTTCTCGAGAGAGCCTTCCCGTGCGACTTGGTGTTAGTACACCAACGTACGGTGTTCCTGCCCTGGACGTGTGGATACCGTAGAGGCACTAGTACGGTTGCTGTTGTGCTAGAGGACGATCCGCGATATTGCAAGTAAAGCGATCGGTTGCTGGAGGAGACGATCAGCGACCACTACGCTTGACGATCGACTGTGAGGACGATCAACTACGTCGGACGATCGACTACGACCACTACTTCGACGTGCTCTTCGTTGGACCAGGCTGCTCCAACTTTTCTTCCGCTGCATTGCGTGTCTAGTGGTAACAATCTGTGATCTCTTGCTTGTATGGCATTCTGGTTTACGTGGTAGAATTTTTGAATTTTCAGCTAGCGTAGTCTACCCGTATCCCAATAGCGGGATGCCACCTCACACTCACTTCTAGCTTCCTTGCTTGCCATGGCTAGTCGTGCCCTGCTCGGTACTCGCCCTCCCTTGCCCTTTCGTCTGTGCTAGCCGCCACTATGCGATTGCGATCTGCGTGCGCTCCTGCTACTCCTCCCCCTCTCCCATGTTGCTGTTGCACGTGACTGTTACGATGTTGCCTCCCTCGCCCCACCCCGCTAGGATGCTCGGCGTTTCTCGGCCACCTTGCTCCAAGCCTCTGCCTTCCAACACGCTGGCGCCCATCGTCCACCACATGCATGTGCCTCCACCACTTGTCATATACGTTTGCGTGGCTGCGTCGGCGCGTCGAGCCATCGAGAGAGATAGCCTGAGATGTGAGGGGGTGAGAGCAGGGATTGGGTAACTGGGTGAAATTTTAAACGGGGGGTAGGGCCAGTTTGGCTGAAAAAAAGAAAATTTTCTACAAATTTTGGCCAAAATTTTCAAATCAAAATTTGAATTTTTGTGAAGTTAAAACAAAAAATACAAAAAATAGTGCAAAGTCAAGGTTCAAACCCACAACCACCCTCTCTAAGGCTAAGGGCGTTTCCACTCGGGCACATGCACTCATGTGCCTGCATATGGTTACCAAATTCCTTTATATTTGACAAAAAAACTAGCAAATCCAAAAAAAATTGGCCGGTTGGAAATTTTACCAGGGTCCGGTAAAATCGATTTTCGCCGCTTTTCGATGAAAACCGGCCGAAATTTTAAACCCGATGAGAGCCGATTAGGGCTACTGGGGAATGGACTGGTCCGAGGAATCGAGTAGCGCCAGATGGGGCTGAGTTGGGTGGCATAAACATGATAAATTTGGCCCAACTAAGAGAATCTATATGTATTATACCTATTATGTACTGAATTTTTGTCACAAAATTTGGATGTTTAGCCGTGAACACAGATGGGTCCGCCCCTGGGTCAAACCCTAGTGATATCTCTTGTGTATCTTAAGGAAGATGGACTCAAAACTCGACTTGGAATGCATGCATGCTTTGTGTGAAGGCATGCCTGACACCTACCGCCTACTTACTCCGGTTGTGGCCGTACGTGGTGAAGTACGTACTTACCACGTACAACAACAATTCCTTGATTCAAACGTCGACTTCTTTACGTACGAAAGGAAAACTGTTTCTAAACTCCCCATGTTATCCAACCTTTTGAAAGAGTTTTCGCCCTGTTTAGCAATGTTAACACCAGTATTAGCAAATCTGGCTGCTCGAGTGGGCTAATATTATTTTAGCACCATGGACGTTCCGACGAGTGACACTTGCCCTATATCAGTCGTCCAACGCTTCATAGCCACCTCATTCGTGCCCCCTGGCCCGGACAACCCTGCGCCACTATGTGGCTGCCTATTGTACGTCCCACACCTGGTCGCCCCCTTTGTCTGTGCCCCTTGGCCTGGACGGCCCTACGCGTGCCATGTGGCCGTGTCCCGCGCCCGGCCGCCCTGGTACCGTGTCCGCCTCGCCCGGCCACCCCGATGTCGTGCTCCCCAGGCCCGGATGGCCCTGCGTCGTGTGTCCCGCGCCCAATCACCCATTGCTGTGCCCCCTGGCCCAGGCAGCTATGTGCGCGCCATGTGGCGCTTTCGTTGTCCCCTAGGCTGGATTTCAGCACACCTCCCTGCGACATCGCACCACCCTACGACTAGGGCACGAACGCGTTCCGCCGAAAGCATCATTCGCCCCCTCATCTTTCCCCATCCCATCTATCACCTCGCTGCCTCCCGCATGCATGCCTAATCACACTGCCCCATCTACGCGAGACACCTTCGCGCGCCTATAAAAACCGGTGCCACGCTCGCTCTCGCTCTCATTCTGGAATTCATTATCGCTCTAACGCTCATCGCTGAGAACAAAGAGAATTGAACTAAAACTTTATTTATTCCCACGACTATTTACTTTACAGCGTAACCCGAACAAAGTTTTAGTTCAATTCTCTTTGTTCTCAGCGACGAGGACGAGAACGAGAATGAATTCCAGGATGAGTGCGAGATTGAGCGCATCACCTGTTTTTTATAGACACGTGAAGGCGTCTTCATACGGATCAACGTGTGTTGATGCGTAATGTGGCCCAATCTTTCACGGTACTTGTATTTCAATTCTGAATGAAGTGAAACTCCCTCTTTCCTCTCTCTTGATTTGGCAAAATAGAAGATCAAGTATATCTCCAAAGCAAATAACACTTGGTTGATGTTGAATCAATCCGAAGAGAGAAACAAAATCAAACCGGAAGAACAACACCAAATCGTGAGCAATTGAGGATGCTACGAATTGGTGAGATGATCCATAAGGAATCACGGATCTTGGAAGAACAACCTCCCTCCAATATTCACGCAATCACAAAACCCTAGATGGGAATTTCCGAAACGCGTGTATTCATTTTGCGCCACACAAACCTGTGACTTTTCTGTATTTTATTCAACTCTAACTTGCTTACAATGGGGGCTCTACCCCTAAATATATAGCCATGAACAGTAAAACCGTTTCGACTGTAGCAATGAAGAGTAATCCAGTCTGATTCTAGTAACGAACGAAGAAGGCTCGGCTATTGTTCATGAACACGATCAACGTTTTTTTTATTGCAAACTCCTTTAATTCAAAATTTAAACTACTCTAATTGCTGAAAATAGATTAAACTATCCTATTACAAGTAATTTATAATTAACTTCTTTTAAAGAATGATCCGAATTGGAATTGCACCAATCCAAACCTATTTTGGATTCTTATGCTGAAAATGTATTGATTTCGGAATAGAGTTTGAATTTGGTTCTTCTATCTTTTCTTGGCTGAATTCTCTTGTATACTTTGCAACATGCAAGGTCCTTTGTTCTTGTGTCTTCCCATGTCCGCTAAAGCTCCCGGTCGGCATTCCCCCCTATCCTTGCTCTTTGCCGAACCTGGTTCTTGTTTTTTCTCTATTGTTGCATAATAGGCTCAACTTGAGGCTTAACACACACTTGCAGCTGAGAGATATTGACTACCGTAGTAGATGCACTTAGGGCCTCATCACGTCTTGCCCAAATGGGGTAGCATGATTAGGCATGCATGCAGGAGACAGTGAGGTGATGGACGGGATGGGTGAAAAGATGAGAGGACAGATGATGCTTTTGGCAGAACACGCCCGCGCCCTAGTCGTAGGGCGGTGCGATGTCGCAGGGCAGTGTGCTGAAATCCACCTAGGGGAGAACGGAAGCGTCACGTGGCACACGAAGAGCTGTTCGGGCCCGGGGGCACGACAACAGGGCGATCGAGCACGGGACATGCGGCGTCAAGGCTGTCCGGGCCATGGGAGCACGGCATTAGGGTGGCCGAGTGCGGGCGCACGTCAAGTAGCCACGGGGCAGGTGTGGGGCCGTCCGGGCGAGGGGACATAGTATCGGGGCGGCCGGGCGCGGGCCGCGACCATGTGGCGTGTGCGGGGCCGTCCGTGCCAGGGGGCACAGACGAGGGGGTGACCGGGCGCAGGACGCACGACAGGTAGCCACATGGCGCTCGCAGGGCCATCCGGGCTAGGGGGCACGGACAAGGTGACTACCGTGCGTCAGACGGCCGGTGTAGGACAACTGTCGCTCGCCGGACGTCCGTGGTGCTAAAAATAGCATTACACCACCCGAGCGACCAAATTTGCTAATACCAACATCAACAGTGTCAAATATGGCAAAAATTCCCTATTGGTGTTGGGGATTAATTATGGAGCCTATTATATTGTCGCTACATATATATGCACAATTACTTTACATGGTTATACACATGCACATACATCATCATACCAAGCCACACCTAGATATACATCATCATACCAAGCCACACCTAGATGAATTTTTTGCCGATACGGCCGATTTTCACCGTCATTAGCGCTTTAACCACCGCGCGACGACGTATTAGCAAAGTGGCGGTGGCAGCGGGCAGCGTCCAGACATGCATGAGCGACACGTCGCTGCGGCGGCGCGGCGCGCGGCGCCACCGCCACCTCGGCCGGCGCGCGCGCACCGCCACGCTCGCCCCGGCCGCCACCTCACGCGCCTCCACGTCGCCCCGCGCCGCCACGCCCGCGCGCCACGCCCGCCCGCCCGGCCGCTTCGCAGCGCGCCGGCCGCGCCGCGCGCCGCCGCTCGCCCCGCCACCACGCTGTTGGCTGAGGTGGGCATATGCCACATTGGCGCATGCCCATGCTAGCTTGACCAATTAGCGTTCTGTTAGTTTAGGGTTAGGATTAGTTTATGGTTAGTTAGGATTTTTTTTCAGGAATTTTAAATTATAGCAAATGAGGTCAAAAAAAATGAAAATTTTTGTGTAGCATTCGACAAAGTGTATTTGATTATGTAATTTTGTATTATTTTATTTGTTAAGAATCTTTTGATATAACTTTGCTTTCATGGATCAACTAATGTACTTCATATGCCCATTTTGCTAGGTCATATGGTCATTATGATATCTGTGACATGTGCTCATTTGTTGGAGATTGTAATGTGGCCCTCTTGCAGCACTTGTGGCCAAGTGTTGATTGTAATGCTTGGTTCATGCATGTGGTTTAACTTTGCAACCAAAGTTTGGATGAAATGTTATCTCGTGACTCTCTTTGATGATTGCAGTGGATATAAAATGATTCCCTTTGATGATTGCGGTGCATATATATTGGAGAGAGCGATCGCGCGATTTCATTTCATGATCGCTTCGCTCGCTCGTTCTTCCGCTAAGTTCATATCGCGATCACTCGCCGCGCTCCTCCGCCCATTCTTTTCTTTTCATGCGCTTGCTCTCTCGATTATATTTCAACGTTATTAACCGTCGTCGTCGTTCGCAGGTAGGTTTATCATAATTTTTAATTTAGCTACATTCTTCTATGTTTAATTAGCCACATTGTCAGTAATGTTCGCTATGTATGTTTTGCTAGTCATGTCTCTACCGGAGCTACTAGAACAATTCTACGATGAGGACCACCGGTGCAAGCTGTGGCTCACCGCTGGCGTGGATGGCCCTCCGCCCGGGCGCCGCAGGCGGAAGGGATCGTGGGGGTAGACGATCGTTACGTCCCGATCCTCCGGGAGACGGGCTTGTTGCCCTTTGCGAGGATGGTGTCCTTCCAACGTGGGTTCACCCTAGACGGCAGCCTGTTGTCCGCACTTGTGGACCGGTGGAGGCCCGAGACGCACACCTTCCATTTTCGGTGGGGTGAGATGACGATCACCCTAGAGGACGCCTCGTTCTTGGTGGTCTCCCGATCCGGTGTGCCGCTTGTTCCGGCCCTCCGAGCGGATCGAAGGTCAGCCGAGCGTGGTTTGGCCAACCTCTGCCGGAGGGTGCACGTGGCGTCCTCGAGCTTGGCCGAGGCGATTCGTGAATGTCCGCAGGTGCACTGAGGACGTCGTTAGGACGCATCTCGTTGCTTACCTTCTCGGCTCTTTGGTTGGGTCCGTTTCCAACCACAAAGGGCGATTTTTGAACCAAAGCTTCATCCGCACCGGAGTCTTTGGTTGACGCGGGCGAGCCGATGCCGCTGGTGGGGATCGGGATCACCGCCCTTGCGCTACATACCGAGGGTTGTGTGACGCCGCGCTGCGGCGGCACTGGTAGCAACAGTCGTGTGCTACGTGCTCCTGCGGTGTGGAGTTGGGAGCACTTCTGCTGGGCGGCCGACCATTGAGACAATGGCGCACCCGTACCCTCTCCCACATGATCACATAGACGCGCCCACCATGGGCTTACGGATCGCCGCCCGCCGTCGTCTGTGGCTGGGCCAACAAGACCGGCGAGGTGCTACTCGTTGTACCACAACGAGTTCGAGTCATTGCACAGAGCGACATCATCCGTGTCCATGGCATGCTGATTTTACGCCGCGGTTGCGCCGCGACGGCCGTCTGCGCAATGCGTCGTGGATCGATTATTGTGGACGACGACGACCGCCACCGGTGTTCTCACATATGGTGGAGCCTTACGCCGCAGTGCGCTGAATGCGACATTTTGTCGATACCACTCGTGGCCCCGAAGCAGCGCCCCGAGCGAGCGGTGTACACTGTGAGTCAAATTTCATCAAGTAATTTTGCGATCCTTACGTCTTCTTTTGTAACATTAATCTTTCAGAAAATGTAGGCAATCGAGGGGTGGGCATATTTGGATGGCAAATGCACCAAAGACCGGTGGATTGCGACATGGATTAACGGGATGCACATGGATGTATGGCATGAGCGGCGTCCATATGACCACGAGTCAGACAGCTGCGATATGAAGTGGTACATGCCACGAGCGCAGAAGACTCACCATTCCTCCTCCGGGCGCCCAGAGGAGGTGACATTTCGACGCACTAAGAGAGCCTCCGCGCGCGTCACGACCATCACATAGCTTCAAGACATGCGACACCGTCGACACTTACAACCTACGGTTCGCAGCTTTGTTGGCGATATTCGTATTTTTGTTAATGAACTGTTACATATGTCACTATAGTTCGGCGGGCGGTGCGCGTCAGAGCGCGCGTGGACGAGGCCCAACTCGGCCAGATAGAACCCCCGGTATATAAAAAGTTTTGAAGCACATCTCGGCGGAGATGAAGAAGATAATAAAGAACTTGAGTGTGGTCGTTCGAGGCGTCTTCGCGCATATGACGGCGAAGTGGGGGCGTGCTCACCCGCTAGGTCACCACGACCTAGCGAGTCCGGCAGGCGTCGTAGCGTTCCCCGTCGGTCATCTGCGGGCCAAGTCGCCGCACATGTAAGTCGCTATGTACAAATTTACATTAAGTTTTGTAATTATGCCTTACGTTCCGCTAACATCATGCCGTTCTCTCGCCGTAGGTCCGTCGGGATGAATCACTGCCGTCGTCGGACCGGCAGACACGACTGCCGCTCCCCTCGGTTATCTGCACTGCACATCCGGGAGGTACGAGGTTCTTAGTTTACATCCAGAGTGTTCATTTGTACTAACATCGATTCGTCTTGCAGCCTTCAGCCCGTGGGGGTGACGGCCAGTTCACATCGACTGATGACGACGATACGGGCCTCCCAGCTCCTACCAGGGAGCAGTACACGACGCCAGGGCAAGGACAATGGCAGCCAGGGTTTTTAGCGTACGCAGGGCAGAGCTCCTCCGGGTTATTTGCACTGCACATCCCCGAGACTGTCGAGACTTCTCATGGCCTCCCGAGACCTGTCGAGACTTCTCGTGGCCTCCCGAGACCTCCCTAGACCTCTGGAGACCTCTCGTGACCTCCCTAGACCTCCCGTACGGTTCTTAATCACATTACTGAGGCTATGGTGGAGTTAAAGCAAATTAATTTATGAAGCTTATACATAATGCAATCGAAGGGACTGAGAACACTCGTTGTGATTATGAAGATGCCGTACAACATGTGGGTAGCTACTATTTAACGATGTGTGCTACTTGTCTCCGCGGCGCCATAGCAAGGGAGCCTTGTCTCGACGTCGGTGGGTCTCGGTCGAAGGAGCCTTCCCCTTATCGCCAGACTCTCCACGTCGGGCTGGTATGTCGAAGTCGTCCGTACCCTGCGATTGTATGATGTAAGTACATCGTACAGTACAAAACGTAACAAGAATGTCAATTCTTCATAACTCACGTCGTCCATGTAGATTGCTCCCGGACGACCGGATACGCTGTGGCGACCGGGCTCAGCCGCATGAGCCTTTCCCTTGCCCTTGTCACGGACCGCCCACGTCGGCCGGTGTCTCAAGTCGCCCATGTCCTGCGTTTGCATGATGTAAGTGCACCGTATAGTGAAAATCATAAGAAGGATGTAATTTCTTCATAACTGACGTCGTGGATACGGATGGCGCCCGGGCGACCGGATACGCTGTGGCGGCCGGGCTCAGCCTCATGAGCCTTTCCCTTGCCCTTGTTACGGAATGTCCACGTCGGTGGTGTGTCAAGTCGCCCATGTCTGCGCTTGCATGATGTAAGTACACCGTATAGTGAAAATCATAAGAAGGATGTAATTTCTTCAAAAGCGACGTTTGCATGAGCCTTTCCCTTGTCGCCGATATGGATTACGCCGGGAGTTTATCGGGTCCCGGTGCCTCCTCATCCGTGCGTAAGGTTTTCACTGTGAGAAGTTCTCGCCCGCACCGAGTAGTTTAGCATGTACTCTATTTGGATGAATGCCCTGTCGTACATCTCGGGCCGTCAATCCTTTGGAAGAAGTGGCGGCGCATCTCGCCGTGCATTACGTGGGGATGAAGTTAAAAATTGAAGGAATTCAACGTTGGGAGGAAAATCGATGCGCGCGAAAGAAACGCTTACCATGTAGTGGCCGCACATGTAGTACGCCCGGCCGTGTGTGCGGGTGTGTGGATGAATGATCTCTGCGGTTCACACACACACACTTCGGACCGAAAACGTGGTGGCACTTTGGAGCATCTTTCATTGAAAAATCCGTATTTTAATTGTTTCCTCTTCTGCAAGAAGCGCTTGTGCTTCTGCAACATCCTCTTGTAGAAGTTTGCCGAAGAGTCCATAGCCGGGTCTCGTATAATTTTGCGCTGTACATAACAAGCAAGACAGAAAAACTTTAAATTACGACACTGAATGACGGCCGGACGAACTAGGTGCATTGAGACAATCCTTCATTGAGTGCCCAGGGTCTTGCATATCCCGCACTTCACCGTGCGGCTAATATTGATACGTTGACTAGCATCCATGTCATTAGGAAGCGCGCGCGTCTGCCGTCGCCCCTTCCCTATTCTCTTCAAGTCCTGTTGGGACCCGATGCACCATGTCGGGCCAAAGATCCTTGTAGTTCATTTCCAAACCATACGAGTGAAACTCTCCGCTCCATGTACCGAATAGGTGCTGCATGTCGTAGTACTCAGAGATGTATGGTGTAGCCATCTGCCGCATTTGCGCACATGCCTTGTACACGCGTGCGAGCATGGTTTGTGGAAGAGCTTTGGCTTGTTGCGGTGCATGTCGCCACATCACCTGAGGTGCATGCATTTTCTTTCCCCTAGCATGACTATTGACGTATTTACGCCGAAGCTTGATCTCGTACTTTACCGAGGTCGTCGATCACCGAATGTCGTGCATTCGGGCCTTCTCCATCTTCCGATCCATGTGTCTCTGCATGTTCTCGGACCATTGCTTGCCTTCGTCCATCTGTCGCTTGGCTACGGTGGCTCTATTCACGAAATAACCAACGGTGCGAGTCCATATCTCCTGGACAACCGCAGTGATAGGGAGCCCGCGCACACCTTTCAGACGCTATTGTAGACCTCGGACATGTTGGTCGTCATAACGCCGCACCTTGCACCGTCTCGTGTCATAGAGGAGGACCATTTCTCCAATTCAGAGCGTGGTCGTTAATCCTTTGGGAGAAGGTTATGGCGCTACTAGGTTGCTCCCTCCGGAGTGGACTCCTTGTATGTCTCGTAGTCCGGTGTTCAAGGTCTCTCAAATAGACTCAAACTTCCGTCAGCCGGTCTCGCATACACAATGCCTTGAACGTCTTCATGAGTTCCCGATCGGAACCGTGTGAACAAGTTAGATGCAAGATGCCTCATGCACCACCGGATTGCACGTCGTTCCATGGTGAGATGGATCCATCCCACGCATCATGTTGTTGATGGCCGCCAACAACCCAAAGATTGCGGTGCGTGACTAAGCGAGCGTTGGCGGTCTCCCACCACGCCCTCTTCACGTTCTCCAAGAACCACGGCCGGTGGATGTGTTCTCGCCTCGACAATGGCAAATGCAATCGGGAGAAGTTGGTCATTCGTGATCGGTCGCCACCGCGCGAGGATGGTGCCCTTGTACTTCCTAAAGTGAGAAAAGTGCCATCCATCGTTAGCACGGACGGCAGAACTTGAAGCCCCGATGGCTCGGCGAAAGCCCGAACACCCTATCCAAGATGAAGTGGTTGGGCCCTTTTTCGCATCTTCACGGCCCGGCTTGTTTATGTACGTCTTGGGGTTTGATCCGCAATCTGGTGAAGCAATCTCGGCACAAGGTTGTACGCCGCCGTATGTCCCGCATATAGTCTCGATGACTTTCGCTTGGCTCGTCGAACCTTCAGTAGCTAATCGGATAGCCAACCGATTGACGACTTCGACATCATCGGCTTGGGGAGATAGACACGCCCACCTCAACTAGGTGCGTGATGAGGTTTGCAACATATGCGAAGTCACGCCCGATCTTTGCCGCCGCAGGCTCGCCGAGCTCGCGGTGTGGTCGATCGGCTCCTTGACCGTGAAGACCGAGCCAAAGATCTTTGCTCGAGAGCGCCGACCTTGCCAGGCGACCTTCTACTATGCACTTCGCTGCGCACTTCCTGGTTGGACCGGTGCACTCGGACACACGGTGATGGACAAAGCGCATCGTGCTATAGCTTGTTGCACGGCCACCTTGTTCGAGAAGCGCGCCCAACTAAGAGGGTGTCGGCTTCAAACCCCCACCGGGAGCCTTCTTCTTGCGGCAAGACGAGCGAACGCACCGCGATATCATCAAGTCTCGATGCCACGTAAGGACCACCGGCCGTGTGCGTCCTCTTGGTACCATCCGAGCTTGGTCGGTCCTCGTCGGACTCCAACCCGAGAGTCTCGTCCGATAGATACTCGTGGCAGTCGATGCGGGCCGACCACCATGTTTTCGCCCCCTCATTTGGCACAAAATTAGGCACGGGACTTCCCTCCGAGGTAGCACATTCCGTCGGCCGCCATCTTGAGTTCTCGGTGCGCTTGCCCGCTTATGCTGAGCCTCGGCATCATCGGGGTTTCGACGCCCTATGTACGAAATTGGCGTACACCATAGGCTTCCGTGAATGGCCGCTCGGTGGGAGACAATCTCCATGTACGCCTCCATGCTATGCTTCCATCCACCTTACGAGCTCCCACACATAATTGGTGCGGTGATCGCCTCAATCATAACTTTCTTCGTCCTTGGCTCCGTGAGAACTCCTCCGGATGCGGCTTAGCGACTCGTGAATATTCATCGCGTGGAGCCCTCCGCCGGACCACCTTGTACCGGCATCTCGATAGGTCCAACCCATCGTGTCCCGCTCGCACAAGCCCATCGTAGTAAAACACAATCAAGTCTTGCATGTTCGAAAATACCTAAACCCACAACAACCACTAAATAATTACGACTAATTAATTAGCACTAAACTAATTCATTACTACTGAACTAACTAATTACGACTAATTAACTATCTCTAAACTAACTAATTACGGTTGATTAATTACCACTACAAAATACCAGTACTTTATTTCCACTTACTTGATATGCTGTAACGATGAGTACTAAACTAATTACGACTAATTAATTAGCACTAAACTAATTTATTACTAGTGAACTAACTAATTACGACTAATTAGCTATCTCTAAACTAACTAATTACGGTTCATTAATTACCACTAAAAAATACCAGTACTTTATTTCCACTTACTTCATATGCTGTAACGATGACTACTAAACTAATTACGACTAATTAATTAGCACTAAACTAATTCATTACTAGTCGACTAACTAATTACTACTAATTAATTACCCTAAACTATTTAATTACGATTAGCTAACAAAGACTAACTAATTACGACTACGGTAATAACGGCAAAAGCATAACACAAATTACCTGCCCTTCTGAGGAAGTAATTAATCACCCTTCCGAGGAAGTAATAAATCACCCTTCGGAGGAAGTAATAAATCATCTGAGGAAGTCATAAATCAAGGCGAAGCGAGAAGCAAGATTACCTCCCAATAAAATTAATTATGTTATGTTCTCTCGAGTTCTCGTCGAGCGCAAGAACGAATTGAAACACAATTGATATGACCAAGAAGCGAGTGCTAGAGTCCCAGATTTATAGCCGAGTGGAGGAGGAGTCGCGGCCTTGGCGCCGGAATTCGTAAGCATTGGCGCCAAATTCTGGATAGGGCGACGGATGTGCGGAGGAGGAGGATGGATGGTGGAAAGGATGGCCACCCCGACGCGTTTTTAATTCTCCGTACAACAGATTCGGATGCGTGGCGGGTGTAGCGGGTGAGAGAGAGCTCGCTTTATTTTTTCGGTGGAAAGTTTTGACAAATGCAGGAGGGCTCGCTTCAATTCTTTCTACAATCAACACATGGCTCCATTATGGAGAGAGGGCTGGTTTAAATCGTTAGACAATCTACATATGGCGCAAATAGAGGAATGACTCAATTATGGACAAATAGCTTTGGTTTAAATCGTTGGACAATCAACATATGGCGCAAATAGAGAAAGAACCACATTACAATGTTTAGCAAATGAACACATGTCACGGATAACACAATGCACATTCGACACACATTTATTGCTTTGTATAAACACGCATTTATATCAAACAATTCTTAACAAATAAATTAATAAAAAATTACACAAACAAATACAATATGTGATAAACCCCACAAAAAATTTTTATAATTTTTGATGTAATATGCTATATATTTTAATTTTTTCAAATTTATACTCTATTCTAACCTAACCCTAAACTAATCCTAACCTAACCCTAAACTAACAATAGGCCTAATTTGGCATGCTGGCATGCGCCGTGCAAGACATGCTACCCGCGTGGCGTGACGTGGCGTGGTGGCGGCGCACGGAGGCGTGGCGTGGTGGCGCGCGCGCGAGTGGCGCGGCCGTGGCGGCGGCGACGCGGCGGGCGTGGCGAGGCGGTGGCGGCGGAGGCGCGGTGGCGGCGGCGTGTCACCGCGCGCGCTGCGCCGCCGCGCGCCACGCCACTTTGCTAATACGCGCGCGGTGGTTAAACTCGCTAATCTGATGTGAAAATCGGTAGTATCGGCAAAAATTCCACCTAGATGGTGGCGTAGCCACTAACGTCGGCGACCAGCGCTAATCACATCACGATCAAAATGAAATCGAGGCGATTGTTGACTATTCAACTAGACAACCACCCCCTCCAGACGTACTCCCCTGTAAACAAACAAAACCCCAGTTGCCTCCGGAGTCTAGACAGCTCAACAAACCTCAGTTTCTCAAGCAAAATCCTAAACCCATTCTTCTCTCTCTCTCTCTCTCTCGTGATTCCCATCTCCACATACGTAATCATGACACCTCCCTGACCTCACATCATCACTACATTATTGCACCACCCATCGGACCATCCCCACAACTCGACCCCACCACGACACAGACCACCCCTACATATAAGCCCCCAACCCACAACACACATACGCTCCGAAGACCAAACAAACCACCAAACAGAAACCCCCCCCCACACACACACACACACGAAAAACGCCCAATTACACCGTGAGAAAGGTACAGGGGGAATGGAGAACGGCGCGTGCAACGGCAACGGCGCGGGCGAGGCGGTGGGTAGCCGCCGCCCGCACGTGGCGATGCTGGTGACGCCCGGGATGGGGCACCTCATCCCGCTGGCCGAGCTGGCCAAGCGGCTCGCCGCGCGGCACGGCGTCACGGCCACGCTCATCACCTTCGCCTCCACGGCGTCCGCCACGCAGCGCGCGTTCCTGGCGTCGCTCCCGCCGCAGATCACGTCCGTGTCGCTCCCGCCCGTCGACCTCTCCGACCTGCCGCGCGACGCCGCCATCGAGACGCTCATGTCCGAGGAGTGCGTGCGCTTGGTCCCGGCGCTCACCGAGGTCCTTGCTAGGCTCAGGGAGTCCACGCGGCTGGTGGCGTTCTTCGCCGACCTCTTCGGGGCTGACTCGTTCGACGCCGCGGTGGCCGCCGGCGTGCCGAGGAGGTACCTTTTCTTCCCGAGCAACCTCCACTTGCTCACGCTCATCCTCCACCTCCCGGAGCTCGACGTCTCCATCCCCGGCGAGTTCCGGGACCTCGCCGAGCCCGTCAGGTTCCCAGGCTGCGTGCCCATCCCGGGGCCCGACATCCTCTCGCCCCTCCAGGACAAGTCCAACCCCTGCTACAGGTGGATGGTCCACCACGGCGCGCGCTACCGCGACGCCGACGCCATCCTCGTCAACTCCTTCGACGCCGTCGAGCCGGAAGCCGCCAGGGCACTCCGCTTGCCGGAGCCAGGCCACCCGCTAGTCTACCCCATCGGCCCGCTGATACAGACCGACAGCGCTGTCAGCACCGCCTCCGCGCCACCCTCCCCACGCGCGGCGTGCCTGGACTGGCTCGACCGGCAGCCGGCCAAGTCGGTCATCTTCGTCTCCTTCGGCTCCGCTGGCGCGCTGCCGACGGAGCAGATGCGCGAGCTTGCGCTCGGGTTGGAGCTCAGCGGGCAGCGCTTCCTGTGGGTGGTGCGGAGCCCGAGCGACGAGGGCGCGGTGAACGCCAACTACTACGACTCTGAGACCAAGAAGGACCCCATCGGCTACCTCCCCGAGGGGTTCGTCGAGAGGACAAAGGACGTGGGCCTCCTCGTGCCCTCATGGGCCCCGCAGACAAAGGTGCTGGCCCACGAGGCCACCGGAGGCTTCCTCACGCACTGTGGGTGGAACTCGGTGCTGGAGAGCCTGGTGCACGGCGTGCCGATGGTGGCGTGGCCGCTGTTCGCCGAGCAGCGGCAAAACGCCGTGATGCTGACCGAGGGGGCCGGGGTGGCGATACGGGTGCCCGAGTCGAAGGGGAAGGAGAAGATCGCGGCCTCGGTGAGAGAGGTGATGGCGGGGGAGGGGAAGGGCGCCGAGGTGCGGGCCAAGGTGGCGGAGCTGCAGAAGGCCGGGGCGGAGGGCCTCTGCGAGGGTGGCGCCGCCGCGACCGCGCTGGCCGAGGTGGTGGGGAGCTGGAAAAGTGGGGAGAACTAGGCGACGAGTACACTTGGCATTGGACCTCCTCCAACGTGGCTGTACGGCTTGTTGGTTTCTTCTGATGTTCCTATTGTAAGCTGTAACTATTTAAGTACCCCCTTCCCCCCTTCCTTGGTAGTTTGTGTGCTACGCTTGAAGAGAGAATACTTTTGTTTTAGATTTTGTAATTTAAGAAAATTCAAGAGTAATAAAAATGGAATCATGCATTGCATATATCGTGAAAAAAATGTGATGATTTCATCGTCTGCTATCACATTTTTTGAATCGTTTTTGAGAAAGTTGAATCTAATCTAGTAAGCATGTTTACTTAATGTCTTTCCCCTGTTCTTGCCTGCGCGAATTTCAAATCTGGTCGGCATTTAGTCAGTCGCTCAGGCGCTCAGCTGCGTCCAAACTCCAATCTCCAATCGTTCTTTGATTCCGTGGAGTGAATGCGAACGCTTGTCGGGTTAGTGTGCATGGAATAGTTAAAGTTTAGCATCCGACATCCTATCGACAACTTGTTTTATTCCTCGGGATCTCCCCAATTTGTTTAGTTAGAGAGACAGGAACGTACCAGAACTACTTTCCTATACATAATTATATCGCCAGTATAATTGTGGCAGTATATGCTCTCGTCGGAAAGAAAACTGCAAAAACCATCCATCCTCCGGCTACCATCCATTCCACGACGGTGTGACTCTTATCGCCGGATGTTGCGGGAGGGGACGGGCAGTGGCATGGCTTCAAATTTTACGACTATATTTCTTTGCTATGCGTATTATTTTAGGGTCTATTTACGCAGAATTCGACTGTTTTCTCTGTAAAAAAACTGTCATTTTCTACAAGTTTATTTACAATTCTATTATATATAAATTATAGTAAATTATTTATGTAATTTTTTTCTTGATCACTGTAATTATAGTAAATTATTTATGTACTTCGAGAGGTTGAGCAAAAATAATGATAAAAAATAAAATTATATACCAACAAAATACGATAATGTTGTGAATCTATTATGTTCTGAAGAAAAAAATTATTATAAATTCGGACTCAATTTATCAATGGGAAAGTTGCAAATATCAAAGTATACGGAACGAATAAAAATTCGACTATTATGATTTTTTTTTTACAGTACATCAACAACACGAATCTTATAACATATCTAACGAGCAGAAAAGTGACGGTTTTGGATTCAAAAAACTGTCAAAAATTATATAGCAAACCTCGTAATTTTAACTATAATTTTACTATTTGAGACATCTTATATAATATTTATTCAGCTCTCCTTGTCTCCAATTCCTTGCTCCACCCGTTGCTTATCACCGCGACTGCTAATTTACACCTGACAGCACGTTGCGAAATACAGAAACCATCCAGAAATTAAGACCTAACCAAACCAATTAATTCAGCATCAAGGGTTACTATCACTGGCGATGCTGCGAGATCATGGATCGCTTTCGAGCCATCTGCAACACTGTCTAGAAGGTTTTATTGAGGCGTGTCCGTGGTACTACATCCCAATCAGATCTGCATCATCAACCGTGAACAGTGTGAACAAGGCGACGGTGGCCACAGGATCAGGGAGGAAACGGCCGGCCACAAAAGGTCGCGGGCAAAAGGGCCACGGAGCCACGGCACAGGAAACTGCAGCTCGCCCAGTGTCGGCTTGCGGCTGCACGCGGATCCTCTGCGGCTGCGTTTGGTGTTAACGCAGATTCCAAAATGTAGGAAAGATTCCACTCTGATGCTGGCACACGTATGCGTGACATGTGCTCCTAGCCCTAGCTCTAGCTAGAGGGATGGATCGTGCTAGGAGTAAGGAGCAGGGAGTCACGCAAACTAATTCTTTTTTTTTTCTTTGTGAGGTTGTGCTAAAGTTTCGTACGTGATACGCATTTCGGTCAACCAAAAAAAGTCGTAGGGGAACTTGATATGATCTTCAAAGTACAATTTTGAACAACCATTTATTTATAAAATATAAAAATATTATATTGTTATAAAAATATTTTCTAAAATAAATCTGCACGTATCACTCTTATATATCCAATTCAAATATTCAAAAAGTTATTGATAGATAAATTTTATAATATTTGCACTGCACATAACCACAAATATTCAAAAAATTTAATAGATAAATTTTATAATATTTGCCTGCACATAACCAAAAGGAGTAAAAAAATAAACTCGTCTTAGAAAATAGACTCAAGACCTCTAAACCATCCGTCTTAGAAAATAGACTCGAGACCTCTAAACCATTTGTCTTAGAGTAAATTTTATGGAGTGTTCATATAAAAAAAAACCTCTAAAAAATAGAACTGAGTCCCTCTAAACCATTCGTCTTAGAGTAAGTTTCATATAAAAAACAATCGCGGTGGCGGATTGACGTGTGAGCCTTGCCTTATGATGGAACTAATTACCTCATGATTCTGCAGTATGACCAACCTTCTAGCCACAGGGTACGAGTTCTGAATCAGCCAATATCAGATAAAACAATGTAGTTTTCAGATGATAATGGTCAAATCATTGCGCCAGATGGTGGAGACATGAGTTGTTTCTTTTGCAGATTCCAAAATGTAGGAAAGATTCCACTCTGATGCTGGCACACGTATGCGTGACATGTGCTCCTAGCTCTAGCTCGATGGATGGATCGTGATGCTGGCAACACGTATGCGTGACATGTAAACAAGTACTCCTACCTGCCACCACCAACCATGAATGGCCGGCCTTTCAGAATCATCAGCAATGAGACTGTCTAGATTCATGATCAAGGCAGGATTAAAAATAGACTTGAACCGCATATGATAGGTACGTACCAACAGACACAGATGCTATAATCAAATTATTAATCCATTTCCCAGTTCGTAATCACAATCATGGCAAATTAGCAGGGTTCACTGCAGCAGGGATGCTAATGGCGCACGTGCACGTGTCACCATGCTACATGGCAAATTTCTAAATTAGGCCTATTTAATTAGAATGCAGGAATTTAACGAGAAATTTGGCGAGGAACAATGCATATTCTTCCATTTGGGGACACCCCCATTCCCATTTACCAAAATAACATAAATAAATAAATAAAATATATAGTTCCCGAAGTAATTGTGAGATATTTTTGCGTTCTAGTAAGGCCCTATCTGAAGCAAGCACTCCTATAGGAATTCCTGAGGAATTAGGTAGTTCTGATTTGAATTTGCTAAGTTTCAACTGGACCTTAAATAAAGAAGATCTGATAGTTGGTAGACCAAAAAACTCAGGGAAGAGGTCAAAGAAGTCTTCTTCTTCTTCATCGTCGTTGTTGTTGGCATAAGAAGCAACTCCTCCTTGAGGAACCGGAAATACGTCCTCTACGACTTCTTTCCCGGCACGACGGTCAGAGGTTCATCCATCTTTACCAGATGCTTCTGGTGATTGTGGAACCAAGTCCTTTATCTGATTATTAATATTCTCAATAATTGACTCGATCGCCATTGCATCTAGATCTTTCGCCGTCTTCGCTTCTGCTTCTACGGCCACCTCAATGATTATGGCTACTTCGGCAACCTTAACCTCCTCCATCGCCAACATAGGGATAGGGGTTGATTCTGCGATGACCTCCGCTGCTGTCTCTACGACTACAGAAGGAACCATTTCTCCCATGGCTGCAGGCGAGACAACTGTGAGCCTCTCAACAGAAGCAGGACTAAAAACACAAGGAGAAAAGGGGACATGTCAAAATGTAGAACTAAAATGTAAATGTTATTTCTAAGCTTTTATTTTTATATACCTTGGCTTTCTGGATGCAATCTTGAATCCAGAAGAAACCTTCCCTAAGGAAGACTTATTTTTCTTCTTCTCTTCATCCGCCTCAATTCTTTTGGCACCTTCAGCCTCTGGAAGGCTTTCAACGCCACGAGCTAGAGAGGCCGAGGCTTCCTCGACCACATCTAGTCGAATGTCTTGTTAAAGAGTTGGGACCTCTACGACCACGTCTGGTCATAGATCTTGATCGAGAGCTGATGCTCCCTGAGCTGCCTGCCCCTCTTGATGGTCAGAACTTGTTTCGACCACCTGAGGGACAGCGCTCGCCTCGACCATAGGCTCTGCTGTTTCAGAGGTATCCTTCACAAAAGGCATAAAGCTTTTCCAATTCTCCTTTTCTAGTTGCTTGACAAAGTCATGAGAAGTAGAAACTAAAAATATCATGTTGTCATAATAATAAGGTACCTTGGTCTTAGGGCCTTTGTGCTTAAGTTTTTCAACCACACCCCTTTTCTCTGCATTGGTCACATCGGCAAACAATTGCCTAATGGGAGTGCTCGAAGGGTGGAACTCGAGCCTTCACCCTTTTTATCAACAGCCTTCACAAGGCGACGTCTTTTGGCCATAGGAACTCTTTCTTCCTCTGGCCCCTCTTCAACAGCTCTTAATTCGATCTCTTGGTCATCTTGACGGTCTGTCATGCCTACTTTCTACAAAAGTCAGAATATAAATATTACTCACAGAATATAAATATTACTCAATGGTCAAATCTTACGACTACTGAACCCTAAAGACGAAATCAACTCTTGATTACTTTCAGGGGTTCGCTTCTTTCTTCTTCGCTTACGACTGCCAAGATTCGAGGGACTCCTGACGTGGGCGTAGGAGCATTCTCACAATTGAGTACAAAGACATAATCAGCAATAATACTAACAAAATTATACGAGTACAAAGACATAATTAGCAATAATACTCAAAATCTATAAAGAGAATTGAGTTGATTATTTCTTTACCACCTTCATCATCTCTGGTCGGGTCAATAGTCAACAAATACATCCACATAGAGTGTACTCAATCCTTCAGTGGAGTAATGCGGTGTGTGATGAAGTCCTTCATCACGTGCCATCTGGTTAGCCCCTTTTATCTCAGGTGTTTGATGGCTTAGATGTAGGGGGTGATCTGATTGAGGTCGCTTGGAGTCGAGTCTCAAGATGAACTCTTCTTTGCAGGCTTCCCGTGAAGAAGAGGCTGTTGTCCCTAGATATTGTAACACCCTGACTATAAGGAAGTCAAGATGTCACCTAAAATCTCTACTCTTCAAATGAATAACATCAAGTAGCATAACAAAAAGAAGCGATTATTGTGAATATATGAAAACAAGCATTCATCCTCGGTCTTAATCAACGAAATGGAAGTAAAGTTCAAAGAAGATAAGTAAACAAGGCCATGTTGGCTTATTACAAAGCAACACAAATCATAATTAATGATAATAAAAGTCCTCAAATTGTTTGATAAATGATAGTAAGTGCATCGTGATGAACTACCCTCCACAAGATCATTCTTCCTTGTCATTTACCTAAATAAGACAATAAAGCAAGAATGAGCCAATAGACTCAGCAAGTAATGGTATGTAACAATCAAACATACAATGAGCCATATATCACAAACACCATTTGAACATATATCGAAACGAAAGTATGAATGAATGAAGTGGAATGGTGCATTGAAGGAAATGGACATATTGTAGCATATATCGAGATAGCGAGTGAAGCACCCGTCGGTGTTCACTTAAAGTATTCGTATGAAGAACGTTTCATACGATCGTCCAACGTGGCCCACATTGAATGGTGGACTCACGTAACGTGGCCCACATTGGAATGGTGGACTCACGCACTCCATCTTGGAATTGATGGGATTTCAAGTGCCCATACCGAATCGATGGGTCTTACCAAAATAATGTATGCATGTCATGATGATCACATGTCAATATGGAATAGTACTCATAAATGAAAAGAACACATGGCATTCATCTACATATACGAACAAATGTAAACATTCATTCACACATCATACATGACATCAAACATTGAATACAAATTACTTGCTCGCACACAAGCAACGGGTTGGGAGGTAATTGTGATACCCTCCACTCACCGCTTCACCGCCTACAATAAAATATAATCGAAATGAGGGCAACGAATATGGCAATGCTACACGTGTCCTCCCTCAAT
This sequence comes from Hsuehochloa calcarea, assembly GCA_036346395.1. NCBI lineage: Eukaryota > Viridiplantae > Streptophyta > Magnoliopsida > Poales > Poaceae > Hsuehochloa > Hsuehochloa calcarea. The sequence continues at coordinate 34,388,155 of CM070614.1, read as the reverse complement.
CTTCTAGCCAAACTAACCAAATAAAAGTTCAATTTGATCAATTTACCCAACCATTTCAATTATCCCTAATCTGGCAGTTTTACTAAAAATTCACCAATAAAAACCGTAAGTCCAAAAGACCTGAAACCAGTGCTCAAATTTTCTTAACTTATCTGGCTACAAAACTCTAGTTGAGGTTAAACTCTAATTCGGCCATTACAGAGGTCTAACCATCCATTGAAAAACTACAACTGCAGTCTGCCCAGAAATCTGAACAGCCCTAAAGAAAATGCTCTAACTTTTAAACCACTGATCCAAATGAAGTGATTTTTATCAGCCTGGAAACATGGTGAAATTATCTTCAAAAACCTAGTTGGGTGGCCGACCTGATTCTGACTCTAACTAGATCAAAACCTAGGTGCAACCCCCTATACCCATCAGTTCTGACAGACAGACCAGCGCGTAGTAAAACAGCCATAACTTTTAATCTACTGGGTCAAATTTCGTGATCCAGGTGCCAAAAGAAAGCTAATGAAATAAGTAACAAAACTCTAGAAGGCGAAATCATCCAATTCTGCCTCTAAGGCACCCAAAACCGAGTTGCAACATACTGTACAGAACCGATCTACTAACAGAAATACGCGATTCTACCCAAAAACATGAAATTGACAACTCTAACGTAATCAAACAGCGATGGGTCTCTCGTTACCCTTGTAGACCCAAGAACGACGAGGAACAACTTCCCAAAGCCTTCCCTCTCCTCCTTTGGCCAGCTCCAACTCCACGAACCCGATTGGAAGGAAATCGCCTGCGGAGGAAGAACCAAGAAGAACACTTGGAAGGCCGGGTGCTGCTCGGGATCTCCAATGGCAGCCACCAATGGAGAGGAGGCGCCTAGGAGGAGGGGAGGAAGAGAGGGGCGGCACAAGGGGAGGAGGGGCGGCTTGGGGAGGAAGGGGGAGGAGTAGGGTTTTGGGGGAAAGTGGTGCCCCCTTTGGCCGGCCACTAGTGGGTCGGCCGCCCACTATCGGGCCTCCTGGTCGCGAATCGCGCCCAAAGTTGCTCAAATTAACGATACCCCGACGAATGGAATTTTCCGCTGAAAATAGTTTCTTTCGCTCTCTCCGACCTCTTTCTTTCTACCGATCCATTTCCTGAGTATTACGGTCTACCCCTTTGCGAGATTCGACTCGAATCTAATCAACGATCCAACGGAAAGAAATAAATATCGAAATACAACTTAAACAATTTACCTTAAACGAACAGTGCCGGGTATTGCTCTCTCATGGACTCCAACTCCCAAGTGGCCTCTCTCTCGATCGATGCGACCAAAGAACTTTGACATACTTCGTGGTCTTATTCCTCGTAACCCGCTCGATTCTTCCAAGATCTTCACCGTAGGGACTCAAGGTAAGGTCTTGCCTCGACAATCAAAGGCTCCAAAGGAATGACATGATCCGGGTCTCTCGTAAACTTTCTAAGCATCGAAACATGGAACACGCTAGAACCCCACTCATAGAATCGTGAAGGTCCAAACGATAAGCTAGCTTCCCAATTCGTGCCACGATTGGGAAGGATCCAACATACCTTGGACTAAGCTTTCCTTTGGTGCCAAACGCACTACGCCTTTAGATGGCGATACTCTCAATGTAACTTCGCTCCCACCTCGAATTCCAAATCCGCTTTCCGACATCAACAGAGCTCTTACATCGGCCTGGGCACCAACAAATTCGCCTAACCTCTCGCCACTCTAGCCATCGTCACGAACCGGTCGGGACCCAAGATCGCCCGCTCTCCAACCTCATCCCAAAGACAACGGGACTGCACTTACGCCCATAGAGAACCTCGTATGGTGCGGCTCGAATCTTGGAATGATAATCGTTGTTATAAGCAAACTCGCCAAGGCTAAATGCTCTTCCCAATTACCTTTCGAGGATAAAACACAACACCGAGCATGTCTTCTAAAGTCCGAATGGTGCGCCAGATCGCCCATCCGTCTGGGATGAAAGGTCGGCTAAGACGGAGTTGTGTGCCCAATGCACTCGCAAACTTTCCTGCATTTGGAAACGAACTTGGCGCCTCTGGTCGTAAACAATGGTCTTTGGCACTGCAAACGCACAATTTCTCGTACATAAAGAGGAGCCAAATCGCTGTCAATTGGTTGTACGAATAGGAATGAAATGTGCGACTTCATGAACCGGTCCACAACTACCCAAATAGCATCCTTTCTCGCTGAAAGCGAGGTAAACCAACCACAAAATCCATAGATATATCGCCCCATGGCCAAACCGGTACCTCCAAGGGTTGCAATGATCCTGCTGGTCGCTTGTGCTCTTTGACCTACCGGGCACACCCCACATGAAGCCACATATCGAGCGATATCAACTTTCATCCGCTTCCACCGAAACTTTTCTTTAAATCTTTGTACATCTTGGTCTCCTGTGATGTACGCAGATAAGGAGTACGATGGGCCTCTTTCAAAATTTCCAATTTTACTTGAGACTCTGTGGCACACAAAGGCGCCTTTAAATCGCAAAGAATCAAATTTGTCTACACCGGTGACCTCGCTTGCCCTCGGTAACGCTTCCTCACTCGTTGGAACATCGATCGATTTGTGTGCAGCTACTCGCACCGATCCTAAGGGTCGACTCTAAAATCAATCGAGTCTCTTGCCTGCGGTACCCGCAGCGTAAAGAAATATCCATACGCCAAAATCAGCAATAAGACAATCGAGGATAGGAGGTGTCGCCTTGCGACTCAAGGCATCGGCTACCACATTAGCCTTGCCGGATGGTATCAATAGTAAGATCATAGTCCTTGATCAACTCTAGCCATCTCCTCCGCCTCAAGTTCAAGTCCTTCCGGTAAAGATGTATTTCGTGCTCTTGTGGTCGGTGAACACATCACAAGATTCGCCATACAAATAATGACGCCAGATCTTCAAAGCATGAATCACCGCAGCAAGCTCTAGATCATGGGTGGATAATTTGCTCATGCTTCTTCAAACTGCCTCGATGCATAGGCAATCACTTTACCATCCCGCATGAGTACACAACCAAGTCCAACTATGGACGATTCGAATAGATAGTGAATCTCTTCCTGTGCTCAGAAGAGTAAGAATAGGAGCGATACTAATCTATCTTTCAAAGAGCAAAATCGCGCCACAAGCATCGGATCATCGAATCTAACACCTTTCGTGTCAATCGACATCGGTTTAGCAATGGTTGAAAACCCTCCACAAACCGCGGTAATAGCCGCCTAAACCCGTAAAACTCCTTACTTCTTTAACATTGGTTGGTCTCTTCCACTCAACCACCGTCAAATCTTACTAGGATCAATCAAATACCCTCGATTAATAACGTGACCCAAAAATCCAACTTCGTAAATCCGTAACTCACATTTCTTGACTTGGCATAGAATTGATTCTCTCTTAAAGTTTCGGTACCAACCGCAAATGGTGGGTGTGATCCTCCTCTGCCTTGGAATAAATCAAGATATCATCTATGAATACCACAACGAAATCATCAAGGTATTGATCAAAGATATCGCTCATGGCTTCCATGAAATCGCAGAGCATTCGTTAGTCCAAAAGACATAACCTTATACTCAAAATGACCATACTCGTAGAGAAAGCCGCTTTCAATATCCGCGCCACGAACTCGAATCTGATTATAACCCGACTGGAGATCAATCTTAGAAAATATCTTAGCTCCTTTCAACTGGTCGAAAAGGTCATCAATGCGAGGCAAAGGATACTTGTTCTTCACCGTCGCCTGATTAAGCGCCCGATAATCTATGCACATACGCCAGCTGCCATCTTTCTTCTTAATAAAGAGAACAGGCGCTCCCCAAGGCGAACGCTCATTGAATCATACCTTTGGACAAACAGTCGACCAATTGTTTCTTCAATTCTTCCTGAAATGGCCGAGCCAAACGGTAAGGAGACTTGGACAACGGCCGAGTTCCCGGAACAAGATCAATCCGGAACTCCACTTTCCTCACCGGAGGCATTCCGGGAAGTTCTATAGGAAAGACATCGGAAAACTCCTTCACAACTGGAATCTCCTCAATACGCTGCAAAGAATCAGTCTTTTCATTGAGGGAGCAAAGTAATCCGATGATCGATGCACGACGGCTAGGAATAGATTAGCCAAGACAAATATTGAATCGACGGTGCGCCTCGAATACCGATTCTTCACGGAAGGAGCTAGCAAGGTCACCGCCTTCCGTAAACAACAAATCTTGGCACGGTATTGGAATAACCGGTCCATACCGTGATAACATCGAATGGTGCCAATTGAATAACCATAAGATTCGCAGTGAAAACCTCATCATCTATCGTAATAGAACAACCGACAGACGGTAGAGCTAGCAATAAGTCCTCCGGGAGCCGACTACCACCGACTCGTAAATAAGTCAAAACTCAAACCCACTTTTCTAACAAACTCCAAAGACACGAACGAGTAAGTAGCCCCGAATCAAACAAAGACAAAGGCATCATGCGAATCAACAAGTAAAGTACTGCCACCACATCAGACGTCCCAAGGTCTCGTGGGTGGGCATGGCGAACCCCCGATGCACCGGCAGTAAGACGCACCAACACTCTGCGTCGGAAAGCTGGAAACATTACCGGAGGAACAAACGACGGAGGCGGATGGTGCGGATTCCAATAGAACTCGCGGGAGGCGCCGAGTGAAAGCTGCAGTGGACCCCATGCCGAGGGTAATGTGGTGCAGAACCGCCGCCGAGTCCGAATCAACCTCTGTGGAAGCCGGAGGAAGAAGGCTGCTGAACGGCTTCCCATTTGATGATACTAGCCGGATTTTGCTTGCACATCGAGGACTTGTGGCCCTCTCGACCACATCGCCGCATGTTCCTTGAAGGAACATTCAAGCTCGATGCCCGCCACCACACCGAAAGCACTTCATGCCCGACACGAACAGACGCAGGCGTAGGCGAAGATGAAGAACGTGGCGCCAAGAAGAAGATCGCCATTCTTTGAACAGACGGTGGGTTGGTTCTGTGAAACCTCTTAGCAGCGGGTCAAAAGACCCACCACCTCCACCAAACTCCGCTTCGCCACGCCGGATCCACCAATAACAACAGTAACCACTCGCAACATGCCCTTGCGACGAAGGAGCTCTTTCCAACTCCATCCTCTAGCTCAACCACCGAGCTAAAGTCACGAGACCTGTTGCTCCCGAATCGCGATACTCCGATTGAGGCCCCACGAACCTCTTAGCCTTCTCTTTATCATCACTTGCCACCGCTGGGACAAAGCGCACAGATTGTTAAATCCGCCTCATACTCGATATCGACATTTTTCCTCGCACATAGGTCGAGGATTGCTCCATCTTCTCGATGAAGGAGTCGGGGTAAAGCGTGTCCGAACCTCTCCACAAAACTTCCCAAGTAATAAGACTCGAGGTGGAGTCCCGAAGGCGGGACCCCTTCCCACCAGATGTCGGCCCGCCCTTCACCGAAGGCCACAAATCGCGCCTTCGCGCGGATGCGACTCTAAGGCTCCAAATCGACGCCCATGTACCTCAACCAATCCGCACTGAACGGTGTACCGCTCCGTCAAAAGTGTCCAGACGGCGACATCCACTCACGAGGCTCATCCTAGCCTCGGGTGGAACAAAGAAGAAGAATGTGTTCCGCCACGGCGGCAAGCGGCCCGCAGAATGGCCACCGCAATTGTTGGCGAGTTGTTGATTCTCCTTATTAAGGTGCGAATGAGATCAACGGTTGCGCGGTGGCTCAAGAACCGAGGCGCGGTGAGGCAATCTCCTCAAGACAAAGACCACCAACCCCTCAGACGAAGACGATGTAGGCACGGACCGCACGCCACGACCACCATTACGAATTCGGTGGGCGACCACGACCACTACCTCTACCTCTAGCCATCTATGAACAACACAACAGAAAGAAAATCAAATACATAGCTCAACGAATTAATAAACGAATTAATTGGGACAAAACCAAGCAATTGCGGAAAAACAATGGTTTACCCAACCCTTCCTATTGTGCATAGTGTGTCATTTTAATATTATTACCACGGACCTGAAGCCCGCTCTGATACCAACTGTAACACCCTGACTATAAGGAAGTCAAGATGTCACCTAAAATCTCTACTCTTCAAATGAATAACATCAAGTAGCATAACAAAAAGAAGCGATTATTGTGAATATATGAAAACAAGCATTCATCCTCCAGTCTTAATCAACGAAATGGAAGTAAACATTCCAAGAAGATAAGTAAACAAGGCCATGTTGGCTTATTACAAAGCAACACAAATCATAATTAATGATAATAAAAGTCCTCAAATTGTTTGATAAATGATAGTGTGTGCATCGTGATGAACTACCCTCCACAAGATCATTCTTCCTTGTCATTTACCTAAATAAGACAATAAAGCAAGAATGAGCCAATAGACTCAAACAAGTAATGGTATGTAACAATCAAACATACAATGAGCCATATATCACAAACACCATTTGAACATATTTCGAAACGAAAGTATGAATGAATGAAGTGGAATGGTGCATTGAAGGAAATGGACATATTGTAGCATATATGCAGATAGCGAGTGAAGCACCCGTCGGTGTTCACTTAAAGTATTCGTATGAAGAACGTTTCATACGATCGTCCAACGTGGCCCACATTGGAATGGTGGACTCACGTAACGTGGCCCACATTGGAATGGTGGACTCACGCACCCATCTTGGAATTGATGGGATTTCAAGTGCCCATCGAATCGATGGGTCTTACCAAAATAATGTATGCATGTCATGATGATCACATGTCAATATGGAATAGTACTCATAAATGAAAAGAACACATGGCATTCATCTACATATACGAACAAATGTAAACATTCATTCACACATCATACATGACATCAAACATTGAATACAAATTACTTGCTGCCTGCACACAACGGGTTGGGAGGTAATTGTGATACCCTCCACTCACCGCTTCACCGCCTACAATAAAATATAATCGAAATGAGGGCAACGAATATGGCAATGCTACACGTGTCCTCCCTCAATCTTCTAGCCAAACTAACCAAATAAAAGTTCAATTTGATCAATTTACCCAACCATTTCAATTATCCCTAATCTGGCAGTTTTACTAAAAATTCACCAATAAAAACCGTAAGTCCAAAAGACCTGAAACCAGTGCTCAAATTTTCTTAACTTATCTGGCTACAAAACTCTAGTTGAGGTTAAACTCTAATTCGGCCATTACAGAGGTCTAACCATCCATTGAAAAACTACAACTGCAGTCTGCCCAGAAATCTGAACAGCCCTAAAGAAAATGCTCTAACTTTTAAACCACTGATCCAAATGAAGTGATTTTTATCAGCCTGGAAACATGGTGAAATTATCTTCAAAAACCTAGTTGGGTGGCCGACCTGATTCTGACTCTAACTAGATCAAAACCTAGGTGCAACCCCCTATACCCATCAGTTCTGACAGACAGACCAGCGCGTAGTAAAACAGCCATAACTTTTAATCTACTGGGTCAAATTTCGTGATCCAGGTGCCAAAAGAAAGCTAATGAAATAAGTAACAAAACTCTAGAAGGCGAAATCATCCAATTCTGCCTCTAAGGCACCCAAAACCGAGTTGCAACATACTGTACAGAACCGATCTACTAACAGAAATACGCGATTCTACCCAAAAACATGAAATTGACAACTCTAACGTAATCAAACAGCGATGGGGTCTCGTTACCCTTGTAGACCAAGAACGACGAGGAACAACTTCCCAAAGCCTTCCCTCTCCTCCTTTGGCCAGCTCCAACTCCACGAACCCGATTGAAGGAAATCGCCCATGGAGGAAGAACCAAGAAGAACACTTGGAAGGCCGGGTGTTGCTCGGGATCTCCAATGGCAGCCACCAATGGAGAGGGAGGCGCCTAGGAGGAGGGGAGGAAGAGAGGGGGCGGCACAAGGGGGAGGAGGGGCGGCTTGGGGGAGGAAGGGGGGAAGGAGTAGGGTTTTGGGGGGAAAGTGGTGCCCCTTTGGCCGCCACTAGTGGGCTGGCCGCCCACTATCGGGCCTCCTGGTCGCGAATCGCGCCCAAAGTTGCTCAAATTAACGATACCCCGACGAATGGAATTTTCCGCTGAAAATAGTTTCTTTCGCTCTCTCCGACCTCTTTCTTTCTACCGATCCATTTCCGGAGTATTACAGATATAGTATTGTAGAACCACCTCTTCTTCCATTCTGGCCACGACGATCGAGTGTACATCTCAATGCACTCCCTTAACTTCCCGATGTGAAGCTTCTGGCTGCAGCTATCTGCGGTTGCGGTGTGCTTGCTCATCCCGTAGTAATACCGGAAGAGATCCAAGTCTAGAAGGATTCCCAGATAGGCTTTGCACAGGTAGACAAATACACTCAGCATTGTGATGAAATTGGGAACAAAGTTCACCAATTCCACCCCCAAAATGTTGGAGTACGAGCATCAATAAAGGGTGTATGGGCAGTCAGAAGCCACATTCACAGTATGCTTGGAATACTGGAATGATGTTCTCATCCAAGGGCCAATACTGACCACTAGCATTGTGCCACTTCACCAAAGCTCGCCTTGGGATCTTCTTGGCTATAACTGGGCCGTCAACTTCTCTACATCCATCTTCGTTTTCACTTGAATACACGAGCTGGTCTTTCAGTTCGATCATATACAAACTAGTCGTATGGAGGTACGAGCTAGTCCTAGGCTGGTCGAGTATGATCACTAAGTGGTCGAAACCAGGTCGTAAGGAGTTGCGAATTGGTCAAGACCAAATAGGACCTGGTCGTAGATCATATTGCATTAAGGTTCATCCGATATAATTTGTGTGTATTAGGGAATCATTATGTCCTGCTAGGTATGACTAACTACTTGTGGTCGGAAAAGGTTTTCAAGTCACAACCGAACTACACATGGACCTACAAGGTCACACACTTAACGGGTTGAAACAAACTAGTACGGATACAATTCATCAAACGTATTCGGATAGGATCCATCACAGACACTATTTAAGGAGACGCTTGAGGCTGTTGGGAGAGATATATGTAACAGAGGAGACACATGACAAGAGTTGACGTGAGTTGCTCCAAACCCTAGCTACCATCTTCTCGAGAGAGCCTTCCCGTGCGACTTGGTGTTAGTACACCAACGTACGGTGTTCCTGCCCTGGACGTGTGGATACCGTAGAGGCGCTACTACGGTTGCTGTTGTGCTAGAGGACGATCCGCGATATTACAAGTAAAGCGATCGATTGCTGGAGGAGACGATCAGCGACCACTACGCTTGACGATCGACTGTGAGGATGATCAACTACGTCAGACGATCGACTACGACCACTACTTCGACGTGCTCTTCGTTGGACCAGGCTGCTCCAACTTTTCTTCCGCTGCATTGCGCGTCCAGTGGTAACGATCTATGATCTCTTGCTTGTATGGCATCCTGGTTTACGTGGTAGAATTTTTGAATTATCAGCTAGCGTACCCTACCCGTATCCCAACAGCGGGATGCCACCTCACACTCACTTCTAGCTTCCTTGCTTGCCATGGCTAGTCGTGCCCTGCTCGGTACTCGCCCTCCCTTGCCCTTTCGTCTGTGCTAGCCGCCACTATGCGATTGCGATCTGCGTGCGCTCCTGCTACTCCTCCCCCTCTCCCATGTTACTGTTGCACGTGACTATTACGATGTTGCCTCCCTCGCCCCACCCCGCTAGGATGCTCGGCGTTTCTCGGCCACCTTGCTCCAAGCCTCTGCCTTCCAACACGCTGGCGCCCATCGTCCGCCACATGCACGTGCCTCCGCCACTTGTCATATACGTTTGCGTGGCTGCGTCGGCGCGTCGAGCCATCGAGAGAGATAGCCTGAGATGTGAGGGGGTGAGAGCAGGGATTGGGTAACTGGGTGAAATTTTAAACGGGGGGTAGGGCCAGTTTGGCTGAAAAAAAGAAAATTTTCTACGAATTTTGGCCAAAATTTTCAAATCAAAATTTGAATTTTTGTGAAGTTAAAACAAAAAATACAAAAAATAGTGCAAAGTCAAGGTTCAAACCCACAACCACCCTCTCTAAGGCTAAGGGCGTTTCCACTAGGGCACATGCACTCATGTGCCTGCATATGGTTACCAAATTCCTTTATATTTGACAAAAAAACTAGAAAATCAAAAAATATTGGCCGGTTGGAAATTTTACCAGGGTCCGGTAAAATCGATTTTCACCGCTTTTCGATGAAAACCGGCCAAAATTTTAAACCCGATGAGAGCCGATTAGGGCTACTAGGGAATAGACTGGTCTGAGGAATCGAGGAGCGCCAGACGGGGCTGGGTTGGGTGGCATAAACATGATAAATTTGGCCCAACTAAGAGAATCTATATGTATTATACCTATTATGTACTGAATTTTTTGTCACAAAATTTGGATGTTTAGCCGTGAACACAGATGGGTCCGCCCCTGGGTCAAACCCTAGTGATATCTCTTGTGTATCTTAAGGAAGATGGACTCAAAACTCGACTTGGAATGCATGCATGCTTTGTGTGACGGCATGCCTGACACCTACCGCCTACTTACTCCGGTTGTGGCCGTACGTAGTGAAGTACGTACTTACCACGTACAACAGCAATTCCTTGATTCAAACGTCGATTTCTTTACGTACGAAAGGAAAACTGTTTCTAAACTCCCCTTGTTATCCAACCTTTTGAAAGAGTTTTCGCCCTGTTTAGCAATGTTAACACCAGTATTAGCAAATCTGGCCGTTCGAGTGGAGTAATATCATTTTAGCACCATGGACGTTCCGACGAGTGACACTTGCCCTATATCAGTCGTCCAGCGCTTGATAGCCACCTCGTCTGTGTGCCCCCGCCGGACAACCCTGTTTAGCAATGTGGCTGCCTATTGTGCGTCCCACGCCTGGTCGCCCCCTTTGTCCGTGCCCCTTTGCCTGGTCGGCCCTATGCGTGCCATGTGGCCGTGTCCCGCGCCCGACCGCCCAGGCACCGTGTCCGCCTCGCCCGGCCGCCCCGATGTCGTGCTCCCCTGGCCCGGATGGACCTGCGTCGCGTGTCCCGCACCCAATCGCCCATTGCTGTGCCCCTTGGCCCAGACAGCTCTTTGCGCGCCATGTGGTGCTTTCGTTGTCCCCTAGGCTGGATTTCAGCACACCTCCCTGCGACATCGCACTACCCTACGACTAGGGCACAAACGCGTTCCGCCGAAAGCATCATTCGCCCCCTCATCTTTCCCCCCGTCCCATCCATCACCTCGCTACCTCCCGCATGCATGCCTAATCACACTGCCCCATCTACGCGAGACACCTTCACGCGCCTATAAAAACCGGTGCCGTGCTCGCTCTCACTCTCATTCTGGAATTCATTCTCACTCTAGCGCTCATCGCTGAGAACAAAGAGAATTGAACTAAAACTTTGTTCATTCCCACGACTATTTACTTTACAGCGTAACCCGAACAAAGTTTTAGTTCAATTCTCTTTGTTCTCAGCGACGAGGGCGAGAACGAGAATGAATTCCAGGATGAGTGCGAGATCGAGCGCATCACCTGTTTTTATAGACACGCGAAGGCGTCTTGCCCAAATGGGGTAGCATGATTAGGCATGCATGCGGGAGACAGTGAGGTGATGGACGGGATGGGTGAAAAGTTGAGAGGACAGATGATGCTTTTGGCGGAACACGCCCGCGCCCTAGTCGTAGGGCGGTGCGTCGCAGCGATGTCAGAAATCCGCCTAGGGAGAACGGAAGCGTCACGTGGCACACGAAGAGCTGTTCGGGCCCGGGGGCACGACAACAGGGCAATCGAGCACGGGACATGCGGCGCAAGGCTATCCGGGCTATGGGAGCACGACATTAGGGTGGCCGGTGCGGACGATGGCAAGCGACCACGGCGGTGTGGGGCCCGTCCGGCGAGGACATAGTATCGGGCGGGCGGCGCGGCGCGACCATGTGGCGCGTCTTGGGGCCGTCCGTGCTGGGGGCATGACGAGGGTGGCCGGCGCGGGGCGCCTGATGTAGCCACATGGCGCTCGCAGGGCCGTCCGGGCTAGGGGGCACGGACAAGGTGACTACCGTGCGTCAGACGACCGGTGTAGGACAACTATCGCTCGCCGGACGCCCGTGGTGCTAAAAATAACATTACACCACCCGAGCGACCAAATTTGCTAATAGTAACATCAACAGTGCTAAATAGGGCAAAAATTGCCTACTGGTGTGGGGGATTAATTATGGAGCCTATTATATTGTCGCTACATATATATATGCACAATTACTTTACATGGTTATACACATGCACATACATCATCATACTAAGTCACACCTAGATGGTGGCGTAGCCGCTAACGTCGGCAGCCACGGCGCTAATCACATCACAGTCAAAATGAAATCAGAGGCGATTGTTGACTATTCAACTAAACAACCAGCCCCTCCAGACGTACTCCCCTGTAAACAAACAAAACCCCAGTTGCCTCCGGAGTCCAGACGGCTCAACCAACCTCAGTTTCTCAAGCAAAATCCTATTCTTCCTCTCTCTCTCGTGAGTCGTGATTCCCATCTCCACGTACGTAATCATGACACCTCCCTGACCTCACATCATCACTCCATTATTGCACCACCCATCGGGCCATCCCCACAACTCGACCCCACCACGACACAGACCACCCCTACATATATACCCCACCACGCCCCCAACCCACAACACACATACGCTCCGAAACCAAACAAACCACCACCCGCACGGCCACGGGAAAGTAGAGAGAGAAAAAAAAACCCCACGAAAAACGCCCAATAACACCGTGAGAAAGGCCGAAAATACAGGGGGAATGGAGAACGGCGCGTGCAGCTGGCAACGCAGGCGGCGATGGTAGCCGCCGCCCGCACGTGGCGATCTTGTTGGACGCCGGATGGGGCACCTCATCCCGCCGCCGAAGCCGCCAAGCGGCTCGCCGCGTGGCACGGCGGCCACGCCACGCCATCACCTTCGCCTCCACGGCGTCCGCCACGCAGCGCGCGTTCCTGGCGTCGCTCCCGCCGAAGATCACGTCCGTGTCGCTCCCGCCCGTGTCCGACACGCAGTGCGCGTTCCTGTGCGTGCCATGTGGTGCTTTCGTTGTCCCCTAGGCTGGATTTCAGCACACCTCCCTGCGACATCGCACCACCATACGACTAGGACATGAACGCGTTCCGCCGAAAGCATCATTCGCCCCCTCATCTTTCCCCCTGTCCCATCCATCACCTCGCTGCCTCCCGCATGCATATGCCTAATCATACTGCCCCATCTACGCGAGACACCTTCACGCGCCTATAAAAACCAGTGCCGCGCTCGCTCTCGCTCTCATTCTGGAATTCATTCTCGCTCTAGCGCTCATCGCTGAGAACAAAGAGAATTGAACTAAAACTTTGTTCATTCCCACGACTATTTACTTTACATCGTAACCCGAACAAAGTTTTAGTTCAATTCTTTTTGTTCTCAGCGACGAGGGTGAGAACGAGAATGAATTTCAGGATGAGTGCGAGATCGAGCGCATCTATAGACACGCGAAGGCGTCTTGCCCAAATGGGGTAGCATGATTAGGCATGCATGCGAGAGACAATGAGGTGATGGACGGGATGGGTGAAAAGATGAGAGGACAGATGATGCTTTTGGCGGAACATGCCCGCGCCCTAGTCGTAGGGCAGTGCGATGTCGCAGGGCAGTGTGCTGAAATCCGGCCTAGGGGAGAACGGAAGCGTCACGTGGCACACGAAGAGTTGTTCGGGCCCGGGGGCACGACAACAGGGCGATCGAGCACGGGACATGCGGCGCAAGGCTGTCCGGGCAATGGGAGCATGGCATTAGGGTGGCCGGGTGCGGGACGACGGCAGCGACCACGGCAGGCAGTGTGGGGGCCGTCCGGCGAGGACATAGTGTCGGGCGGCGGGCGCGGCCGCGACCATGCGGCGCGCTGGGCCGTCCGTGCCGTGGCACTGAGCGAGGGTGGCCGGCGCAGACGCACGACGATTAGCCACATGGCGCTCGCAGGTCGTCCGGCGAGGACATAATATCGAAGCGGCCGGCGCGGCGCGACCATGTGGCGCTACATGGGGCCGTCCGTGCCAGGGGGCACAGACGAGGGGGTGACCGGGCGCAGGACGCACGACAGTTAGCCACATGGCGCTCGCAGGGCCGTCCGGGCTAGGGGGCACGGACAAGGTGACTACCGTGCGTCAGACGACCGGTGTAGGACAACTGTCGCTCGTCGGACGTCCGTGGTGCTAAAAATAACATTACACCACCCGAGCGGCCAAATTTGCTAATACCAACATCAACAGTGCCAAATAGGGCAAAAATTCCCTATTGATGTTGGGGATTAATTATGGAGCCTATTATATTGTCGCTACATATATATGCACAATTACTTTACATGGTTATACACATGCACATACATCATCATACTAAGCCACACCAAGATATACATCGTCATACCAAGCCACACCTAGATGGTGGCGTAGCGCTAACGTCGGCAGCCACGGCGCTAATCACATCACAATCAAAATGAAATCAGAGGCGATTGTTGACTATTCAACTAGACAACCACCCCCTCCAGACGTACTCCCCTGTAAACAAACAAAACCCCAGTTGCATCCGGAGTCCAGACGGCTCAACAAATCCTATTCTTCCTCTCTCTCTCGTGAGTCGTGATTCCCATCTCCACGTACGTAATCATGATACCTCCCTGACCTCACATCATCACTCCATTATTGCACCACCTATCGGGTCATCCCCACAACTCGACCCCACCACGACACAGACCACCCCTACATATATACCCCACCACGCCTCCAACCCACAACACACATACGCTCCGAAGACCAAACAAACCACCACCCGCACGGCCACAGGAAAGTAGAGAGAGAGAGCCCCCCCCCCACCCCACCCCACACACACACACACGAAAAACGCCCAATTCCACCGTGAGAAAGGTACAGGGGGAATGGAGAACGGCGCGTGCAACAGCAACGGCGCGGGCGAGGCGGTGGGTAGCCGCCGCCCGCACGTGGCGATGCTGGTGACGCCCGGGATGGGGCACCTCATCCCGCTGGCCGAGCTGGCCAAGCGGCTCGCCGCGCGGCACGGCGTCACGGCCACGCTCATCACCTTCGCCTCCACGGCGTCCGCCACGCAGCGCGCGTTCCTGGCGTCGCTCCCGCCGCAGATCACGTCCGTGTCGCTCCCGCCCGTCGACCTCTCCGACCTGCCGCGCGACGCCGCCATCGAGACGCTCATGTCCGAGGAGTGCGTGCGCTTGGTCCCGGCGCTCACCGAGGTCCTTGCTAGGCTCAGGGAGTCCACGCGGCTGGTGGCGTTCTTCGCCGACCTCTTCGGGGCTGACTCGTTCGACGCCGCGGTGGCCGCCGGCGTGCCGAGGAGGTACCTTTTCTTCCCGAGCAACCTCCACTTGCTCACGCTCATCCTCCACCTCCCGGAGCTCGACGTCTCCATCCCCGGCGAGTTCCGGGACCTCGCCGAGCCCGTCAGGTTCCCAGGCTGCGTGCCCATCCCGGGGCCCGACATCCTCTCGCCCCTCCAGGACAAGTCCAACCCCTGCTACAGGTGGATGGTCCACCACGGCGCGCGCTACCGCGACGCCGACGCCATCCTCGTCAACTCCTTCGACGCCGTCGAGCCGGAAGCCGCCAGGGCACTCCGCTTGCCGGAGCCAGGCCACCCGCTAGTCTACCCCATCGGCCCGCTGATACAGACCGACAGCGCTGTCAGCACCGCCTCCGCGCCACCCTCCCCACGCGCGGCGTGCCTGGACTGGCTCGACCGGCAGCCGGCCAAGTCGGTCATCTTCGTCTCCTTCGGCTCCGCTGGCGCGCTGCCGACGGAGCAGATGCGCGAGCTTGCGCTCGGGTTGGAGCTCAGCGGGCAGCGCTTCCTGTGGGTGGTGCGGAGCCCGAGCGACGAGGGCGCGGTGAACGCCAACTACTACGACTCTGAGACCAAGAAGGACCCCATCGGCTACCTCCCCGAGGGGTTCGTCGAGAGGACAAAGGACGTGGGCCTCCTCGTGCCCTCATGGGCCCCGCAGACAAAGGTGCTGGCCCACGAGGCCACCGGAGGCTTCCTCACGCACTGCGGGTGGAACTCGGTGCTGGAGAGCCTGGTGCACGGCGTGCCGATGGTGGCGTGGCCGCTGTTCGCCGAGCAGCGGCAAAACGCCGTGATGCTGACCGAGGGGGCCGGGGTGGCGATACGGGTGCCCGAGTCGAAGGGGAAGGAGAAGATCGCGGCCTCGGTGAGAGAGGTGATGGCGGGGGAGGGGAAGGGCGCCGAGGTGCGGGCCAAGGTGGCGGAGCTGCAGAAGGCCGGGGCGGAGGGCCTCTGCGAGGGTGGCGCCGCCGCGACCGCGCTGGCCGAGGTGGTGGGGAGCTGGAAAAGTGGGGAGAACTAGGCGACGAGTACACTTGGCATTGGACCTCCTCCAACGTGGCTGTACGGCTTGTTGGTTTCTTCTGATGTTCCTATTGTAAGCTGTAACTATTTAAGTACCCCCTTCCCCCCTTCCTTGGTAGTTTGTGTGCTACGCTTGAAGAGAGAATACTTTTGTTTTAGATTTTGTAATTTAAGAAAATTCAAGAGTAATAAAAATGGAATCATGCATTGCATATATGAAACAAACGCACACACGTGAAAAAAAAAATGTGATAGGAGAGGATTTCAACGTCTGCTATCATATTTTTTGAATCGTTTTTGAGAAAGCTGATTCAACGACTAATTGGGAAAGCTGATTCAATGACTGATTGGGAAGGCCTCACGTATCACGATCTAATCTAGTAAGCATGTTTACTTAATGTCTTTCCCCTGTTCTTGCCTGCGCGAATTTCAAATCTGGTCGGCATTTGCCTGATCAGTCAGGCGCTCAGCTGCGTCCAAACTCCAATCTCCAAACTCCAATCTCCAATCGTTCTTTGATTCCGTGGAGTGAATGCGAACGCTTGTCGGGTCGTGCGCCACTTGGCGTTCTGGATGGCCAGCCGTCGCTTAGTGTGCATGGAATAGTTAAAGTTTAGCATCCGACATCCTATCGACAACTTGTTTTATTCCTCGGGATCTCCCCAATTTGTTTAGTTAGAGAGACAGGAACGTACCAGAACTACTTTCCTATACATAATTATATCGCCAGTATAATTGTGGCAGTATATGCTCTCGTCGGAAAGAAAACTGCAAAAACCATCCATCCTCCGGCTACCGTCCGTTCCACAACGGAGTGAGTGACTCTTATCGCCGGATGTTGCGGGAGGGGACGGGCAGTGGCATGGCTTCAAATTTTACAACAATATTTCTTTGTTATGTACATAATTTTAGGTCTATTTATGTAGAATTCGATTATTTTCCCTGTAAAAAAACTGTTATTTTCTACAAGTTCATTTACAATTCCATTATATATAAATTATAGTAAATTATTTATGTAATTTTTGTTCTTGATCACTGTAATTATTCTTACAAGTATTAATAACTCATATTTCTATCACGCGATTCAAAATCTCACATATACTTGGAGAGATTGTGCAAAAACAAAGATTAAAAAAATAAAATTATATACAAACAAAATACGGTAATGTGGTTAACCCATTATGTTCTTCATATGTACTTCGAGAGGTTGAGCAAAAATAATGATAAAAAAATAAAATTATATACCAACAAAATACGATAATGTTGTGAATCTATTATGTTCTGAAGAAAAAAAAATTCGGAGTCAATTTATCAATGGGAAAGGTGCAAATATCAAAGTATACGGAACGAATAAAAATTCGACTATTATGATTTTTTTTACAGTACATCAACAACACGAATCTTATAACATATCTAACGAGCAGAAAAGTGACGGTTTTGGATTCAAAAAACTGTCAAAAATTATATAGCAAACCTCGTAATTTTAACTATAATTTTACTATTTGAGACATCTTATATAATATTTATTCAGCTCTCCTTGTCTCCAATTCCTTGCTCCACCCGTTGCTTATCACCGCGACTGCTAATTTACACCTGACAGCACGTTGCGAGATATAGAAACCATCCAGAAATTAAGACCTAACCAAACCAATTAATTCAGCATCAAGGGTTACTATCACTGGCGATGCTGCGAGATCATGGATCGCTTTCGAGCCATCTGCAACACTGTCTAGAAGGTTTTATTAAGGCGTGTCCGTGGTACTACATCCCGATCAGATCTGCATCATCAACCGTGAACAGTGTGAACAAGGCGACGGTGGCCACAGGATCAGGGAGGAAACGGTCGGCCACAAAAGGTCGCGGGCAAAAGGGCCACGGAGCCACGGCACAGGAAACTGCAGCTCGCCCAGTGTCGGCTTGCGGCTGCACGCGGATCCTCTGCGGCTGCGTTTGGTGTTAACGCCGTAGGGTTTTTTTTTGGGCCGTGTGTGTATGCCGTCATATGGGAGGCAAGGACGGTTGCCAAGCGAACCGGATGGTCTGCTATTTGGGGAATAGTAGTACGGTCGTGTATTAACTTCGGTGTAGACTTTCAGAAGATCAAGGTCTGGACATTTGAGACAGGGTCGGCTGCAATGCTAGCAGGGTTTTCCTTAGTGCGTGGATTGGTACGGTAACAAATACAGTAGAAACAATGTAATATTTACTGTAGTGATTCTACTAGAGTGAAAACTAATACAATTATTGATTTAGATCTTTTTCTTTTTTATCGAACGGTATATATCACTTTTTAATGCAAAGCACTGTATATCATCTACATTAAAATATTTAATACAGAGGATCCATTTCCAGACCGCACACTTATGTTCTGGCTGGAAAGTCTACGTATGTCTATAATTAGAGGCACTTAAGTATCACTAGTACAAACCGTTCGTGCAATCTAGACGATAATACAGCGGATGTGAATTCGATGCGCCAGTTTTCTTTTGTGTTACTAACGAAGAAGAGGATGCCGCAGACGAGTGAGCATCTTAAACTTCGCCACACTCAGTTTACTTCACGGTCCATCTCCTAACTCATTGGACACATAATTCCATCATAGATTGAAGCTGACGAGGATATAATAATCCTTAATTAATTATTTATCTATAATTATTATTATAGATAGCAATATCTTTATGTTGTTCATGAATATACCCCTTACTATTCATAAGAGAAAAAGTTTAACTGAGTAGTCGTAAGCCTTTCTACGACCACTGCATGGTCATAAGCCTTTCTACGACCACCCATGGTCGTAGTACTTTCTACGACCACCTCATGGTCGTAAACCTTACTACGACTACCATATAATCGATAAAACCTATAGATATGTGGGCTCAATCAACTAGGTACTCTTATACGTTGTGTTTAATACACACAATAGTTAGTATACGCTGTTATTCTCGAGATAATTGCACGTGTTACACATCTGTCCTTGACGTAACTGCAAGGCGACGCGGGGTGTAGCCTCTCTAACAACAACTACCATCAACGTGCGCATTTCATCAGGCGTTGAGGCGTCTCTTGGCATGGAATAACTGCCACCCCATCACGTGCTATATAAGGGCTAAAGTCAGTGAACGATAGGGCAGATGAACAAGAGGGCAATTGAAGACAATACACATAAGTCATTAAGTCTTAGTTCCAGTGATTTCTTCCCGCTTGTAAAAGCATAATCAATATAATAGTACAGGAGTAGGGTTATTATTATCTCAGGAGAAGGCCCGAATCTGTCTAAATCCATGTGTCTCGTTCTGCGTGGATCTAGTTCAAGTGAAGCACCAAGCATTCATTCGTAAGATCGATACTAGTTCATCGACAACTGGCTCTATCCGTGGGGATCTTCCAGCTCTTCCTCTTCGATAAGTTTTCTTCATTTTTTCTACTCTGATGCTTTCATGGTAGGAGAGTAGAATGAGAAGAACTGGTTCGATTTGGTAGACTATGCAGAACTTGACATGGATGCCTGCTACGAGTACGAGCAGAGCATCATTTCGTCTAATGGCAATGTCGTTTCCAGGTATCCTTCACCAGACCTAAAAAACCATGCCATAGACATGGTTGATGAGGGATCTTTCTCCCTCACAACATTACACCCAAATGAGGAGCCAGATTCCTCAAGGGGCAAGGGTCTATCCAACCAGGGTCAGGATTGTACCAAGGTGGGAACAGAACACGACAACGGCTCCCCCACCAAATGTTCAACCTCTCCTGAGGTCATCCGATCTAGCACAACAAGTTCTGGAATCCATCATTCCATGACTCAACCAACACCTGATAACTGTCACCTTTCGGTTACCCCCACAAGGTGCGATGTCGAGCCCGCTTCTCTTGTAGATTCGACCACACCCTCGCAGGGTTCACCTTCGATTGGAGACGATTATAACCCAGAATTCCCCTTCCTAGAGGAGATTGCTCCAAGTTGTGAGACGTTGTCTTTTGACTACTCTTCGAGTCGGGAGGACTTAAGAACAAAGTGCAGATAATAGCATCCAGGAGATCTTTGTCCTTCCCTTAGATCCTAATCTCTCTCCAAGAGGCAGAGCTGGGGATGCTTCCCATCTCACATTCGCTTCGGGATCTCGTGGTGATGGTGAGGACGCCTCTGGTAATGAACAGGATTACCACCTTCATAAGCATGCCCGAAATTCTAGAAATGACCACTCTCCATTGAGACATGCTTCGTCAGACTCAGATATGGATGATCCTGGAACCATCTGAAGGAGAAGAATTGCAACCCAGTGATCTTTTCCTGGACGCATCCAGTACCGGTCGGAGGAAGCTCAAGAACTTCAATGGATCAATGACCTGATCGAAAACCCGACTCAAGAGCTTGGACAAGCACCAGGCTACGACCTCTTCACTGAAGAGATCGCACAAAGGCCTCGGGATGCGATGGTCAGGCTTCAGCAGACTCAGCAACACCATTCTAGTAGTCATACTGGGACTACTCTGTCATACGCTAGTCGTTCAAATGACTCTCCTCATGGAGAACGACAAGGCAATAAGTATGGTCGCTCTTCTAACCACAACTCTAGTCGGAGTAGAGTCCTTTGAATAGCCGGTGATCGATAAGTTCCTAGGGGAAGTGGTCGTTTACCACTTCTTTTGAGAAATCTGCAACAACAGATGGAATACGAAGAGTATTACCATCGTAGGACTGAAATATGATAGGTCAGGTCCACCTACCACTGGGTATCATCGTGTACAATCGCCTGGTGATATCAACCCCTCTTTCCCGCAAAGAAGGTGTCATGATATTATTACCAGATGCCGGACATTTTTGCCCGACCTTCGAGCAATTCGCCGGCCGCCACGATTCCGACCAGCAAATATGGAGAAATTTGATGGGTCACAAAATCCCATCGAGTTTATTAAAATTTACACCACTATTGTTTGAGCTGTAGAAGGAGGGGAGCATGTCATGGCCAACTACCTTCCTACTGTGCTTGAAGGATCTACTCGTTCATGGTTATTAAATCAGCCATAGGAGTCGATCTACTCATAGCAGCACCTCTGTGATCTACAATTGGGCAACTTCCAGGGTACCTACAACTATCCCGGAAAGGAGGATGACCTGTACAGAATACGATTGAATTCTCATGAGACCCTACACCAGTTTATCAGACGTTTCAATCAGATTCTTAACTCAATTACTAAAGTTTCTGACTCTTCTGTCATCAAAGCATGTAAGCAGGCAGTCTGTAGTAGAAAGATCACATAGGATATCACTTTAAATCCTCCGACTATCGTCGCCGAGCTTTTTAGGATGGTCGACCGTTATGCAACTACTGTAGAAGCGATCGAGTACAATCGTACCATCAAACAAGATGATAAAGACACTCGAGAAGCAGACGAAAGTAGCAAGAAGAATAACAAAAAAGCCAAGAAATCTAAGGGCAAGACTAAAGACCAAAAGTCTCAAGTCAAGAGCTCTAAAGAGGTCTTGACCGTAAGCGATAAGGAGCCTCGTAGCTCCAAACCGTACTCTGATGGGGCAAAGGCAAACGCCCTGAACGGAAGAATGACAAGCCTAGTTGGTGTCCTTTTCACAAAAAAGAAGGACACGAGCTTCGCAATAGCCGAGTTTTTCAGCGAAAGCTCAAAGATTACTACACCGGTACGAAGAGATACGGGTAGGTTACACTAGTTGGTAATTCAAAAATTCTACCACGTAAACTAGGATGTTATGCAAGCAAGAGATCATAGATCGTTACCAATAGATGCGTAGTGCAGCGGAAGAAGAGTTGAAGCTGTCTTACCCAACGAAGAGTGCATCGATGAAATGGTCGAAGTCGAGTGTCCAGAGTAGTCGATCGTCCTCGGTGGCGATCGTCTCCTACGGTAACCAATCAAGTTCCTCTCCAAGGTCTTGGATCGTCATCAAGCATAATAGCAACCACAGTAGCGCCTCTATGGTATCCACACATCCAGGGAAGGAACACCGTACGCCAGTGTGCTAGCACCAACTCGCCCGGCTCTCAGGAAGATGGTGGCTAGGGTTTTGGTGGATCAACTCACGTCACGTCTATCGTCTGTCTCTCCCAACAGCCTCATGCATCTCCTTATATATAGCTTATGATGGATCCTATCTGAACATGTTTGTTCCAACCTGCTGAGTGTGTGACCCGTTAGGTTCATGCGTAGTCGTTTGTGACTCTGAAACCTTTTCCGGTCACGATTCGTTAGCGGTTTCTAGTAGGACATAACGATTCCCGAATACACATAAATAATATCAGACAAACCTTAATGCAATATGATCTATGACCAGGTCCTTGTCACTAACGACTAGCTCGTATCTCTATACGACCAGATCATATTAAGTCTCGACCGGTTTGTAACTCCTTACGACCAAGTTTTGACCACTTAGTGATTATGTTCGACCAGTCTACGACTAGCTCGTATCTCCATACGACTAGTCCGTATCTGATCAAACTAAACGACTAGCTCGTGCATTCTTCCTTTGTCTCAAGATATCAGGTTGAACTCCAAGTGAGATATCATGTTATCCATAGACTGTTCAATACTTTCTCGATCAAGTGTCAGATAATTTCACGTGGTCGAACTCTTCGACCAATAGTGGCATGACCATGCACTTTCCTTACTCGACCACATCGAGAAGTCCAGAGATATCTCTCCTATTATGTTATGAGGGGTAAATCCCATATCCTACCAGTTACATTCATCTGCATGTTTCATAGCATACTTGAAAGCTACTTTTATAACTACCTAGTTACAAAGTAGTGTTTGGCAACCCCAAAGTGTACTCTTACGAATGTAGAAAACTATACTGATCTCAGGTCTAAGTATTATACATCATCATTGTTTGAAACCAACTAATGACACATGAAATGATAACAATCTCAGTAGTGTCTCGAGGTGGGTCAATCCAACACCATATTCTCTAATATGTGTTCATATTATTGATTTGATATCCCTATATTCATGACTGGTGAAACATGGTCATCAATCAATACATGTTGTAATACCCCGTCCTGCTCATAGCGTGGCCCATGTGGCCCATGAGGAGTTGTGTGGTGGGATTAGTCCCATATTGCTTGTCTCAAGTGAGTTGTAGTAGTTTATAATGCTGTTGGATCCAAGCGTAGCACCTCGGGTTAACCCTTTTACACGGCGAGGGCGAAAGTGTAAGTGGGGTGCTATGTGTGGTAGTCCGCCCACGGTGGTTGGGCATTGAGCCGATTTTGGGTCGGTGTTACAGATGGTATCGAGCATCAACCTTATTTGCAGGCGCGTGCGGGATGGGCGCGGGCATATGGCGCATGGCACATGTGGGCCCGGAGTGGACACATGGCATGGCATATGTGCCGCGACCGAACGCACGGACGTGTACCGAGGGGTGGTTACGGGCATTTGCAGCGTATGCTGGTATCTTTGAGGGCGTCCACCCTTAAGAGGGGTGAGTGTAATACCCTACCGCTCATAGCGTGGCCCATGTGGCCCATGAGGAGTTGTGTGGTGGGATTAGTCCCATATTGCTTGTCTCAAGTGAGTTGTAGTAGTTTATAATGCTGTTGGATCCAAGCGTAGCACCTCGGGTTAACCCTTTTACACGAAGCGAGGACGAAAGTGTAAGTGGGGTGCTATGTGTGGGCGGGTCCGCCCCACGGTGGGCTGGGCATTGAGCCGATTTTGGGTCAGGGTGTTACACATGTGCTGGTCGATATAGCCACTAGTGTTTCGACTAATGACATCCGACTAGGGATACATTTAAAATGACATCATATAAGTTAAAGAGCTTCACCAACAAGTCACATTCTTGTTAATCTTTATCAATGATGATTCATTCAAGGAACTGAATAACATTTATTCAATAACTCATAAACATAGACGTGATACAATCATCTCTATGATTACCTCTATGGCATATCAGCAACACGGTAAAGGGACATTTCCTACACTCGAATAGGTAGGGAAAATAAGTGGTCGAAAGCAGTCGAATGACGATGAGGAGATATCATTGCAGGATCCGAAACACACCATCAATCACATCTATGGAGGATCTTCAGCATATGAGTCAAAATGACAGCTCAAGGCTGTCGAACATGAGGTAAATTCCATCAACCCTCCTCTTGTCAATAAAGTACCGAAGTGGTCAGAAGTCACTATCTCTTTCGAGAAGGGTGATTGTCCAATCCCTTCTACTCGACCTGATCGATTTTCGATCATGGTCGAACCCCCCATCAACAACTGTCGAGTAAATCATGTGTTAGTTGATGGTGAGAGTTCGCTGAACATACTTTTTATGAGTGCCCTAGACGAGATGTAAGTTTCTAGGACAAAAAATATAGCAGTACGATACTCATTTAATGGGATCGTACCAGGGTCTTCGGCAAAACCCATTGGTCAAGTTTATCTTCTTGTAATGTTTGTTTCACCAAACAATTTCAGGACAAAGAAAATATCTTTTGATATGGTCGATTTCGACACGGCACAGAATGTCATACTTGGTCGACCAACTGTGGCACGATTTCTAATGGCTGCTCATTATGGTTTTCAATATCTTAAGATGCCCTGTCCCAAAGGAGTAATCACAATCCGCTGTGACAAAAAGATGGCGTTCACATGCGACCACAAGTCTCTCGAGATGGTTGGCTGTAACACCCTAACTTTTTGGCATCTGAAAAATCTTTTATTTATTTGCTAGTTGAAAATCTCATCATCTACATTTTGTTTGAATTTATATTAAAAGCTTAATATGGACTTTAAGAACAAAATGATTTAATGTGCTTAATTCCAACATCAACAATGGCCAAACTTATTTTAACTGGATTCTATATGCTTGGATATATTTTCTAGAAATTTCTGGAATTTTTCTAAAGTCATTTGCTAATTTCTATTTGCTATTTGCATTTTCTGGTTTTATTAAAAAGAGAAATCCATTTTAAATCCTCTGGAACAGTGTTGGGCCGAAACCCAATACTATTCCGTTTCCCATGACCCGCCTTACTACCCTCGCCCGTCTTGCGGCGTGGCTTCTCCTGCCGATCGGACGCGCCCTCGCCCGCGTCTCTCCTCACCGTTGGATCACCATCGCACGCTCACTCCCGCCCGCGCCCGTGCCTCGCCTCCTTCCGCTGACCGGTGGACCCCGCCGCTTCACCACGTCACCTTCGTCTTCGTCACGGACTCTTCCCCGCGCCCGACTTCCGCCCTAAGCGCTGCGCTGCCGTTTTCTTCATGGAACCCCCTCCTCCGCTTATAAAAGACCCCCCAACCCATCCAATCTACTCGCCCCGACCTCCTCCACCAAAGCCCCAACTACTCGCCCGCTCCCTCGTTTTCCCGGCGCCGCAATTGCCGAAGTTCCGCCGTCGGCCGAAGCCGTGCCGCCGCCTCCAGACCCTCGGCGTCTGTGCCACCGCCGCCATCGTGACCGCAATAGCCCCAGCTCCCTCCCTCCCGCCACCGTCGCCTTCGCCCGAGAGCCTCCTAGTCACCGTTGCCGCGCCGTCCGACAGGTTGGCCATCACCGCCGCCGCCTCTTTCGCCGTCGCCGGTGAGTCATCGCCGCCCGAGCCCAGCCACCACCCCCAACAGCTTTGCCGTGCCTTCAGGGTCCCATTTTGCTACCTTGCCGCCGTCGACTCGCCGCCGACGCCGTCGCCGGCAAGTTCATCGGCCGCTGCCTCCTCTTCTCTGTGTCCGGTGCCAGCGTGGCAGCCCAGTTGGAGTCCAGCTCGGCGCCACCTCCTCGGTTTTGTTGGCGTGGCGCCTAGGTCAACAGCTGGGTGGCACGCCTATTGTTTCTCCCGAGCCATCTCTTGGTGAACCGAGTTCACGGTGCAGCACCGAGCCAGCGACAAGATGGGTCCCTTTGTCGATCGGCATTTTGTTTTGTTTTCTTTTATTTTCTAGTGGAAATTCATCGCTGACGCCAGCCGACGTCATTAATCCAATTTTCCTTTATAAAAATTATTCGGGAAATCAAATTAAAATCCAAATTAGGGTTTTAATTATTTTCCAATCTTCCAAAGCCCATATCATTTGGATCCGACCTCCGATTGAGCCCATTCAAATTTATAAATTCATATAAAATCAACATCTATTTAATGGTAAATTTTATTTGATTTTTGGAGTTGGTTTTGCCTCTGTTATTTATTTGTTTTTGTTTCTTTTGTCTCGTTTGCGAGTAGATGTCGATACTTCGGGAAGTTTTGCAGAAGAAGGAGCACCTCAAGACTAAGACCAATACCTAGACATATTCCAAGGCAAGTTATACATTTGATCATGTTGCACCCAGTTTTCAAATTACTTTGATTTAAATTAATGCATTTTATTTCAAGTACTTATTTAAATGCTTTTGAGATAGTTATTAATCCAATTTGTTGTATCCACCTTGTCTAATGTATGCCATGATCTTTTGTCACCCTAGGTTGGTTCATTATTAGTTGGTATTATCGTACCACCAACGTGTGTTGGTTAGATACGATTAGACTGCTTAGTCATGCCACGAGTCATCATTTCATGTGAGTTGCAATTATAAACTTAACTAAGTGATTATGGAACTGTGTGATGAAACTGTATGTGCTGTGTGCTATTACTCGTTGATGGCATGTGTTGCACTTAATCAACAGGGTGGGAGAAGATTTGGACGGAGGCAAGTTGTGGATTCTGTGTGAATGGTGGATTCTATGTGAATGGTGGAGCTGTGTGCTAGAATATTAAATTGTGTGCTGGAATATTAAACTGTGTGAATTTGGGAAAAATTGGAAGTCTTACCTTGGTCAATTAAGGACTCCACTTTGTGCGCCATTGAACTGAGCCTTACTGTACGACCACATGCCTAGTATGGGCTAGGCCTGCCTTAATAAGTTATGGAGTCTTGACATTGACAACTCAGGTTGTATTTAAGCTATGTGATGGGCTGGAGGTGTGATATGTCACATCGCAGGACGGTTCGCTGCATCCCTGTCCAACGATGTGTGTCGTAACCAAACACTGTGTGTATCGGTTGGCTGGCAGGAAAGCACATCGGGAGTGTCATTGTTTGAGATGAAGTCGCTGAAAGGTTTTGTTACGATTAGTGCTTGCAACACTGATTGTATCGTGTGGGTAAAGTGTACAACCTCTGCAGAGTGTTTAATCAATCTATTCGAATAGCCGCGTCCTCGGTTATGGACATGCTCGGGAATTTCACACGAGGGGTAGATTTTCATAAAACAAATAGGAAGGGTCAGCTGTGTGAGGTAACTTGTACAGCTGTGTGAATAACTTGTTTAGACTGTGTATCTTTGTGAAATCAAATAATAAATTATTATTGTTTATTTGTTTTGAATTACGTTTTCAATCTATCATTCATATTCAATTGCAAATGTTGCATTTCTGCTAATTAACCACAGAAGCCATCCTTTTGGAATAAGCCATTATGTATAATTGCATTCTGTGGTATGACTTTGGAGTACGGTGTGTACTCACCCTTACTAAATAAATCAACAGAAGTGGAGGAGTCATCGCCTGCTTTTGAAGAAGAGTTCTACGAAGGTTGATCGTTAGGGTCTTGATCCTAGTCAGTTGCCTGTGGTAAATTGATGGGAGCCCAATGGAGTTTACTTCATTTCCGCTGCAGTTTATTTCTTTATTGTCAGCCTTGCATGGCTTAATAAATGTAAAACTCGGCCGTAAGGTCCCAACAGTTATTTGTTATTCAAAGCACTCGTTTATTCTTATATTCGTTGTATGGATGTGATATTTCATCGATGTTGACTTGTGTGCACTAGCGTGATCTGGACTAGTGCGAGAACACAGAGGGTCAGATTTGCATATTTGGGTCCCAACATTGGCCAAATACCTACTCGAGAAGCAAGCAAAGGACGACCTTTGACCAAGAAGTCGATGCCTAAATTTACCCCAAAGCCGAAAGACCAAGTCAAAGAAGTTTCACTGAATGCAAAGGAGCCTTCAAAGACTGTTCGCATAGGAGTCACTTCCGATTATGCATAGGAAAACTCCATCATCACCTTCTTCTGAGCAAACACAGATGTCTTCACGTGGCTAGCATCAGACAAGCCGGAGCACCTGTGAGGTAATCGAGCACAGGCTAGCCCTATGGTCTGATGAAAAACCCATAAAGCAAAAGTTATGAAGATTTGTACCTGATCGATGATATGTTATCAGATCAGAATTGGACAAGCTACTTAAACCAGGCTTTATAAGAGAAGTCGACCACCCAGAGTGGTTGGCTAATCCTGTAATGGTTAGAAAGTATAATGGTAAGTGGCGTATGTGTGTAGAATTTATTGATCTTAATAAAGCTTGTCCAAAAGATGATTTTCCCCTTCCTCGTATTGATCAGTTGATTGATTCTACTACTGGTTGTGAAATATTAAGTTTTCTTGATGCATGTTCTGGTTATCACCAGATAAGTATGTGCCTAGATGATGATGAAAATACTGCATACATTATACCTTTTGGAATATTTTGTCAAGTCAAAATACCATTTGGTCTAAAAAATATTGGTGTTTCTTTTCAACGCTTGATGCAAAACGACCTTTTCTGTTCAACTAGGCCAAAATTTGGAAGCCTGTGTTGATGACTTGGTCGTAAAAAGCATCAAGCACCTTAATCATATTTCTAACTTGCAAGAAACATTTGATGACATCAGAAAACATCATTTGAACTCAATCCTGATAAGTGTGTGTTTAGAGTCTCTTCAGGAAAGTTACTTGTATTCCTTCTTTCTACACGAGGACTCAAAGCAAACCCTGAAAAGGTAAAATCCATTGAACAAATGCATCATCCGACCACAAAGAAAGAAGTGCAGAAAATCACAGGTTGCATGACGGCTTTAAGTCTTTTCATTGCATGTTTGGGAGAAAAATGATTTCCTTTCTTCAAACTTCTGAGAAAACATGAGGGTTTCTAATGGTTAGAGGAGGCAAACAATGCCTTCGAGAATATTAAGATGTATCTTACGAGTGCTCCTGTTTTGATTTCTTTGAAATCAGAAGAGACAATCTTAATATATCTAACTGCTACACCACAAGCAGTAAGTACAGTACTGGTTGCAGAATGCCAAAACGTTCAACGACTAGTTTACTATGTTAGTGAAGTCTTACATGGGCTTAAGGAGCGATACCCTCAGGTCCAAAAGCTTCTATATGCCCTCCTCATGTCTTAAAGGAAATTGAGGCATTATTTTCAGGCGGAAAAGATAATTGTGCTATCTAAGTTTCCCTTAGGAGAGGTCCTCCAGAACAAGAAATCCGCGGGGCACATGGCAAAATGGTCAGTTGAACTTAGTGATTTCGACCTCCATTTCATATCCCGAATGGCCATTAAATCCCAGATCTTGGCAGACTTTGTCGCCGAATGGACATATCCTGAACCTATTTAAGATCCCTAGTACAAATCCCACGACCTGTGGATAATGTACTTTGATGGGTCACTTACGCTAAGTGGCTGAGGGTTGGAGTGGTTCTGAAATCTCCTACAAGAGAAACCTTAAAGTATGCTATTCAATTAAACTTTTATGCTACTAACAATGTGGCAAAATACGAAGGTTCGTTGGCTGGCATACGAGCAGTGAAAATGCTCGGGATTCGACAACTACTCGTGAGAGGAGACCCTCAACTGATGGTGAATCAGGTTGGAAAAGAGTACCAATGCTCTAATCCGACCATGTCTCAGTACTTATCAAAAGCTAGAAAGCTTAAAAAGCATTTTTTTTGTTTCGAGGTACAATATACCGCTCAAAAGGATAATTTTCTCGCTGACCAGTTAGCTCGAACAATTTCTTCACGATCACAAGTACCAAAAAGAGACTTCTTGGAACAGCTTGAGAAGCCGTCTCTGGTCGAAACACCAGAGACATCTCCTGTTGAGCTAACTTCCCTAGAAGACGAAGATACCTAGATGAATTCCATCTAAGAGTATCTTAAGAAGGGCACAACACCTAATGATGATCTCGAGGATGATCGCTTATCCCGTAAGGCCAAAATGTATACTTTGGTCGAATGAGTCCTCTATAAGAGAGGTACTCAAGGGGTTCTCATGCGATGTATATCATAAAAAGTAGGATTAAATCTCCTTCAAGAAATACACGGAGACATCTGTGGGACTCACACTTCTTACAAAACACTAGTCGAAAAAGCCTTTCGACAAGGTTTCTCTTGGCTAATGATACTCGCATGATGCTAGAGAGCTTGTTAAGAAGTGTGTACAATGCTAGTTTCATAGCAGACAAGTACACCAACTGACTCAAGCATTACAAACCATACCTCTTTCTTGGCCTTTTGCAACCTATGGTCTCGATATCCTAGGACTATTCCCAAAAACACCAGGAGGTTTCTAATTCCTTTTTGTGGCTATTAACATGTTCACAAAATGGATTGAAGTCGAACCCATGGTTGGGATAACAACGGAAGCAACCAAGAAGTTTATGATGAAAAATATAATCACTCGATTTGGAGTTCCAATTTGAATCATTACAGACAATGGTACACAATTTTCCAAAATTCTAAGAATTTTGCAAAGAATTAGGTACCAAATTATGTTATGCCTCTGTTGCTCATCCACAAAGCAATGGGGCAGTCGAAAGGATAAATGGCCAAATTATGCAAGGAATGAAAACTCGAGTTTTCGACCAGCTTGCAAAGCGCTCAGGGGCTTGGGTAAAATAATTACCTAAGTATTATGGGCTATTCACACATTGCTAGTCGGATTCACAGTGAAACCCTCACTCTTTAAAAATACTTGGTTTTGTTTACTTTGGTCGAAGGAAGGTAACATCACCTAGTCAAAGCCTTTCTTCTCTGCATGTGGTCCTGCCCACTGGAAGGAACTTTTTAGTGTTGATCTGTTCCTAACTTTTGTTGCCAACACAAAGAAACTAGGTTCAATAAAATATGGTCGAAATAATTTACAACAAGCTCTTTTTGAATTATTAACTTAGTTTATTTCTTTATTTTTGTGAAGAATTTTCTAAATGAGTTGAGTTTTTATAATTTATTCGACTACTTTAAATACGCTCGATTCGGTTAATCTGGTTGGACAAAGTAACACCACTTAGTTGAAGTCTTTCCTCTCTACATGTGGTCCTGCCCACTAGAAGGAACTTCATAGTGTCAAGCTGTTTCTAACTCTTGCTGCCAATTCATGACAATAGATTTCCATTAAAGAAGGTCGAACAAATTTTTTAAGCGCAACTCTTATAGTTTGTTCGATTAATCTTGATACCTTCGATTTGATTAACTCAGTCGATAAAGTAACATCACCTAGCCAAGCGTTTTCTCTCGCACATAGTCCTACCCACTAGAAGGAACTTTTTAGCGTCGACTGTTCCTAACACTTGCTACTAGTACATGACAATCGAGATTGACAACAAAGATCGAATGACTTGTTTACATAAACCCTTTTTACTATTTACTTTGTTTATACAATTAGACTAAGCAAATAGTAGGAGGTTAGGATAAAGTTATAAATATGACTTCAATTCTTAGTCTTAAAGGTTCAATTCTCATTTCTATTTTTTGTCTTACGAGTTACAAACTACTCGAAGAGACAATTTCAAGAAAAATAAAGATTTATATTCATAGAAAGGAAACTGTCTTTACAATTACATGCCCTATTACAAACTACTCTGATGAAGGGGATCCGATTCGCATCTCCTTAGCAACCTTCTTGTCGACCGAATGTATTTCTTCAATCAGTTGTGCTGCCTCTGCTTTAGGGCAGTCGAAGTTAGCTTCGACTGGTTGAAGGCTAAAATTACGATCATGAGCCTTAAGTTTTGCTAAGGCATAACTTATCAGACTTTCGACCACCTCTCTTATCGAGTCGGTTTGGTTGGTCTTTAGAGTTGTTATTAACTCCTGGAGAGTTCCGACTTGCTATCCAATAGTGCTCGTATGGTTGACACGGTGTCTTCAAGAGGAGTGGCTTCCTTAGCACCAAGTCAACCAAATACATTGTTAAGGAGTGAAATATTATCTCGAAGATTAATCTTTGTAGCATTCATTTCCTCCCGACTGCGAGTTGAAGCTACCTGAAGTCATTTTATTTGGACTGCATGCTCTGAAAATAGAGTAAGACTAGTCAGAAAAAAACTTCTTACATACTAAAGGAGAATCAAGCTACTTGATCTCGTCATTATGAGAGGCAACATCCTTTGCAGACTACTCCACCCAATTCTTTTTACTCTTATCTTTTTCTTTGGCAATACGCGTGAGCTCGTTAATCACCAAGGTCTTTGAATTGACCTCGGTTTTGAGCTTACCCACATCGACCTCTTTTTCTAAAGAAAAGAAAAAGAATTAGATAAAGAGAAGAAAGCCATCGAAATAAACAGTTTTAAGTGAAAAACTTGTTGTTTATTTCATTCTGCAGCTCGCAAGCTGCAGAATTTGCCTCCTGAAGGTTCTTCAACAGGTCTTCTTTTTCATCCCTTAACCTTTGTGCCTTGGCTTTTACATAGTCAAGCGCAGAGATCAGAGTTCTTTTGCCACCTTTAGACCTACTAAGGTTAAGGTAAACATGAGTATTGAATGAGTGGTCGTAACAAGATAAGACTTCTCATGACAATAAATTACGATCTCACTGCTAGTTCGCAGAGTTCAGCCTGTTGCTTTTTCAGCAATACAAATTACTTGTGGTATTCATCAACGGTGACGACTTGTTTGAGAGCTCTATATATAAACAAAGAAAGATAGTAAGAAAAAGGAAAAAAATTCAAATATGAAAATATTTGGCATCAAGTAGTTACACTGATGGTTGACCGAGCAAAATTGGCATACACCCTCAGAATCTTGAAGTTCATAAAGCCTGTCGACCTAGTCCCACCATATCATTTGAGGACACTCGTCATCAAAGATATGTCCCCCTATTTGGAATGTCCTTAGGGTGTGGGACTTGGTCACGAGATTTAAATAAAGAAGATCCGATAGTTAGTGGACCAAAAAACTCGGGGAAGAGGTCAAAGGTGTCTTCTTCTTCTTCATCGTCGTCGTTGTTGGCAGAAGAAGCAACTCCTCCTTGAGGACCCAGAAATACGTCCTCTACAACTTCTTTCCCGGCACGACGGTCAGAGGTTCCTCCATCTTGACCATATGCTTTTGGTGATTGTGGAACCAAGTCCTTTGTCTGATTATTAATATTCTCAATAATTGACTCGATCGCCATTGCATCTAGATCTTTCACCGTCTTCGCTTCTGCTTCTACGGCCACCTCAATGATTATGGCTACTTCGGCAACCTTAACCTCCTCCATCGCCAACATAGGGACAGGGGTTGGTTCTGCGATGACCTCCGCTGCTGTCTCTACGACTACAGAAGAAACCATTACTCCCATGTCTGCAGGCGAGACAACTGTGAGCCTCTCAACAGAAGCATCCCTAGAGGCTGGAGAAGCAGGACTAAAAACACAAGGAGAAAAGGGGACATGTCAAAATGGTAGAACTAAAATGTAAATGTTATTTCTAAGCTTTTATTTTTATATACCTTGGCTTTCTGGATGCAATCTTGAATCCAGAAGAAACCTTCCCTAAGGAAGACTTTCTTTTCTTCTTCTCTTCATCCGCCTCAATTCTTTTGTCACCTTCAGCCTCTGGAAGGCTTTCAACGCCACGAGCTAGAGAGGCCGAGGCTTCCTCGACCACATCTGGTCGAATGTCTTGTTAAAGGGTTGGGACCTCTACGACCACGTCTGGTCATACATCTTGATCGAGAGCTGATGCTCCCTGAGCTGCCTGCCCCTCTTGATGGTCAGAACTTGTTTCGAGCACTTGAGGGACAGCGCTCGTCTCGACCATAGGCTCTGCTGTTTCAGAGGTTTCCTTCACAAAAGACATAAAGCTTTTCCAATTCTCCTTTTCTAGTTGCTTGACAAAGCCATCAGAAGCAGAAACTAAAAATATCATGTTGTCATAATAATAAGGTACCTTGGTCTTAGGGCCTTTGTGCTTAAGTTTTTCAACCACACCCCTTTTCTCTGCATTGGTCACGTCGGCAAACAATTGCCTAATGGGAGTGCTCGAAGGAAGGGTGGAACTCGAGCCTTCACCCTTTTTATCAACAGCCTTCACAAGGCGACGTCTTTTGGCCATAGGAACTATTTCTTCCTCTGGTCCCTCTTCAACAGCTCTCAATTCGACCTCTTGGTCATCTTGTGATCTGTCATGCCTACTTTCTACAGAAGTCAGAATATAAATATTACTCACAGAATATAAATATTACTCAATGGTCGAATCTTACGACTACTGAACCCTAAAGACGAAATCAACTCTTGATTACTTTCAGGGGTTCGCTTCTTTCTTCTTAAACTACATTGCCAAGATTCGAGGACTCTGACGTGGGCGTAGGAGCCTTCTCACAATTGAGTACAAAGACATAATCAGCAATAATACTAAAAAAATTATACGAGTACAAAGACATAATTAGCAATAATACTCAAAATCTATAAAGAGAATTGAGTTGATTATTTCTTTACCTCCTTCATCATCTCTGGTCGGGTCAATAGTCCATAAATACATCCACATAGAGTGTACTCAATCCTTCAGTGAACTAATGCGGTGTGTGATGAAGTCCTTCACCACGTGCCATCTGGTTAGCCCCTTTTCTCTCAGGTGTTTGATGGCTTGGATGTAGGGGGTGATCTGATTGAGGTCGCTTGGAGTCGAGTCTCAAGATGAACTCTTCTTTGCAGGCTTCCCGTGAAGAAGAGGCTGTCGTCCCCAGATATAGTATAGTAGAACCACCTCTTCTTCCATCCTGGCCACGACGATCGAGTGTACATCTCAATGCACTCCCTTAACTTCCCGATGTGAAGCTTCTGGCTACAGCTATCTGCGCTTGTGGTGTGCTTGCTCATCCTGTAGTAATACCGGAAGAGATCCAAGTCTAGAAGGATTCCCAGATAGGCTTTGCACAGGTAGACGAATACACTCTGCATTGTGATGAAATTGGGAACAAAGTTCACCAATTCCACCCCCAAAATGTTGGAGTATGAGCATCAAGAAAGGGTGTGCACGGCGGTCGAAGCCACATTCACGGTATGCTTGGAATCTTGGAATGATGTTCTCATCAGGGCCAATACTGACCACTAGCATTGTGCCACTTCACCAAAGCTCGCCTTGGGGTCTTCTTGGCTATAACTAGGGCCGTCATCTTCTCTACATCCATCTTCGTTTTCTCCCACATGGAAATATTTTCGGCCATCTTTTTCGAGTGAGTTTGATTTGGATTTGGAAGAGTTTGGAGAAGGATTGCGACTTAGTTGGCGGCGGAAAGAACAAGAGCTCAGAAGCAATTGGACCAAATGGGGAAAGTAAAAATCCTGAGTCACGCCTATGGTAGATTTTTTATAGCCGCAGCTTCGAGTTGAAGATTGTGGAAACTCAACAATTACCAACCCTTCGGGAACCGCTCCAACGGACAGATCTGTGAGAGTCGGTTGGTATTCTTTAATCTGCCCATTAGGGAAAAGCGGTTATGTCTTTTAAACTCAAGTAAAATTATCTTCTTGACCATGTCAATTTAAGGTCAAATGAAATACCAGTCGGAAAGACTCTGCTTCTGATTAATATTCTACGACCTCCTTCCTAAGTAAATTATTTTCACTTGAAGTTGGGGGGGGGGGGGGCTAGATGCGGAAAATATAATAATTCTTAATTAATTGTCTATCTGTAATTGTTATTATAGATAGCAATATATTCATGTTGTTCATGAAATATACCATTTACTATTCATAAAGGAAAAGCTTAACTGAGTGGTCGTAAGCCTTTCTACGACCACTCCATGATCGTAAGCCATACTACGACCACTCCATGGTCGTAAGCCTTTCCCCATTTGGTCCTATTGCTTCTGAGCTCTTGTTCTTTCCGCCGCTTCTGAGCTCTTGTTCTTTCCGCCGCCAACTAAGTCGCAATCCTTCTCCAAACTCTTCCAAATCCAAATCAAACTCACTCGAAAAAGATGGCCGAAAATATTTCCAAGTGGGAGAAAACGAAGATGGATGTAGAGAAGATGACGGCCCTAGTTATAGCCAAGAAGATCCCAAGGCGAGCTTTGCTGAAGTGGCACAATGCTAGTGGTTAGTATTGGCCCTCGGATGAGAACATCATTCCAGTATTCCAAGCATACTGTGAATGTGGCTTCTGACTGCCCGTACACCCTTTCTTGATGCTCATACTCCAACATTTTGCGGGTGGAATTGGTGAACTTTGTTCCCAATTTCATCACAATGCTGAGTGTATTCGTCTACCTGTGCAAAGCCTATCTGGGAATCCTTCTAGACTTGGATCTCTTCCGGTATTACTACGGGATGAGCAAGCACACCGCAACCGCAGATAGCTGCAGCCAGAAGCTTCACATCGGGAAGTTAAGGGAGTGCATTGAGATGTACACTCGATCGTCGTGGCCAGGATGGAAGAAGAGATGGTTCTACTATACTATATCTGGGGACGACAGTCTCTTCTTCACGGGAAGCCTGCAAAGAAGAGTTCATCTTGAGACTCGACTCCAAACGA
Organism: Hsuehochloa calcarea; assembly: GCA_036346395.1. Classification (NCBI taxonomy): domain Eukaryota; kingdom Viridiplantae; phylum Streptophyta; class Magnoliopsida; order Poales; family Poaceae; genus Hsuehochloa; species Hsuehochloa calcarea. Next base: position 34,351,201 of record CM070614.1, on the reverse strand, counting down.
CCTCAATCAGATCACCCCCTACATCCAAGCCATCAAACACCTGAGAGAAAAGGGGCTAACCAGATGGCACGTGGTGAAGCACTTCATCACACACCGCATTAGTTCACTGAAGGATTGAGTACACTCTATGTGGATGTATTTATGGACTATTGACCCGACCAAAGATGATGAAGGAGGTAAAGAAATAATCAACTCAATTCTCTTTATAGATTTTGAGTATTATTTCTAATTATGTCTTTGTACTCGTATAAATTTTTTAGTATTATTGCTGATTATGTCTTTGTACTCAATTGTGAGAAGGCTCCTACGCCCACGTCAGGAGTCCCTCGAATCTTGGCAGTCGTAAGCGAAGAAGAAAGAAGCGAACCACTGAAAGTAATCAAGAGTTGATTTCGTCTTTAGGGTTTAGTAGTCGTAAGATTCGACCATTGAGTAATATTTATATTCTGACTTTTGTAGAAAGTAGGCATGACAGACCATCAAGATGACCAAGAGGTCGAATTGAGAGCTGTTGAAGAGGGGCCAGAGGAAGAAAGAGTTCCTATGGCCAAAAGACGTCACCTTGTGAAGGCTGTTGATAAAAAAGGGTGAAGGCTCGAGTTCCACCCTTCCTTCGAGCACTCCCATTAGGCAATTGTTTGCCGACGTGACCAATGCAGAGAAAAGGGGTGTGGTTGAAAAACTTAAGCACAAAGGCCCTAAAACCAAGGTACCTTATTATTATGAGAACATGATATTTTTAGTTTCTACTTCTCATGGCTTTGTCAAGCAACTAGAAAAGGAGAATTGGAAAAGCTTTATGTCTTTTGTGAAGGATACCTCTGAAACAGCAGAGCCTATGGCGAGCGCTGTCCCTCAGGCGGTCGAAACAAGTTCTGACCATCAAGAGGGGTAGGCAGCTCAGGGAGCATCAGCTCTCGATCAAGATCTATGACCAGACGTGGTCGTAGAGGTCCCAACCCTTTAACAAGACATTCGACTAGATGTGGTCGAGGAAGCCTCGTCCTCTCTAGCTCGTGGCGTTGAAAGCTTTCCAGAGGCTGAATGTGCCAAAAGAATTGAGGCGGATGAAGAGAAGAAGAAAAAGAAGATCCTTAGGGAAGATTTCTTCTGGATTCAAGATTGCATCCAGAAAGCCAAGGTATATAAAAATAAAAGCTTAGAAATAACATTTACATTTTAGTTCTACCATTTTGAGATGCCCCTTTTCTCCTTGTGTTTTTAGTCCTGCTTCTCCAGCCTCTAGGGATGCTTCTGTTGAGAGGCTCACAGTTGTCTCGCCTGCAGCCATGGGAGTAATGGTTTCTTCTGTAGTCGTAGAGTCAGCAGCGGAGGTCATCGCAGAATCAACCCCTGTCCCTATGTTGGCGATGGAGGAGGTTAAGGTTGCCGAAGTAGCCATAATCATTGAGGTGGCCGTAGAAGCAGAAGCAAAGACGGCGAAAGATCTAGATGCAATGGCGATCGAGTCAATTATTGAGAATATTAATAATCAGACAAAGGACTTGGTTCCACAATCACCATAAGAATATGGTCAAGATGGAGGAACCTCTGACCGTCGTGCCGGGAAAGAAGTTGTAGAGGACGTATTTCCGGGTCCTCAAGGAGGAGTTGCTTCTTCTGCCAACAACGACGACGATGAAGAAGAAGAAGACTTCTTTGACCTCTTCCCCGAGTTTTTTGGTCCACCAACTATCGGATCTTCTTTATTTAAATCTCGTGACCGAGTCCCACACCCTAAGGACATTCCAAATAGGGGGACATATCTTTGATGACGAGCGTCCTCAAATGATATGGTGGGACTAGGTCGACAGGCTTTATGAACTTCAAGATTCAGAGGGTGTATGCCAATTTTGCTCGGTCAGCCATCAGTGTAACTACTTGATGCCAAATATTTTCATATTTGATTTTTTTCCTTTTTCTCACTATCTTTCTTTGTTTATAGAGCTCTCGAACAAGTCGTCACCGTTGATGAATACCACAAGTAATTTGTATTGCTGAAAAAGCAATAGGCTGAACTCTGCGAACTAGCAGTGAGATCGTAATTTATTGTCATGAGAAGTCTTATCTTGTTACGACCACTCATTCAATACTCATGTTTACCTTAACCTTTGTAGGTCTAAAGTTGGCAAAAGAAACCTTTGTAGGTCTAAAGGTGGCAAAAGAACTCTGATCTCTGCGCTTGACTATGTAAAAGCCAAAGCACAAAGGTTAAGGGATGAAAAAGAAGACCTGTTGAAGAACCTTCAGGAGGCAAATTCTGCAGCTTGCGAGCTGCAGAATGAAATAAACAACAAGTTTTTCACTTAAAGCTGCTTTTATTCGATGGCTTTCTTCTCTTTATCTAATTCTTTTCTTTTCTTTAGAAAAAGAGGTCGATGTGGGTAAGCTCAAAACCGAGGTCGATTCAAAGACCTTGGTGATTAACGAGCTCATAATGGCGAGATCAAGAAGCTTGATTCTCCTTTAGTATGTAAGAAGTTTTTTTCCGACTAGTCTTACTCTATTTTGAGCATGCGATCGAAATAAAATTACTTGAGTAGCTTCAACTTCGCGATCGGGAGAAATGAATGCTACAAAGATTAATCTTTGAGACAATATTTCACTCCTTAACAATGTATTTGGTTGACTTTGTGCTAAGGAAGCCACTCCTCTTGAAGACACCGTGTCGACCATACGAGCACTATTGGATAGCAAGTCGGAACTCTCCAGGAGTTAATAACAACTCTAAAGACCAACCAAGCCGACTCGATAAGAGAGGCGTCGAAAGTACAATAAGTTATGCCTTAGCAAAACTTAAGGCTCATGATCGTAATCTTAGCCTTCAACGATCGAAGCTAACCGACCGCCACAAGCGGAGGCGACTGGCTGATTGAAGAAATACATTCGGTCGGCAAGAAGGTTGCTAAGGAGATGCGAATCGGATCCCCTTCATCAGAGTAGTTTGTAATAGGGCATGTAATTGTAAAGATAATTTCCTCTATGAATATAAATCTTTATTTTTCTTGAAATTGTCTCTTGAGTAGTTAGTAACTCGTAAGACAAAAAAATAGAAATGAGAATTGAACCTTTAAGACTAAGAATTGAAGTCATATTTATAACTTTATCCTAACCTCCTACTATTTGCTTAGTCTAATTGTATAAACAAAGTAAATAGTAAAAAAGGGTTTGCGTAAACAAGTCATTCGATCTTTGTTGTCAATCTCGATTGTCATGTACTAGTAGCAAGTGTTAGGAACAGGTCGACACTAAAAAGTTCCTTATAGTGGGTAGGACTATGTGCAGAGAGAAAGCGCTTGGCTAGGTGATGTTACTTTATCGACCGGAGTTAATCAAATCGAAGGTATCAAGATTAATCGAACAAACTATAAGAGTTGCGCTTAAAAAATTCGTTCGACCTTCTTTAATGGAACTCTTTTGTCATGTATTGGCAGCAAGAGTTAGAAACAGCTTGACACTACGAAGTTCCTTCTAGTGGGCAGGACCACATGTAGAGAGGAAAGACTTCAACTAGGTGGTGTTACGTCCAGCAGTTAACAGATCGAGCATATTTAAAGTAGTCGAATAAATTATAAAAACTCAACTCATTTAGAAAATTCTTCACAAAAAATAAAGAATTAAACTAAGTTAATAATTCAAAAAGAGCTTACTGTAAATTATTTCGACCATATTTTATTGAACCTAGTTTCTTTGTGTTGGTAACAAAAGTTAGGAACAGATCAACACTAAAAAGTTCCTTCTAGTGGGCAGGACCACATGCAGAGAAGAAATGCTTCAACTAGGTGATGTTACCTTCCTTCGACCAGTGTAAACAAAACCAAGTATTTTAAAAAAGTGAGGGTTTCACCTGTAATCCGACTAGCGATCGTGTGAATAGCCCATAATACTTAGGTAATTATTTTACCCAAGCCCATGAGTGCTTTGCAAGTTGGTCGAAAACTTCGAGTTTTGATCCTAGCATAATTTGGCCATTTATCCTTTATTGCCCCATTGCTTTGTGGATGAGTGACAAAGGCATAATATAATTTGGTACCTAATTCTTTGCAAAATTCTTGGAATTTTGGAAAATTGTTTACCATTATGCGTAATGATTCAAATTGGAACTCCAAATCGAGTGATTATATTTTTCATCATAAACTTCTTGGTTGCTTCGTTGTTATCCCAACCATAGGTTCGACTTCAATCCATTTTGTGAACATGTTAATAGCCACAAAAGGAATTAGAAACCTCCTAGTGTTTTTGGGAATAGTCCTATGATATCGAGATCATAGGTTGCAAAAGGCCAAGAAAGAGGTATGGTTTGTAATGCTTGAGTCGGTTGGTGTACTTGTCTGCTATGAAACTAGCATTGTACACACTTCTTAACAAGCTCTCTAGCATCATGCGGGTCATTAGCTTGATAGAAACCTTGTCGAAAGGCTTTTCGACTAGTGTTTTGTAAAAGCATGAGTCCCAAAGATATTTCGACTAGATTCGAGAATTAATGTGACTGGTGATGATGCTCGATCATGCGGAACAGATTCAGAAAGCAAATATATTTCTGATGGCAACCTGACATATTCAATCTCTTTGGAAGCTGCTAGCGGGTTAGCATGTTTGTTTCAAAGTAAAGAGATTTTAAGGAAATTTTACGATATATTTTACCGGTAGTACATAGTGGTAGTATAAACCAAATTTAACCGTTGATTTGTTAAGGGCATAATAGACTTTTCTTTTTATTTATAATTTTTTTTCGTGAATGTATTATGGACTTTTCAAACTAGGGTTGTAAATATTACTATTGTGTCATGTGATCCCACATAGACAATTATAATTCTATCTCCTTGTGATTCTAATACTCATACTATCAGGTGTGGTATAATTAAATCTTAACAAATATGAATTATTGGATAAAAAAGAATGGACGGCTATAACATCCAAAAAATTCCTAAATACAAAAAATTGGGATTTTAAAACTTTTTATATGATATCTATTGCTATCATTTTTGCCTGCATTTTTGGAGAATTATTTGAGTTGCATTTTCTCTTTTGCCAGTACAAGTTGTGTAATTCAGAAAACACTAAAAATATAAACCCTAAAACCAAAGACCGATTCGAAACCTAATTCTCCGAATACTCAAAAAGCCCTATTATAATTCTTTAGAAAATATCAATCTATATCTATCACCGCGCGAGAATTCCTTAAAGCCAATATCAGAATTTTAGCAAGCCTAAAATTCTGCTCGTTTTCTTTTCCTTTCCCAAGTTTTTCCCTAATCTTCTCTTTTCCTTCTACTGTTCCTCTGGCCGACCACCTCGTTGAAATCAAACCATGTCTGGCAATGTGCTAATTTTCTTCCCAAGCGACGCGCTCCTGACCACGTTCTCTTGCGCTCTCTCCCAGCGTCAGCACTTCCAGGAGCATGCCACCACGTCGCAGCCATGCAGGAAGGCACGCCGCTAGGCCGTCACTCATCGTCGCTCACGCTGTCACTCGACGTTGCCCCCAAACAGTTGTGCTGACCAACGTGTCACACCCTCGCCTACTCTCCCACGAATTCAGCGCAAAGCTTGCGCGAGGATATTCTTGAAGCCTCATTGCGATCTTTGCCCCTTGGCTATAAATAGCGACCCAAGGCTGCACCATTTCCTTTCCTCGCCACCCTGGACATTGTACCACTTTCTCCATCCTCTGACCGAGCCCGGGCGCAAGGTGTAGCGTGAACTCCGGTACGACCGCGGCTCCATCATTGTCGTCATCGTCAACCAATGAAGCCCTGTTCTCGCTACAAGCACCATCACGTGTTCCAGGGGCTACAAATCATTTCCCCTAAACTAATTTTGGGTTTCCATCATAGGCACCCGTCGCCCACTCGTTCTTCCTTGTCTCTGGCCGTTAGTGCCAAATCATCCGCTGCAACCCCTCTGGTGAGTCATACGTCAATTCATTCCTCCTTGACCATCCCCTTACCACCTTTAAGTTTCCACAGGGGTTGGCGTTCACCATTTTGCAAAAACGCGCCGCCACGGTATGCTGTTGTCGCCAGATCATCTCTGACTGCCGTAGTAGCCGTCTTCTACGCTGGTATGCTCCTATTACTTCCTAGAAGCTTATGTGTGCGTTATCTAGTCAAATGCCCATCTGGTCCTCAAAATTCCATCTTGGCTTCATAAGCACTGCCGCCAACACCTCCCCGCGCCGTTGCCACAGGCCGTTGGAGCATCACCGCCGGTTCCAGTGGGATCGCAAGGTTAGTGGGGTTCCATTTTGGGCATTAGCTAAGCGCCGTGGTAAATTTGGATCGTGGCGTTGAGTTGGAGAAAATCGCTCGGGAGCACTCTGTTGTGTCCAAAGTGGACACATCTTGTAACATCATATTTAACCTCCAATTCTCTATCTTAATCGTTAATTCTCGTGCGGGTCGGGTGTTAATTAGCTTTGGTTTACGCCATGTGGACCCGCTTACGTAAATCCCACAATTAAAACCTAAGCTTTCACGTCAAGTCACTACCATGTGGGCCACGAGCACCGAGTGTGCGATGGCTTCGGGTCCATGGAGCAGTGGACCAACACCTACATGCATAAGGATCCACCTGTCATTCTCTACGCAATTTTCGGATGGAAAACAAATCGGAAAGAAAATAAAATAGCCACAGACCCCATTTATCAGCCGGTGGAACCTCTCTCCCTTTTTATTTTCCAGGATTTAATTTGGTTTAAACTTGAAGACCCAGTCCTCGCTCGTTTCAACTCGAATCGTGATTTTTGTTTCTAAATTTATCTAAATTCAAACTCTACTCAACCAAACAAAAACACTCATTTTGGAGTTCATTTGAATTTTTTAATGCAATTTGAATTCTTTTGTTGTTTATTCAATTTTGGTTAAATTTTGTGTATATAGAAGTTGAAGCCCCCGAAGACCCTCAATTCAATCAAGAAAAAGATCAGCAGTACCTTAAGCAAGTCGAGTCTCCTTTGACCATTTTGTACCTATGATTTTCAAATACTGTTTTCAGTTTTAAAAATATTATGCATTGCTACTTCACATAAAATGATGAGTTCAATTTGTAGGTTCATAGTTAAAACAAAAAATTGTTAATGTCTTCCTTTGATAATTGTTATCCTATACCTTTGTAACCCTAGAGTAGTAATTTTACAATATTGAATACAATATTGTGGAATAGTTAAACGCGGTAGAACTACTTAGACATGCTTTTGGTCTTGGTCACCCATTGGGAGGAAAAACTATTATTACCCTCATGCTTTACTTTGAAAGTGTATGACATTAGGTAATCTCTATATTTGGAAAATAAAATAAAATGATGAAAACTTGTTTTATACTTTGGCGGGTGGTAAGATCAGGTGGGTGCAGCTAGAGCATGAGAACTTAGAATGTGGTAAGTTCGCCCAAGTCATATTAAGGACCGAGCGCTTGTGACTATCAAGCGAGTACTCTTTGTACAACCACCGTCCAATATGGGGGCCGACTGGTGAATAATTTACCGAACCCAAGCATTAAGCCCGCAGACTGTAGTTGTTAGGTATCCTCTTGATTATGGTAATTGCACCTCCATATCTTGATATGTATGGTAAATGTACTCCCATACTTTGGGTCGTGCAGACAATGGTAAATGAACGTCCATGTTTGTTGGGGCTTGCAGGCGATGGTAATCGAGCGTCCATGTCGGGCATGTATTCTCCCACAATAGTGAGCTCGGGTCGATAGTAAATGAGCGTCCATGCCCTGGGGTTAAGATCACCGTGAGGGCTAATATAAGGATAAAGTATTGTAAAACCCTTGTGATAATCACTTAGTCGCACACCTTCGAAAGTGTGTTAGACAGATATTATAAGTCGATTATCTCGTGTGGGTCAAGCTATTCAAATAGTCATGCCCACGGTCAAGGGCGGGTAAGATGCGTTTTCACATGGTAGATTTTGGTTTTGATTTCAAAAGAGTAAACTTTGGGAAACCAAGAGCGGTTGGGACTCTCGGGTAGTTTTCAACCGGCTAGAGCAGTTAGGCGAGTAGAGCCCAATCCTTTAAACCTTTGCGGCTAGAGCTTTGATACTAGTGGTTGGTAGCTAGAACCTCCACTAGTGATATAACTAATTTAATTATTAAACTGCATTTGTCAAATATGTTTTATGTAAAATGTTTGAAATATAAAATATTGCTTCGTGCAAAAGAACCCTATAAGCCCAATTGTTAAAGCTATGCATATGCATATTTCCTAAGACTCGCGGGGTACTTTATGTACTTACATACTACAGTCAAAACAAATTTCAGAAGCCTTCAATGATCTTTGAGGGCGACTATGACTACTACGCTGAGAGTGCGACGAAAGACTTAGGAGTACTAGGCTACGCTCCCGAGTTGAATGCCTGTGGGCAGTTTAATGGGCCATCACTTGGAGTTTAACTTTTGTTGTTTCTACTACTGTAAAACTCAAGGTCTGCTAACCTTTGTTGTAATAAGTGACCGTAAGGCCGGTATCCTTTTGTTTTTACGGTAGTCGTGATTCGAACTTGTTATCAATGATGTGACTATATGCACTAGCTCTTGATCGAGGACTAGTGCGAGAAAATCTGAAGAGTTACGGATTGAAACTGGGGTCCCGACGAGTTGGTATCATATTTGAGTCATTGTAGGGCGTGACCTAGTTAGAATGCCACAAATAGGAAAACCTAAAATCTACTTTATAAAAGGGAAAATAATATTGTGCTATCCTTATCTTTTCTCGTCTTTCTATCCTTACCTTCTTCGTTGAATTCTTTTTTACCTAGTTCTTTATTCACCGTTTTACAGTGTTAAATGGATCCTCTTTCCCCTGTAATTTCTATAGTTGGTCAACACAATTTTTACCATTACGATCAAGACCACAAGAATGTAGTCAACAACCCATATAGTCTTGTTGGACCGAAAAGGCGATTAGAGGGGGGGGGTGAATAGGAGCACGCTCACTTTTTCACAAATAATGGATTCAATAAAATTTTACTCCAATAGCTATAGAATCTATGAAGATCAGTATATCAGTACAGCGGAAGACTAATATTGAATCTAATTTAAACCCCTAAGCAATAAGAGAAAAACAACAAAGATTAAAGCGAATCAATCTACTGGCCGGTCGGACCGTTGTCTAACTAGCGATCGGACCGATTTCCTGCCGGTCTGACCGGTGGGACATGGCGGTCTGACCGTCGGGCTCCAGAACAGAAAAATAGCCCAATGACGAAGTTGCAAATAGATAAAACTTTTGATCTACTAATCCAAACTTGATGAAACTTGGAGCACACCTTCTCTAAGATATCAGGAACCTATTCCAATCGAAGATTATGATAATTCTTGGAAGAATAGAGATCATTTTCGATTTGTTTGAAGAGAGGTGCAAAACCGGGTCAAAACGAAAACTAGGTCAAAACTCTTGCTCGTGGGTGATTGATGATCAAGATGACCCTAGATAGATTCCCACATGTCACAACAAGGTAGATCACGTGAAGAAACGAAGTAAAAACTCACGGATCAAAAAAAGACCCAAAATCATCAAATAGAGAGAAAGAACGCAATGAGACAAAACATTGACCAAACTTTCCTTTGATTGATTGATATGATATGGGCTTCTGACCTCTCCATCAATGGAGGACAATGCTCAATCCAAGAGCACGAAAATTACATCAAACTATCAAGAACCCTAGCCTCCACAAAAGCTCTCTCTAAGAAAATTAGGGTTTACAAGAATTGCAAAAAAAGACGAAGCAGAGGTGCAGCCACCTCCTTCTCTTCTTTAAAGTGGAGGCTTAGACCTTCTAGAAGTTTGACACTATTGGGCTCCCGTTAAGGCCCAAAACAAACGGGACACATATGCACGTATTTTAATGCACCGTCTTTAACACCTCTTGACCTAACTAGCTACACCTAGCACCATCTTGCGCCTCGGATTAGCCAATAGGTCACTCTTGTCCATCTTGCACCACGCAGAGTACATTGACCTCACCCAGCATCGTTGATAGATCTGGACCTCAGCTCTCCAAGCCTAGTCCCGATCATCCTCGCCGTTGACCGTCGTTGACCACCAAGCAACCTGCACAACAATAGACAAGTAAACCAAATTTGGGACAAGTTCTTCACAACTTGACCCATGTTAGTTAAAACATGCATCATGCAACATATATGCCCTGAAACTCATGACTTTGACCTAACAACCGAATATTGTTGCCACGACAGGCGACGACCCAAGTGACAACCGGTCAGACCGCCCCAGGGCCGGTCTGACCGCCCACCCTGGCCGGTCGGACCGCTAGTAATGACTTAGCCGATTTTCAACCTCTGAAAACCGAAACCTACTAGAAATTTCAAACCAATAGAACTTTTGACTGGAGACTCCAAAAATTATGAGACCAAGTGCAATAGAATCCCCTCTGTTGCCTGCTACCTCTATTTTTTGGCCCAGCTCAATCCAACACTTTCTGACGTTGGCCGGTCCGACCGCCGCTTATGGCTGGTTGGACCGATTTGGGACCGGTCTGACCGCCGGCTATTGGCCGGTCAGACCAGTTCAGACCTGACAGAACTGAACCTTTGCCGAAAACACGTGAAACGATAAACCGTAAACACCATTGCCAATTATCACATCATCCTAAGATCTGGAGCATATCCCTATGATATCCACAATCTCCCCTTGATGAACACATTGGCAATAATCCAAAAAATGTAATTTGGAGGTTTGAAAAGTAAAATACTTTCGTTTTCGCACAAAGGCACAACTTGGTCCATAAGCAAGAGAAAACAATGGAAATGACCAAGCTGGCATCAGAATAGCATAGGCAAGTGAGATAAGGCAAAAGAAAGTATAAAAACTTTAATTTCCAGAAAAGAGTAAAAAATCCCACTTAAGGTCCATATCAAAGAACAATTGTTCAATTGACCTATGATCATTGTGAGGATAAATAAATGCAATTCAAGTTCAGAAAAGTCAATAAGACAAAAAGAATGCAATTCAAAAACTCCCTCTCACTATGATCATCAGATTTCAGAAAATTTCAAATTCTCCAATTGTTTCCCCTTTTTATCATTTTTATATATATTCTCCACCTTTGTACAATAATGATATATCTTTTTCCCCAACATTTAAAAATCTTCTCCCCCTTTGACAATGGAGTAATCAAGGAATCACGCCTTCCTCTCATCCAGAGATAACAAATGCAGAATGAAGAAAGAAGCATAAGGAGTATGCATGAAGTGCAATGCCAGTATGCATGGAGTTTTCTGCTACTTTTCGCACAGCTCATATTCCTTTGGGAATGGCGGAGGTGAAAAAGCGAGAGTTCCACAAGCTGCATTAAGGCAACCTCAGTGTGTCAAAATATCTCAATAGATTCACGTAACTGTCAAGATATGCACCGAAGTACGTGGCCAATAGGGAAGCCAAGATATGGCGCTTCGTGAAAAGACTTGATGCCAACATCAAAGTACATTTGGTGTCAAATGACTACCCCAACTTTCAGTAGGTGGTTAACAAGGCTCTCGTGCAAGAGGATGCTCAACGTCTGTTGTCTTAGATTTTGGTTTTGATTTTAAAAGAGTAAACTTTGGGAAACTGTGAGCGATTGGGATTCTCGGATAGTTTTCTGCAGCTAGAGCCCAATCCTTTAAACATTGTGGCTATAGCCTTGATATTAGTGGTTGGTAGTTAGAACCTCCACTAGTAATATAACTAATTTAATTATTTAAACTGCATTTGTCAAATATGCTTTATGTAAAATGTTTGAAATATAAAGTATTGCTTTGTGCAAAAGAACCCTATAAATCAATTGTTAAAGCTATGCATATGCATGTTTCCCAAGACTCGAGGAGTACTTTATCTACTCACATACTGTAACACCCCAGTCCAACATGAGCCTGGAATGCTACTAAAATAACAATATAACAAATACAAATCTAAGACACTACAATAAATTTCGGCAGAACCTCCTCTGTATAACTAAGTTTCTAGGAGATTCCAACAGATGCATATAAAATTACCACTATTGCAACATCCAAAGTTCATCGAAGCATTCACAAATAATCTACTCAGCTAAAGCATAAGCAAGCATAATTAAAATTTACCACTCTCATTATTACAAATAAACCAATGCATTCAAGTATAGCCAAAGTTAATCCTTAAGATGTTTGCTTGTTATTAAGGTACGGTCTAAATGATAATTATCTTTTAAAGAATGTGTGGTAGTGAGTGCAACCAAAGCAACCCTACTCCCTCCCACGCATGCCGTCCATAAGCGAGGTACCTAAAAACACAACATCAGCAAGAGTGAGTCCAAGACTCAGCAAAGTACAAATAGTAAGACAATAGCTAACGCAACTGTAATTAACAACATCCATCCACAAAACCCAATAAGAAATGTCTCATGCTTATGCGATGCAAACTGTTCAAATGCACTTTTCTTTCTCTCTTTTGCATATACCGGTATTGCGGAGTGTGCATCCGTCGATGCACACCCATGCATGTGCCTTCTAGCACAGGGACCTTAGCCCATACTCCACAAGTATGGGGACCCAAAAGCCCATCATATTCATGACGGGACCTCAATTAATGCTTGGTCACCACGTGACCATGCCTCCAATATGATATCATGACGCACATGGTCAATACTTTCAATCATCATGCATACATGAAACTTACGCATACTTCTAGCATTTACGGGCATTAATGTCCATAACATTCGAGTATCCATGATTAACATAATATACTCATAACATAGTACACATGAACAAATGATCACACACAATTTACCACTCTGTACTTGCTTTAACCACGAGAGAGCGAGGGATATACGGAATGAGCTGCTCCTGCACGGTCCACCACACGAATAACAGTTATAATACAAGCTAAGACACAGCAACGGATCAAAACAACCTATATAACAACAACCATGGACTTGCAAAACTCCTAACTCGATACCGACCCCAAACTCCTAAACGTCGATCTGTCCCCTTGGTGGACAGTCAACTTCAAAAATCCATATCTATTAGTACAAAGGTCCAAATAATATGTTCTTAGACTTTCTGGAAAGATAATTAAATTCTCCAACTAAGTCTAGTTGGTAAGCCTTGTTGAATCAGCGAACTAGTATCCCTACCAGGCCAATTAAAAAAACATCAACTTCACGTTGGGTTTTCTGGACAGAGTACTAAAACCACCATAAGTTTTGCTACACAACTCGGAAGGAGGTGATCTTGGACTCTATGGAGTCATGACAAAACAAACTACAATAGTCTAGTTGGACAAGTCTCCTGATTCGGCCTCGTACTAATTCTTATATTCAGGTAAAGTTTGTCTAAGTTTTCTGTCTGTGCAATCTGACAGTTAGTAAAAAAGCGACGGTAAAAAATTCATAACTTTTGATTGCAAACTTTAAAAAATATGTTCTTTATAAATCCTGAAAGCTTACTGGAATGGCTACAACTTTCGTGTTTGGTGACCCTTCAGATCGGCCTCAAAAAAATACAAATTGGCTAGACATGCAGAGTGCCAAATCTCGTCAGCTTTCCTGTACAGTCGTAGAAAAACGGCCATAGCTCCTAAACTATGACTCCAAATCAAGTGATCTCGGTGCCAAAAGAAAGATAAAACCGAGATATACAACTTTCTAAGAGGTGATCAGGTCATAAAATGAACATAACGTACCCAAATCGGACGAGGCGGCGCTCAGCAGGGAGAGGTGGGGAGAGGCGGCGGCTCAAAGTGGGGAGGAGGAGGGAGAGTGGGGAGTTTAGGGTTTGGGGTGGGAACCCCCCTTTTGGCCGGCCACCACATGGGCCCCTCTGGCTGCGGCCCGAGCCCAGTTGTAGAGGATTTACGGAAAACCCTTCTCTTTCGAGAATTTCTACTCATTTAATTGTCTTTTCTCCTCCGGCTATTTTCTAATTACAGATTCAATTCCGGGGTATTACATACTACACTCAAAAAAATATCAAAAGCCTTGATGATGCTAAGGGCGACTACGACTAAATGCGCTGTGGGTACAACGAAGGACATCCGGAGTACTAGGTTGCGCTCGTTTAACTTTTGCTATTTCCGCTGCTGTAAAACTCAAGATGTGTTGACCTCTTTTGTAATAAGTGGCCTTCATGCCGGTACCTTGTTATTACTTTTATGATAATCGTGTTTCGATCTTGTTATCAATGATGTGATTATGCGTGGTAGCTCTTGATCCGAGGACTAGTGTAAAAATCTGAGAGGGTTCAGTTCAAAAATGGGGTCCCGATATGACCGTATTAAATTGAGTGTACCGTAAAAGAGCTCAAATTTTATGGTACATTCAACAGATAGTATATGTTGATAGTATAAATCAAATCTGATAATTGATTTGTTAAGGGTATAATAGACTTTTCTTTGTATTTATAATTTTTTTGTGATGGTATTATGGACTTTTCTAACTAGGGTTTAAAATATTACTCTTCTGTCATGTGATCCTCACATAGGCAATTACAATTCTACCCCTCTTAGGATTGTACTAATCATACTACAGTGTAGTATAACTAAATTCTAACTAATCGAACTATTGAATTAAAAGGAATGAGCGGTCCATATTAAACTAAATGTACAGTAAAAGCTCTCAAGGTAAGTCCACTTTGGCTGTGAGCTCTTGTAACACCCATATTCAAAATTCAAGAAAAATAATTTTTAATTTCAAAACTCACGAAAAAATCAAACTTCAAGTTTCAAAAATTTAAAATTTTGCTGGGTTTCAAAAATAAAATTTTGGAAATTTTTTGTTACCAAAACATTTTCTCTTTTCTCTATCTCTCTCTTTTCTCTCCCTCCTCCCGGCTGGCCCATTTCCTTCCTCCTCTCCCGCCCGACCCGCCCACCTCTCCTCCCGCTCTTTTCCCTCCCTCTTTCCCCCGGCCCAGCCTGCCACGCGCCTTCTCCTCTCTTTCTTCCTTCCCCGTTTCTCTCTCTCTCTCCCCCGTCATCTCTCTAACCCGCGCCGCCGGCCGGCTTCCCAGGCCGCCGCCACCACGCCTCCAGCCGCCGCCCCTCCCGGTCTCCGCGGTCTGCGTGCGCCCTCGCCTGGTCTCCATTGCCCGCGCGAGCCCTTTGCCGCCGGTCCTCCCTCCTTCCCGAGGACACTCCATCCTCGCTCGCTCTCTCCCTCACTCACCCCCGGCTATAAAGCCAAGCTGAGAACCCTCTGCCTCGCCCCTCCCTCCTCCACTCGCAATTCCCTCCCTCTGCCATTGAAGAATCCGAGCTCCGGTACTACCACTCATTCGCCGCCGGTACTATCGCTCCAATTTTCTCCGGTACTTCCGCCCTCTGTATCTCTGAAACTACTGCAGCCCTCCAGTACTACCGCTCTATACGCGCCGGTACTACCGCTCCCATTTTGCCCGGTGCTTCCACCCACTTTCTCCCTGGAAGTACCGAACCCCGGTACTACCGCGTTTTACACGTCGGAACTACCTCTCGGTACATGCCAGAACTACCGGCCACATTCTCCGGTACTACCACTCGTCCCCGAGACCGAGCGCAGCTCTGTGCCAAGGGCCACATGTTAACAGGAGATTAATCTTCTTTTTTGATTTTCTGTTTAACTGAAAATTCTTTATAAAGTTTCAAAAATACATATCTTTTTCATTATAACTCCTAAAATTATGAAACTTGTGCCAAAAAAATTATAATTTCAAAACCTATATTTTGGTACTATTTTGATTAATTTTGGGGTTCATTTATTATGGATTTTGTATTTATTTGTTTTGTTGGCTTGTCTTTTTGTTTCCGGTGTGATCGTCCGAGTAGAGTTCGAAGAAGCCGGAGGTTCCCACTTCGACCAAGCTCAAGACTTCCAAGACTCCCTAGCCTTTGACCCAGGCGAGTCAACACTTTGTCCAAGTTGAACCTACCTTTTATGCAATTTATGTTCTTTTAAAATAGCAAACTGCATGCTTTAATTTTTATGCAAAGGTATGTTAAATGGTCCTAAGGTAGCTAAATGCCAACTTGATCATTAAATAAATATTATACCATATCCTTGATAATTGAATTCCCTGATCCTTGTCACCCTAGTAATTATATGGTAACCTATTAGTTATAGTTTGTACTCAAGTGTCATGCTAGTCTTACTTGAGTACCAGGGTATTAACCACCCCAATCATCATCATTTAAACTTAAAGATTGTTTTGGGCAGTCATTGGGGTAAATGGTTGATGTTATGTTGGATGGTATGTGGTTGGGTACTAATGTAGCCCAGGATATGTTGGTATGTGTTTGGTATGTAGTATGAACCGCCCAGATAACTTTAAGAACTTAATCCTGCGATGACCTTCTATTGTAAAATAGTACAACTACAAGTCTATAATGGTGTCGACCTGGCTAAATAATTTGTATCAGTGGATACAAGTTGCACTAGGTAGATGACTCGTGATGCTGTAAGCCTTCGTGGCGAAGGGTCGGAGTGCACGTCGAAGGCCGTTTGATGGCGCAAGGGGGGGTCTGGGGCAAGGGTTGACGCGGGTGTGAGAGCATAACCCACCTCAGGTGAAACCTCAGCGGGTGTAACAAGTACTGAGGGATGCATTGTAAAGGCCTTGTGGTAATCTCCCATTGATTCATATGTCTAAGGAAACGTGTGATTATATCAAGCTGATTATCTCTTGTAGGTAAAGTGTACAATCTCTGCAGAGAAATAAACTGTTCGAACAGTCGTGCCCACGGTCACGGGCGGACATGGGAACTTGCAAGAGTTAGTTCTATTTATAAGAATTTTGTGGGTGGGTTGAAAGTTGTGTGGGCTCATCTAGCCCGAGTGTTGGATTTTTCTTGGGTAGTCATATTCAGTGCTGATAATAGGTGAGTGACCATCAATAAAAATAAGCATGAGGTGGAGGTAACCTCCCCTGATACTAATGATGCACAATTATTTCTCTTTTAAGAAATCATGATTTAGTCAAAATGCTAAGTCATAGGACTTTCTATTATGTGTATTTACAAACGTTACTTTGCACAAATAAAACAACTCGAGCCATCCTTGTTTAGCATTGCATGTATATTATTGCACCTGTTGTGTTGGCTCGCGAGCACGGTAGTTGTGCTCATCCTCGCTCTTTCCCAAACCCCAGATTCTGCGGCCGGGCGACTCGCCTACTACGAGGATCAAGGATTGACGGTCAAGACCAAGATGAGGAGTAGTTAGTTCCGAAGGCTAGTGTTCGCCACAGTTTAGCTGGCTTCGTCGGTACTTGCGTGCGACCAATATTATCCAAGTCCTTGGCTAATATCGGTTGTACCCAAAGTACCACAATCGCTTGCCTGTGGGGAGTCGTGTTGTCCCTTTTGCTTCCGCGCGTGTCTCTAAATTTTATGTAATGAACTTATTTGGCTGTTCGGCCCCTGCTGTAAACTCGACCCGACGTGGTCTATTTAAACTCGATGAATGTAATATTATGTTGAGTAGGTCAGCGTTATGTATGAAATGATTCAACGATGTATCTTGTGAGCGCTACCTCTCGATCAGGGAAGTGGCGCAGGATAATCCTGAGAGGATTATGGGTTAAGAAATCCAGGTCCGACAGCTCTCAAGAACGACACAGGTGAAAAATGATGAGTGGCAATATCATTAAAAATGTCTAATTAAGGGCCTGATGAAGAGACTTGAGATGCAACCATGCTGCAAATAAAATAAATGCATTAGAGATGCAAGGAGTCGTCTGTCGTCCATGCATCTTCAGTTTGGTATACTGATCGATCAAACCAAACAACATGGCACATGTCATGCTAACTAGATAGATGCATGACGGAGAAAAGCCAAAGGAGATGGATGGATCCTTGAGCATCCCTTGACTGATGGGCTTGTATATGATGATATATCATGCAGTTTATTCTCCTCCTTTTTCCGTTTGATTCGGAAGATGATGATGATGATTGACGCAGCCACGGTGTAGATATAATCCGGTACTCTTCATTGGGCTGCATGAGGAATTCAGGGCTGCCATAGATATATATATACCTCAGGAATACATTAGGGCCAGACAGATTGTTGGGGGGAGATAATTAGGACCAGATATATATAACCATTTTTTAAACCGCAAAACTAATGTAAGAAAGAAAGGATGGGATGGGATGGATGGCGAGAGGGAGAAATGAAGGGATAGGAGTGTAGGACAAATGCACAAGTTGGCAGAGAGAGCAGAGGCAGCAGGGACAGGGAACATGCTGCCAGTATATTATCGTTAGCCTTGCCAGTTGTCAGCCCGTGAACAAGAGAGAGCTTGTCGAATCGTACCTTACGTGATTACAAGTGAGTACAGTATTGAAGAAGACGAATTCAAGTGCCGCTGGATCGATCGATCCTGTGTCTGTGGGTTTCCAGCTCCTAGAGATATGGTTCTGATAAACCGAGGAAGGGAAGCAGCATTTGGATATGGTTTTGGTTCCCATCTCCTGCCGTTGCCTCGATCGGCTGTACTAGCTAGCTCAATTAATTTGGATTGAGCCGGCCCAACTATTTGGGTTTCTGCAACTACACTGCACTTCTCCCTGCCCTGCTTGATCTGATGCAATAAAGAAAGGGCACGAATCATACGAATATATCATCCAACATACGGCCACTAGAGAGAGGCTGTCTCTTGAATCTTGATTCTCCCCTCTTCACCACCTGAATAAGTAGGTCTCCATTTTGGAACTAGTTGCACCCCAAGAAGCCGATTGAGTGCAGCATATATATATATATATATATATATAACAGTTTGATAAATAAAACTTTTAACAGGGTCTCGAAGAAGAAGAAGACGAAGCTATTGCAGGCACACGGACTGACGGAGCTATTAATTAGTTGCCTAGCAAGCGAGGTAGACTAAAGGCGACGAGAGTAGCGACACATCCATCCAGAGAGGGAAGAATGAACTGATTGATACACATGAACAACACTGGACTGGAGTAGTACCACATGTATCTGTCACGATCGATCATCAATCAATAAATGAAAGCCAATGTTGGGTTGGGGGTGGTGGTGGTGGTGGTTAATTTGTAATTGTAAGCGCGTCGCGTCGCGTGAGCTCTTGGATGGGTCCCAAAGGATAAGAAGGCAAGAAAGAGGCAAAGGCAAAGGCAAAGGCAAAAGGAGGAGGAGGAGGTGCCATGGAAGGCCTGAACTAAAACAGCCGGCGCCATGCGTATGCATAATTGCATATGCACTCATCAGGCTCAGCTTGTTCGTTTATCCAAAAGCGATGGTAAAGTTGCCATTTTTTGCTTCACACTCAGGTCCAAAAGCATACGGCTCGACCCTGCTTAATGAAATCTCCGTGTGTGTTCTTTTTTTTTAATGATTAACAATAAGATATTATTCTTTATTAGCAAAGACAACAATAGTATGCTGCCATGCTTGTTGGCATATTAATTGCATGTGATTGGTTGGAGGTTTCAAGAGGCACGTGATGACGGGGATGTGCAGGGCGGGGGTGGGGGTGGGGGAGGGAGAGAAGAAAAAAGATGCTTCAGCTGATTTTTCTGCGCCTAGGAAATAGTTCGTTTTACAAGTTCAATGGCCGCTTGGAACACATGAATCTTACGGGAATTTCATGTTAAACAATTTATTTTCTACGGGAAATGGGAGAAATTGCTGTGTTCTAAACAGGGCATAAATAAAACAAGAGGACTTCCTACTGGAACCGTAACATGCGATATGCCAATGTACGCTAATGAGGTGGCAATTGGGCCATCCGCCCGTCTGAACCCGTTTAGGCGTGGCCCGGCGGTCCGGCTAACTAGACTGGTCATGCCGGCCGGTGGGATCGGTGTCGACTCGAGAACGACATCCAGAGCTCATGGGCGTCTGCGAGAGGTTGGCGGGCATGATAAGTCCGACGGGCCAGGGTTGGCCTGTGTAGTCCATCTCACCCTAGAAAAAAAAAATAATTATATGATTGTCTCGTTAAAAACTTTGCCAAGTAAAACTCAATATGAGAAAAACTTTGGCAAAAGGGGGGAGTATAACCTATAACTCTGCATACATCCATGTCCTAAGTGTTGTTGTCTAGGTAAATATTTTCGACACGGACGTTTAGTGCGACCAGTAGGCCGGCTAACTAAGCAGGTCGTGTCGGCCAGTGGGATCAGCTGCCGACTCAGGAACAGCACCCTGAGCTCATGGGTCGTCTTGGGGTTGGCCGAACACGACAAGTCCAACAGTAGGGGTTGGCCCGTGTAGCCCATCTCACCCTGGAAAACAATAAAAAAAACCAAAAAAATATATGAAATTAAAAAATATAAATTATAATGATAAAAATATGTTTTATACCTGTAAAAGAGCCAGATATGTTGAAAAATATAATAATGAGTTTATTAATGTTTAGCAATGAGTTTATTAATTTTTATATGGTCGTCAAGTTAAAAAACTTTGCCAAGTAAAATGTTGTATCGCGAGTGGATAGTTCCCCGCTCCTGGTTATGATAGTGTGCGTGGATAAAAATAGAAAATGTATTCTTATATGGTAAAAGGCTCTTAAGCATCAAGTAAGTATAATTCCATCTTCTGACATGTTCAAACTAAATTTTCTTGGGCGTACATTCATTGCCCTGCAAGAGTTCTTATATGCTGCTATTTGTTGGTTAGAATGATTTGAAAAAGATATTATATCGCGAAAAGCTTTAATATACGCATCATACCACTTCAAACCATATTTAACTATAAGATTAATAATATGACATACACATCGCTGATGTAGTAAAAAGGATTCAACGTATGTACTAAATAGTTTATTAATGTTTATATGGTTGCCTCGTTAAAAACTTTGCCAAGTGAAACTCAACATGAGAAAAACTTCGGCAAAGGGGGAAAAGTAAACCTCTAGCCCTGCATGCATCCATGTCCTAAGTGTCATTGTCCAAGTAAATATTTTTGAACATGTCCACTGACACTGGATTATCTTCATAGTGTTGTTCTCGTGCATCAGCTTGTTCCTAGTATTTCACAGTTAGAAGTATCTCCATCATCTCACTCGTCATACTTGTTCTTCTCTCTTCCAATATTCTTCTAGAAAGACTGAAATCAGACTCGGAGGAAACCATACAGACAGAAACAGTTAACATATCATGTGCTAATATGGATAGCCACTGGATATGTTACCTTATGGTCATACCACTATTGCAAGATTTCAAAGCTATCTTCCTGGTAATCCATCGTATCACTGCCCAAATAGGTGAATAGTTCCCAACTCCTGGCTATGATAGTGCGTGTGGATAAAAATAGAAAATGTGTTTGTATATGGTAAAAGGTTCTTAAGCATCAAGTAAGTAGAATTTCATCTTACAGATATGTCCAAACCAAATTTTCTTGGACATGTATTCATTGCCTTGCAAAAGTTCTTATATGCTACTATTTGTTGGTTAAAATGATTTAAGAAAGATATTGTGTCGCGAAAAGCTTTAACATGCGCATCAAACCACTTCAAACCATATTTAACTATAAGATTAAAAATACGACAGGTGCATCACTGATGTAGCAAAAAGGATTTAGCGTATGTACTAAATAGTGGAGTGAGAATATCCATTGCCTTAGGATTTGCGACGACATTGTCTAAAGTTGTTGAAAAAAATTATTTATAATACCAAAATCTTCCACGACTTTGATAATACAGTCCGCAATATTCTCACTCGTGTGTGCAACATCAACTAGTTTGAACCTTATAATTTTTGTTAAATTTCCCAATTGTCGTTAACATAATGAGCAACAACACTAAGATAATCCTCCCTAGACAGACCACTCCATATGTTCGAGGTAAAAGCCAAAGAAAATGTATAGGTACTAAATAATTCTTTTAATTTATCACAATATTCATTATAGTATTTAACTAGATCTCGGTGGTTATGCGTCTAGAGCGATAGAAAATCTAGGATTATGCAGTCTAATGTAATTTTCAAACGATTTAGACTCGTTAAAGTTTAAAGATAGATCATCTGAAGTAATTAAACGACAAAGAGATTGACGAACTACATCAAGACTTAGTCCCAGCTACGTACTGTATTGTTGAGGTTGTATTGCATCTACGTCTGCCTTATGGCCAATCCTTGTCTTGCTTTACATCTAGCAGCATGTCTAAACAAGTGTTATGTTCCACCTAGAGACTTTGTAGACAATTCGTGTTTATAAAATGTTATAAACAACATATCTTACGTGAACTCCTTGCTCGTCTGGCTTGGTTGTCTTATCGAAATCTTCTTGGACTCCCGATGTGCTCGACCTGGATCTCATTACTCAAGTGCTTGCAAACGCAGATGCACTTGTAGAGCTTGATGATGGCATTACTACTTGCTCTTGTGGTTGAGTTGGGGCCACATCATTATCAAAGGATGCAAGACCGTCCAATGAAATTCTAGAATCACCAGTAGCAAAACTATCGTAATTTTCCATCATGAAAACCGCAAATAAAAAATTATATTATTATTTATTTCATCTTAGTATACACAAATAAGAACAATAGAAATATACAAAAATCAATATTGTTCCTCCTTTTCTAATTGTAGATGGATTTCAAAATTTCAAATATTTGGCACAAATTTACCAAAAATTGCTAAATTATCACAAAAGAAATCTAAATTTACTGTGAATTCATAGAAGATATTTGAAAAATAGATTGATACTAAATGGGAGAGGGGATCTTTGCTATTGTTTTTTCAAATCATTTTTAGAAAAAAAATCATATTTTTAAAGTTTTCCAACGGCTAAAAATTTAAAAGTATCGACCGTTACTATGCCTAATCGTGCCGATGGGTCATGCCTACACGGGTCCAATGCGCTAAAAAGGCTAATCATGCCGGGCCGGAGTGCCGGCCCAAACACGACACGCCTAATTTGGTCGTGCCGGTCCGATCCAGCTACAGTGACAAGTCGTGCCATGGGCCGACCCGGCAGGTACGACCAATGTGAGCACCTGTATACGATGTAACCATGATAAGAATGTGTTGCAGCGAATATAGGAGTAGTTTAGCGTGACAATTTATACGAATGAATTTTACAGTATCCGACATCGGCTGAAACATAGAAACAATGAAAAGGGCGGATCGGATGGAGAAGAGGTCCCACGGACATGGGGCATGCCGTCGGTCAGGTATATGGTGGGTGATACAACAAAAAAAAACAGCCGAGTCCGTCTTGCAGCGGGAGTGGGACCACTTCTCTCCACTAAGTAGCACGTAGATGCAGGCATGCGCGAATCACGATGCACCTTGTCCTGGTTCCTCGCTCTAGGTAGGACTAGGAAGCCATCCTGTGATTTTTTTTTAAATAGTATTTTTTTAAAAGGAAATTACGAAAATAAATAGTCGGCCTAAAAAATAACAAAAATGGGTTTTTGTCACCAGTTCAACTGGCGGCTGGTTCCTGTCGTTAGTTGAACTGGCGACAGGTACTCTGCCCCCTCCTATCGCTAGTCCAACTTCCTGCCGCCAGTTGAACTGGCGACAGGAACTTGCACCCTATAAAAGCTCGATGAAACCCTAAAATTCGACACATGATTCATTTGTATTCAGAAAAAACAAGAGGAGTAGAGGAGAGGAGAGAAGCTAGCAAAGCGCTGCCCGTCTGGTTGCCCACCTGCGAGGTAATTTTTTGAACCGAATGGATTCCATAGTTTTGGATGTACGGTTGTGTGGTGCAGTATATTGTACACAATTCTTTTCGGTGGGTAGTCTTGTTTTAGATATGTGGTTAATCGTGTAAATATTCTTCATGATGTAGTGCATCAATTATGTCGGACATCACCAATTTTAAAATTTACTACGGTCCGGGGACTATTCTGGAGGGTCCTGAGGGGATTGACCTATGTTATTTCCAACCAGCGACCGTGCCCCTGTCAAGAGTAGAGGGGCGTACATAGGGCGTTGTGATGCGGTGGTATTTTTACACATTCCAAGTGGAACGTGATGTGTATGATATCAGATTGAGTTGCCTTACCCCTCGAGCAACACAACCCACATATTTAGAGTTAGTGCAACTGAAGGGAACAAAGTCATGGTAGTCATATCTATGCGTGGCGAGGGAGGGAGGGTGAGATTTGGTCCTTCTCGCCTAGGCATATGTCAAGCTCATTCTTGCAACCGCATGGTGAACAAGAAGGGGTGGTGATGCGAATAAGAAGTCGATGACTCCGACCTGTTGTGGCGCATCTGATGCCGAAGCTCCGGAGTTCTTGATCTTTGTTGTAATACCGGAAATGGATCGGTAATTAGAGATTGATCGGAGGAGAAAATGCAAAGAAAGGAATAGAAATTCGAGAAAAATAAGGGTTTTCCACTTTTATTCGACAACTGGGCGCGGGCGCGCCTGTGGGGAAACCATGTGTTTGGCCGGCCATAAGGGGAACCCCACCCCAAAACCCTAGCCCCACTCCTCTTTTCCCTTTCCCCACTTGGAGCCGCCACTTCCACCTTCCCTGCGCGCCGGCGCTTTTGTTCATCAGATTTGGGTAAGTTCCGTACGTTTTCTGATCTTCTCACCTCTTAGAAAGTTGTAGCCATTGGTCTTAGATTTCTTTTGGCACCGAGATCATCTGATTTGGAGTTACGGTTTAGGAGATATGATAGTTTTACCGCGACTGTCTAGGGGAGCTAACGTGATTTGGCAGATTTTCTTGTCGGGCCATTATGATTTACTTAGAGGCCGAATCTGGTATTTTCGTCTTCTAGAGTTTTGTTCCTGATGTCGTTATTTTTCTTTTGGCACTGAGATCACTTGATTCCACCTGACGGTTTAGGAGATATGAATTTTTAATCGCGCGCTGTCCTGTCTGCCTGAGAAGTTGGAACTGTCGGTTTGCCCCTCGGTTTTGATCTAATTAGAGTCAGATTCAGAACTTCCACCCAACTAGGTTTTTGTAGCCCTTGAAAGTATATTTCTGAGTTGATAAAGATCATATCAATTGGATCTGTAGAGTAAAAGTTATGCCGTGTTCTTTACTGCTGTGCTGTATTCTAGACAGATGTCTGTCAGTTGTTTTAAACGGTTGTTTAGACCACTGGTTTGGCCAAATCAAAGAACCCCACCAACTAGAGTTTCGTAGCCTGTTACGTTAAGAGTATTTGAGCACTGGTTTCAAGTTATTCGGAGTTATAGATATTTAATTATGATTTTTATCGTACTGCTGATCAGAAGGGCCGATATTGGCTGATTAGTTAATTCGTCATTTTGAGTTTTTAGTTATGTTGATTAGATAGAGGGTTATGGTAAAACGCTTGTAGCCACATCATGTCTTGTTATTCTTATTTGAATAAATATTTGTGTAGGCGGTGGGGCGGGGAGTGGAGAAATTCGTCGTTGCCTCCTAACTCGTCCTGTGCGGAAGGCAAGTACATGGTAGAGTGGTGAACAATGGGTTGTTCACCATGATCATTGTTATTACTTATCATTCTATTTATTATGCTTTTGTTCAGCTTATTCTTATACATGATATTGATGACCTTGAGTGAATGAGATTATGATAATGAGATTATGATATTGAGATAATGAGGAGGAGATATTGAGTTAATGAGATGGACTATGTTGATGAATAAATAAAGATGTCGCATCATTTACATTCATCATGGCAGGGGTTGCATGAGCAGTCGGTGAGAAAGTCATGTAACTATTCCGGTGAGGTCGGTGAGAAAGATACATGACTAGTCAGAGAGCTCTAGATAAAATCCTACTTTGGTGGGGACTTCACGGGAGTGAAGGATAGAGTGTGTCATCGACGGGTGAACACTCCGCTATACCAGTATCAGCTGATGAGATGCATATGAGCATGAGCATGTTGGTGCATTCGCATATCTAAGTAAATTGTTAAATTGTGCAACTTTACCTATATGGAATATGGCTTGTTTGTTTAAGAATGACAATGGCATTAACTAAATGGATGATGATGATAACTTTAATAATGGTTAATAAACTATTGTTTATGGCTTTATTATGTATTTGCTGAGTCTTGGACTCATTCTTGCTCTATTGTTGTTTTTAGGTGACCAGTGATGATGTTTTACTCGGGAAGGGCTAGCACACTTGGAATCATGCACTTCACCCAATTATTTGATTCATTGGACATGAGAAACTTTTAGAATAACATGAATATTTATGTCTAGGACATGATGGTATTGAATAACCATAGATGCTTGGTTTATGTTAATCTTGGTTAATTATTTTGCTATGCTCCTAGGTCTAATTTATCTATGATTGTCATAGTGTTATGCTTGTGTTAATGCGACCCGTGGATGGGTTTTAATGTTGTTATGCTTCCTGAAATTTTATAGTAAGTTGATGTAAATTAGATGGTTATAGTAGTTTAGTGGCATTCCAGGCTCAATGTTGGGCTGGGGTGTTACAGTTGGTATCAGAGCGGGCTTCAGGTCCGTGGTGAATAGATTAATAACTCAGTTAACCTAAAATTGCTAAAACTTGTTTTAGGACTTGTAAAATAAACCAAAATTTGATAATGGTTAATTAACTTAAAATTTTGACACACTGGTGCACAGTAGGATGGGAATGGGATGAGTATCGTATCTACGCTTTCGTTATGTTGTATTGATGATTTATGTTATGAATTGGTTCTGACTACTTATGATTTGATTATGTGATTGCTATGAGTCATGATAGTCGAGAGGTAGAGATTGTGATTGTGGCCATAGGCATGGCCAAGTTATATCACCGTTGGTTGTATGATAGTGGTGAAGTGTTTACATCGGGTAACTTAGTTACAGGTGTTGATGTTATGTTTCTTTAGAAAAGTTATTTTCTTCCTTGAGTTTGAATTTGATTATTCCTGTTATAGTATTTACAATGGAGTTGATGTATTTTCATTGGTCTTTACAATGCAGTTGATGTATTTTCATTGGTCTTTGTTGGTTCTATTAAGTTATTATTTGTTCTCATTTGTTGATCATTGTTGTTTCTTGTGAGCGTCGTTAATTTGCAATGTTGATCTTTTCACGAGAGATCTGCCTTTCTTGTTGGGAAAAAATGACTCATTTGTTAGCTTGGTATTTTGGATAACGAAAGTTTTCTTTTCAAGTCCTTTAACATGTGGAAGCTTTGACCCAATGTATTTCTTTTGGGTATTTTGAGTATTGAAGTTGAATGCTTCTACTGTTATAAAAGAAAATATTAAAACCCTTTAGCGATGTCTTGTTGTGGTTAAGTTAAAGGTTGTAATTAAATAAATTAATGGATATGGTATGGGTTATCAAGTTGGAGTGCATAGTGTGGTGTATAATCAATCTTAACCAAGAACCTTGGAAGGAAAGTTGATTAACTTGATGGTGTCATGTGGTAGTTCTTGATGAACTATGATTAGTAGTATGGCTATACCTAATTGGATTAAAAGGAGTTATTAAGAATTGTAGAACATTGATGACTGGTATGATCATTAAAATTATTTAGTTTTGCTAAACTTGTTGGATTAGTTGGTCTCAGTGGATTAATCTTACTATGTGGGAAGGAAAAGATGGGGAGATGCTAGATTATTACCATAGTGGATATTAGTATTGGAGTTATCTTATCTGTAGATACTAGATGATTTTATATTATGGAAGGAGTTTCTAGATAGTTATTTTAACTAGAATAATTGGACGAATTTGGTTGCAGAGTTGTTGAGACTTTTTGATCGATGGAAGGCTATGATTTTGAAAGTTTTGTCGGGATTTTGCACCGAAATATGAATATGAGGATGGACAGTTGAACATGTATTTGTGATTGTTCATGTGATTTGAAAAGGAAAGTAGTTAGCATCTAGATTTCTTGATGAAGCAGTTGATAGCTTGATGGTTGGAGTGCAACAATTGTGTGTTGACGTTTGGTGTTGATGATCTATAAGAGTTGAACTGTAGGATTTAATTGGTGGCCTATGCTTTCATAATAGTGGAATTGTTAGACGATAGCATGTCCCTAATAAAAGGGTTTTGGTATAACATTTTGATTTGTGTAGTAGATCTCTGCTAAAATAAAGTTGTTGTTGTTGTAGTTTGTAAGCTTTTGGTGGACTCTCGATTTGAGGACGAGATGATAAAGTAGTATGAAACAATTTGGTGAGTTTTTAGAGAGCGGTACAATGGAAGGGTAGACTATGATGAATTTTCGTTAACAGTGTATTATTCTAGATGTTAGTAAGATTATCAGCAATAGATTGGTAGTGTGTTGTCGATTCTTATAAAAAGAACGTAATTTGATCGTCACTCGTGGTATCGCTCAAATGAAAATTTTCAAGTTTTGCATTCGTGATCTTTTGTAGTTCATGGTTTATGTAGTAGCTGGGATTGGATTGAGCAAGTGGCCTGTTGGAAATCTTTATTGGTTCTTAAGTGATTCATGTGATTTGGTCTTACAACTTTTCTTGTTTGAGTGGGCAACGTGACGTTATAATAAAAAAAATTACTTTTTTTTTGTTAAAGAAAGAGTGAAGTAGAAGTATTCGAGATCGAAGTCAAGTTTTGTAACTCATGATTTACTTGAAGTGTGCCTAAACTTTCTATTTTTGCCCCATAGGAGTTTCTCGATTTTCAAAAGTGGTGCTTTGTTTTATTTGAGATTTCATATTCTCTTTTTGTGGGACTTGTGCCCTCAATTGTAGTCTCGCTTTTGCTTTTCCGAGATCCTTGTTATTTGTCTATTTCTCGGTCTTATGTTTGTTATGAAAAGAAAATATTTTTTTAGGTCTTTGAAAAAAAAATTTATTTGCCACTTCATCAATTTGTTTTACAAAACCTTATAGGGTATCTGATGGCATCCGGTTAGTAGTGGTCAAGTATATGTTGATGTGAGACTGATGTTGTAAGTTATTTCAAGAGCATTGGAGGAAGAATTGATTTTGTGATGTAGATCTTGTAGAGAATTGGATCCAAAAGCAATGATGGTCGTTGAGGAAAAACGATTATGTTGTTACAACTAGTAAAACCAATAGTGAATTGTAATTCAAGAACCCTTGTTCATGTCGGTGGAATATTGAAATATTCAAAAGTTTGGAACTTGGTCAATTAGTTAGAGTCTTGCGAATGTGTATGTTCTTGTGCGTGTAGGTGAAATGGAATAGTGTGGTTTAGTGGGTTCAAGTTTGGTGAAGCTAATCACATTAGCGATTACTTGATTAGTGAGGAATGTTGATATTAATGATTGATGATATTGTTTGGATTCAGAATTTTAGTTATCCGATCAAAGAATTTCCTATCAAGTATATCGAAGTTCATTGTAAGAGTCTTAGAGGTTGAATCTGGGCTTTACATTTTTATGCTAGACCTTTGGTCACACAATGAGTGTGTGTAAAGAAAGTGGAATAATAGAGTTTCGAGCGATGGAATGATCATTGATAGAATCTTTACGATGTAGTACATGAGTGTGTGTCTTGAGGATTCGAGTTGTTCTTGAAAAGTAGAGGTAATGTATTGTGTGGGATCTATTTTGTGGCGCTTTGGGTACCTTCAATCAAATTAATGTTGATTAGTAGAATGAGATGCCTAGAGTAATTGGAGGATTCAATGGAGCCTCTTCACAATGGTGTTAATGATGTATTTCAGTTTGAGCATAATTTGAGGATGTTCAATTAAAATGTTTTAGCTCATGTGGTATGCGATGAATTCTAATTCCAAGGTTCGAGAGAAGTTTTACTCCTAAAGGAAACCGAGGAAATGGATGTTTCTCGGTTAGTGAAGCGTTTTCTGATTTCGTTTGAGTTATGTGTTGTTGATTGTTGTTTCCATAATCTGAGTTGGCGTTGTGTTGGCATGTATGATTCATTTTAATTCGGACAAACCAAAAGAAGTATTTAATTTGGGCATTAGTGGTTTCTTCTTTAGTGTCGTGGTGTTCATTCGTGAAGCGCCTATTTAGAAAATAGATTTGTTTTCGTGTTGAAATGTCAAATTTTGGGATTTTACCTTTTTGGTGGAGAGTTAGCATTCCGTGGATGCGATGAGGACTCTCTATTTCCAATTGGATTCTCTTCGTTCGAAACTTGCGAAATTGGGAAGTTAGCATATCGTTTTGTCCGTCTTGGGTTCATTCGCAAGTACACAACGTCTGTTGTATACAGGGCTGAGTGAGCAGATGAGCCATTCAAAGTTTGAGATTTAGTAAAAGACGTTGACCGTCAAGTAAGGTCTTACCTTCGATCCTCTTCTAATGAGTGAACCTAGAAAGTTCAGGTTGAGCGTTAGGTCAGTCATCGTGTTACATTTTGTGTTGTGGTTTCTCTAGTCAGAGAGAGGCCACTGTGAGCTAGAGTCTCGCATGTGCGAGTAGTATTTAGACTGTTCGTTTCGAGATGTGCTAATTCGTTGATTGTAATTCTGTGATATTTTTAATCGTGTATTCGTTTCATTGGTAGAATTCGGGGTCGAATTCTGTTAAGGGGGGTAGAATGTAATACCCCGGAAATGGATCGGTAATTAGAGATTCAGTCGGAGGAGAAAAATACAAAGAAAGGAATAGAAATTCTGAGAAAAATAGGGGGTTTTCCACTTTTATTCGACAACCTGGGCCGCGGGCCGCGGCCCAGGGGGAAGCCCATGTGTTTGGCCGGCCATAAGGGGGGAACCCCACCCCCCAAAACCCTAGCCCCACTCCTCTTTTCCCCTTTCCCCCACTTGGAGCCGCCACTTCCACCTTCCCCTGCGCCAGCGCTTTTGTTCATCAGATTTGGGTAAGTTCCGTACGTTTTCTGATCTTCTCACCTCTTAGAAAGTTGTAGCCCTTGGTCTTAGCTTTCTTTGGGCACCGAGATCATCTGATTTGGAGTTACGGTTTACGAGATATGGTAGTTTTACCGCGACTGTCTAGGGGAGCTGACGTGATTTGGCAGATTTTTTTGTCGGGCCATTATGATTTACTTAGAGGCCGAATCTGGTATTTTCGTCTTCTAGAGTTTTGTTCCTGATGTTGTTATATTTCTTTTGGAACTGAGATCACTTGATTCCACTTTACGGTTTAGGAGATATGAATTTTTAATCGCGCGCTGTCCTGTTTGCCTGAGAAGTTGGAACTGTCGGTTTGCCCCTCGATTTTGATCTAATTAGAGTCAGATTCAGAACTTCCACCCAACTAGGTTTTTGTAGCCCTTGAAAGTATCTTTCTGAGTTGATAAAGATCATCTCAATTGGATCTGTAGAGTAAAAGTTATGCCCTGTTCTTTACTGCTGTGCTGTATTCTAGACAGATGTCTGTCAGTTGTTTTCAACGGTTGTTTAGACCACTGGTTTGGCCAAATCAAAGAACCCCACCAACTAGAGTTTCGTAGACTGTTACGTTAAGAGTATTTGAGCACTGGTTTCAAGTCATTCGGAGTTATAGATATTTAATTATGATTTTTATCGTACTGCTGATCAGAAGGGCCGATATTGGCTGATTAGTTAATTCGTCATTTTGAGTTTTTGGTTATGTTGATTAGATAGAGGGTTATGGTAAAACGCTTGTAGCCACATCATGTCTTGTTATTCTTATTTGAATAAATATTTGTGTAGGCGGTGGGGGGGGAGTGGAGAAATTCCGTCGTTGCCTCCTAACTAAATCACTGTGCGGAAGGCAAGTACATGGTAGAGTGGTGAACAATGGGTTGTTCACCATGATCATTGTTATTACTTATCATTCTATTTATTATGCTTTTGTTCATCTTATTCTTATACATGATATTGATGACCTTGAGTGAATGAGATTATGATAATGAGATTATGATATTGAGATAATGAGGAGGAGATATTGAGTTAATGAGATGGACTATGTTGATGAATAAATAAAGATGTCGCATCATTTACATTCATCATGACAGGGGTTGCATGAGCAGTCGGTGAGAAAGTCATGTAACTATTAGGTGAGGTCGGTGAGAAAGATACATGACTAGTCAGGAGAGCTCTAGATAAAATCCTACTTTGGTGGGGACTTCACGGGAGTGAAGGATAGAGTGTGTCATCGACGGGTGAACACTCCGCTATACCGGTATCAGCTGATGAGATGCATATGACTGTAATACCCCGGCCTGCTAATAGCGTGGCCCATGTGGCCCATGAGGAGTTGTGTGGTGGGATTAGTCCCACATTGCTTGTCTCAAGTGAGTTGTAGTAGTATATAATGCATGTTGGATCCAAACGTAGCACCTCCGGGTTAACCCTTTTACACGAAGCGAGGACGAAAGTGTAAGTGAGGTGCTATGTGTGGCGGGTCCACTTGCGGTGAAATTTGTGCATTGAGCCGATTTTGGGTCGTGGTGTTACAAATGGTATCGAGCATCAACCTTGCCGCAGGCGCGTGCGGGGACGAAGCGCGGGCATATGGCGCATGGCGCATGTGGGCGGAGTGGACACATGGCATGGCATATGTGCTTAAGACCTTTGGGACGCGGGCGTGTACCGAGGGTGGTTCAGGCATTTGCAGCGTAGCGATGTATCTGTTGCCGAGGGCGTCATGTAACACCCCAGCCCAACACTGAGCCTAGAATGCCACCACACTACACTTTAAACTAACAATTATCGACACACTACAAAATTACAGCAAGAAAACAATGATAATCACATCCATGGATCACAAAGGAACATGCATAAATATGGTTCAAACGACAATAAATAATCAATGGGAAATTATAGCCAGGCAAATAATCCAAAGCAGCATCAACCAATGAATCCAAATTAATAAAGCAAATAGTCTAGTCCAAACGATATCCTAAACTTTATTCAATAACTAACATGTCCAAGTGTAAACCAATATTGAATGAAAAGATTAGCATGGCGAATGATCATGTGATGTCCATGTGCTCTACTCGCTCTCAGTTACGGCATCCTCGAAGATCACCTAAAGACAACAATAGAGCAAGGGTGAGTCCACGACTCAGCAAATACATCCATAAACAACGAACAATAATAAATCAACAGCATTCAATAACTTCATTATCATCACATATACTTCTATTTGATTCACATCCATCAATCTCAAATATCAATGCAACTCTAGTCTATATGTCCACATGCACTTCTTTTCGCGTATACCGGTATAGCGTGAGTGAATGCTCGCGACAACATTCACTCTCAAGCCCGTTCCTCCATAAGGATCGGGGACCTCCTCCACTCCCGTGGAGTTGTGATCATTCATGATCACCTTCTCTTATGCAAAGATGCTTATGAATGCAAACATGCAAACTCCATCATAAACATCATATCCAACTTTTCATCATGCTCATCAACAAAGATATAAACATACCAATTCATTGTTTGCAATTAAACCAAATAAAAGCACAACAATAATGGTAATAGAAGATAAAGAAAACAGTGATCGATCATTGATCGCTGTCTACCATGCACTTGCCTTTACTAGTTGCGACGCACGATTTGATTAGAAGACGGCAACAAGCACGACGCCTCTCCTATATTAAATACACCAACTTCAATACAAATTACAGCAACAAGAATAGCAATCAAAATGCTTCGCTCCTACACGTCCCCAAATATAACACGTTACGCCGGCACCGAATAGTTACCCATAGCTGACTTGGTACTAAAACGGACGTAACTTTTGACTCGAAAGTCCGATCACCACAAACCACCCCATTCTGGATTCTTTATAAAATTATCCATATTTTATTAGATTACGAAGACTTCTAATTAAATCATCTAACCCTCCGTATTTAGCCCAGAAAGCCGGTCTGTCCGCTTCGGAACAGCAGTCTTATTAAATTCATAACTTTTGTTTTACTCAACCAAAATGCGCGTTCTCAGATTCTAAAGAACCATTGGACAATTATCTACAACTTTCATGTAGATAAAAAACACTAATTAATCTGTTTACTATTTTTAATATCTGATCTACCAAAACAGCGCCGAAAGACGACAGCCGTAAAAACAGCAGCCTTCCGAAAATCATATCTCGAAATCTACTTGTCCGATTGACATGGTTAAATATTCTATAGAAAGATATCGAAATTATCTACAATTAACTAGTAGATGAGATTTCCAAAATCTGCCCTTAAGGTATCCGAATAAATCGTACAACAAAACAGCGGGCTAAACAGATCTATTTAATCGTTATCTCCCCGACTAAACATGCTAACAATCCCCTTAATATTACAGCAAAACATACTAGCTCCTCTCTCTCCTTTAATAACCAGATAAACACGTATCTACTACGCATGCAACACCAATTAGCCATTGACTCATCATTACTACTTTAACGTTCTTGCATGTAAAACTACACGGCCAAACTAATAACCACTAAATAGTATTACCTAATTGACCTCTAATCATGCACCAAACGAATCACAAAACAATACTAAACCACATGCCTCAAATACCTTGGTAAATTAGCAGCAGGATAAGCAATAGGAGCAAAGACACTCGGCGGCGGCAGAAATCGCCAGAAGAAGAACCCCAAGACAGCGATCCAAATAGCAGCAAAGAAAGCGGCGAATCGGTCGGTGGGCGGCACAAAGAATCGCCTTCACGCGGTCTCGGCACCAAAGACGCAGCGATCAGTAGTCTTCGGTGGCGTCACGCGCAAGTGGCGATCAGCGGCGACCAGGCGAGTCGCAAGAGATCACGCGACGCGCAGCGACAGCGCAACGCAGTAATAAAGACGGCAGTAGCAGGATCCAAATAGCAAGCTGGCATAAGACTGGCGACTGGCGGCTTCCACGCTGTAGCAATTCTATTGCACCTTGGCGAGTGCGGCAAGCAAGAAAACGAAGAGAGCGCGCCTGCGCAGCGGTGGAAGGAAAATGCGTGACAACAGATTGGGAAAATGGTCAAGGTGGAAAGAAAAAGTGGCTAGGGTTTTTCTAAAATAATTCCACCACTATTTATACAGCTCACAAACAAAACCGAAAATTCTATTTTTCATAAATCCCATTTTATTTAATTACGCAAAAACCCTAAATTCTTTAACTAATTAATTTAATTACACTCCGACCCTTAAGACGTTTTTATTAATATTAATATTATTTTTCAGAGTATTACACGTCAGCCCTTAAGGGGGGGTGAGTGTAATACCCTAGCCTGCTAATAGCGTGGCCCATGTGGCCCATGAGGAGTTGTGTGGTGGGATTAGTCCCACATTGCTTGTCTCAAGTGAGTTGTAGTAGTATATAATGCATGTTGGATCCAAACGTAGCACCTCCGGGTTAACCCTTTTACACGAAGCGAGGACGAAAGTGTAAGTGAGGTGCTATGTGTGGCGGGTCCGCCCCACGGTGGGCTGGGCATTGAGCCGGTTTTGGGTCAGGGTGTTACAATGAGCATGAGCATGTTGGTGCATTCGCATATCTAAGTAAATTGTTAAATTGTGCAACTTTACCTATATGGAATATGGCTTGTTTGTTTGAGAATGACAATGGCATTAACTAAATGGATGATGATGATAACTTTAATTATGGTTAATAAACTATTGTTTATGGCTTTATTACGACCTCTCCCGACCTCTTCCCTGCGCCGCCTCTCCCGACCTCTTCCCTGCGCCACTGTTGATCGTCAGTTTTGGGTAAGTTCTGTACGTTTTCTGATCTTGTCACCTCTTAGAAAGTTGTAGCCCTTTGTCTTAGCTTTCTTTTGGCACCGAGATCATCTGATTTGGAGTTACGGTTTAGGAGATATGGTAGTTTTACCGCGACTGTCCAGGAGAGCTGACGTGATTTGGCAGATTTTCTTGTCGGGCCATTATGATTTACTTGGAGGCCGAATCTGTTATTTTTGTCTTCTAGAGTTTTGTTCCTGATGTCTTTATCTTTCTTTTGGCACTGAGATCACTAGATTCCGCCTTACGGTTTAGGAGATATAAATTTTTAATCGCGCACTGTCCTGTCTGCCTGAGAATTTGGAACTGCTGGTTTGCCCCTCGGTTTTGATCTAGTTAGAATCCGATTCAGAACTTCCACCCAACTAGGTTTTTGTAGCCCTTGAAATTATCTTTCCGAGTTGATAAAGATCACCTCAATTGGATCAGTATATTGAAAGTTACATCATTTTCTTTGCTACTGTTCTGTAATCTGGACAGTTATCTGTTTGTGTTTTCATCTGTTGTTTAGACCACTGTTTTGGCCGAATCAAAAGATCCAGTCAACTAGAGTTTCGTAGTGTTATGCGTTAAGAGTATTTGAGCACTAGTTTCAAGTCATTCGGAGTTACAGATATTTAATTACGATTTTTCTCGTACTGCTGTTCAGAAGGGCTGATATTGGCTGATTAGTTAATTCGTCATTTTGAGTTTTTGGTTTTGTTGATTAGATAGAGGGTTATGGTAAAACGCTTGTAGCCACGTCCTGTCTTGTTATATTTCGAATGAATATTTGTGTAGGCGGTGGGGCAGGGAGTGGAGAAATTCCGTCGTTGCCTCCTAACTCGTCACAGCGCGGAAGGCAAGTACATGGTAGAGTGGTGAACAATGGGTTGTTCACCATGATCATTGTTGTTACTTATCATGCTATTTATTATGCTTTCGTTCAGCTTATTCTTATACATGATATTGATGACCTTGAGTGAATAAGATTATGATATTGAGATAATGAGGAGGAGATATTGAGTTAATGAGATGGACTATGTTGATGAATAAATAAAGATATCGCATCATTTACATTCATCATGACAGGGTTGCATGAGCTAAAGTCGGTGAGAAAGTCATGTAACTATTCCGGTGAGGTCGGTGAGAAAGATACATGACTAGTCCGAGAGCTATAGATAAAATCCTACTTTGGTGGGGACTTCACGGGAGTGAAGGATAGAGTGTGTCATCGACGGTGAACACTCGCTATACCCAGATCATCGGTGATGAGATGCATATGAGCATGAGCATGTTAGTGCATTCGCATATCTAAGTAAATTGTTAAATTGTGCAACTTTACCTATATGGAATATGACTTGTTTGTTTGAGAATGACAATGGCATTAACTAAATGGATGATGATGATAACTTTGATTATGGTTAATAAACTATTGTTTATGGCTTTATTACGTATTTGCTGAGTCTTGGACTCATTCTTGCTCTATTGTTGTTTTTAGGTGACCAGTGATGACGTTTTACTCGGGAAGGGCTAGCGCACTTGGAATCATGCACTTCACCCAATTATTTGATTCATTGAACATGAGAAACTTTTAGAATAACATGAATATTTATATCTAGGACATGATGGTATTGAATAACCATAGATGCTTGGTTTATGTTAATCTTGGTTTATTATTTTGCTATGCTCCTAGGTCTAATTTATTTATGATTATCATAGTGTTATGCTTGTGTTAATGCGACCCGTGGACGGGTTTTAATGTTGTTATGCTTGCTGAAATTTCATAGTGTGTTGATGTATAATAGATGATAAGAGTAGTTTGGTGGCATTCCAGGCTCAGTGTTGGGCTGGGGTGTTACAGATTTATCAATAATAAATCATGATATGATAATTGGCCTAAAATTTTTACAACAATCATTACATTCAACTATAATACATGAGCATGGCATTACATTCATTCCTTATCAAGATATATTCCCTATATCTCAGAAGTGCGAAAGCGTGGTGAGACCTATCCACAGCCATGTCCAAACTCCAAAATCTTAGAGCACACCCTGAAATAAAAGAAGATATTAGTATACATACAGAAGATATCCAAATATCAATGAATCATTAGGATTTTGACTAACCTGTTAGTTCTATTTTGCAGGTATGAAAAAGACAACACCAGCTTCAGAATATTCTAGAATTTCATAATACACTGAAATTATACCTTTATATGTGATATTCAAAGGAAATATGCCAGGAATCTATATATCTTCTGAAGAATTACTGGCTCAAAATATAAATTCTAAGATAATGAAATATCTTGGAAAAAATATTCAAATATTGATGAAGCCTTGGCTCAAGCTAGAAATATTATAGGAATAAATTACTATATGGAGCCAGCTGCTAAAGAATATATTCTAAACTACAGAAAAACAAAAGATAAGAGAATATCAGAGTCTATACCTTTGGAAAATATACAAGAAAAAGGAATATCCAAAGGATATGCATATTCAGTCAAAGGGATAAAACCCCTAGACAAATCATATATAGACTTGAAGATAAATGAAATATTTAAGAATATATCTCCACAATGGAGAAAAGATATGAAGAAAGATATACTAAAAGAATTTAGAGCCGAATTTAATAGTCACAAAATTAGAAAGAAAATCCCCACATATTTTCCTTTCAGCAAAACATCCCATGAAATACTTACATCAAGACTAAGCTTCAAGACAAATCAAACCCTATCTTGTTTAGGTCCAGATATCTTAGAAATTATTGGGAAAAAATATCAAGAGAGACAAATGATGGTATTCTTAGATATCCAAAGATATTTCCTCGACCTATATGAAGGAAAAGAAATCAATTCCAGTATCAATATTAGCATCCATACATTACCAATCTGTAACACCCTGACTATAAGGAAGTCAAGATGTCACCTACAATCACTACTCTTCAAATGAATAACAACAAATCGCATGATAGGGTGAAGCAAGTATTAAGAATATATGGAAACAAGTATTCATCCTCAAGTCTTAATCAACGAAATGGAAGTAAACCATTCAGAAAGATATGGTAAACAAGGCCATGATGGCTTATTACAATGCAACGCAAATCATAATTAACGACAATAAAAGCCTCAAATTGTTTGATATATGATAGTGAGTGCAACGTGATGAACTACCCTCCACAAGACCATTCTTCCTTGTCATTTACCTAAATAAGACAATAAAGCAAGAATGAGCCAAAGACTCAGCAAGCAACTGTATGTAACAATCAAACATACAATGAGCAATATTTCACAAACATAATTTGAACAACTACTGGAAACGAATTTATGAATGGATGAAGTGTAATGGTGCATTGAAGGAAATGGACATATTGCAGCATATACCGGTATAGCGAGTGAATCACCCGTCGGTGTTCACTTAAAGTAATCGTATGAAGAACGTTTTATACGACCGTCCAACGTGGCCCACATTGGAATGGTGGACTCACGTACCCATCTTGGAATTGATGGGATTTCAAGTGCCTATACTGGAATTGATGGGTCTTACCAAAATAATGTATGCATGTCATGATGATCCCATGTCAATATTGAATAGTACTCATGAATGAAAGGAACACATGGCATTCATCTACGAATACGAACAAATGTAAGCATTCATTCACACATCATACATGACATCAATCATTGAATACAAATTACTTGCCTGCCGCGCTGCAACGGGTTGGGAGGTAATTGAGATACCCCTCCACTCACCGCTTCACCGCCTACAATATAAAATAATCGAAATGAGGACAAGCGAGTATGGAAATACTACACGTGTCCTCCCTCAATCTCTAACCAAACTAACCAAATAAAAGTTCAATTTGATCAATTTACCCAACCATTTCAATTATCCCTAATCTAGCAGTTTTACTAGAAAATTCACCAATAAAAAACCGTAAGTCCAAAAGACCTGAAACCAGTGCTCAAATTTTCTTAACTTAACTGGCTACAAAACTCTAGTTGATGGTAAACTCTAATTCGGCCAATACAGAGGTCTAACCATCCAATGAAAAACTACAACTGCAGTCTGCCCAGAATTCAGAACAGCCCTAAAGAAAATGCTCTAACTTTTAAACCACTGATCCAAATAAAGTGATTTTTATCAGCCTGGAAACATGGTGAAATTATATTTAAAAACCTAGTTGGGTGGCCGACCTGATTCTGACTCTAACTAGATCAAAACCTAGGTGCAACCGACTATACCCAGTAGTTCTGACAGACAGACCAGCACGTAGACTTTTAATCTACTGGGTGAAAATTCGTGATCCAGGTGCCAAAAGAAAGCTAATGAAATAAGGAACAAATCTCTAGAAGGCGAAGACATCCAATTCGCCTCTAAGGCACCCAAAACCGAGTTGCAACATTGCATGTAACCGATCATCAGCAGAGATTACGCGATACTACCAAAAACATTGAATCGACAACTCTAACGCAATCAAACAGCGATGGGGTCTCTCGTTACCCTTGTAGACCCAAGAACGACGAGGATCAACTTCCAAGGCTTCCCTCTCCTTCTTTGGCCAGCCCTAAAAAGCAGCAACCCCGGAAGCCCTGCGAAGGAAGAACCGACGGTGAAGACGTGGAGGATCGGGAGTGCGGCCTGTGGAACACCAATGGCGGCCACCACCGGAGGAGGAGGCGCCTAGGAGGAGGTGCTGCGCCGTGAGGAAGGGAGGGGAAAGGAGGTGGCGGCTTGGGGGAGGGAGGAGGAGGCTTTAGGGTTTTGGGGAAGTGGTGCCCCCTTTGGCCTTTTGGCGTGCCCTACATGGGGGCCGGCCCCTCATGGGCCACTGGTCGCAGATCGCGCCCAGTTGTCCGCAATAACATATACCCCGAAGATTGGAATTTTTCCGATGAAAACAATTTCTTTACTCTCTCAGACCTCTTTCTTTCTACCGAACATTTCAAGAGTTGAAAGTCTCGCTTTTGAATAACATTCCCAGACAAATACAACGATTCAACCTAACTGGATAAATGAGGTATTACACAATCCTCCACATTGATGATCAAAATATATATAAG
Source organism: Hsuehochloa calcarea (assembly GCA_036346395.1). Taxonomy (NCBI): domain Eukaryota; kingdom Viridiplantae; phylum Streptophyta; class Magnoliopsida; order Poales; family Poaceae; genus Hsuehochloa; species Hsuehochloa calcarea. Next base: position 34,310,675 of record CM070614.1, on the reverse strand, counting down.
CCATACCACAACTATATAATATTAAAAGCCAAGATAGACCTTAAATCTTTCCAAACAATACAAACACCATCCCACAGACAAATTTCTCTTCAAAGTATTATAGATCATGGTCTAGCCTATGTCATTTATGGCTGCTGGATCAAATTCTTGATCGCCTTGGAGTTGCAATCAAAGAAGCATGCAAGCGCATTCTTTCGAATACAACTACAAAATTAATTTCTATTCCATACCTCCAAAATTCACCCTACCACTACGACCAATCATACACGATGTTTATATTCTCCATGGTAGATTCAATTTCATCCATACAAGAAGATTGGGTGTGTTAAGATCAACGAAACCCGCTTTTCTCAAGATACTAATCATGGTAATCGGAGATCCTTCATAGAAGCTACAGAGATCAATGAAAGTATTTGCTCGTAAATCGATATCAAATGGTTTTCGAACAAAATAATGAAGATATGGTGTGGTAAAACAAGAGTATCGAGACAATGGAGGAAGAATTATAAAACCAGATTTTGGAGAAGATACATCTATTAGAAAAGAATACCAGCAAATGTTAGGTCACCATATAATGGTCCAGCCTGATGACATCGAAGGAACAATCTTTGCGCCGATGATCGTAGATGAAGATAGTGAATAAAAAAAAATGAAAAATGAAAAATGTCAACAGCAAATGAGCAACAATCGTCAACAAGAAGAACATTACAAGGATAATCATGGAAGACTATTTGCAAGCAAAATATTTGCATGGTCAAAAGAAGCATCATACCCGAAGACATCAGAAGATGGCAACGTGGCCTAACTTTTAGACACGTATGCAAAGAAGATTACAAAGATGCATTATAAACTCAGAAGACTACAAAAGGTAATTATTACCAAGAAGACTATATGGCATACATATCCTACCACGTATGCATGCTTGAAGATTCATCGAGAAGAATGCCAACCAACCTTTGGCACTATAAAAGCGGGGGGGATCACAGAAGAGGAAGAGGAGAGATCACAAGAAGGAAGAATCCAAAGAAAGCAAGCCTTAGCCATTCCACTTCCCTGGAGGATAAGGAAAGCTTTCTATTCATGAAAGTGACCTCTACCAACCCCAAACCACTTGTTTAGATCCTAAACCACATGTAATTAGCCACTAAGCCTAAACTTTCTCTAAGTGTGTTTGAGAGAAAGGAAGTATTGTAAAATATCCAAGTTACGGGTGTAATATTACGTACTTAAGGTAAATTACTGTTTTTATTTTAGTTGGGTTTCCCGAAAGGGAAAACCATATGTAAGTTAGATTTGTGGAAATGAAGTAGTTTTTCTTTATCCCGTAGATTTTCTTTGACATATTCGTATGAGGAAAGGTTTTATGCTATGGACCCTATAGGAGAAACCTCAGGCGGTAGTTCTGTAAATTCCCCCTCAAGAGTTAGGGTGGTGTGAACAATAGGTAGTAGAGAAGTGTTCTTGGTGGAGCGCACTGGGAGACGATAAAAATTTCCTTATATGGTTGTGTCTTAGAACGTCTAGGAAAAGATTAGTTACTTTTGAAGCAAATTTAACAATAAATATGGTGAGTATTTAGTAGGATAAAACAACTCATTTGACAAACCAAGGCGAATATTGGTTTCGCTAACTCGCAAAAGATCCTGAATTAAGTCATATACTATTCACGAATACTATTCACAATACTATTCATAATCAAAATATTATTCAAAAATACCGTGAACGAATACCAAGGACGAATATTGGACGAATATTGTGAACGAACATCAAGAACGAATATTGGACGAATATCTCGGATGAATACTATTCATAACACTATTTATTGAATAGTAACAAAAAATTTTACTGAATTTATATCACACAAATATCAAGGACAATATTTGTGATATACATATACTTGAATATATATCTTGAATATCTTTTATATTTCGAATATTTATATTCGCAATTTTATATTGATTTTAATATTCAATCTTTTATATTTTGAATTTTATATCCGATCTTTAATATTGGTCTTTTATATTCAATTCTATATTGATCTTTAAAATTCGTCTTTAATATTCAATATCTAATATCCATCTTTAATATTAAGTTTTTATATTTAATATTCAGCTCTTATATATATATATATATATATATATATATATATATATATATATATATATATATATATATATATATTTGCCTTTCAGTATCCTTAAATATTATAACGAATAGTATATCCATAAGCGCCTCAGAAGCGCAAAAACCCATAGCCGTGTTGGTATATATATATATATATATATATATATATATATATATATATATATAGAGAGAGAGAGAGAGTGTGTAGTACTTCTAGGAGTATGTATTCCCGCTTCTCATATACCACTTAAATCTTATGTTAACATATCTTTATCTATTTGAGTATACTCTAATAATAATTGTAATATATCTCAAAGTGAGTTCCATGTAAAATTTCATTAAAATCCACTTTTATAGAAAAATTTGTATATATACTTCATTTATATACGAAAATGAGTATATAGCAAAAAAACAAAGGGCTCCAACGAATTTTTTTAAATAAAATCGCATTAAAATATCTTATAATTGGTATTTAAGTATACTGAAAGTGATAAAGAAATATAATATATGTATTTAAATATTATATTGAAAGTGAGGTTACGTACTCCTAGAATTATAAGCAGAGTATGTACTTCATTTATATTGAAAGTTAAGATGGGTCGCGCTGTTGGAGGGCATCTTTCTGGTGCCGGGGATGGATCGAATCAAAGCGGTGAGTTCCCACCACGGATAATGCTATTCCTGTCATTTCTTCGATCAATATGAGCCCATCGGTGTCACTTTTTCCATTTCTTCCCTTCCCTTCTCTTCTCTTCTCTTCTCTTCTCGAGAGAGAGAGAGAGAGAGAGAGATGTGGTTTGGCACGATCGAGCTGTCGTGCGTATTGTAACATGACGTGCTCTGAAGTCTGACCACGTTGGTTCCACGGTATATTGTAGCACTTCCCAGTTCAAGAGCTTGTCCCGATCAAGCCCCAACACCATGGATAAGATCTTCTGGAACTACTTACTGCTAGTAGTGTCATCAATTATTCATGGTTCTACTCTCAAAAAAAAAAAGTTATTCATCGTTCTCGTTTTTTTGCTCTTATAGGCCATGTTTGATTTTGCTCGGCCCAGGATGTGAAAGAATGGCCCAGGTAGCCCAAATTCTCAAGCCCAACGACCAGACGTTCCCCCCTAAGAGCCCAAGTTGCTGTCAGTGAGTGAAGGCAAAAATTCTTGGCGGATTTTTACCAAAAAAAGAAAAGAAAAGAAGGGAGCAGCAGCAGCCAGAATCAGAGCAATTCCTACTGCAACACTATCAAATTTCCTTTGTAACTGATGAAGTCAAGAGCATGCGAGCACACAGGCTTGGTATACGACTATATGTATTGGGCGTCAAGCGATGAGCACAGAGAGCTCAGAGCACCTACGTTGGAGTAACATCCAAGCTAACTAGCATCCTGTAACGTCCCGTTTTCAGTTTCGGTGAAGGATTTCAAATTTTGGTTTGAATTCAAAAACTCAATCAAAATCTCTCAAGGTTTCCAAAATTTCAGTTTGGAAATTCTCGCGCAGCACCACACCGCCCTCGGCCCTTGCACCGCCATCAAGAGCCTCCAATGCTCCATCCTCCCTTCTCAGGCTATATGAAACCCTGGGCATCTCCCATTTCCTCTTCAACTTCCCCCTTTTCACCGATTTCAACCGAAGAGGCCGAGCTCCATTTTCGCCACCACGCTGCCCTTGCCACTTTCTTCGCTCCGGTGAGCTCCTCTCTTGGCCATCCCCGTCATCTTGTGTTCCAGAGCGTGAGGAACTTTCCCCCCATCTTGATTTCCTCTTTGGACCGCAGGAACTGCCGACACCTTCTTCTTCATCATTCCCGCCCAACTTCACCAATCCCGTCGATCTTCGTCTCCAGTGAGTTTTTCGCCGAGCTACATGCGTCACCACATGTTCCCAGTCACCCTCTTGCCGTCCCTTCTTCCCCACTGTCAGCTGTTGATGTCGTGCCACCTCGGAGCTTCCTGAGCCACCCTAAGTCTCCCAGCCCCTTCCCCATCCTTGGGCATAGCCTGTGCACGTGTCTTCTACGTCGTCACGCTGCTAAACCGCCGGTTTGCCGCGTGCCCATGCGCTCACCACCGCTGCATGTGTCGCCATCGCCTGCCGGACCTTCCCAGCCGTTGCCTCATCATCGCACCCCGTGGAACCCATTTTGTCGTTGGTGGCCGCCCGCGACCGCTGCCTTGCCAGCCCATGACCATGCCCGTGTGCCTCCTCCTCCCTCTATTTCTGCTCTAAACAATTGAGTATCTGTTGACTGTTCATTGTCTCTATGACATATGGGCCCACATGTCATCCTCCCCTTTCTTTTCCTTCTCTTCTTCCCTCCTTGTCTCACTTCCAGGTGCGCCCAAATTGTCATATGCAATTGCTTTGCATGTGAAATATCAGAAAGCATCTTCCACAATACCATTCCATGCGAGAATCAAACTTCCGGATGTTCGTTCTCCTTTATACGAACTCTGATATCATCGATTCTTGTTTCTAAAATTTTCTAAATTGAAGACCTTTATTTTGGCAGTAGTTTTTTTTTCAATTTGGTGTTCATTTTATATTTATTTTGTATCTATTTGTTTTGCTAGCTTGTTTGTTTTTTTTTCTGGCGCGATCGTCCGAGTAGAGTTCGAAGAAGCGAAAGAGTCTCAGTTTGATCAGGCTCAAGACTTTCAAGACCCTTTTGCCTTTGACCCAGACGATTCAATACTTTAATCATATTGAACCCACATTTATGCAAATTTATATTCTTTTAAAATTCCAAATTGCATGTTTAATTACTTATGCAAATGTATGTCAAATCTTTAAGATAGTTACATACCTACTTGATGATTAAACATTATTATACCATCCTTTGGCACTTGAATCACATGATCCTTGTCACCCTGTATAATTAAGTTGTAACTTTAATAGCTATAGGTTGTACTCAAGCGTCATGCTAGTCTTACTTAAGTACCAAGACATTAATTGCCCTAATCATCATCTTTTAATCATGATATAGTTTTGGGCAGTCTTTGGCGGTAAATGACTGAAATATTTGAGACAACCTAGTTTTATGGTTCTCAAAACTCTAATAACTTGTTGTTACCACGCCTGGGCGGACAGTATGGTGGTGGGTGCTATTTGAAGGATAACGCGGCAAGGCTACGATAGCACAAACAAAATTTTACCACGCAACCAAGGAACCACCGCAAGCAATAGATCACGAGATTACCGCTAGACGCGCCGACTCGTAGCGGAAGTAGAGTCGCGAGACTTCTCCTCCGACTCCGATGAACGTCACAAGTTGCGGGTCGTCCCAGTGCTGATGCTTCGCAACAACACCTCCGAGGTATCCACACGTACGGGGCAGGATCACCACGCGCTGGAGTGCTAGCACCGGCAGCGTGGTTGAGAAAGCGTGGCTATTAGGGTTTTGAGAGTTCTTCCAAAGATCATCATCTCCCTCACCCCATGCCACCGCCCCTCTTTATATAGGCATCCATGATGGGTCTCGACCTGGAGGCCCATTAGGAACTCGTGGCCTATACGAATTCGGATCACCATCTAAAACAGATCCTTGCCCTTTAAGTGTGCGACCTCACAGGTTCATGTGTAATCGATTATGACTCAGAAACTCTTCTTCGACCACTAGTCGTCAGCGGTACCTAGCAGCACATAACGATTCCCAACGACACATAGAATATATTGGACGAACCTTGATGTAATATGATCTATGATCATGTCCTCATCACTTACGATCAGTTCGTATCTCCATACGACCAGATCGTATTAGGTTTCGACGATTTGTAACTCCTTACGACCAGGTCCTTACCATTCTGTGATTACATTTGACCAATCTACGACCAGCTCGTATCTCCATACGACTAGTCCGTAACTGGTCGAACTAAGCGACCTACTCATGTATTCTCCCTTTGCCTCACGATGTCTGGTTGAACTCCAGGTGAGATGATGTGTCATCCATGGACTGTTCAATACTTTCTCGATCGAGTGTCGGATAACATCATGTGGTCGACACTTCGACCACTAGTGGCATGGCCATGCACTTTCTTTATCCGATCACCACGAGGGGCCCAGAGACATCTCTCCTGTTATGTTAGGAGGGGCAAATTCTATCTCGACCAGTCACATCCCTCTGCATGTTTCATAGCATACCCGAAAGCTACCTTTATAACTACCCAGTTACGAGTAGCGTTTGGCAACCCCTAAGAGTGCTATTACACATGTAGGGAACCATACTGATCTTAGGTCTAAGGATTATACATCATCATTACTTGAGACCAGCTAATAACACAAAGATTCATAACAATCTCAATAGTATCTCAACGATGGGTCTATCCAACCTCATGTTCTCTAACATGTGCTCACATTATTGATTCGATATCCCCATATCCATGACCGGTGAAACCAGGTCATCAATCAATACATGTGCTAGTCATAGAGTCACTGGTGTTCCGACCCGTGATCTCCGACCAGGGATACTTTTAGAATGACATCATATAAGTTAAAGAGTTCCACCAACAAGTCATATACCTATTGATCTATAACAAATGATTCATTCAAGGAACATGATAACATATTATCAAAAACATGAACATAATAAAATATCATCATCTCTATGATTACCTTTAGGGCATATTTCCAACACTATTGTAGCACGAGAATTGATGGTATGTGGTATGAACCGCCCAAATAACTTTAAGGACTTAATCCTGTGATGATCTCCTAATGTAAAACAGAGCAACCACAAGTCTATTATAGTGTCAACCTAACTAAATAATTTGTATCCACTAGTACGAGTTACACCACTGGAGGGACCCACGAGTCATGTCGCTGGCATAAGAGAGGGTCTGGGTAAGGGTTGACACAGGTGTGGGAGCGTAACCCTTTTCAGGTGAAACCTTAGTGGGTGTAACTAACACCGAGAGATGCATTGTAAAGGTCTTGTGATATTTTTTCTTGACTCACATGTCTAAGGAAACGTATGTACATATCAAGACGATTATCTCTTGTAGGTAAAGTGTACAGTCTCTGCAGAGTGTAAACTGTCCAAACAGCCGTGTCCACGGTCAAGGGCGGGTATGAGAACTTACGCGAGTTAGTTCTATTTATAAAAACTTTGTGGGTAGGATGAAAACTCGCCAGGCTGATGTAGCCCTGATTTTGGATTTTTCTAGGTAGAAGTACCCAGTGTTGCTAATAAGGTGGATGTACCCTAATCAAAATTAGGCATAAGGTGGAGGTAACCTTCACCGTTATAAATATTGTAAAACATCTCTTTAATAAAATATGATTTGGTTAAAATGCTAAGTCATATGAGTTTCTAAATATTGTAATTGAAAATATTACTTTTAGCAAATAAAAAACCCCGAGCGTTGTTTTTGCTCATCCTCGCTCTTCCCCCAAACCTTCAGAAGATGTGGATCAAATAAACTATGCTTATTTCGAGAACCAAGATGTTGATGGTTAAGAAGATGGTGGAGATTAGTTTAGTCTTTAGTAGTCAAGGTCTCGCCCAGTCTAACTGGCTATATCGGTACTAGTGTTTGTCAATATTTTTCAAGCCTTTGGATAATATCAGTCGTACATAGGCTCCTTCAGTCGCGTGCCTATGGTGAGATGTGTTCTACCATTTTTACTTCTGCTACTTGTGTAATGTATCCATTTGGCCTGATCGGCCCTATTGTCAAACTCGATCCGATCGATTTGATCTACTTGACTCTGATGTGTTGTAATAAATGAATACTATAGTTTACGCCATGTATGAAATGATTCAGTAATGTATCTGTAAGTACTATCTACTGATTCAGGGAATAGTACAGTGATTTCAAAGAAGATTCTGGATTGTGAAATCCGGATCCAACACATCCGCCCTAGCCCATCACTAGTTTTCTTTCAATAATCACAAAACGGTAACAACAACATGTCTCCTATAGATTTTGCACGCACAAATGCAGAGAGATTACGAGATCCATGCAAAAGCTACTTGATGACCCCGAAGAAGACGACTTCAGGTAGAAGATTGATCTCTCTGTAAGGTTCAAGCAGTTATTCCCGCGAATCTGCTGCCTGCATGGGAAAAATGAGATATTCAGATCAATAAATGGAGCAGAGGTCAGAATCAAAGGCCACACACACACACACAAAACTTGCCACCATGGGAAGCGTGCGGTGGACTCTCACATCGTGGCATAACCTTGGTAGATTCACCATAATAATACCCCCACAATGTTATATTTTCGTAACTTTACGAATATGCTATGGCAAAATTTTAGTCAAAGTTGTATCTGCGAGAAACAGAAAGTCAAAATCGTCGAGAATTTTACGACAGGTGGTAGTGAGTTACCTTGACAGCCGTTGTGTCATATACGAGGTTTAGAATATTTTAGTCGACGAATAACTGATAATATTGGTTACTGATGATATTTGAGACGTATGGTGTGTGTGAACTTATGTCGATCAAATTAGAAAAAATTTATGCTGGGAAAAGATAGTGTTTTGCTCTTTGCATGTTCAGAGTAACTCGGAGGCGATCGTGGTCTACGGCAAGGATCAGGAGATGGTTTGGTGTGAAATCATGGTCCAGAGGGTCGAGGATGCTGAAAAAGACGATCGAGCTCGCGTTGTGACGCGTGGAGATCAAAGATGGATGGTGCACGTTGGAGCTATAGATGTGCGTTTCAGAGGCTACGATACATTACAATTTTAGAGTGTCTAGAATTAGAAAGAAATTGGAATCAGATCCCTTGTTAGTAGGGATTGGACTACAGGATTTTGGTAGGAGGTAATTTCGGCGGTGGGTGTTTTTGGCTGGAGGTGATTAAGCGTCCTAGGTCAATTCTCAGGTGGATGTGAGGAGTTTTGGTTGTGTGGTTGCGGCTGGACAGAATTCTGTATGGGGATTATGTGCTGTACGTGGGACGAGATTAGTGGTAACAGTGGTGCATTATGGCCTGGCGATGCATGCATAATGGGCCCGGCTGCATTACCGAGCGCGTGATTCTTTTTTGGTTGTGTTGACAATTGGTATTAGTGATTTTTGCAAGCTGGAAATAAAAATTCTTCCACAATTATTCACTTCTCGGATTGTCATTAACGATCTTACAAAGAGGGATAAGCCGGCCATGCTGGTAAATCATATTTAAAAGAGATGATTATTTTGTACAAACAGATTGATTTCAAAACCAGAACGTCCAACCAATGTTTGCACAAGCAGATTGATTTAATAGGACTGACTGTAAGAAACTAAATAGAGAACATAGCATTGGAAAAAAGGGTATCCCAATGTAGTCGTTAGTTCTGCAATCCATCCACTCTATTTGAATAGAGAAATTCTTGTTTGTATAGGGTGCTTTTTGCATATTTACCTACACTGTAACTTGTATATTTAGCATTTTGGCCTATTGAAATAGATAATGTCCTATTCTAACATGGTATCAGAGCATATCTAGAGCAGAGAAGATCCGACGTCTGGGGAGGCTCGGGGCGGTGGCTGGGGACGACGGCCCGGGCACAGCACCGGCGCAGGGGCGATTGGGAGGAAGTGGTGGCCGTGCACGTTGAAGCAGAGGCGCGACGGCTGGGCTCGGGCTGGGCTCGGGGAGGAGCAAAGGCGCGGGAGGCATTGGCAGGATCCTGCAGCGACGCGGATAATCTGGCGGCGGGAGAGCTTAAGGCTGATGGGAACGCGCGTGGAGGGAGAAGAAACATAATTCTCTGTGTCGGGAAGGCGTGCGAGCGAACAGGGAGGGCGTCGGCGGGTAGCGGCGGCGGCCGGTCACTGGGAAACCCTAACCCTAACTCTGATACCATTGTGGTTGCCACGAAGGGTGCCGCTCCCTCTGCTCTACTCCGGATCCGGTTGCCACTCCCTCCGGTTTCACTACCCTGATATGCTCTAGATCCTCCTCGAGCCAGCCCCGAGCTCCCGGGCCACCGCCCGAGCACCTCCGACCACAACCTAGGTTCCTATCTGGCGACTGCCCCTTGGGCCACCCATCAGCTCCGGATGGCTTCCACCGGTGGCTCCTTCACCATCCTGCTCCCCTCGGTTTGTTTCAACGGGACGGACTTCTGGGAGTGAGATATTCACTTGAGGATTCACCTCAACAACCAGCGACTCTAGGGTCATCTCACCGGCGAGCACCCCTGCCCGCCTCGCCCTATGTCGCCAGTTCTACCAGCTCTTTCTGCTGGTGCAGATCAGGCGGCTCAGGAGGTCGCCAATGCCTTGGAGGAGGCCCCGAGCTCAACCACCGAGTATGCCTATGAGAGATGGCAGGATGCCGAGGCTCGTGCTACCACCATCCTGGTGGGTAGCATATCCGTGGCCCTCTCTATGGATGTGGCAAGCTGCCAACGACTCAGCTTACGTGGGAGCGACTCTGAGCTCACTAACAGTCGACGAGTAATGCTATGTATCTCTCTGTCGTGCACCATGCACATTATCTTCAGCAGCTCGATGCCACCATGGAAGACTTCTACCAGCAGATGTCTGAGGTATGACTAGTTAGGCTAAGAATGTATTCCTAGTTTTTTACAGGTCTTGGTGTTTGGTTGGAGACCAGATTGCTAGTATAGGTGATGAACCACGGAGATTCTGATTTGGCTCAATCTTTCGATGAGACGATAAATTCAATAGAAGTTGCTCAACTCTCACGATCCTGGCTACGAACTCGCAAGGCTCGAAACCACGCAATCGCTGAACTGCACGATACGTCGTTATCAACTGTGTATGAATACCCGGATGACCTGATCATGAATATCTATTCCTGCATACACTGAAGAAGCACGCAAGAACAAGGTAAAACACAGTCTGAAATTGTAAATAGGATTGAAATACTTGATAAATTGGGATTCTGAAGCGGTATTATGGTTGGTCTAATTGACATAAGCCAATACACGAAGTTGCATTGACGCTAACTTTTGACCCAATAAAATCCCAAAAAACTAGAGAGGTGCGGCCTCCTTAAATAGGGGAGGGGGAGCCACATATAGTTAAGAAAATAGGGGTGGGACTATTTATGATACTGTTTATATGTGAATAGTGTCTTATGAACAGTACAGGCCGCCTAGGGTGGCGCCTTCCCTTAGACTCAAGCATTACAAGACCCAATTTGGCCTAAATAGGTTACACATCACCTTGTTTTGGTGATTCCAATGCACACAAAAGGAATTTGGAGGTGCGGCTTAATCCGTTGGAAAGAGGACGAGATAAGCTTTCCATCGAGTACTCGTGGAGCTCCAACGGACTCCATATGTGAAAGTTATGCATGTTTGAAGTCATTACTGTCTCCGGGGGCCTAATTGGATTCCAAAACGTGTCCAACTCGAACACTTGCTTGGCTTGGACAAAAGGTGATGCGGTGCTGCACAAATACATATTTTCATCACTAGTTAGCATCATATAGTTCATATAATATAAAAATACTCGTAAAAATGAGCTCACCTGATAATTTAAGTGAAGCATACAAGCTCTTGTAATTAGAACAGCAAACATAACAAATATGGTTGTATCTGTAGGGGTCATGTTCTCATCATCCTCCCCTTCGTGTAAACAAAGCCGTCCTCGCTTTTGATAAGCTAAAAATAGGGTAACAAAGAAATCAAGTTGTATGCATAGTATATGTATATGTCATCCATTTTAACGGTTCTTCGTTGTTGCACAATTAATGTTATAAAACAGCAGCGATCATACAAGCTCATTGTATTATTACCCCAAGAATAATCATATATGTTAATGATCAAAACAAAATTTCTCACACAGTAATTATTGCAACTAGTTTTGCAAATGTAAAGGAAGTATTTATGCAATTCAAATCTTTGAAGTTGTAAATTTGCAATAGTAGCACATATGGGCAAAGCTACAACTTTTGTAATCAAATAAAGTTCATCCATATAATCAGATTTTAATTGAGCATTAGAAAATTCATCTAGCAAGGGTGAAAAGATTTGAAAGTTCTTCCATACTTCGAAATCATTATGAAGATTGTCAATACTAGATGTTGCAATAAGAGATGAACACATAGGCATTAGATGAGCACTAAATTTTATTTTTCTCTCATATTGAACAAGATTCATCACACAACAATTGTTGTCTAAAATAGCAAGCTTCAATTCATCCATGTGATCACAAGTTATGCATATTCGATATACCAGAAATTGAATGTCTACACCATAATCTCCAATTAATTTACAATAGTAGGTGTAGGTGCTAGAAAGATAATTTAGAGATAAAATTTCAGAAACTTTCTCCATAGTACATTCCAAACTAACGGGCTCATAAGCATGATATAGCATAATACTTCAGCGGGGGATATTCTATCAAAAACTTCCTTATGTGTAATTAATTCGATATATGCAAAATCATGATAATTCAGATCAGCACATGGTTCGTTCAAGTCAAAACAAGGAATATCAAAAGATTGCGCTATAGCAGGTATATACTCACAAGGTTACTCTATGTCTTGCTGTAGCACCAAATCAGTACCTTTGTTATTATCATGTCATCAGATACTATAGGTACTGCAAATTTCTCCTCTAATGACATAAGATGTGTCAGATCATCCTTCATCTCTTCAAGTGTCTCGGTTGTATCTATAGATGGAGTAGGAACCAAAACAATGTTAGCATTTTCAGTTACCTTAGTTTGCACCTCACTTGTGACAGTGGGTGGTGGAGGTATAAAACGATGTTGCAATTTCTTGTTCATCTGCTCCCATGTGTACATGTAGTGGTACTCGAGATTCGACCACCAATGTTGAACATCATCGATCAGCGTCGTCCTTGCTATTCTCATCTTCTCATAAGGATCAAGGTCATGTCTTTCAAAGTAGTTATCCAACATAGTAATCTAAAGGAAGTAGTCCAACGATGTACTCTCAGCGGTGAGTGGTAAGATGTATGCTAGTAGTTGTTTTCCTTTGAGTTCAAATCTGCCCGCGATGTCATCATAATCTACCAACTTCAACCAACATGTCATTGTTAGTAGAAAATAAGGAAACAAATCACAAGTATATGCCCCTATCAACTTCTAGTTTCTGGAGGCTCAACAATCGCTTAACCTTAAGTTTATACCATGTTCTTACAAGCTCTTACCAATACAGCAAGGAAGTGGTACAACCGGTGGTTGGTTCGTGGTACTCTCACTTGCGATTAGCCCAACGATTGCGAGAAACAATATCTGTTAAGTTAGTAGGAAGTGGAGCTCGAAAGGCTTCAATATGGTAGCAAGGATAAGCAATAATCAAATCAGTTAATGCAAGTTAAAAAATTGTTCAAAGTACTAGTCGATGTTGCTGATCCTAGCCTAATCACAGCTAACTAATCAAAGCCCCATGACGAGAAGTGTAGGAACACACAAGCAACAATCAAAGTGACTTGATGTAAGCAATGAAAAATCTCACAGCAAGTGCTAGGAGAGACGCTAGCCAACTACTCAAATTTATTTGTAGGGGCACAAGATTGTTCACATGATGTAGAGCACAAAAATGGAATAACGTGCAACGTAAAGATCCCTCTAGTTTAAGCAGAAACAACAAGTCTCGAGAGATGAAAAAGCAAATTTTTTACATGGCTTATATATACTTGTTTGAAAGGTTTCGATGAGATCTACAACTTTGCAGTTGAGGTGAACCCCAAATTCCGAAGGGAAGATCGAAAGAATCGGCAAAAACAGAAACCAAAAACTTGTGACGCGAATTCAGGGCTGAAGATGGCAGATTTTGGGGCTGTCTCATCGTTAGATTTCCAACGAGCACAAGAACGTCCAAAACGGACACTGTATGCAAAAGTTATGCCCGTTTTACTAAGGGTGTCTCGGAAATGGAATCGTACTCGGACTCGAAACCGACTCGGGTTCAAATTTGAAACCGTTATATCTTGCAAACCCGTGGGCTAAACTTGCTGAATTTTTTTTGTAGAAGCTTGTGGCTATGTACAGAAGGACTCCACCAATTTTCACTGGTTTTGACAAAAGTCTAACGTTCTTTTCAACTTTCTCTCTTTTTTGACTCCACCAATTTTCACTAGTTTTGTCAAAAGTCTAAAGTTCTTTTCAACTTTCTCTCTTTTTTTCTACCTTCTCTTTTTTTTTCTTGTCTTTTTCTTCTTTTTTTCAAGTGGTTTTCCACTCTTGAACAACCGAAACCAACTCATTAGGGTTTTCACTTTTGATTCTTACTCCTTTCTGAAACTTCAAAACAGCGGAGGATGTTGTAGTGTGCCACTACAGATAATTTGGTTGCCGCGGCAGCGAATTCATTTGCCTCAGCAGAGAATCTAGTCACCGCTGCAGTGAACAAAAACAACAGTGGCTGGGCGATCTGTTGGGTGCCGTGGCAGCTACGGAAGGGTTGATTGGCTGTCGCGGCAATGTGTGGCAGTGGCGGCAAGAACTTTGGTGCCGTGGTAGGAGATGGGTAGCAGCGGCAGCGCCTTGGCTTGCCACGGCAGTAGATGTTCAACGGCGGCGGCGGCGCCTTGGCTTGCCGATGAGGAGATGGATAGCGGCAAAGAATAGGTATGCGCGGCAATGATGACAGTGGTTGTGGTTGCCGCGGTAGTAAACAGCAGAGAAGGGATTTGTTAGTCCAAAAGACATAACCTTGAATTCAAAGTGCCCATACCTCGTGGACAACACCGTATTTTCAATATCATCCTTACGAACAGGTATCTGATTGTACCCAGACTTAAGGTCAATCTTTGAGAATACTTTAGCTCCCCTTAACTGATCAAATAAATCCTCAATGCGCGGTAATGGATACTTATTCTTGATCGTTAGCTGATTGAGGGCATGGTAATCAATACACATATGTCAACTACCATCTTTCTTCTTTGTAAAAAGGACAGGGGCTCCCCAAGGGGACACGCTGGGACGAATGAGATCTTTGGCTTTTATATCATCCAACTGTTTCTTTAATTCCTACTGGAAAGGACGAGCCAAACGCTAAGGAGTCATGGAAACAGGTCGAGCACCCGGAACCAGATCAATACAGAACTCTAATGGGTGATGTGGAGGCATGCCAGGCAACTCCGTTGGAAAGACATCTAGAAATTCCCGAACCACTGGAATATTTTCTGCAGTTAGGGATAAACTTGAATTTTCTATAAGAGATAGAAGAAACTCATTCTTTGCTGCACGGCTACTAGGAAACAAATTAGCCAGCACAAAAAGTGAGTGAGATGGTGCGCTCCCCTGAAAAACTAACTCTTGCCCAGACGGGGATTGCAAGGTCACTATCTTCCAAAAACAAGAGATGACAGCACGGTAATGATATAACTAGTCAATACCCAATATAACATCAAAAGGTTCCATCTTCATAACCATCAGGTTGGCAATAAATTCCTCCCCATCTAAAGAAATCACACAATCAGGACAAACTGTGGAACTGGAATGAATACCCCCAAGAGAGTTAACCAATACTGACTGAGCTATCTGCTGCAAACTAAAATTTGCCTTGCTAGCAAATTCTAACGATACAAAAGAGAATGTAGCTCTTGAATAAAAAAATAACAAAAGCCTCAACTGAATCCACTAGAAGCGTACCTGTCACCACATCGGGACGTCCTACCGTCTTGGCTGTAGGCATGGCATAGGACACCAACGCTGGGGCAGCGGGAGCCCCAACACCCAAGGGTGGTGGTGCAACAGCTGCTACCCACTACTACTTACCAACTTTCTAATTATTCACCGAATAATAATCGGTCACGCATGCATCGACACAACTGCAATACTTCTCACAAACAGCACTACTTCTCCCTCACGGACTACTTTTTTTCTGTAACTAAACTTTTCTACCGGTGCTACTTACATATAAATTAACAACATTCCAATTTCCTACTTTTTTCCTCTAACTAAAATTTCCTACCGATGCTATTTATACTACTATTTTAATACTAAAGATTATTTACTTACTAAAAAATACACTACAAGATATAAAAAATTACCTCACGGACAAATCTTTCCTACCCTTCCTCTCCCTCCCTCTTCTCCTTCTCCCTCTCCCTCTCCCTCTCTTCTTCTTCCTCTTCCACTTTCTTTCCTACCCTCCCCTCTTTCTTTCTTCCGCCTGTCGCTCAACCGGAGGTCGAGTCACGTGCCCTTTATATAAGTCATTTAGTCGTCCAACCGTTCGGCGACTGGAGACTTCTGTTGCCGAACCGTTCAGCGATAGCACCTATCGCCCAACAATTGGGCGACTGCATTAATGTTACCGAACGGTTGGCCGACCGCATTAATGTCGCTTGGCCGTTGGGCGACTGGATTCAGTCGCCCAACGGTTCTGCGACAGAGGTATAATTTTGTTTAAAAAATCTCAGGTATAATTTTGTATTTTTGAATAAAAAATGGATTATTTAAAAAAAAATCGTCACTATAGCAAGTTGATTTTAACCCGTAAATACTTGGTCGTTTTGGTTTTTGTGATGCAACAGGTGTCGTATTCATTCATAGGCATAGCACTTCCCTCGGTCTTGGTCTGAGCCAAATAAATAGGTGTAGATTATATAACAGGATGAATCGGACAAGTTTCACTCCATTATTGACCATCCAAAAGTGAAATGAAACATGCGAATGGTAATTCTGAAGAACATCATAGTCAGTACAAAGCAAGGAAGTAACCCAAAAATTATATGTATCCAGGTCATGATAATGGAGAAGCACTTAAAAAATATTTTTTTCAAGGATGTGCAACATCATTCTATTAGACGAAAGAATCCGAAAAAAATCACAACACTGGAAGATACAAGCTAATCAAGGGACGCTTCGGCAGCCGAACAAAAGGAGAAACGACAGCAGACAGACAAAGAACAAACGGAAGAAACCGAAAAAACGGTGAACAGAAAGGCGACCAACAAAACAACTACTCTTCCGAGGCCGCGACCAGACGATGCGCGACTCCCATGCGCCATTGCTGGTGCTCTTGCAGAGCAAGCTGGAGAATCTGATCGCTGGAATTGACCGTGTTGTTCAAGATCCTTTGGTTGCACTCCTTCCAAAGCATCCCAGAGACGACAATGATACACTCATCTGTTTCCTTTCTTCAGCTCTTCGGTTGGGAATGCCGAGCAGCCAACCAATGGTCTTGAAGGGTGTGCTGCCCGCTAGGAGCTGAGCACAGAGAGCCAATCTGAACTATGAAGCGAGCCCAAACTTACGTAGTGACCGCACAACCTAGCAGAAGATGGTCAATAGACTCTTCCTGAAGCATGCAAAAAATACAAACTCCCTAACTTTGCAATCCGCGACGCCTCAGGCGATCGGCTATCCAACACCGCCTCCTAATAGCCAACCACATGAAGAAGACTTTGCATTTTAGAGGCACCGAGCTTTCCCAATGGCCTCAGCACATGGAAACCTTATCGGACCTGTGAAGAAAGCCCCATATGCCGACTTAGCAGAGTAGTGACCCGAGGATTCCCAACACCAGCATACTGAATCGACCTCATCCTGAGATAGACGAATTTGTTGCAACCTATTCCCCAGCCGCGGAACCTCCTCAATAGGTTGGGCGCCTGGCTGCCTCTGGATGTCCAAAAATCCAATCACCATTGGTAAGGGTCTGAGCCACTGTTCTCTTCCTCGGAATCGAAGGAGTGGCCATCTGGGCGATTGATGGCGCGAAGCCTTGAATTGAGCAACCGTTTAGCCAACGGTCCTCCCAGAACAACGTGCTCTCTTCGTTGCCTACTTTGACCATGATGGAGGCCTGAAACAAGTCATGCTCCTCTCGGTTAGTCTGGAATTGCAACCGCCCCCATGGACGTGCATCCCACATTCTCTGCAGCCATTACCAGCGGATGCGCATGGCCTGCCCTAACACACTCAAGTTTTGCATACCAAGGCCTCCCAACTGTATGGGGCGACAAACTACCGACCAAGCCACCAAGCAATTACCTCCTGAAACACTTTGCGATCCTTTCCAAAGAAACGTTCGACGCTTCTTATCAATTTCTTTTACTACCAATCACGGAGGATCCAGGGCCATGAAATTATAGACTGCCATGGCTGACAACACTACCTTAACCAGAATCAAGCGCCCCCTTGAGAAGCAATCTATTAAGTTGCATGCACCAACCAATTCACCCAAAAGCTTAAGCTGATGGGGAAAGACGGGCAATTCACTTATACTCCAACACTCCCCCTCACGTGTAGGCTCCCTCAAGCCTAAGACGTGGAATAGAAGTGGGTTGCAATTATTATTTTTAATTACACCAACCGGGTCTTGAACTCAAGACCTCTTGGCTCTGATACCATATTAAGTTGCATGCACCAACCAATTCACCTAAAAGCTTAAGCTGATGGGGAAAGACGGGCAATTCACTTATACTCCAACACAATCCGACCTGCCATGCTTGCGGACGGTAAGCAACCTTATCCACTAGAGGTTGAAAATCCGCTCGAAATGGCTTCCGTAAGGAAAAAGGCAAGCCAAGGTATTTACACAGGAAAGAAGCGATGTTACAGTGCAACCAGTCTTTGATGAGCTGGGTCTATTGATCATTGCATCTGATTAGAGAGAAGTAGCTCTTATTCATGTTGGTACACAGCCCCGAAGCCTCACCAAAAAGTTTTGAGAATTTCCTTGATGGCTAAAAGATCTTCACTCACTGGTGTTAAGAATAGGACCGCATCATCCGCATACAACGAGAGCCGATGAGTTAGACCTCGACGCCCTCCAATTGGATGAAGCAAAGCTTCTTTTTCTGCAGTGAGGATCAGGCTGTTGAGCACATCCATCGCAATGATGAACAACATCGGAGATAGCAGGTCTCCTTGACACAAACTGCGACCATGCCAAACCGGCCTTCCAGGCTGTCCACTGACCAGAATTCTGGTTGAGGATATCAAAAACATAATACTAAGCCAAGAACACCACCTCAAGCCAAACCCTTTGTGCCAAAGAATTTTCAACAGAAAAGATCAGGCCAAGAGTCAAAAGCTTGAGCAATGTCTAGTTTGAACAGAAATGCTAATTGCTTATTATGACAATAAGCAAGCGTGCTGAGTGTCTGACAAAGAAGAAATTATTAAGTTGCATGCACCAACCAGTTCACCCAAAAGCTTAAGCTGATGGGGAAAGACGGACAATTCACTTATACTTCAACACTCCCCCTCACGTGTAAACTCCTTCAGACCTAAGACGTGGAATAGAAGTGGGTTGTAATTATTATTTTTAATTGCACCAACCGGGTCTTGAACTCAAGACCTCTTGGTTCTGATACCATATTAAGTTGAATGCACTAACCAATTCACCCAAAGGCTTAAACTAATGAGGAAAGACGGGCAATTCACTTATACTTCAACAGAAATCATCTTGAATAGAACAACCTTTGGTAAAAACAGATTGGTTAAGAGCCACTAACTTGTTCCGGAGAAAACCTTCTAGAAAGGACTTTACAGAATATCTTAGCAAAGCTGTGAAGGAGAATATCAGTTCTGATTTTATTCATTTCCTTTATGCAAAGATGGTGACCGCCTATGCAAGATGTATGCTTTTTTGGGCTGCATAAAATTCTGTATCTACAGATTCTACAAACAAATGACAGGCATTACAAAATGGGATCCCACTTAATCCTCTTCTAGGAAGCAACATCAAATATATTCATAAAATGGCAAATACAGTACCAGGTACTTCTGGTTGGTTTCTCCCCCACATCCAAAAGTTACATCGAACAAAACTGGGTGCAGGATCGCACTATCGCTGGATTGTTTGGCAGCGACTAAAATCAGTAGCGCTGCACTGCTTGGAAAACTGCATGAACAAACCTATGTTGTACAATTCTTTTGGATCAAAACCTACCGAGGGGGAAGGATGATTACAACATATTTCTCACATGTCCTATCGACAACAATTGGCTCACTACATGACAACATGACGCACGGTGGCTCAATTCACACTCGATGGATATCCTTTTTTTAGGAATCGTCCACCGTACCATCCCTGAATTTAAGCGGCCTTGTGATTTCGGTCAGCCAGCCCAATCTTCAGCTGAATATCGATGAAAAAAAGGATGTATTAGTTTGAATTCAAACAAGGAGTTCATTACATAATTTATTAGACCAACATATTTTTAATTCACCCGTTGATACTGTTAAAATCCATAATTTAGGCAGTATCTGTCATGAATAATAATTTCCAATTCTTAAAAGAAAAAGGAATACTAATGCCCTAAACCAAAATTTAACAGCTATATCACGCGAGGTCAGTAAAAAACAGGAATCAATCTACTTAGATCGGTGAGTGGTAACAGATGTAGAGTTATCTGGAAGACTTCTCTATTAAGCTAAGCATGGTGTGTAACTGCAAGAATCTGAACCAGTAACTTCAGTTGAAACACGTTATGCATAAGCATGCGGCCAGATTCGATTGTGATTCCAGCCCAAAATTGCATGGTCCACGAGTACATGTTCTAAGGACCAAGCCATGATGAGAGGTGCATTCAGAGAGGCACAGATTTATGATGTAGGCGGTGACATACACAGGCTAGGTAAGGTCCTAATTCTTAAAATAGATATGCTACCCTCAAATTGCACCCTTTTCCTGAAATCCTGATTCAAGAAACTCACCATCCTTCTTACTAATTTTCATAGGCTTGTAACCACACTGACAAAAGAGTCAGTGAGTCACGCTGAAATTCTCTTGTAGAATTAGTAACAAAATAACACAAAAATGCACTAATCTGTAGGATTAGAATTTACCATGTTTACATACTTCAGCTGCTTTAGAACTTCATCTGTATCCAATTCCTACATCAAACAATAAGATTTCAGGGCACCAATAGCATCACTTCGAAATACCAGTTGTATCTGATCTATACTCTATAGCATTGCAGGACGTACAAAAGGCCAACCAAAGGTTTTGTGTACCAGTAGACAACCAGGTACCAGCAGGATTCTTGAGCTATCTGTTATACAACTTATAACCTCAGGTGCAGGCCACCAATTCAGTTCTTATATATCATTTTATGTTTAAAACCAGTTACCAAAGAGTATTAAGAAAAAAAGAACTTTCTCGATGTATTAGTGGAAGTTTGGCATCCATACTACAGCAGCACACTCCATACTAGTTCCACCCAATTTCAACAACAACAAAAAAGAAAAGCGAAATAACAGAATATATACAAATTGCAGACATATTTTTTCCCAAGAATAGAAATTGAAGGTTCTCAATTCAAATAATCATAAAAATATGTCAAGTGTAACCATTGTTCAACATAATGGCGGCTATGAAAGTAGTGGAACCATGGTGATATGCTTAATAGTTAATACAGGGCACCAAAATCATTTCTTAACTTCAGGCTGCAGCCTGTTTTGCCCTACAACCCTGCAGAACCAAAATATTGGAAGCCATGTTTAGGAATAGGGCAGCTGCTAGAGCATCCTTTGAAAAGAGTAATTTGGAAGCCTTTTAACACTGATAGCTTTACCCCTACACAAAATAAAACGGAACTACAAAAGTATAATTCTATTCATGAAAGTAATTTATATGAGTAATTTGCAATACTACAAATCTGACAGTTATATACAGACTGGGAACTCGTTGTTCTTTTCAAGATACTGTCAAGTGTCAACCATTCAAATATCAATTATATAGTGAAAATTAACATTTTTTGGAACCTGTGTGTAAAAGTTACATCTGTACCTATTCTTAAGAATAACCCAAGTGTAGAATTGATGATGGAGAACTGACTTGGGTTCAGAAACAATGTTCATTAGGATATATGTCTGTATGTTGTAGCATGTTTGTGCAACTAATACGGTACTGTTCAATAACAGCTTTAGAGTATCATGAAAACATTACAGCGTGCCAGTTAATGGCAACACGCTAGAACTAGATAGGTGCAAAACTTGAATAAGAACACCGATTACATGGTAAACACTAGGTCATTTACCACCCAGCACTCTTAATTGCTGCCAGGCATAAACTGAGGCGAGATGCTTTACATTACTTGAGCAATCAAGAAATAAGTACAACGTTACCTGCGGAACAGCACAATCAGCATGGGCTGGATCCCAAAGAAGACAACAAAAACAATCCCAATCATCTGACTGAACAACAAATAGGGGTGCCCTGCAGGAGATCCCATGAAACAAAATATTTATGAGATACCTTCAAAGCTACGTAAGATACTCCTATGAACAAGGAAAGCAAGACTAGCAAAAAGGGGTGATCTGTACAGAAATCCAAGTACATAATTAGTGTTTCACTTACAACAATAGCTCCATAACCAATACGAAGCAAGCAATTTACTAGTCGAACTGGACTGAAGTAGGATGGGTTCAATCAGGTACACACACATGCTAACAGAGTGTAGAGGAGTCTGGAGACTAGGTAATCTTTACATAATTGGGGACTTAGCTCACTAGAAAAACATGAATAAATTTCTTGAATAAAAGGTATAAACATGTTATTTTTATGGTACATCAGGTCAGAAATAGACCAAGTTTGACCTGCTCACCAAGTTTTGACCAGATCCTACCCAGTTCACTTGCGAACCACTACCAACCACCTTGCAATAGGACGGGAAAGAAAAGTTGTAATGCTCTTAACACTCTTTAAGGACCTTAGATCAAAATGGAACCATAAGTCCACAAGTAAACTAACTACCATGCAGCAACTCGGAAAGAGAGGCTGAAATGGGGATTTAAAATTTAAATATTTGCTTCAATTGAGTTGTCACAGGATAAAAAACATATTAAAAATTCCTACCAATATAAATATAAAACAAGAAACTTTAAAAGAACATTTCTTTACCTTCTCCATTTGCCACACACAACTGGTTTGTCAGAATCTCCAGTGCTTAAGACCTCACGGCATTGTATCCAGTTACCAATTGAAGATCTATTTTGATTATTCGTTTTCCACAACTAGGAAAGCAAGGAACTAGCTTAAGAAACTTTATGTGGGGAACACTACTAATTCAAAGGTACAAATCTTACATTCAATTTAGTGAGTTCAGCAAGATCAAATTCAGAGGACTCCTCGAAATAACCATCGCTGCTGCACCCAAAAAAAACTCAACATGGCAGAATAATTTCTAGAATGTAAGCAATACTAACTCGGGGCCAATGATACAGAAAATAACAGGCTGTATATATTTTTTAAAGAAGTGTATAGCTCTTTCATTTGATTAGTTTTTTTTTTTTGAAATTTTAAGTTTCAAATTATTTGACCTGTCAAAAACAATAAACATCAATATTGCTGGCACATATTCTGAAATGATGCATACTTTGCTATGACAAAAAATGCAACCAGAGTTCAAGACTAAGATCACAAATAACCTTTTATCCAAGGGCAGGGTAACATTCTTCCTTTTGAGAATGATACAGCAACTATCAATTAGAATAGATCAATACAACGACTTGGGCACATGCACAATTCAAAAATAAATATTAATTAATACCTAAGGTGGTGGTGATGATGATGATTTATCTATATATTCAACCCAAGATTAGGAAGAGCATATCTTACAACACTATTACATAAAAAGTTTAAAATATACTTAAGATTGTGATAACTGTTAGAGATATATATGTTAGATATATATATGTGTTAGAGTAGGACTCTAGATATTATTTGGTTTCCTTATCTGTAACTTGTACTTGTGTATATATACTGGCCCATTGGCCCCCTGATAATACAAACAATATTCATAACATGGTATCAGAGCGTACCTAGGGTTTCGCTTCGCTTGTCGCCCCGCCGCCGCCGCTCAGACGGCATCACCTCCTGTCGTCATCTTCGACGACTCGATCGGATCGAATCTCCGGTCTGACGCAGTTCGTCAAAACCGCCCGCGCCATCGCCGCCGCTCACGGCTACGCAGATCGCCGCCACCGGCCGCCGCCGCCGCCGCCGCCATCGCATCGCCGCCACCGGCCGGCCTTTGGCTCCTCGTCGCGCCGCCGCCCGGTCCTCGAACCCCAGCTTCCTGCACCGACGCTTACGCGCTTGATCCGCCGGCGCCGCTGCGCCTCGGCTCGCGTGTCGCTGCCGGCTCGGCGGCCGGCACCGCGCCGCCCACGAAGCCGCCGCCACCACGAGGAGGCCGAGGGAAGAAGCCGAGGCGCGGTCGGGATCGGGATCCATTGGGAGATCCGCCGCCAGCCGAGGCGCGGTCGGATCGGGGAGATCCGCCGCATCATCGAGAAGAAGCGGCGGTAGGAAAACCTAGTTTCCCGCGCCGCTTCGCCGCTGGACGACGTGGCCGAAGATTAAAACCGCCCGTGAAGAGCCTACGGAAAAAACGTTGTTCTAACCGTCGCGCCGCCGGCCGCTTATTAGACCTCGTTCTCGTCGCCGCGCCGTCCGGTAGCTGCCACCAATGGGCACCGCTTCTCCTCGCCGCATTCGGTGATCTTCGACGGTGTTAATTACACCGACTTCGTCTCACATGCGCATTCACATGCGTGGTCTTCGTCTCGGGCGCCCTCTCCGCGATGTCACCGCCCGCTTTGTCCTACTCCTCCGACGGAGTTTATGTTCGCTGCGCTATCCTCGACAACCGACAAGGTCATTGCTGAGGTGGCCGCCTTGCCGATGAGAAGGCGCCTCGCCTACCAAGAGGCTCGATTTCTACATGGATCGATTAATCGCTTACACTCGGTGGTGCGATGACGACGCCGAGCCGCTTGTTGTCTTCATCGCCGATGTCAAGCCTCGATTCTCTTCGAGGTTGTGGGATTTTCTTCTACCGCCCGGATGTGGACTCACCTTCACAAGACTACAAACCTCCGGAGATGCCCTCACCGTCGCTGGTTCGCCAGAGCACTCTCTTCAAAGCAGGTGATGCTCTGTGGACGCTTTCTACGCTCGAGTTATCTTTGTCGGCGCCACCGACTCTCTTCGACCGGTGGTTGTCGCTCTGCTCAGGTCTTTGCTGGTAGACGTGCTAACTCGAGTTTCAGCGTGTTCACGAGTTCCTTACTCGTCTTCGCCCCGAGTTCGAGCAGAGGCGTGCCCGGCTTCTTGCACGCCACCTCGTGTCACTCTTCCGAGGCCCTTACCGAGATACGTGCAGAGGAGACTCGTCGAGTGGCCTTTGGTGCGATGCCACTCCTCCGCACTCGCAGCTCGCCCACTGTTACATCGACCGCTTCCACGCTTCAAGACATCGCCTCCTCCGTGATCGCCACGGTGGTGGTGGCGCCTCCATCCGGTGGTGGCCGCCTCGCCATCGCGACAAGGTCGGCCACATTGAGTCCCGATGCTATAAGAAGCGGCGGCATCTTTCACGCCGTTCTTCTCCTAGCACCGCACCGCATTCTACATCGACGTCTCAGATCGACTACTTCAGCAGATTCTCTCACCGAAAGGTGAGATAGCCGACTTCGCACCGCTGCCGCTTGTGTTCTCCTCGATGTGTTCGCCATCGACTCTTGCAACGAAACCACCTCCTACGGTCAGTACCTCCCGTGGATCCTTGATTCCGAGCATCCTTTCACATGACTTCTGATTCTTCCACTCTGTGTTTTGTTACACCTCTTGATTCCCCTGTCAATGTGCTTACTGCTGATGGTACCTCTCTTTCTGTCTCTGGTCGAGGACCTCTTAGCAACTCATCATTTCATGTTCCTTACATTGCTCATGTTCCTCGCTTAACCATGCAACTTCTTTCATCTGGCGACATCGACCTTGGTTGTCGGGTCATTCTTGACTCGACTCTTGTTGTGTTCAGACCGCCAGGCGGGGGGCTCGTTGGTTCGGCCTCGGCGCCTTGACTTTCAGCGCCTCTCGAGAGCTTGGTAGCTTCACCTTCCTTCCACGCCACCGCCACCGCTAGTCTCTCCGCTTCTGCCACTCCGTCTAAAAGCTCTTTCCAGCAGTGGCACCACCGTCTTGGTCATCTGTGTGGATCTCATTTGTCATCTTTAGTCCGTCGTGGTGTTCTAGGGTCTGTCTCAGAGACGATCTTTAGATTGTCGGGGTTGTAAGTTAGGGAAACAGATTCAGCTTCCCTATTCTCATAGTGAGTCCGTATCTCAGCATCCTTTTGATCTTGTTCATTCAGATGTTTGGGGTCCGGCTCCCTTCCTTTCGAAAGGGGGGCATCGTTATTATATAATTTTTATAGATGACTTCTCTCGTCACACTTGGATATACTTTATGTCTTCCGTAGTGAGGCTTTGTCTATCTATAAACAATTTGCCTACTATGGTTCGCACACGCCTCTCCACTCCTATTCGAGTCTTCCGTGGCCGACTACCGGCGAGTACTCTCTCGTTACCTGCGCAGCTTCCTTGCTGAGAAGGGCACTCTTGCTCAGTTCTCTTGTCCTGGTGCTCATGCTCATAATGGTCTCGCTGAGCGCAAGCATCGTCGCCTACTTGAGACGGCTCATAATCGATGATTGCCGCCTATTCCACCTCACTTTTGGCCGAGGTCGTTTCCATCGCCACCTATCTCGCCAACATCCAAATTCTTACGCGCTTCTTCAAAGTGAGATCCGGCTGAGCGTCTCGTGATCTTTCTCCGGACTACTCGCCTTCGCTCTGTTTGGTGCGCTTGCTACGTTCTCCTTGCACTCGAGAACGCACTAAACCGACTACTCATCTGTTGAGTGTGTTTTTCGGGATACTGATCACGAGCACAAGGGCTATTTGTCTTTGGGATCCTGTTGGCGCAGCGGATGCGGATTTCTGAATGTGACTTTTGACGAGTCTCGTCCCTTCTACCCACGCCCCGCCTCTCCTTCGGTTTCCTCTGTGGAGTCCCTGTATTTTTGACCTTTCCAGATACACCCATCTCTCGCCTTGCCCTTGTCCATCCGCCCCACCGAGTCTCCACATATCTCTCCCGAGGCCTCTCCGCCAAGTTGTCGCCTCTCGCTCGTCGCTGTGGCTCCTCGTGCTCCTCCCACTCTCTTTACACTCGTCGACCTCAGATTGAGGTTCTTCCGGATGAAC
The DNA here is from genome assembly GCA_036346395.1 of Hsuehochloa calcarea. Taxonomy (NCBI): domain Eukaryota; kingdom Viridiplantae; phylum Streptophyta; class Magnoliopsida; order Poales; family Poaceae; genus Hsuehochloa; species Hsuehochloa calcarea. The sequence continues at coordinate 34,283,660 of CM070614.1, read as the reverse complement.
CATCTTCCCCGATGTTTCATCTTCTCCCGATGCTCCATCTTCCTCGACGGGCCATCATCTCCTCGCCACGGTCTCTGCGATCGTCGGCCGATTCACCTCCCGCCTGCTTTGGTCTTCTTTGGTGCGGCTACCCATGAGCCCGTCTTCTCAGGGATGTTGTTACTCATCCCGAGTGACAAGATGCTATGGCCGAGGAGATTGTTGCTCTCGAGCGCATCGGTACTTGGGATCTTGTTCCTTTTCCATCTCACTCGCCCCATCACGTAAGTGGGTCTATAAGATTAAGACTCGCTCGATGGCTCTCTTGAGCACTATAAGGCGCGTCTTGTTGCTCGTGGCTTCCAAAGAGAGCATGGTCGTGACTACGACGAGACTTTTGTTCCTGTGGCCCACATGACCACTGTCCGCACTCTTCTTTCGGTGGCGTCTGTTCGTCATTGGTCCGTTTCTCAGCTTGAGGTAAAGAATACCTTTCTTAATGGCGAGTTGCGTGAGGAGGTCTACATGCATCAGCCACTTGGGTATTCTGTTCCTGCGGGTATGGTCTGTCGTCTTCGTCGCTCTCTCTATGGGCTTAAACAAGCTCCTCGTGCTTGGTTTGAGCATTTCTCCTCGTGGTCACGCCGCTTCTCGGCTAGTGATCATGATCCGCGCTATTTTGTCCACACTTCGACTCGTGGTCGGACTCTTCTTCTTCTATATGTTGATGATATGATCATCACCGGAGATGATTCTGAGTACATTGTCTTTGTCAAGGCTCGTCTGAGTGAGCAGTTCCTTATGTCGGATCTTGGTCCTCTTCGTTACTTCCTTGGGATTGAGGTTACTTCCACTCCAGATGGTTTCTTTATGTCCCAAGAGAAGTATATCAGGATCTTCTTGATCGCGCTTCTCTCATTCGACAACAGATCTTGTTGAGACTCCCATGGAGCTCAACGCTCATCTCCGACCTTCCGATGGCGAGCCTCTTTACGATCCGACTCGCTATCGCCATCTTGTTGGGAGTCTTGTCTACCTTTGTCATACTCGTCCGGATATCACTTATCCGATTCATGTTCGAGTCGATTCGCTTCCACTCCCACTCAGGTCCACTATAGCCACCTTCTTCGAGTTCTGCGATACCTTCGTGGGACTATCTCTCGCCGTCTCTTCTTTCCACGCCCACTCGTTACAGCTTCAGGCTTATTCGGATGCTACTTGGGCTAGCGATCCTCCGATTGCGGCCTATCTCGCCATCGTGTTTTTCTTGGTGGTTCTCTCATTGCTCGGAAGACGAAGAAGCAGATCGCAGTGTCCCGCTCGAGCGCAGAGGTGAGTTGCGAGCTATGGCTCTCTTGATGCAGAGATTACTTGGCTACGGTGGTTACTTGAGGATTTTGGTGTTTGTCACTACACCGACTCTCTCTTGTCGACAAGACAGTGCTATCAGTATTGCCCGTGATCCTGTGAAGCATGAGCTCACCAAGCATATTGGTGTTGATGCCTCCTTCATGAGGTCTTGTGTGCATGATCAGGTGATTGTTCTTCAGTATGTGCCTTCAGAGCTTCAGATAGCGGATTTCTTCACGAAAGCCCAGACTCGAGCACAAAGACGGCTTTACCTTTCCAAACTCGGTGTTGTTGATCCACCATGAGTTTGAGGGTGTTAGAGATATATATGTTAGAGATATATATGTGTTAGAGTAGGACTCTAGATATTATTTGGTTTCCTTATCTGTAACATGTACTTTTGTATATATACTGGCCCATTGATACCCTGATAATACAAGTACTATTCCTAACAATAACCATAACAGTAAAAAAAAGTATAGTCATCTTTATATTAATGTAAAATAGCTATATTCAGATATTAAAGTTTACTGTAACAAAATTTACATGTTACTATTACTAATTAATGCAAATGTTAGAACTACAAGCAATTGCACAAGCAAGCACACTGAAGTGGGACCAGACCATTCTGGCACTTCAGCTTGAAAATCTCTACCAATTCGAACCCCAGTAACATATGGTTCAGTATCTTTCAACATGTACTCTATATGACTCATGCCATGAGGCCTTTGGTTAATATTCCCAGAAGACTTGACATTGCCCTCTAGCAGTTTGCCATAAAGACTCTTAGGTTTCTTCCTCAAGCATGGCAGACAATACCATTCATCAGTTGGTAGCTCCTTAATACGAGGGATGCAACAAGACAAATGGAATGCTGCTTCACAAGAATCACATGTCAGCATCTTAAGGATGCTCCAAGTTCGCAAGCTTTGCATGCCAACAAATGGTTCGCACCACGATCAGTGAATTCCTCTGTAGTGATTCTAGTCCATGGTTCAGTTATGAGTCCATCTTTTCTCAGTGTGGCAATGCAAAGATCCCTTGCTGATGTGAACTCTGTTATTGGTTCTGTATGGCTTATATTTGATGAGGAACATTCAGCAGCATCCTTTTTGTCTAACATCATGAAAGATGGTGGCGTACTTGATATTGAACATCTATCATTCACAACAGAATTTGGCTCCAATGAAACTTTAGGAGGCTCTTCACGCTCTAGGATAGGATCTATCTTACCTAACCTCGAATTTGAAATTGTTGCATCTGAGGGAACAACAGGTAGCAGTAATGAAGAGTGATCTTCAGAAGCTGCGCAACTTCGAGTTGCTGTTTCTTTAACTTCTTCATCTGCTGTAAGGGAATTCGAATCCTTATCCATCTTCCTCCTTTTGTAAACATTACCATCCTTTTTTTGCGCAGATAGGGAGCACATTCTGTTGACAGCCGGTAAACCGAAATTGCTTGTGGACGAAGGGGCTGTTTCTGTTAACGATGATTTGCACTCTCCATTTTCATGTGAAGATAGTTCCCTATAACTATTTGAAGGGCATTCACTCCATTTTGGAGTCATCTGTTAACCACATGCAACATAAATTCAGATGCCAAACATATAGATACCGGAATAAAAAAGAAAACTCATACTAAAGTACTCATCCATCAGAAGTCATGAGATTATACCGGATTATTGCAGGTATATTGCTTAATGAACTGACCCTCAAACTTAATGTAGTAATCCCATCCTCCAATTCCTGCGAATAAGTTCCTGGTTAATGAATTAGATACAATGCAAATAAGAACTGGTGAAGTTACTACTCTATTAAATATGGTCCAGACTCGAATAACCATTCTTATTGTATGCAGCATGATCTCGATGCGCCGACACGGCTCCTGTGCCGTGTACCGGTATTCCAATACGATCGTGCGGTGCGGCCCGACACGTGTCGGGAAGTATCGAATTCTTTTCGTTAAAAAGGAAATACATATCCGACACGCCCAATACGCCCCGACACGTGGATACGCCCGGAAAGAAGCCCACCCAAAGCAAAACCTCATCGTTCCTAGCCCAAGGCCCATCGCAGAGATACCCTAACCTTGCTGGCTTGCTCCTTGATCCTTGCCCATTGCGCCTCCTCCCGCCTCCCGTCGCGATCCGGACTCCGGCAACCAACGGTCGGCAGCTACCTCCTCCACGCTACCCCTCCGCAGCCAGCGTCCGGCTGGGTCGATCCTCCGCACCACCTCCTCCGCACTTCCCCCTCTGCGCCAACTCCTCCGCGCTACCCCCCTCTCAGAGCTGTGGCCGGGCGGGTTCGATCCTCTCCAGTGAGCGTGGCCGACAGGTGCTCTCTCTCCAATGACCGAGCGGTGCTCTCCTCTCCTACGTGCGACGGTCGCCTCCTCTCCAACGACCGGCGCCTCAAAAGTCGTCCTCCTCTCTCAAATCGGTGGCGGGGGAAAGAAGGTGAAGTGGGGCTTTCTTCTTATCAAGATATCAACTCATCATCAAGATTATCCTTGTCATGCAGAAGCCAAGTCTTCTATTGTTCATTTCATCTTGATTCTTGACATACATGCTGCCATAATTACCATAAGTCCATAACCAATGATGTTGCATTTCTATTTGCGGGAGCCGGATACCATGATACATTGATAAATTTACATATATGTTGGACAAATGGAGTATCGCCATATCAGGTTTTTGGAGAAATGGGGTATCGCCAGATCACCATATCCGCATCGCTTCATCTGGTATAGCGTATCAGTGCATCCTAGAGCATGATAAATCAATATTTCACAGCATCATTAACACTCACAAATTTGTCACGGACGTCGCTCGGCACCAGGCAATGGATTGGCACCGGAAGCAAGCAAGACTTGGACCAAGGTTGATTGAGTTCAACTACTGAGCTTATGCGCTAAGGAATGGGCCAAATGTATCGTTCTGGTGTAATTTGGATTGATTTCACCCTCCAATTCTAGCTGACCAGTGGGTCCAACCAGTGAGAGTAATGGAATGGACTATGTAAACCCAGGCACATAAGAGAGAGAGAGAGAGAGAGAGAGGAACGAAGAAGCAAAACCTATCATTTTTCCCCACATCCTATCCCTGTTTCTTCCTCCTATCTTCCAATTCCGATCCAAATCACGAGCGATCACCCGAGAAGTAGCAGTAGATTCGTCACAAAATTCTCAAAGTAAAGCATGAAGACAAGATGCATGATTGTTTGAAAACATTGTGGAGACAAACATTGTGGAGACAAGAAACAGTCCCAGGTGCAAAAACCAAATATGTATGAAAAGCGGATCTCTGATCTGGCATCGTAAATAAAGCATTTACCTGGAACAGATCTCTAATCTGTCATTTGGATAGGTTAAGGTGGAGACCGAAGGTAGGGCGATTGGAGCATGTATGGGATACCGGGAAGTAGGGAGAGGGCGAGGGTCACATGCAGGGCTCCCTGCACGCAATATATGCAGGCCCAATGGCGCATCGCCACGTGGTCAGCTACAGCTTAATTAATTCTCTTAATTTTAGGGAGGTGGGGCCGTTGGGTATTAGGGTAGTTTATTCTTCAACTTACAATAATTTGCTTCTGTTCTTGCTCCTACAACTCGTTTCCTTCACAGGCAGCCCATGACAGGCTCGCACCTTTGCAAACCAAAAGGCATTACTCTTTCATCCGATGGAGCATGCAGGTAGTGCCCAAGAAAAATAACTGAGTTCTTTCATGACTGTACCGTTGTATGATTCTCGGATTATGACGCGAGTGTTTAATTTCCTGCGGGAGGCGGTGAGCCGGTGATCATGGTGCCGTCGCGGTGTCGCCTCTCACAGCCGACTCAATGGACTATCGTCAGCCTGTTTGATGAGGAAAGATACGGGAGGGTTGTGGGCACAGATGAGGGTTGTTCAGTTGTTGGCCAATTATAGAATCAACAGAAAATTCTCCAATTAAACCAGCATTATTGTTAGTTTTCTTAATGGACACGTGGCCAAATTTCATTGGGCCCTTCATATATTGTGTCCTGGGAGCCCTGCATGTGAACTGGACGCGGAGGGATGGGACGGTAAAGAAGGGAAGGAAGGGGTGTATTACGAAGGCAAGGGGGGGTTAGGAAGGAGCAAGGGGAGAAGGGGATAGGGGAATATCTAGGAGGATGGAGAATTTTGGGGAGGGTCGTCAAAAAAATATCTTAGTTCACAATCATCTAGTAGACACCAGATGTGTTAATGCCAACCATGTTTTCCTTTTTTAGTGTACCGCTAACTTACTTCATTCCCATTAGGGCACTGAAACCCGCAAAAGAACCAAACTGATTTTTAAAAAAACATCAAGATGCCTAAAAAAATTTGTGCAAAACAAATCTAAATTTCTTTTGGAGAAAATTGAAAATTTTGGAGGAAAGGTAACCAACTGCGACGGAGTGCCTCGTTTTATTTTCTCAGTGGCCAAACCCAAACCCTAGAAAGCTAGGAGATTATCTAAACAGCTCTCTTTCTAATCATGAATAATCGTACCCATGTCATATCTAATCCACAAACTCTTGCCGACAAGACGCCTACAAGCATTAAACCGCACACCTACATGGCTACAAGCATTTGCTGCCCCCATCTATATCCCATAAATGGAGAAGCTCTCCATTCCATGCAAATCAATCCCGCATGAAAGACTTGAACATTCTCCAAGAAACTATCAACATGCAAACCATAAGGTTCTTGCCGCAAACCCCTACCACCACCTCCACCGCACACCGAAAACGTTCCCCCATACTTACCAAAAACACGGTTTGTCCAAGTCGCGGTACAAGATTCAGGTTCGTCGTTCGCCACGTTTTCTTCCAATTTCTACTGTGAACACGAACCCCGTACCCTAAATTGGTTCGGGTTCGCCGAATCCGGTTCACGATTCGTGGGGTTTTATAGCGAATCCGGTAACTATGCATTCCCCATCCTCTTCACTTAATTGCTCCGACCGACGGGCAACAATTCGACTGCCATAAAGGGGCTCATAGTCTCAAAACCCGTCCAAACAACCAACCCTAGATCAACTCCTCGAGTCCTAAGTTTCAATCGCCAGAAGCCCACAGGTCCTTTCCTTCCACCGGTCGCATCCCAAGCGCACAAGGACACGAACGATGCAAATCGCGCGACATTTCAGTAACTGGCCTCACACTACAAACAGCCTAGGGCAGAGACGGACTTAACGCAGGGCATGGGGTTCAAATACCCCCAATTTTTTCTGAAAATAAACTGCTATTAATAGCATTAGTGCAGGGTAATAGGCACCAAAATACATGGGCGGATGCACCCGCACCTTGGATAACCCTATCAATCGGGTGTGGTCAGCTGAGATCGATCTTGAAGAAGAAAGATCTCGAAGAACTACAATCCAAGCAAGCTAGGGCTTCCTTACCAGCAAAAGGAATCGCGTCCAGATGGATCTTCACTCCAAGTCAGTCCAGTTGAGGGGAGGAGGAGAAGGAGGACGCCGACGAGGAAGAACTCCTCCGCTTCGAGGTGACGGACGTGCTTCGGTGGATGGAGGACTAGAAGCTTCGGTGGAAGGAGGAGGACTAGAAGCGGCGGGCTTGGCGACGCGGGCGAAGGCGTTTCGTCAGCGCCAGCGAAGAGGATTTTTTTTTTTTTTTGCGCCGGAAAAGAGAATAGAATTTTACCTTAACAATAAAAGAAAGAGTTTGCCTGAGCCTTTTCTTCTATTCATATGGTTGGTCTCACACGCTCTGCTCAAATTCCTCATAAAAAAAACACCAACACCAATATATAGATCCAATATAACAATAGAGAGAAAATCTCTCCCCGCCATCTCGTGATTTGTGAATATATCTATACCTCTACTTCTACAACTACTCAAACGGTCGCCACTCCACTTTTTTTTTCACATGCACACACCGAAATTCATTATCGTACCAATTCTTCTTATCTCGCACCGCGACTCGCCATCTACGCCCATCTGACGTTCGCTTAGTACCTCAGAAATCCCAACCCCTTCGGCACTCAGTCCATGGGTTGCAGCGGATGCGTGCACGAAGATGAGGGGATTCGACAGTGTAGGAGGTGGCGGCGCGAGGAGGTAGTGCTGGCGACAAGAGGAGGTAGCGGGGAGGGGAGGTGGCGTCGAAGATGGGAGAAGGCACTGGGAAAGAAGGGTGAAAAGGAGGAAACTGTATCTTAGAGGAGAAACAGCGGCACTGAGGAAGGAAGGGGGGGCAACAACGGCACACGAGGAAGAGGTAGAAACGAAGTCGTCATTCCCTTGTCGCATCGCCGTTTCGAGTTCACTACACCATGTACTCTTCACCTTAATCCTCCCCAACGCCGCCGCCTCCTCCCTGGCCTCCCACCTCCTCGCCGCAATGTGCCTAGCGAGAGTTACAGAGGCCAATGGCTGTGAGAATGTTCGAGCCATGGCTTGGATTCAGTCATTCAGGGCGGAAGAAGGTGGTCATTGACACGTAGCACTCTTCCTTGTCAGCCGGCAATGATTAGAAATGAACATCACATCGGAGAGAGAAGTTGGCATCAACTTCAACTTTCAAAAGTAAACAATTTATGAGCTTAAAATTTTTATTTCCGAGTAGTAATAGTAGGTGGTGCAATAAGAGAAGTTAATTCACATGTGTGTGAAAAGAAAATTAATATTTATTATGTGGTTTAGGATCCCGTCTGCTGATATATATCACTTTCTTTTAAGGTTCTGTTGCAACGCACAGACATACACTAGCAATAGGGGAAAAAGAGGGGGAAAGGTGATGTTTGGTCGATTACTATAGACTGAACGTTCAATGCATAGAAGAACCCATCTTGTTTTAGTCGAATGGAACCTAGGTGTAATCGATTGGAACAACTCACTTCCTTCTAGTCTCCTAAGGTGACAAGCAGTGTGATGAACACATTTAATGAGGCATTGTTACTCCATTCTTAAGAAGCAACCGAGACCGGGCATCACCTATACACGATACACGCCACTAGAGAGGGGTCCAAACGGGTGGCACGTTACAGCACAGCTGACCTAACAAGTTCAACAGTTGTGCTGTGTCGGTCTGTGGACTTAGCAGTCGATACAGGCACGGCATGGTAAACTCGCAGGCAGTGTCGAGTCAGTCCGGGTACGGTTATCCCGACAGGTCAAAATCGATCAATTTAGCCCATATAGAAAAAGGGAAAAAGGGTGTCCAGTGTTGTGGCCACCGCGCGCCGCCGCCTCCTCCACCAAGCGCCTCCTCCTCCTCCTCCACCGAGCGGCCCCCTCCTCCTCCGCCGCCGCCGCATGCCACCTCCTCCTCCACCGCGTGTCGGGCTGTGCTACACACAATAATATACGTGTCGTGTTGTGCTGATCTATTAGGCTGAGGTTGCGACCCAAGCACGACACTGTGTATCGGGCTAGGCTAACACAACCTGTTTAGGTGTCGAACCGTGTTGTACATAAGTTGGACCAACAATGTAGTGCTTCAGGCCGGACCGATAAGTACAACCCATTTGGACAGGTCTACAATCCACATTCACTCAGTCGGGCCTCTAAGTAATGTTAGCTGTGTAAGGGATGGCTGAGTAGGCTGGACAAAATTGAAAGGAGGCTCGTAGAGAGATGATTGAACGGGAAGGAGAGGAGCGACGTATGTAGAGAAACAAATTATGATGCCAAAAGCGCATAATGTTTTGTATCCCCTAGAATTTTGCATATTTTTAAAGCTAAACCTACGTTTACAAATCTCATTTTTTTCAAAACAAAACCCATCTTTACATACCAACTATTTATCTAAGCTACGGTATGTTTGGAATATAGAAATTTCACAGAAAACTGTTTAATTCATGCGGGAATACGGGAGTCCAAGGAAATTCATGCGTTCCAAACATCGGGCCCTAAAGTGTTTAGCAATCACGTGGTTAGCTAGGTTACTTGTGCTTGAGATTAATGCGACTCTGGTCACATGGGTCAATAATTATGTGAAACTTTTCTATATCAATAATTATGTGGGGCTAATCCTGCTTAGCGGACCTGGCGATCCCCATGTTACATACAGATCAACTCTGCATGCACGGTTTGCTTCCTTGATTCCAATTTCAACACAATTTTAGCTAACATATTCCCAAACAGTTTGTTCACAATCACCTTGAGGCCAAATTTTCGTACCAATTACTTCATGTTACCGAATTCCAATGTACACATAGCATTTCAAATCTGATTCATGGAAGTAAAAAAGGCGACAGTACAATAAATTAATATCGCAAGCAACACCAAAAACAAATCGTCCAGCTTTTGCCTATTTATCATTTGCAATCACCGTTCACCACTACAGAAACAAGATGCGCATCATGAACAAAAATCCCAATCCAGCAAATCTTGTTTAGTCACGCATTGTTGCAAGCTGACTGGTGTAACAGCCCAAATTTTAAATTTCAGTTGCAAATAAAACTTTAATTATTTTTATGGATTTTCTGATATTTTAAAAGCATTTTTCCTTAATTATTTTAAAGCTAAAATAATTTATTTGCAAAATATATAACCAATTGTAATTTGGTATTATTTTATTTAAATCCAGAATGTCTAAGAGAATTTCTGTGAATTTTCTCATAATTTTTGGATTTTATTTGCTGTTTTCTAAAGCCGTTTTGAATTCCTAGAATTAATTTAATTAGAATATAATTTTAAAAAAAATCACCGCACAGTGTTCGGGCCGAATCTTCCGCGGCCCACTCCTGTTCACCCGCGCCCCCACCCAATTCTGCAGCCGCTTGGCCCGTTCCCGCCCGCTTCTCCCGCCTGCTTCTCTTGTGCACTTCTTTTGTGCGCAATCGCCATGGACCATCTGATTTAAATTGAACGGTCCGATCTTGATGACACGTCCAAACAGTCAATCGGTATGGACCGTCCGATTTAAATCAAACGGCCAAACACCATCCGCTACATTCCTTCCATGATGTCGCTGACAGGTGGGGTCCACTCCATAGTGTCGTCTCCCACCTCTCTTTCTTCCCCGCGCGACTGTGTCGTCCGTCCGCCATTAGCGCAATTCGAAAAGCTTCCATACTCGACGAAATCCCGAATCAATCTCGCTGATTTCGCGCGCATTAAAATTGCCTATCAATCCCGCACCCGTTACCAACATTCTCCCCTCCATCTCCGGCACTAAATCCCCGGAATCGCGCCACCGTGCCGCTTGGAACTTCTTGCGCCGCACGACGTCCCAGCCTCGCCCTTGCCCTATAAATAGGAGCCCTGGGTGCGCCTCTCTCCCCTCATCCCAGCACCACCAACCACCGCCCTCCTCTGTCCCTCTAGTGCCCGGAATTTGAAGTTATTCGCCGCCGATCGAAGCCTCATCTACTGTCGGTTCTGCCGCGGACAACCACACCCTTGCCGCCCCCGACCGCATCATCGGCATCGCCTCGATGTCTGAGAGACCATGTGAGAGGTCCTCCACTCTGAGTGATGAGTATTTGACAAGTGTGTTGATTAGATTGAGAGTTGAGGTTTTTGGTTTGGACTATTTTCGGTCGTGTCGTGAAATCGGAATCACTACCGTGTATGGGCGGAAGTTCCGATTAAGAACTACGGTGTTGGAAATAGGAACTTCCGATTTATCCGGTTTTGCTCTCGGTGAAGGAAATCGGAACTTCCGCACAAGGGGTAGCGGAGTGTCCGATATTTCTGACATTAAGTGTTCTCTGAGATATCAAATCGGAATTAAATATCTGGAAAGTCGGTTGTTAGGATATCGAAGTACCGCAGATGTTGAGCGCGGAACTTCCGATATTCTGACAAATGCGGATGTTCGAAATCGGAACTTCATTTGTGGTAAATCGCGAACTTCCGATTGTGTCGAATCGTGCGAAGAAGGTTAAATTGTGATTTTGATTTTGTATGAGTTTGAGTCTTATACAAATATTGATGCTATGATATTGTGCAATGCTATGTGATGTGTTTTTGTGCTGTGTTGATGCGGGGCATCAAGATGGAGTCGTGGCGAGACACGTGGACGGACTAAGCGCAGGAGGCGTTGAGGTCGAAGCGGTCGGGATGTGTCAAGACGGCGTGAATCTTGAAGCGGTTGCGAGTCGTGCACAACAAGGTGTACGGAGGCTTCCGAAGGTGCGCAAGGGGCGAAGGGTCTTTTTCAAAGCGGCAAAAGTGGAGGCGGTTCCGTTCGGGTGTAGCGGGCTTAATGGGTTGGAGGCCCATTAGCAGAGGCTATAAATAGGGAGAACCACAGGGTTAGGGTTAGACCTAGAGAGAAAATTAGGGTTAGCTCCACCAAAGGGTGTGTTTTGCTTTTGATTTGTGGAGTTGATGAACTGAAATCTATTGTAATCATTCCTCTTTGTGTTACCTCTGTAATCCATGTTTCAATTCAATGAAATCGAGGTTTGATTACTTGATTTTGCAACTCTCTCTCTCTGTTCATGTTGAATATCTAGGGTTTTGACATATCTTTTGATTTGTTTTATAAGATAGCATGAAACTTCATATCTAGAATCGTTTTGGTATTGCTATTACTTCCTCAAAGTTTCATGCTCTAAGAATCTGAGAATCTCGCTTATCATTGGTTTTGGTCTTTCTTGCCCCTTCTTCAAGAAATCCGTTTTTGGTTCGATTATTGAATCTTTGGTTGCGATTCTTCTCCATAAGGTCAAGATGGTGTTTAGGATGATGTCCTGTAAAACTTGACCTGAGAAGAGCATTCAAGATTAAGTAGTTTGGATTTTTGGAAAAAAACCCGAGAGCTCTGTTCTTCGGTCGGGATAATCGAGCTTAGATTTTGTCGTGCAATGGAGTATGCAAGCGGAACTTCCGCGCTATACACTGCGGAACTACCGCAAGCGGAACTTCCGCACTCTACTGCCCGGAACTTCCGATTTCCAGAAGAACAGCCTGAAACTTGTTTTTGATTGTTTGATCTTGCTTCATTTACCTTCTTTAGATCTTCAGAGATCTTTGTAGGCTAGTTTTAAATACTGATGAAGGGAGTATTAATTTTAAGGCACCATTCACCCCCTCTGTTGCCATTTCGGTCCTTCAATTGGTATCGAGCGGTTAGCTCTTCTTGATAGATCTTAACCGGTCGGTTGAGCCATGGCAACGGACAAGTATTCCAACAAGCCTCCAGTTTTTGATGGTCTGGATTACCCCTTCTGGAAGAGCCGAATGGAAACTTACATCCGTGCTCGTGGGTATGCCATCTGGAGAAAGGTGAAGGTCGATTTGTTGTTCTGCCGATGAGAACATCAATGCCGGAAACATGGCGATGTTGAGGCAAATGCTAAGGCAAGGAACATAATCATTCGTGGTTTGAGCGTATGAGTTTGATCGCATTTCTCATTTGATTTACGCTTACGACATCCGGGTGACCCTCGATGCATACCATGAGGGCACTACCCAGATTAAGGCGGTTCGACAAGACCGGTTCAAGCGTGAATCTGAGAAATTTGAGATGCTTGTTGGTGAATCTCTTGACGAGTGCTTTTCGGCGTTTTCACAAGATTTTGAGCAACCTCGGCGGTCGGTCTTACATACCCCGACTCGGATAACGCTCGACAGATGCTTTACGCACTTGATCTTCGTGTTTGGGAGATGAAAGTGACTACCATCAAAGATAGCACGGACTCTCGACCACGACTCTTGATGCGCTTTACTCGCGTCTCAAGACTCACGAGATTGACATTGTCTCTCGAAGGTCGAAGTCACGATCGATGGCTTTAGTCACCGATCCTACTTCGGATCTTCTTCGAGTCGATCGTGGGTTCTCCTAGGCTCTCTGTGACATAGCGATGATCGATTAGAGCGACTTGAGGATGAGCGACTAGCCCTCCTAGCTCGGAAGTTTTCTCATGCTTACAAGAGGAGGAGGGATGGTAAAAGAGGAGGTCTGTGATTTGTTTGAGTGTGGTGGCCCCAACCACATCCGAGCAAACCGTCCCAAGCTTGGGAAGGGCAAAGGTGACTATGGCGGTCCAAGCAAGAACGACTACATCGACAAGAACCGCAACACGAAGCCCTCAAAGACTGATCAAGGCAAGAAGAAGTTCCGCAACTTTGGGAAGGCAAAGAAGTTGTTCCATCGCGTCCTCACCGCCTCGACGAACCGGACACCGGCGAGGTGGAAGGGTGGAGTGGCGATGATGGGAAGGACGATCATGATCCCAAGGACGACGGCAACTTCTCGGCATGTGCTTCATGGCCCTCGGGGGCAAGCGAGCGACAATGAAGCTGTACTCCGACTCGACGAGGTTAGTCCCACTTACGACCAAATTTTAATGATGCTTTTCTTAAGCTAGGTAGATTTCATGCTAAGTCTAGGGCTAAGTGTTACGTGTTGGAGAAGGAAGTAGCTAGACTATCACGGAGCTTACTTTACTTACATCCGCTCCCTCCGTGATGATTGTGACACTTTCGTGCTTTGCTTGATGACATGGAAAAACTAAGGACCTTGCATGATAGTGTGTCCTCTGAACTTGACATGATTAAGGTAGAGAACATTAGCCTTCTTGTGAATTAGAGATGAGTAGGGTAGCACCTCCTGCATCCACTACTATTGAGGCTACCGCTTGCACCTCATGTGAGGTTAAGGACAATTCGTTTAGAGGTCTTTATACCATGTTGCTAGATCACTGAAACTTGTGAAAATTGTAATAATCTCAAGATGAACCTAAAGCAGGCGGATCACAAAATTGTTGAATTCAAGTCTGCGCTACTAGAGCCTATTGTTTCTTGTTTAAAGCTGTCCTAAGTTAATCTTTGAACTAGAATCAGTATCTAGCGGTTTCAAGAAATGATTGATCACAATAACAAATTGGCTCAAGATGCTTCTAAGAATCTTGTTAGCTCACCATGCAAGCAATGTAATAAACTAAAATATGATTTGATTGCTTTGGATGAAAAATGTGTGAAGCTAACTAAGGACCTTCTAGAGACACAATCATCCGCTTGTATTGTGTGTCTTTGGGAAGAAGTCTAAGGGTTTGGTAGAGACGCCTAGCAACGTGAACCAATCATTAGCGATGAGGATGTTTTCAAAGTCTATTGTGCGTGCACAAGCCAATCTTTCCTCTGTTGTTGGTTCTTCTTACGCTCCCTTACCTTCTTTGTCCCTTCTTCCCCTCGCTCTTCTTGCACCTCTCTCTTCGGGAGTGTCGGTATCTTATGAACACTCTCGAGAGGTTTGTAGGAGGCAAGAAGAAGCTCAATCTCATTCTAGACAAATCTAAAATTTGCAGATTTAATCGTGGTCTAGGATATGATATCCGGGAGGATATGAGGAAGCATCCACCGTCGTGCTCAAAACCATAGCACGGTGTGATCAAAACTAAGCCGGGGATGAGAAAGTCAATTTTAAGTCGGTGGGTTTTGTTCAAAGGATTTCGACGAGAAGGTGATTCCACTGCGGCCTTCGGCCTCTCAAAAGGCGAAGTATCATTGCACCTTCATCGTAAAGATGGACATTTAGTTGATCATTGCTTCAGGCGCGCCAAGATCGCGCGTAGAGACCGTGTTGAGTCTCTTAGGCACATTCAGGGTCAGCCCCAGATCTTGAGTGCACCTAAGACCAACACGAGGTTTAGATTTGTTCCATCTGATGATTTTGGGCAGCATCGAGGACTTGGTTTTCCTGAGTTCTCTGAGTTTCGTCCTCGTGCTCCCTTTGGTCGTAACTTCCGCCGTCCTGAGGGTAGATCTCGTTTTTCCTTTCGAGATAGCTACCATGGCGAGATCGACATGTTTCGCACTTCGACTCGCTCTTTCATAGCGATCGGATCCAAAGAACAGTGAGATCTTTGACTTGTTGAGTGACAGAGAGCGTAGGGTAGATAGAGGTCAGTCTTGCTTGACTACTTCATCTGTTCGCCGTGTTACTCAGTATTGGGTGCCAAAATCACTGTTGATTCACCCCAGTACTGAGACTTTACTCTCTGTTTGACTCAGGGTCGCCGGGCTGGGAAGGGAAAGGTCTGGATTGTAGACTCCGGTTGTTCACGTCATATGACTGGTGAGTCTCGTTGGTTTTCTTCCCTAGCCCGCGCTCCAGGTGATGAGACGATCACCTTCGGAGATGCTTCATTTGGGCGCGTCATCGCTAAAGGTACTGTGAGCATTAATGATTCTTTTATTTTAAAAGATGTTGCCTTAGTAAGTAAGCTGCAGTATAATCTGCTTTCAGTCTCTCGAGCTTACCGATGACGGTTTCGAGGTGAGCTTTAAGAAAAACAATTGCAAAATTCTTGATTCTTCGGGTAGTCTAGTTTGCGGGATTTCTCGTTATGGGAGGATCTTTCGTGCTGATTTTTCTGGATCTTCTGGTGATCCTCTCCGATGTTTAATTGCTTCTGAATCCCGTGATTTGACTTTCTGGCATAGGAGACTTGGTCATATAGGATTTGATCATCTGACCCGAGTTAGCGGCCACGATCTC
Source organism: Hsuehochloa calcarea (assembly GCA_036346395.1). Classification (NCBI taxonomy): domain Eukaryota; kingdom Viridiplantae; phylum Streptophyta; class Magnoliopsida; order Poales; family Poaceae; genus Hsuehochloa; species Hsuehochloa calcarea. The sequence continues at coordinate 34,267,904 of CM070614.1, read as the reverse complement.
ATTCGTGGTTTGCCAAACTCAAAATGGTCAAGGATCTTGTTTGTGCTCCTTGCCGCACGGCAAAATGGTTGTTGCTTCACATCCTCCGAGCATAAATGACTATGACAGATGCACTGTGTCAATCGCTCCATATGGACACGATGAGGACCGGCTAGAGTGCGATCGATGGGAGGGAAGTGGTACGTACTTGTCGTGGTCGATGACTTCTCGAGGTATTCTTGGGTGTTTTTCTTAGCCTCGAAGGATGAGACGTTTACTCTTTTTCGTGGTCTTTTTAGTTGGCTTTCTGTTGAGCTCCCAGGTGCATTACGAGCAACCAGACCGATAATGGCACCGAGTTCAAGAATTCCTACTTTGAGAGTTTTGTGGTGAGGCAGTGTAGAGCACCGTTCTCGTCTCCATACGTCCCTCAACAAAATGGCGTTGTGGAGAGGAAGAACCTGCACCTTGGTCGAGATGGCGGACGATGCTTGATGAGTACTCTACACCTAGGAAGTTTTAATGAGGCAATTGCTACCGCTTGTCATGTTTCTAGAGTTTTCTTGGGCACTCTTGCATCGCACTTCTTATGAGTTGAGATATGGCGAAAACCCAGCGTCTCGCATTTTCGTGTGTTTGGTTGCAAGTGTTTTATTTCAAGTCCAGGAACCTAGATAAGTTCGAGTCACGATCTTGTGATGGGATCTTTCGGGTTACTCGACTCTTCTAGTGCCTATAGAGTTTGGGCTGCGAATCTAGTAAGTTGTTAGAGACACAGTGAGGTGACCTTCGATGAGGCCGGTCAGGGACTAGGCACGATATCTCGAGTTCTTTAGAGCGACCGAGTCCATCTTTGTGGACGAAGAGGAAGACGGAGATGAAGGTTGTCACTACGACCCAGCTTCTTCCTCCTCCTCTTGAGGTGCCTTCTTCCACCGCACCTCGAGGAGATCCCTTACCTTCGCTTCTTACCAAACTAGTGGCTCTGTCCTATCTCATCGCTAATGAGGTAGAGGCCACTTCTTCATCTCACCTGGACCTCCAAGACACATTCAAAAGGACCATCCTTCAGAGCAGATCATTGGAGACCTCTTTGAGCGTGTCACACGCTCTAAGGCTGGTTTGTCTCTCTTCTGTCTCCATTCTGCCTTCGTCGCCTCATTTGAGCCCAAAGACGTTTGTCATGCTCTATCTGACGAGTCTTGGACAAACGCTATGCATGAGGAGTTGGAAAACTTTGAAAGAAACAAGGTCTGGTCTCTTGTTGAGCCCCCTCAAGGTCACAATATCATTGGGACCAAATGGGTGTTCAAGAACAAGCAAAGTGAAGTTGGGTTAGTCATTCGAAACAAGGCTAGGCTGGTAGCTCAGGGTTACTCTCAAGTTGAGGGTCTAGATTTCGAAGAGACCTTTGCCCCTGTAGCTAGACTTGAAGCCATTAGAATCCTGCTTGCCTTTGCAGCTTCTAAGGGTTTCAAGCTTTACCAGATGGATGTCAAGAGTGCCTTCCTCAATGGCCTTATTGAGGAAGAAGTCTATGTCAGACAGCCTCCTGGTTTCGAGAACCCCAAATACCATAACCATGTCTACAGGCTTTCCAAAGCTTTGTATGGACTCAAGCAGGCTCCCAGAGCTTGGTATGAAAGGCTTAAGTCCTATCTGCTGAGCCATGGTTTTGAGATGGGTAAAATTGACAAGACCTTGTTCATTCGCCGTCTTGGCACTGATCTTCTGCTCGTCCAGATCTATGTGGATGACATTATCTTTGGCGGCTCCTCGCATGCTCTCGTTTCCCAGTTTTCCGATGTCATGAGCTCGGAGTTTGAAATGAGCATGATGGGCGAGTTGAGCTTCTTCCTTGGCTTCCAAATCAAACAGACTCGGGAAGGTACCTTTCTTCATCAAGGCAAATACACTCGAGACCTCCTGAAGCGTTTCGACATGAATGATGGAAAGCCAGTATCAACTCCAATGGCATCTACAGCTGCTCTGGATCCAGATGAAGACGGCGAACCTGTTGACCAAAAGGATTTTAGGAGCATGATTGGCTCTCTCTTGTACCTCACAGCCTCGAGACCAGACATACACTTTTCTGTGTGTCTTTGTGCTCGGTTTCAGGCTTCTCCTCGCGTATCTCACCGTCAGGCGGTGAAGCGCATTTTCGGTACCTTCGAGCTACCATTGACTATGGTATCTGGTACTCCTCCTCTTCTTGTCTATCTCTTAGAGCCTTCTCCGATGATTTCGCTGGCTGTAGGATAGATAGGAAGAGCACGCCCGCACTTGTCAATTCATTGGCACTTCTCTTGTCTCTCGGTCGTCGAGGAAGCAATCCAGATTGCGCATCCGCTCGCAGAGGCCGAGCACGCTGTTGCAGCCGATTGTTTGTAGCCAAGTGCTTTGGATGGTCTCGACCGCAGGATTTCGGGCTATCTATCGACTGCGTTCCACTCTTTTGTGATAACACGTCTGCGATTTGCATTGCCAAGAACCCCCAGTGCAACATTCTCGGACCAAGCATATTGATATCAGATATCACTTTCTTAGAGACCATGTAGAGAAGGGTGACATTGTGCTCCAGTTTGTGGAGAGTGAGCACCGGTTGGTCGATATCTTCACTAAGCCTCCGGGCGAGCTCTCGGTTTTGACTCTGCAGGAGAGCTTAGTGGTTTGTCCTTACGGATCACTGTGTGGGGAGCGTTGTGCTACTCTTGTATTATATTATATTATATTATATTATATTATACGCTTACTCCTTTACGGTTTCATTTCTTTTAATATTTTGGGTGAAGTCCTTCCAAAGATAGGTTAGAGTGTCTCTCTTGCCAAATTGCTTTGACTACTACTTCTTGTCTTGTGCTTCTAGGATGTCGCTTATTAGTGGTTCTTCCTTCTCTAAGTAGAGCTTACTCACTTCTTATAGGTTCTAGCAGTGGGTCGGGCCACCCTTGGGTAGCAGGGACAATGTTTGCTCCTTAGTGTATGTGTAGATCGGTGATAGTCCTAGAATCATATGGGGTAGATAAGAACACGTCTCGAACGATAGTTTTCTATATCTTTTCTATGCTCTAAAGGATCGCCTTTTTCATTTTACTTATCGATTCTCGCTTTTGTTCCTTTGGTTCGTGGGGAGTTATTCTTGGTTATTCCATACTCTTAATTTTGTCATAATTCAACCTGAATTAAAAGATGCATCTCATTCGAAGGGAAATGGATTTTTGTGTATTTCATTCCGCATTGCATTATAATCAAATGGAGCCTTGTTTATTATCCCTTATGATATGTTTTCACCGCTTTACATCTTGCCATGATTTATGCTAAACCGCTAGATCTATCATGACTTTTTATGTGTAGTTTAGTCTTTGCCATGCTAAGGTGATTAAAAAAATGCTAAACTTGAATTAAAATCTTGTCATGATAGCTCTTGAGACTAGTCTCGTTGAAACTATCCTTTTATGATTTTCGCCATGTCAAGTAGGCTGAGTTGAGTCTGAATCTCTTTTGAACTTTTGAGTAAGCTATGTCGGTTCGTTAAGAAACATGACTTATCTCTAATCACCGGTCTAAAAACTTCAAAAGCAAAAATGATCTCTTTGTGCGAAAAACCGATCTCACCAAATCTTTCTCATGAGGCGGCTTGCCATTGCACTAGGCATGAACTCGGGGAGCCTTGGATGACCTAAGATCACCTCCTTAAGTCTGTTGCTTGGAGTGGTCGCATAAGGCTTGGGATCTAGCACATGGTTAAAAAAATGGTTGAAGCTCAGGAGGCAGTTGTGGATGGCACCTAGTCCAGAGCTTGCTTTACTGAGATAAAACCATAAAAGGTCTTCAGAAAAAGAAAAATGTGCTAAAATTGCTTATCTTCAAAGAGACCAAGTTCTGGATAAAATGAGTCCCTCTTCAACTGGTAGCACTCTAAACTGTTCAGTATGAGTCTTCTTGGTTCAACTTAGATTATTTGACATGGCTTGTATCATCTTTGGATATCTTTAGCTAGACTTTAATCTTGACTTATTTGACCTGCTAAAGAATTGGATCATTAATCAGATTATGGACTTTCTGCCTTAGCTCTTCTATACATCGATTGTCATGATCTTGATAGCATTCTTCTGTGTTATGGCTTGGTGTAATACTCTAATAGTCATTTTGGATAATCTACATGGCTCCTAATGCTTAAAATGAACATCATATAGTCTTTTCCTCCCTTTTCTACATATTGATGATTTTATTGCCAAAGGGGGAGAATGATTGTGAGAAAAAGCCTTCTGAAGAAAAGCCTTGAGTTTTGTGCGAAAATTGCTCTTTCATCTCATCTCAAGTCTTTCTCTTTTTGTCAACTTGGGTCTTGAGCTTTCATCTCATCTCAAGTCTTTCTCTTTTTGTCAACTTGGGTCTTGAGCTTAATTGCACTTGTTTAGACCTTGGTTGACTGGAATCTCAAACTCATCTTATGCTTTTTCGGTAATTGTCAATATACTCATCAAGGGGGAGATTGAGAGACCATGTGAGAGGTCCTCCACTGAGTGATGAGTATTTGACAAGTGTGTTGATTAGATTGAGAGTTGAGGTTTTGGTTTGGACTATTTGGTCAGGTCAGTGGAAATCGGAACTACCGCATTGTGTATGGAGCGGAAGTTCCATTAATCGAACTACCGGTGTTGGAAATAGGAACTTCCGATTTATCCGGTTTTGCTCTCGGTGAAGGAAATCGGAACTTCCGCACAAGGTAGCGGAGTGTCCGATATTTCGACATTAAGTGTTCTCTCGAGATATCAAATCGGAATTAAATATCCGAAAGTCGGTTGTTAGGATATCGGAAGTACCGCAGATGTTGAGCGCGGAACTTCCGATATTCTGACAAATGCGGATGTTCGAAATCGGAACTTCATTGTGGTAAATCTTGGAACTTCCGATTGTGTCGAATCGTGCGTAGAAGGTTAAATTGTGATTTTGATTTTGTATGAGTTTGAGTCTTATACAAATATTGATGCTATGATATTGTGCAATGCTATGTGATGTGTTTTATGCTGTGTTGTTGCGGGGCATCAAGATGGAGTCGTGGCGAGACACGTGTACCGGACTAAGCGCAGGAGGCGTTGAGGTCGAAGCGGTCGGGATGTGTCAAGACGGCGTGAATCTTGAAGCGGTTGCAGTCGTGCACAACAAGGTGTACGGAGGCTTCGGAAGGTGCGCAAGGGGCGAAGGGTCTTTTCGCAAGCGGCAAAAGTGGAGGCGGTTCCGTTCGGGTGTAGCGGGCTTAATGGGTTGGAGGCCCATTAGCAGAGGCTATAAATAGGGAGAACCACAGGGTTAGGGTTAGACCTAGAGAGAGAAAATTAGGTTAGCTCCACCAAAAGGGTGTGTTTTGCTTTTGATTTGTGGAGTTGATGAACTGAAATCTATTGTAATCATTCCTCTTTGTGTTACCTCTGTAATCCATGTTTCAATTCAATGAAATCGAGGTTTCGATTACTTGATTTTGCAACTCTCTCTCTCTGCTCATGTTGAATATCTAGGGTTTTGACATATCTTTTGATTTGTTTTATAAGATAGCATGAAACTTCATATCTAGAATTGTTTTGGTATTGCTATTACTTCCTCAAAGTTTCATGCTCTAAGAATCTGAGAATCTCGCTTATCATTGGTTTTGGTCTTTCTTGCCCCTTCTTCAAGAAATCCGTTTTGGTTCGATTATTGAATCTTTGGTTGCGATTCTTCTCCATAAGGTCAAGATGGTGTTTAGGATGATGTCTGTAAAACTTGACTGAGAAGAGCATTCAAGATTAAGTAGTTTGGATTTTGGACAAAACCCGAGAGCTCGTTCTTGATCGGGATAATCTGAGCTTCCGATTTTGTGCAATGAAGTACATAGCGGAACTTCCGCTATACATGCGGAACTACATAGCGGAACTTCCGCACTCTACTGCCCGGAACTTCCGATTTCCAGAAGAACAGCCTGAAACTTGTTTTTGATTGTTTGATCTTGCTTCATTTACCTTCTTTAGATCTTCAGAGATCTTTGTAGGCTAGTTTTAAATACAGTGAAGGGGAGTATTAATTTTTAAGGCACCATTCACCCCCCCTCTGTTGCCATTTCGGTCCTTCAATGTCGCCTACCTTGTGCGCGCCTCGGTTTAGCCAAAGGACCCCGGGAGCGCCATCATCACCATCGACCTAAACTCGCCGCCGCCAAACCTCGTCGTCGACGACCATTCCACCACGCCTTCTCGCTCATTTGGTAAGCACCATATTCAGCGCATCGCGCTCGTTCTTTTGCGCCCACTCCCGTGCCTCGCCGTGGCGCATAGCGCCGGCGAGGGCGTCGCCAGCCTCGGGCTAACGTGGCTCCGCCACGTCGAAGCCACCTCAGCATCGGCTCAGCTTTAGGATTTACGTGGCCATCTACGTGGCCGCACGCATCAACCCTCACACACACCCCGCACTGTAACATACACTGAGTCCACGATGGACTCTGACCAGGCCATGGACTCGGTCCATTGAACCCGGGCCCACATGTCAGTGACTCAAAGCCTTTTTCTTTAAAAAAATAATTCAGTAAAAAATTTGAATTTTCGTACGACTGGCGTCAGTTTGCGCAATAAATCATATTTCCTTTAGAAAAATAATTCAGGAAATTCGGAATTTCTGATTTTTTTTTTTATGATCTAATTTAGATTTAAAACTTCCAAGAGCTCGTATTTCTTCATATGAACTCTGATTTTGCTGAATCAAATATCTAAATTTGTATAAAATCAAGATCTAGCTAACTAAACTAAATTTATTTCATTTGGAGTTAATTTGAATGTTTATTTGAATTTATTTGTATTTCTTTTAAATTTGGCTTATTTTTGTGTATAGATTTCGACGACTCCGGAGAGCTCGATCCATCTGAAGAGTTAGATTATCAGGACTTCGAGCAAGGCAAGTTACACCATTGATCATTTTGACCCCAGTATTTCAAATTATTTAATTCTATTTTAAATCATTATTACATGCATAATTTTACACAGTTATTTTAAATTCATGTTTTTAATGTCTAGTTAATCCAATTCTTTTGTATAGCCAAATTTGAATGTTGAATCATCAATCCCTTGTCACCTTAGTCAAATAAAAATTTAAAAATAAAAATATGCTTAGAAATTGCTTAGACCATAAATATTTAATTTTGGAGAAATTTTAGCCAAAATATAAAAAAATTATTAAAAGCTTATGACATTGTTTTGTCATGGTGGACTTTTGCAAATGGCTTTGAAAAATAAAAATAAAAATTGGATTTAAACTTGGGCGAGTTGGACAGTTGGTGGGTGCAGGTTCATGCACGAGCTCAATCTGGATAGGATTGAGGCCCAGGGTTTATTGATGGAAGTCGCCCAGGTTAGTTAAGTACCAGTCTTTGAGCAGCATCCTGCAAAACTCCACCGTACTACCACATGTTCTGTATGGGCAGAACTAGGCTTATTAACTTGTCATACCTCACTATTGTATGTGCCATTTTTGTTGTGCGGGTGTTGGTTAAACGTTATTCCCACTCGGCGCAAGAGGAGGCTTCCGGCAGGTGGTTAGCCCAATGGATCAAGTGAAACCTTAGCGGGCATATTAGTAGTGAGGTAGAACATTGGAAACATCTTGTGATACTTGCATAGTCACACGCCGAAGGAAGCGTGCATTGGCCGACATAAATGTCAAATTATCTCATGTGGGTAAAGTTGTACCCCTCTGCAGAGTGTAAAACTATTCGAATAGCCGTGTCCACGGTCATGGACACGCTGAGCAAAGCCACTCTAAGTTAGACTTTGTTTTTTATTTTAAAATGATTTTATGATAGTTAATCCTTATGGTAAAACTGAGTGGTTAGCCATGTGATAGGAGAATATTCATCACCATGTCTCATATGGAGGTTATCCACTATAAAATGGTCATTTTAAAAATCTGATTTTAAGCTATGGATTAAAAATGTGCCTTGAAACTTAGTATGATTTTTTAAGATTGAAAATGCTGATTTATGCTAATAAATCTTTACAACCTTCCTTTGTTTACTTATGCATGCATTCTAAATTCTGTATTGGGTGTAATTTGCGAGCACGGTAGTTGTGCTTATCCTTGCTGGATATATTATTCAGGAGAAGACTATTATCCAGGCGGTGAGGATCCAGACGTTTAGGCTACGCCTCCAGACGATTGCATGTGGCGCATCGTGTGACCTGCTACCTATTTGCTTCCGCTATGTTTTGTTATTTAGCCTCAGGCCCATTTTGTAATAAACTATGTTCCTTATCAATAAAGCGCTTGATATGATTGTGATAACACTGTTTTGTGAGACTGTGTACACTAGAAATCCTAGACTAGTGTGTAAACGCAGTGAATTCAGAATCCTTCGTTCCCGGATTCGACAACTGACCAGCTGGAATTTTCCAGAATCTCAGCAATACTTCTTCACACAACTAAAGGACTAGTTTTTTTACAAACAGCGTCCAGAAGAAGTACAAATCACACAGATATTTACATTTACCAGTACTCAAAAGAAGAATGTATGGATACAGTCCAGTCCTAGAGCAAAAACATTATTCAATCAACTACTGGGAGCTATATATTGTGATACTCTCATAGTCTCATCTCCTTTTCAGTACAAACCAAATCATCACCAAGAGATGATGTGATGAACGACACATTATGCTTTCGCATTTGTGGTTTCTGAGCGGTAATCGACTACTTTAGTACAATCAAGGTATCAGTAACGAATTGGAATAATTGAAGGCAGATAGAGGAATGAAATCGAAGTAACCAGGGATGCTTATCTGGCCTACATCCAAGTAAGCAAAGATATGTATATACATGCTGTACAGTAGACATGTTGGAGCACAGGAATTCCCCAATCAACACCTCAGCATCACAACAATCAGCGATTGTTAGCATTCCTTCACCTGCTCCAAGGAACAGGACTGCCCCAATGGTTATAGTGTATCTGTAATGGTTTGTTTGGTTTTCAGGAATACAAAACATCACTGATCAAATGAGTTTCTTGCACTGACCTTCCTTTTTATACTGTAGAGCGGAAAATACGCACATAAGTACATTGAAATGTCAATTTAGAAGGTACCCCTACAAGTTAAGAACAAATGAGTTGGATATGAAAGATAGCTGCCAATCTTATGCCCACCCACAACCACCAATCTCAGGGTCACAAAGAAACTGATTGTCGACAGCTTTCAGAGCTCATCAAAATATTTCAACTGAAGTAGAAGTAAAAGGATGTTAGTTTACTAACTACTAAACCCCAATACTAAAAAAGAAAGAAAAGGGCATATACAGTCTAAACAGCTGGACATGTTTATTGTTTGTGGCTTCAAAGTTTCACAGTTGAACTCGAAATGCAATGGTGTTTGTGACATATGCAACCTCTGAAGGATTAATTTTACAATTCCAGATGCAGTAATTTTTCCCACCTGCGATCAAAATCCATTTATATCGTTAAATGTGGCACAAAATTTTCTTTGGTGCAGTCAGATTCTACTCAGAAGTGAGGATTGAGAGATGCAAGTGGAACAGAACTTGGCCTGCAGTCAAGAGACAATTTATAGGTGACTAATGGCTCCAATTAGTTAGGGAAGCATGCGCAGCGCTAAATCTGCCACATCCTGTCCAGCCATTTTTTAAGACTAGTTTTTATCTCGTGTACTATGAAGAACTGCAAATTGAGGTGAACATAATGGCCAAAAACATGAGCATAAACTCACATCTTTTACAGAAATTGTTAGTTCTAATTTTCTTTTCATAAATTGCATCAGATCTAAAAAACAAAAACAAAAAGCGTTTAGTATGTTTGAGGGATGAGACAATAAAACTAGCTTGGGAATAATACCGATAAATATTTTAGGAAGGATGTCATCTTAGGTATCTCTTGTACGTGTACCACAGTGGAAGTATTAAGTCAAAAATAGTATTAGGGACGTAAACTATCCTGTTCATGTTGCGTTATATTTATTCAATATAACTTCAATTGAGTAAACCGCATGGATTTTCCGTATAAGTTCGAGAGGGAACCCCTTGTTCCGATCATCGACATCCGACATATCCTACAGTTTTTTCATGCAATTTTATTCTATAAATTTTACATCAGGTAAAAAAAATATGAATATTGCTACACTATTACAGAAAAGATAATCACAGACGATTCAAAAACATCATCACAGACGGTTTCATGAGCCGTCAGAATTTATAAGTCAATAATGACATAAGATCATCACATGTATCACAGACGGTTTGTAGATAAAACCGTCTGTGATAGATGGTGTATCTACAAACAGATAAAACCATCTATGATAGTTGATGTATCACAAATAGTTTGTCTTAATGAACCGTTTGTGATATTCTTTTGTATTACTAAATCTATTTCTTGTTATTGGCTAGCCTTAAGAAATGGTAGCCATGCCCTCTCAAACAAGCAAAAACACAAAAGTACATCTATACATCCAATTCACATTCATTTCATAAACAAGCAAATCCATTTCACAAATCAATTAACTCAAATGAACCAAAATTAACCATTCATGAACAAATACACATATGTACCATTAAGTTTAATCTTATCTCAATCAAGTTTAATCTACATTGTGGAACTCCCCATCTAGCTTTATGATCTCACACGACAAGAAGTATGCAAACTGTCATCGAATGAATTTGAGCTCGACCCGTTCCAATGCACGCAGTTGTATCGATGGTCGCAACCTGAGGATCATTGGTCATTATGGAACCTTAAATATAAGTATGCGATGTTCAACAATTTAAAACTATACTAGATTTGCCCCTGCCCACAGGTCACCATCCAATTTTACATAAACCTAAAAGGGAAATGTTGTTAAGAATGCAGCATTAACTTGTCGTATGATTTTAGTCATTATATGCTACTAGAAGTTTAGAACTGTAATTGTATTCTCTACACACAAAAAAAATACCCACATTGAGCTTCACTGTAGTATTCAAAGTAATACTACAAACAAGGTTATAACTATGATCTCACAAATTGAGTAAATCTCACTTAATTTTGGATTTTTTTTTGCAATTTGGAAATATCTGTACTAAATGATCCATTCATCCTACATGAAATATATGTACTAAATGATCCATTCATCATTCATCCTACAGGACTTGTAATTTTTAAATATCACTCAATATAATCCATTCATCCTTAATATCTTAACTTCACAGGGGGGTGGCCGTCTTACCTTGGTGGTGCTTGGGAGGCGCACCAGGCTTGAGGAGGAGGTAACGCATGCTCGGGCTTGGGGGAGGAGGTGCGTCGGACTCCACCTCCGCTGCCCCAAAGAACTAGAGACATCAATAATTAATTTTCACAAGCACAAGCATCAAGATTTACATGGCCGAAACCCTAACCATCCATCAATTTTATAATTTCAGATCCAAGCATCAAGGACGAGAGGGGAGGGGATCGGATGAGGGATATCACCAGCAATGAAGGAGAGGCGACGACAGTGTCACTATTGTGTCACGACGGGGACACTGCACAAGACACTCTTACGATAAGAGTGCCTTGTGCAGTGAACAGTGGTGTCACAACCAAAGGCGGAGGAGCTCACGGCGGTAGTCGGTGTCATCGAGGGAACGATCGAGACGCTTCTATCAGTTTGGGGGAGGCGGTGAAATCGATCTGGAGTAGTTGGGTGCGTGCAGACAGTACATATAAGGGGAGTTGGGTAGCGGAATCATTCGAGTGGGGGCGCGAGCAAAGTATCATAGAGTCCGAATATAAATAGGGTTATATATCACAGACGATTCTAAAGTAGAACCGTCTGTGATAAATACACATCACAGAAAGTTCTAATAAATAACCGTATATGATAATAGACATCACAGACGGTTCTAAAGTAGAACCGTATGTGGTAAAAACCGAAGAGATAGGAAAAGGAACTTGGCTGAAATTATATCTGAATATTTGCTAAAATCGCTAATTCTACGACAAGTATTTCAACACCCGTGCAAAGAACTTAGCGTACTCATGCCTAATCCTACAGTCATCGCTGCAGAAGATGGCGTAGTCGCCCCACCCTTCTGTCACGTCGCAGCTGGTGCTTGTGCACCGGTGGACGTCCTCTGGCAGCGCCAACACCCGGCCCTGCGGCCCGACTATCTTCTTCCACGTCGTCTCCTGGACCGCGTCCGCAACGAGCCTCTAGCACCGCCTGCACTCCCGATTGGCCATCTTGTCCGTCTCACACCCGCCGCCGACTAGCTCGCCCTTAACCTGGCTGATGTAGTGCTTTCCAACGTCGTGCACCTCGCTGACCATATAGAGGAGGAGGCCGAGCATGTAGGGTGCACACTTGTGGCCAGCGACGACCACCCGCTTGAGGCACACGAGGCCGCACTGCATGTCCTGGTGTGCGAAGACGAGCATGAGGGCGACGATGAAGCAAGCCTCCGGGTTGCCGGCGTCGACCAGGTGGTTAACAACGGCGAGGTAGCGCTCGTTGTCCAGCTACTTCATCACCTTCTCCTGCTCTAGAGGCACACGCCTCCCCACGGTGCGCTCCTTGGACGCCTTGTATATGGCCTTGCAACTCTAATAGACGTACACAATTCAAGACGTCAGAATCTTAATACACGAATTACTCCATAAGATAACATTAATATGCCAAATTAAAGGCATTGCTGCTAGTCAAATTAGTGACATGTTTCTCTAAAAAATAATATAAAAAATAGTAATATGTATGCATGCATGGATTGGTTGATACCACAAACAGTAGTATGTATTTTTGTAGGTATATAAATATGTACATTGCTCGTAGGCTGTAGAGGTCAACCATGGGCTAAGGAGAGCTCATGGCCACAAGGCTAACGATGTGGACGACGACCTTGTGAGGAAGAGCGATGACGATCGCCGACCTCCTCGCCTTGGTCATCGCTGTCATGCTCCGCGTGCTCACCATGGCGCGCGACAGTACTATAGCTAGCTACGTACGTATTCAATACCATGCATGCTTACCATGGCGCACGATGATCATTCTTATAAAATAAGGAAGAGATGAAGAGACGCATCATAACGTCAGCGAGCGAGACGAAGAGACGCAACGTAACGTCGACGCGTGAGATGAAGAGACACATCGCACGGGAACCGAAGCTTTGAACATATCACAAACACTTTTAACCACAAACCGTCTGTAATACAAAATTATCACAAACGGTTCTTGTTAAGAACCGTCTTTGAATTATCACATATGGTTCTTGTTAAAAATCATCTGTGAAAATAACGTATCACTGACGGTTCTAGCCATCGCTAGTAACTTAGACGGACGCGCTTGTAAAACCGTCTATGATAATTACAACACTGACAGTTCTAGAGAACCGTTTGTGATGAGGTATCCAGTATAACCCTTTTTTAGTAGTGCTGGATCAGTAAAGATTGGTTTGCATCAATTCAATAGATTATATTTAATTTTCCCTAATTTCCTAGCAACTATCATGATTTTCTGCTAATTATTGTGGTTTATGAGCAATTTTCAGAATTACCATTATAATAGGTAATCAATTTCAACTAATAAAGCTAGGACAAATAAAAACCCATTGATATGAAGCTTCCAGGCTGTGCAAAGTCCAAGGTTTCACAAATTCATGGAAGTTCATATGCCTAAAAACTAGGGTACTAGGATTTATAATTAATTTTCAAAATTAATTGGATTTCTCTTGGAATTTCTACAAAGCACATGGGCTAACCCGCAAAATTTGCACTATTGCAAAAGTGTTATGTGGTTAGCCAATTATCCAGGGCCTTAAATGAAAAATTCCCTTATCTACTAATTTTCCTCATATTTTTTCTTGAAATCCAAGGGCCTTTCCGCAAAAATTCAAAACTTAGTTTTTTTTTCTTTGTCCAAAGGTTTAATGGGCCAGTATAGCCCAATATATCGCCCGCCCTGCCCAGGCGTAGTCCAAAGGGGGCGGCGCTAGGCGGCGGGTCCCACGCAGTGCCGACGGGAGTGACGCGGAGCGACACGCATGGTGGTCGAGCGTGCGGCGCGCGACGACGGGCATTGAGCGGATCAACCGGTTTGCGTGACGACAACGACGGTGGCATGGGGAGACGACTAATGTAACATCCAATTTTCGGAGCTTTAGAAATATTTTGAATAATTACTAGATTGGAAAAATTCACCATTTGAATTTTTATTGAATTTTATTCAAAGCTTAATATGGACTTTCAATATTAAAACAATTTAATATGATTAATCCCAACATCAACAATTGTCAAAACTAATTTTTTTGGATTCCATGTGCTTGGATATATTTTTTAGAATTTTTCGAGTTCATTTGATATTTTCTATTTTCTATTTGGATTTTCTGGTATTTTCTAAAAAGAAAAACTAATTAAAAATCTCATGAACAGTATCAGGCTAAAACCCATCCCTATGCAAATTGCGGCCCGACAATATGCGACCTAAGACTGCAGGCGGCTCGCACAAGGCCGCCGCCGCTCTCTGGCGGTGGTCCCAATCTGTTAGGCTCTCTCTCTCTTGACCATGCGCTGCTCGGTCCCGGATCGGTACCGCTAGCGTCGCTTGATCTGGCGTCTTCGCCCGAGCCTCAGCCAATGACAAGTGGGTCCCGCCCACCACGTCATCGTCGTCTCTGAATGGGACTTCGGTTCCGATTTCCTCGCGCGTGCGGCGCCGACCTCAACCTGGATTCCTCGGGTCCTCGACCCTATTTAAAGCCACGCCCGCGTCACGAGGATCGCCCCAGCCTCCGCCACCTTTTCCCCGAAACCAGAAACCCTAGAGCGCCGCCGAGAGCTTCTTCGCCGGATTCAGTAGTCGTCGGTAAGCCTCAGCCATCGTCGAGCACATTCCCGAGTTCGCCGCGTCACAGGCTACCTAGTGCACACGTTCTTTGTCATGGGGAAACCCTAGATCGTTGTCACCGCCTACGGCCGTGCCACTCCGCCGCTCATCATGTCGTCGCAGTCGTTCTGGTCATCCCGACGAGTGTTGACCGTGTCACCATATTCCCCGAGTCGTGCTCGTCTAGACACACACCTCCGCCGCCGCTGAACCGCCGCTGCCCACCGGATCTGTGGTCGTCGGAGCGTCGCCGGCGTTCCGCCGCCATGGTCGCCCACGTGTACGCTGCCACCTCTGCATTTGTGCCTGCGTGTCGTTTGCGTGGAGTCGAGTCACCCGCCCAGTCAGTGCTGACGCGACAGTTCAGATCCAAAACCTTAAGACCGGTTTGGTGAACTTGGTTCACCGTGAGCTGAGTCACAGCTGTGTGGGTCCAACTGTCAGATCCACTGTTCCGTGAACTTGTGAGCCGAGTCCGTGGACCCGGTCTATAGACCGTGGGCCCCACATGTCAGTCAATGTAGCCTTTTTCAGAATTATTTTTATTTTGGAAATTCCTTCACTGACATCATGCTAACGTCATAATCCAAATTTTCTTTTGAAAAATAATTCAAAAATTATGAAAATTTCAAATTAGGGTTTTTCTTTAGATTCAATCTTCCAAAGCACATATATTTTGCATCCGAACTCCGATTGAGCCCATTCAAATTTCTAAATTTATATAAATTCGAGATATATTTATTTATAATATTTATTTAATTTTTGGAGTTTATTTTGTCTCTTGTTATTTATTTGTTTTGGTTGTTTGCTTCGTTTGCGAGTAGACGTTAATTTTTCGGGGAACTTTGAAGAAGGAGTGCCTTAAGATCAAGATCAGTACCTAGACATATTCTAAGGCAAGTTATACCTTTGATCATGTTGAACCCATTTTTTGAAATACTTTGTTTTAAATTATTGCATTCTATTTCAAGTATTTATTTAAATACTTTTGGGTTTAGTTATTAATACAAACTGTTATATCTACCTTGTCTATTGTTATGTCATATTCTTTTATCACCCTAGGTTGGTTCATTATTAGTTGGTATTATTGTAGCACCAACGTGGGTTGGTTAGATACGAGTAGATTGCTTAGCCATGCTACGAGTCATCATTTCATGTGAGTTGCAAATATGAACTTGACTAAGTGATTATGGAACTGTGTGATAAAACTGTGTGTGATGTGTGCTATTACTCGTTGATGGTATATGTTGCACTTAACCAACAGGGTGGGAAAAGATTTTAGACTGAGGCAAGTGGTGGATACTGTGTGATATGGTGAAAACTGTGTGAATGGAAATATTGGCCCGTGTGACATTTAGTTAGAAATTGAAACTCTTGTCTTGGTCAATTAAGGACTTAAATTTGTGCGCCATTGAAATGAGCCTTACTGTACAACCACATGCCTGGTATGGAATGGGACTAACTTAGTAAGTTATATAATCTTGACATTGATTACTCAGGCAGATAAGTTAGGCTGTGTGCCAGGGTGGAAGGTGTGTACCACTGTGTTTGGATCACATTTATGAGCGGTTCGCCGTCTTCAGATCCAACGGTGTGTGTCATACCAAGGGTTGTGTGTACAAATTGGACGGCGGTAAAGCACATCGGGAGTGTCAATGCTTGAGATGAAGTTTCTGAAAGGTTTTGTTGTGATCAACCCTGATCCAGTTGATTGCATTTTGTGGGTAAAGTATACAATCTCTGCAGAGTATTAATCAATCTATTCGAATAGCCGCGTCCGCGATCATGGACATGCTCAGGGATTTCACACGAGGGGTAGATTTTCATAAAACAATTGCGAAGGGTCAGCTGTGTGAGAATACTTGTGCAACTGTGTGAATAACTTGTTTAGGCTATGTGTCTTTGTGAAATCAAATGATAAATTAATATTGTTTATTTATTTTGAATTATGTTTTCAATCTATTATTTGTATTCAATTGCAAATATTGCATTTATGCAAAATAACCACAGAAGTCATTCCTTTGGAATAAGCCATCATATATAAATTTCATTATGTGGTATGACTTGTGAGTACGGTTGTGTACTCATGCTTGCTTCAAACAATCAACAGAAGTGGAGAAGTCTTCGCCTGCATTTGAGGAGGAGTTCTACGAAGGTGCTGATCGTTAGGGTCTTGATCCCAGTCAGTTGCCTGTGGTAAATTGATGGGATCCCGCTGGAGTTTAATTTCGTTCCGCTGCTGCTATTTATTAATTATCAGCCCTGCGTGGCTTAATAAATGTAAACTCGACCATAAGGTCAAAACCATTATTTGCTATTCAAACTAGTCGTTTATTCTATTAATCATTTTGTGTGGATCGATATTCATCTATATTGATACTTTGTGCACTAGCGTGATCATGGACTAGTGCAGAATATACAGTGGGTCCAGAATTGCATTTTTAGGTCTCAACAACTAGCCCCGCACGACGACACTATGACTCAAACCTAGCGATGCCCCTAGCGTCATGGATGTCCGTTGGGTCTTGTCTCGCCACACTACTACAAAAGAGGCTATAGCAGACGGCCCATCACAGACGGTTCCTTTGGAACCGTCTGTGTTGGGGTGTTGGGTCTGTCTGGGCTTTGTTTTGGCCTATCACAGACGGTTCTTATTGTGAACCGTCTGTGATAATTCGTCTGTGATAGTAATTATCACGCACGGTTCCCAATAAGAACCGCTCATGAATTATCGACGGTTCTATTTAAGAACCGCTCGTGATAATCCAGAATCGCTGCGGTTCTTAATAAGAACCGCTCGATAATTCACGACAGTTCTTATTGGGAACCGTCTGTGATTTCTGATTATCACTGCATTTATTCTTAAATAGAACCGCTCAAGAACCGTCTGTGATAATTTACTATCACGCAGCGGTTCAACTAGAACCGTCTCGTGATTTTCGGGCTTCATATAAATTGAGCCGACACATCCTCACCAAGATCGCCATGTGTGTCCATCGCCAGATCGCCATCGCCTTGATCTGCCCATGTTGCCGCTCTGCGAATCGTCTCTACCGCCCAGCGCCACTTCCTGCCCTAGCTCCTCCAACTGCGGCTCCTCCTCTAATCTTGGTATGAGCTTGGAGATGCTTGTGGACTTGGTATTTTATTGTGTGTTAATGCATTGACTAAAAGAAAGGAGAAAAGATAGTGTAGATGCTAAGCGTGAATATTGAGAATGGTGTTGTTACTATTGATTTATTACATACTTCTGAGTCACGCGTGTGGTACATAACTAGTGAAGAGTATGAGATGATGCCTATATTTGGGTTGCATGATTGTTCAATTGAGATAGATATCGGTGTCGAGAGGTAGGGATCATGGTTGTGGCCGTAGGCATGGCTACGCTATGCCACCGCGTGTGGTACATAACTAGTGAAGAGTTTTCTTTCAATAACCTTAGATGCAAATGTTGGAGAATGAGTTTATATTGCACATTTTCGCTCTATTAGGGAGTTATTGTTTCTCCTTGTACATAACTATTTAAGTATGTTTGGTAAATAGGAAGCCCATTGTGCTTGCATGACAGAGAAGGAAGGGAGGAGAAGGTGAGGATTATCGAGAGATATTAGATATTTTCTTCGTGAGCTCCGAGGGTAACGATCTATAACCCTTTATGTTTGCTATAAATTAATCGCTAATCAATTTGACACTAATTTGTTACATGCGTAGTGTAGATGGATCGAATCGATGTACGGTGTGAACCGTGTGAGTCAAGAGTACATTAATGGCGTGGTTGCTTTTAGAAAGACCACGAGCGTGATATGTTGAAGAAGGGATAAATTTTATGTATCGTCAGTGCATTGATTATGTAATCAAGATGTTTAACAACGCGCGCAGATCGAAGCGCACCGATTCAAGGGGTTTCAAAAAGGGTATACATGTTGGACCATCACGGTGAAGAGCGATTATACCGAGTTAATAATGACGACATCGCCGAGGAAGTCAACGATTTGCTGGATGTGGACTGTGCTTTTGATGAGGATAGGGGGCACGATGACAATCTGGATCAGATGCTACGCGATGCAGAAGAGAACTACAGTGGGAGAGAGTTTTGTAAATTCGAGGGCTTAAGGGAGGACTCGGTGAGACCTTTGTTCCCTGGCTGCAAGCCGGGATACACAAGGTTGTCAACCGTGCTTGAACTGCTGAAATTGAAGGCAAGCAATAGTTGGTCCGATAAGAGTTTCATGGCGTTGTTAGGTCTCCTAGCGGACATCCTTTCGGAGGGAAACGTGTTGCCCAGCACCACCTATCAAGCAAAGAAGGTTATTTGCCCATTGGGAATGGAAGTAGAAAGAATACATGCATGTCCGAACGATTGTATCCTCTACCGTAAAGAGTATGCAGACATGCATGTATGTCCCGTGTGCAAAGCATCTCGATACAAGCGTCAAAATACTGCTAAGGTGAAGCAAGAACCTCCTGCTAAGATGTTGTGGTATCTGCCTGTAATCCCACGTTTGAAGCGTTTATTTGCGAACCCAAAGGAGGCAAGATTGCTGCGTTGGCACTCAGAGGAGCGTAAGAGAGATGGAAAGCTAAGACACCCTGCTGATTCTGCCCAGTGGAGAAACTTCGATCGGAGCTTCGAAGAGTTCGGTGCGGAACCGAGGAACATATGGTTAGGGTTGAGTACGGATGGAATGAATCCTTTCGGTAACATGAGCAGCCGACATAGCACCTGGCCCGTGAATCTATGTATGTACAACCTTCCTCCTTTGCTGTGTATGAAGCGGAAGTACATTTTGATGTCACTACTTATCCAAGGGCGAAGCAACCCGGGAACGATAATTGATGTGTACCTAGCACCATTGCTGGAAGATCTTGTGACACTTTGGACCGAAGGGGTACAAGTATGGGATGCGTACAAACGAGAGAACTTCACTTTACGCGCCATGTTATTCTGCACCATCAATGATTTTCTGCCCTTGGTAACTGTCGGTTCGATACAAAGGAGCCAAAGCCTCATTCGCGACCGCTTAGATGGTACCGAGAGTGTATGGCTGAACAACTCACGCAAAACTGTGTATATGCGTCACCGTAGGTTCCTTCCCAGGAGTCACCCATACCGTAAGATGAAGAAACAATTCGATGGAAATAAGGAGGACGGTTCAGCTCCAAGGGCTTTTAGAGGGAAAGAGGTCTATGATATGGTTAAGGATATTGATGTTGTGTTTGGAAAGGGATGTAAATTAAGAACCCTCGGAAAAACATCCGAAGAAGCGGTCAATTTTTGGGACTTGCCTTATTGGGAGCACTTAGAAGTTCGCCTTGCATCGACGTCATGCACGTGGAGAAGAATGTATGTGATAGCTTGATTGGTCTCTTACTGAACATCAGTGGCAAAACAAAAGACGGTGTTAACGCACGACGTGACTTGGTTGATATGAACATAAGAACCGAGTTAGCACCGAAAGAGACCGATAAGGATTTAACGTACCTTCCCCGCTTGCTACACTTTGTCCAAGGCCGAGAGAAATGAAGCGTGTCAAAGCTTGCATGGTGTGAAAGTTCCGTCCAAGTTACTCGCCAATATTAAGAAACTTGTTTCCATGATGATTTGAAATTAATTGGTATGAAGTCTCATGATTGTCATGTCTTGATGACACAAATGCTTCTGCTGCGCTTAGGAGTATCTTGCCGAACAAGGTCCGAGTGGTAATCTTTAGGCTGTGTTATTTCTTTAATTCAATTGCTCAGAAGGTCATCGATCCCGAAGGACTCGACACTCTGCAGGCCGACGTGGTGACGACTCTATGTCATCTTGAGATGTATTTCCCTCCGTTATTTTTCGATATCATGGTCCATCTCATTGTTCACCTTGTGAAAGAGATAAAGATATGCGGCCCTGTGTTCCTACGTCATATGTACCCATTTGAGAGATACATGAGAATTCTCAAGTCCTACGTACGGAATCGATCTCGGCCAGAGGGCAGTATCATCGAAGGTTATGCAACCGAAGAGGTCATTGAGTTCTGCGTCGACTACATGGCTCAGGTGGAACCGATAGGTGTGCCTCTATCTCGCCATGAGGGGAGACCGGAGGGTATCGGACCATCGGAAGGAAAGAAATCACCCCGATCTAAATACGCACGCAAGAAGCCCATTTCACGGTCTTGCAACACATGACCCAAGTGTCCCCGTACGTCGACGAGCACAAAGACATGTTACGCCAACAGAATCCAGACCGGTCGGAGGTTTGGATCACGAGAGAGCACAACCGTCGGTTCAACGAATAGTTAAAGATGCGATTCACTAGGAGGGAATCAAGTGATGAAACGCTGCTATGGTTGGCCAAAGGACCAAAATTTACAATTGTGACATGGCAAGGGTACGACATAAATGGGTACACGTTTTATACGGCACTCGTGATATGAAGAGCTGACCGCATCAAGCGGTGTCCGTGATAGATGCATTTCACGAGGGTTCAATATCGCGGGGCACGTGGGTTGAACTCGTACTATGGGTTCGTAGAGGAGATTTGGGAGCTTGACTATGTACTTTTCAAGATCCCCCTGTTTCGATGTCACTGGGTTAAACTTCCACAGGGCGTGAAGGTCGACAAGTACGGTGTCACTACTGTGGACCTCAAACGTGTCGGATACAAGGACGAACCATTCGTACTCGCTAAGCAAGTTGTTCAAGTTTTTTATGTAACGGACCCAGCAAATAAGAACCGCCACGTAGTTCTTCATGGGAAAAGAAGGATTGTCGGAGTTGAGAATGTCATGGATGAGGAAGAGTACAATCAATTTGACGAGTTACCTCCTTTCGGAGACGGCATCAGACTGGTGGAAGAACCCAGTGAGGAAGCTAGCTATATACGCGTCGATCATCATGAATGACTGTATTTCAATTAAGCATGTATATATTCCACTGTAATTAATTTGATGTTAACATGGAAACGCGTCACGTGTTATGGGCCAGTGCTAAATCGGTCAATTTGCCTCGGTCGGTCGTGTGAGACCCCGGTTTATCAGACTTGTAATGCAAAAGATATATATGAGAAAATTAAACACCTCATTTGGAGCTATGGTACAGTGAATCAAGCACCTCATGAGATGAACAACCCAATTGGATTCATCTCATTTGGAGCTATGATGCACTTTCTACAATTTTTCAAAGCCTTGAAATGAGCAAAAGTAAAATGCATAAGTAAACTTTTCTGGAAATAGTAACATGTTCCAAACTAATTTTCACAGTAAGCTCATTAATAGAGGAATCCAAAAAATTGGATTCACTCAAAAATAGTTTACAGAGAAAAAGTTATGCATTTTTGAATTAAATTGTATTTTTCAGATAACAAATAAGCCTTCTCGGGAAAATCCAAAATTAAATCGACGTGGATGAACTTGGATCGTTGATCTAGCGATGGACGGTTCACTGGGAGATATCACGACAGTTTATAATGTAACCGCTCAGTGATACTTAATATCACAGACGGTTCAGTTATGGAACCGTCTGTGATATTAAAATTAGGTTTCCTTTCTGTTATCACGCACGGTTCCATAATAGAACCGTATGTTAGAAGTTATCATCACTGACGGTTCTATTATGGAACCGCTCGTGATGCATTATCACTGCACGGTTCTATCATAGAACCGTCGTGATATCCATGTATATAAGTCCGCCCTATCATCGAGCGGTTGTACACTCGCTTTTTCACCCTTCTCTCGCCGTGAGGGTTTACAGGCCGCCTCCTTCGCCCTCGCCTCCGACCAGCGCCGCCTCCCTTCGTCCCTGCCTTCGTCCAGTGCCGCCCCCGCCCCCGCCAGCACCCGGTGAGTAAGGATGAAAACCAAAGGTTGCATTTGGGTTAGTCTAGGTATCTTGATCCCTGATCCCTCCCATTGCTCTGAGATGAACTGATGAATGCTTGATACTCTGGGGTGTGATTGGGGAATGATAATGTTACTGGGTTGTGGTGTGGTTGCTACTTGTGCAAGAGGTAGTTCATAGTGGTGTATGAATGGGGTTACCTTTTGATGGGATCTTCCTTCCGCTCGTTGTTCTTCTGGCCGGCCGCAGATCTCGCCTCTGGCCTTCGGCTGGGAAGGAATGGGGAAAAGGGGAGAATGGCCGTGGGGAGGCTTGTGTCGCTGGCTTTGCTTGGCTTCTGGGGGGATGAACTTGTGCTGCCTGCTGGCTTGGGGAAATGAATCTGGGGGCTGGCCTGGGCTCTGGCTGGGGGGAATGTATTGACTGGCCTTCTCTCCTAGCTGTGCACTCACCTTCTTACCATTGCCTCCTCTCCCTATTGCCCTGCTGCAGATATTTCTTGGCCCTTGCTATTGCTTTGGTGAATGATGAAACCTACGGGAATAAGATAGCTTGGTTTTACTTAGGTTAGTCTAGGTATCGCGGTTATCCAGGTGCCGACTGATTTGGGTTAGTCTAGGTATCTTGAGAATCAAGGTGCCGGTTAACCTAAGTTGGTATGGGTAGCCTTGGTACTCAGGGTGCTGACTAATCTAAGTTGATCCGGAAACAACGATGATCCCTATGGTACTCTGACGGTAATTCCTTCTTTGCTCTTACTTTAATGGGTGTGCTATATTCTAGATGGTCTTTTGGTATTTGCGGCAATGCATGCAGGGTTTGCAGAATGATCAAGTAACTTGTGATGCCATATACTTGTGATATACATCGTCTTGTGAGTATCTTTGTATTCAATTATTGAGTATCACTTTGAGTATATATATGCTGTACTAAGTCAAGTCTGAAATTGATTTGTTAGTACTAGGAGATATATATATTGCAAAGTGACTTTTGTGGGCTCTGTTGGACTTGCTCTGTGATAATAATTGTCATATACTGAAATTGATGTGATAGCATATTCAGATTTGAGCTCTACATGTGTTGCTTACTACTGTCTTTTATTTCTTCTTGATTTGGCAATACTATAATCAGGAGATTTATGTACACCTCCAAGTATACACATGTATATGCTTATGAACGTAAACAAGTATATACTATACACATAGAAGTTCCATTACTTTTGTTGCAGTGAATTGCATGCCTCCACACCATACTTCAGATTATTCATGCACTGTGAGATATATGAAAGTGCACTATGAGTAATCATTGCGTATAACTTATATAGATAGCAAGTTAGCGAGATGGCAGAGGCACCGTCTTCGCCGTCAGCGACGTCGCCAAATGCGCCCGGATCTCCGATCAAGGTGGTACGGAGGCGAGATGGCAGAGGAATCTCTAAATTGCCGTCGGGCCGCATGACGATCACGGAGGTCAGTGATGTCGGGATCCCGCTGAGTCCCAAGAACGCAGCTGCAAGATTCCGGACCGTCTGCGGGGTACTTGTAAGGGAACGGGTCCCCATAACCACCCCAACTCGAAGTGTCCGACGGATGTACAGAGAGACCCGCCAGGATCGAAGCCGCCTCGCTCACTTTCCCCGAAGCGAGATCAGACACGTGTGCGATGGCACGCCGCCGCGATGTGCCACGCGTGGAGGACTTTCAAGAGCACGCTTGTCACGCAAAGACGTGAACACGGGTCGGACGCCTTCACGAAGCATCCTTTCTTGTCGCGGATACATGGGATGCCTTCGTGCGAGATGAAGACGACGGCGAATTTCAGAGCAAAGTGCGGCGCACGAGCTCTCTGTGCCCAAAACACTCACCCCCACAAACTCGGCACCGCTGGTACGCGGTAAAGCCACGGCGGGCGGCGGAGGACGAGACCGCCGCCCGACCGCTTGTGGGATCTCGACGAAGCGCCGAGCCCGGTTAAGAGCGAGGGCATCACCACGCCTTGGGCAAGATCTCTTTCGCAAACCAGTGACGAGACAAAGGTCCCAACGCTCGTAAATATGTCGAACCACTTAGTTGTTAATAAGTCCATAACTTCATGGTGTCTATAATAACATGATGTCCTCTTGCGTGAAGCATTGACTTCGTGATCTTCCCAAGGTTCCTCGGTGGACAGGAGAAGGATGTACTATCTACGCCCCGGGAATCAAGGAGCACCTGGTCGCACGCGAGGCGCTGGGTTTTACGTACCTTGGAGGATGGATTCCCACACGACTCCGCCACATATAGGAGTAGGAAGAGGTCCAAGGACCAAGACGACGCCTACCGAACATGTCATTATTGAAAAATTTCAAGGACAAATAACAAATTTACGTAACCAAGTAAATGAACTCATGAGGCGCAAGCCGCCACGTTAATTTGGGAGCAAGTCCTCCTCAACATCGGAGTAGCGCCGCCCACACATAATTCTCGACATGACGACGCAATTACCGATCGACGACATCGAGGTAATGTACATCTCCGAATGCTCCAAATATAGACATATAGGACGCCTTAGCTAATTGTATACCGCTTTGTAGGAGCCGACGCCGCAAGCTCCAAGTGAGGATGGTTGGGTCGATTGCTATTGAGGTCGGGGGGTATGGTGTATCCATACCAGAATAGGCAAGGCAAAG